>CM035157.1:109807159-111007159 GCA_020205615.1 Panax quinquefolius | reverse complement strand
TTCACATATGTGTACTATTGAATCACATTCATGTACTATTAGGGGGAGTTGGTGCAAGATTGATAATACTTGCATGACTAAGTTAAAAATGGAGGTATAGATGAAGGTACTATACTATAATTCATATTTTCACATGATTATAACTATCGATTCACATGATTGAACTATTGATTCACATTATTTACTATTAGGGGATGTGGTGCAAGTTTGATAATACTTGCAGGACTAAATTAAAAATGAAAGAAAAGTTGGAGGTATTGTACTGTAATATTTTGAGCCCCAAAACATGCAATTATTGAAACTATATTTTCCTATAAATAGAAGCTCATTCTTCCTTAATTTCTCACCAATTCACTAAAGCTATAGAAGCAATTATTATAGAGAAATTATAGAGAGAAGAAGAAGAAGAGAAGTCTGCTACCTCTACTATCTAGTATCTAGTTTCTTTCTAAGGTAAGGGAGTATATTATTTCTTTTTATTATTCATGAAGAGAGCTTACACATTATTCCATTCTTTATTATTATTCCATTAGAATAACTTTTATGCGTCTTGTCTATCATCGCATGCATGGTGAATTCTTTGTTATTCCATTCTTTATTATTCTATTGGAATATCCTGTCTGTGCGGATTACGCTAGACCTGGTTCCATTCTTTATTATTCTGTTGGAATAACCTGTTTGTGCGGTCTATCGCATGCATGGTGAATTCTTCTATTATTCCATTCTTTATTATTCTGTTGGAATATCATGTCTGTGCGGATTACGCATGACCTAGTTCCATTCTTTATTATTCTATTTGAATAACTTTGTGGATTATGTGGTGATGATCTTGCATGTTAAATTATGGAAATGAAAATCCATTTGGCGGGTGAAAATCCATTTTATTTCATATATTCTATGATACTCATTTGGTTAAAGTTTTGGCTTCTATACTCCATGAAATTAGTAGAATATCCTGGATATTTGCGCTTTATCCGGTATCTTTTCATGGAAATATTCTTCTGAGCATTCTTGAATTTTACTCCACAAAGCAGTATCATGTTAACAATTTGGACGTAATTGATTTCAAGATAAATTAACTTATAAATCTTTAAAATTTATTCTTGAACTTGTTTTATTGAATTATTATATCATTGTCATCATCCTCATACTTATATTGTGATGAAAGTCATCTTTGGCTTACGTGCATAGATGGACTTGGTATGATTATGACCACGGATTATTCGGTATAATCATGACCTGTAATGTTATAAATGATGTGGTAAAAGTCCTCAGTAGCCTGTAGTGCATTGATGGACAGTTTTTGGTATGATTATGACTAGGGATTATTCGGTATAGTCATGACCATTGATGATTTAATGAATATCCTTGGCCCGTAGTGCAGGGATGACTCGATGATGTGGTTTATTTATTAAGCTGAGTCTCATCGATGAAAATTGATGAAAATATTTTAAATCATAGAAGATAGTAGATATCATGCTCTACTTGACTCTTCTAATGGATTACTTATTCCGCTGTAGTTAAACTTGATGTCTATTGTATTTTATCAGTTTATAATTATTGAAGACTAATGATAATTTATTCTGCATTATCTTAGTCATAATATTTCTTACTGGGCTAGTTGAGCTCACCTTTTCTTTCACTGTTCTCTTCAAGAAATGAGAACGTAGCCGGGACTAGTCGGGGAACGGAGTGACGGTCCAGATGATAGCATTAGTAGTCCTCACTATTCTGTTCAATAGTGTGACAATAAATGTAATGAGGACTCCATTGAGTGTGGATATTGTCTAGATAACAATATTCTTATTAAAACTCTTAGATTATGTTTTGTTGTATTTCACACGACTGTTGTATAATTAAGTTGTATTTGAATTTTGTACCATGTATTTGGCAACTCAAGATGGGTGATGTATACCTATTTTGGGGGTGTCACAGTTGGTATCAAAGCTTAGGGATATGATCCCTGGCTGAGATGTGAGACAAGAACTAGGAGGGAGAGATTGGGAATTCATTCGCTAGTATGACCTACCTAAGTTTATTTGGTATTTAATTGGTCGGTCAGAGTATAGGGATAATATGTGATATGTTAATTAACCCTTGTTTTGTGACAGTATGTGAAAATGACATCCAAAAATGTTGAGATAAACAATGAAGCACATGAGACCGTTGAGTCACCATAGATTAATGCCCAGGATAATGTGCAACAGAAAGACAATAATCCTCATGTAAACAATAACACCGATGAAATGGTGAACGATGGGATGTTCAGAGACTTTATACAATTCATGCAACATTCGGCGAAAGCGGCTCCTATCCAAAATGCAGTTGGAAACACTGACAACTCTCAAACGGTCACCATTAGCGATTCAAGAGGCTGGGACCACCGGAGTTTTTGGAGAGCCAAAACCACTTAAGGCAGAGATGTGGATAAAGCAGATCAACGAGATATTTAATGTCTTGGGATGCTCCGAGGAGCAAAAGGTTCCCTTTGCCACCTTCATGTTGTGAGTAGAGGCAGATTACTGGTGGGAATCTGTAAAGCGTACTCAACCTGCCGCACTGAAGATGTCTTGGGAGAAGTTCCAAGAACTATTCAACGACAAGTACTTTCCTGAAAGTATTCGTCACATGAAGGAGGTAGAGTTCATCAAGCTTGAGCAAAACAATATGACCATGGCGCAGTACGAAGCTAAGTTTGCTGAGTTGTCTCGGTTTGCGTCCCACTTGGTTGATAATGAGGAGAGAATGACGCGGATGTTTCTAAGAGGTTTAAAACCCGAGATACGTCAATACCTACTTTCTCACAAACTGTGTTTGTATTCAGATGTTGTGAATAGGGCTCAGTTATTGGAGCGCAATAATGAGTCAACCCAACCAAGAGAGAGCAACCGACAAGTCGATAATACCAGTGGTAGAAGTCATCGAAGTGGTGACAATAAACATGGAGGGAATCAACATGCCAAAAATGATAATCACTTTAGTGGTAATCATGGCCATGACAATAAGAGTGGACATTTCAAGAAGAGGAGATTCAATAAGGATGGAAAGATGTCAGCACCAGCACCTATTGTTAAGGAAGGAGAACGACCACTGGTAGTATGTTACAAATGTGGAGGGGAAGGATACATAAGTCCAAACTGCATGATGCAGTCCAAAGCGTGTTATAATTATGGAAAAGAAGGTCACCTAGCCCGATTTTGTAGTGCACCAAAGTCAAGTCCAGTTGGGATGGAGGCATCAAAGGGTGTCCGAGACAAGATAAAACCCGTAGTTCAAGGGAGAGCGTTTGTCTTAACCTCCCAAAAAGCGAGGAATCCGAACGAGGTGATCACGGGTAAGCTAATCATAAACTCTAGCGAAGTTTATACTTTATTTGATACCTGTTCTACCCATTCCTTTATTTCTCCTACTTGTGCTCAACGTTTAAATTTGACTCCGGAGAAATTAGACTTTGACTTATCTGTTGAAACTCCGTTGGGAGAAACCTTCATTACATCCACGGTTTATAAGTCTTGTTTGATTCAAATCGGTAACCGCACATTACCTGTCGATCTTATTTCTTTGAAAATACTTGCATTTGATGTGATTTTAGGGGTTGATTGGTTAACTACTCATCATGCTAAAATCGATTATTTTCATAAGGTTGTTAGCTTTCATATTCCTAACCAACCTATTATGCGAATTCAAGCAACCAAACCACTAAAATCAATCACTGTCATATCAAGTCATAAAGTTATTCGTTTATTAAAAATCAGATGTCAAGCTTTCTTAGCCCATGTCACGGATTTAAATAAAGATACGTCAGATATGAATGATATTTCTATTGTTAATAAATTTCTGACGTATTCCACGAAGAACTTCTAGCCTACCCCAGGCGTGAAATTGAATTTTGTATCGACCTTGAATCCGGTACAAAACTCATTTCCAAAGCCCTATATCGAATGGCTCCTATTGAACTTCGGAGTTAAAAACCCAACTCGAGAATTGTTAGACATCGGTTTCATTCATCCTAAATCGTCTCCTTGGGGTGCTCTGTTCTATTAAGTGAAGAAAAAAAGATGGAAGTATCGACTTTGTATTGATTATCGGGAGTTGAATCTTATCACCATCAAAAATAGGTACCCGTTGCCTCGCATTGATGACCTATTTGACCAGTTTTAAGGAGCCAAATTCTTTTCAAAGATTGATCTTCGTTCCGGATATCATCAGTTGAAGATTAACACTGATGACATTCAAAGGCGCTTTTCGAACTTCGATGCGTGCATTATGAATTCCTAGTCATGTCTTTTGGATTGACTAATGCTCCTGCTGCCTTCATGGACATGATGAACCGAGTATTCAAGGAATATTTAGATCACTCTATGGTCGTCTTTATTGATGACATCCTCATATACTCCAAAACCCGTGAAGACCATGAGCAACACTTGAGGCTGATACTTCAAAAGCTTCGTGAAAATAAGCTTTATGCCAAGTTGAAGAAATATGAGTTCTGGCTTGAGGAAGTTGCATTCCTTGGTCACGTAATACCAAATCATGGAATATCTGTTGACTCGGCAAAGATTGAAGAAATTCAAAGCTGGGAGCAACCTAAGTCAGTGACCAAAGTACGTAGCTTTCTTGGCTTAGCTGGTTATTATCAGAGATTCGTAGAAGGGATTTCTCGAATCGCTACTCCATTAACTCAGTTAACTCGAAAGGATACAAAATTTGGTTGGAGCGAGGAATGTGAAAAGAGTTTTCAAGAACTTCGAGAAGACTCATTTATTTTTTTATTACGATAATTACATCGCTCTCGGGAGGATTTGTCATCTATGATGATGCTTGAGCGAAGGGTTAGGATGTGTTCTCATGCAACATGGGAAAGTCATAGCCTATGCCTCTCGACAACTCAAAAGAATATGAGAAGAATTATCCTACTCATGATCTAGAGTTGGCGGCCGATCGTTATCTTGCTTAAGATTTGGAGGCATTACTTGTATAGAGAGAAGGTGGAGATCTATACGGATCATAAAAGCCTCAAATATTTCTTCACTCAAAAGGAACTTAACATGCAGCAATGACGATGGCTTGAGCTGTTGAAAGATTATGATCATACCATCCTGGAAAAGAAAACGTAGTAGCTGACGCATTGAGTAGAAGATTATATGCGGGTATGAGTGCAATATTGTCAACACAAAGACCCATTTTGTATGACTTCGAAAGGATGAAAATAGAGTTAAAGACTCCAAGGACCCATGTGATGATGGCGAATATACGAGTGGAACTGACTTTAATCGATAAAGTTAAAGTTGCTCAAACTACGGACACATGGAGGTGATGCGTATGAAGAAGAAAGTGCAAGAATGTGCTATTAGGAAGCAAGAATCGATGAAAGAAGGAATACTTGAGTCAACTCCGGACTTTGTGTTCCTAACGATTCTGACTTGAAGTATAAAATCATGATGGAGGCGCACAACACACCATTTGCAATCCATCTTGGGAGTACCAAAATGTATCGTGATCTTCAACATACATTTTGGTGGAGCAATATAAAGAGAGAGATAGCGGAGTTTATCTCAAGGTGTCTAACTTGTCAACGAGTCAAGGCGGAGCATTAAGTGCCAAAAGGTCCATTGCAACCACTTGAAATTCCAGAATGAAAGTGGGAGCACATTACCATGGATTTCGTTACTGGTCTTCCCAAGGTTTCTCAAGGCATAGATGAGATTTGGGTCATTATTGATAGACTGACCAAGTCTGCTCATTTCTTACCGATACGAGAAACTTTTATACTTGAATGTCTTGCTAGTATGTACATAAACGAGATCATAAGATTGCATGGTATGCCAGTATCCATAGTTTCTGATGGAGACCCAAGATTCACTTCAAGATTTTGGGTTAGTTTGCAAAAAGCTATGGGCACGAATTTACGATTTAGTTTAGCATATCATCCTCAAACGGATGGGCAGTCAAAAAGGACTATTCAAACCCTTGAAGATTTATTAAGACTTTGTGTCCTTGACTTCAAGGGAAGTTGGGACAAGTTCTTAACATTGGTGGAGTTTTCCTACAACAACAGTTATCAAGCAAGTATTGGCATAGCTCCATTTGAGGCGTTGTATAGAAGAAAGTGTCACTCTCCAGTATGCTGGGATGAGGTGAGTGAAGCAACGTTGTTGGGACCGGAGTTAGTACGTATGACTACGGAAAAGATTCAAACAATCCGACAACGTATAAAAACCTCACAAGATCGACAAAAGAGTTATGATGATCTTCACCGAAAAGACGTGGAATTCAATATTGGAGATCATGTGTTGTTACGTGTTGCTCCATGGAAAGGAGTTAGGAGATTTGGAAAAAGAGGAAAGCTCAATCCTCGATTCATTGGCCCATTTATAATCCTCGAACGAGTAGGAACTGTGGCCTATAGACTACTTTACACTTGAAGTATGTCTCGTGTTCGTAACGTTTTCCACGTATCTATGTTTCGTAAATATGTGAAAGACCCAATCCACATTATTGAATTAGAACCAGACGAGATAGAGGATGATATTATGTATGAAGAGTTACCTGTTAAAATCTTGGATAAGAAGGATCATATTCTACGCTCCAAGGTTATACCTCAAGTCAAAGTTTTGTGGAGAAACCACGATGTGGAAGAAATGACCTGAGAGTTAGAATCTGAGATGAAGTCAAGATATCATCACCTCTTTGATATACCAGGTACGTACCCTAATTTCGATGACGAAATTTCATAAGAAGGGGAGGTTGTAAGACCCCAACTTTTATGAATAAAGATTAATTTCTCTAGAAATAAATTTTTGAATATTATGGTATGGATATAATATAATATTATAGTTGTGGGTAATATTTACAAATTTTGCAAAGTAAGCAAGTGGTTATATAATATTCGATTGGCCGGGGAATATTCGTTTTAACGAGGGAATATTAAATATGGCACACAATCATTAGTGGACCCTACAACGGAAGTATTATAAGTAATAAAAACCGAATGAAATTATCCTTTTATAAAAATAATGGCGGAAGTTTACCGTTAAAAGCTGTTGAACTACCCGGTAGTAAAAAATGCGATGTCTGGCGTGGTTGCATAGTAGCACACGGTATTCGTTATTGATGCTTATGTGAGAAGTCACTCAGTTATACTCAATTATTACTACAGTAATTGATGCATCATATCTCTCATATTATTGATTCAATTATTGTCAAAGTATCATCTGCATAATATGTTATATTATTAAAGCAATAATTGAGACGATAAAGTTATTTATATTATTAAATTGCAATATTTATAATGTCTAGAAGTTTTGTCAAGGAGAGGTTTGGTCATCTAATTGTGCGCCAATAAGGAGAAATCCTTATCGAAAAGCCCCCTCTTTCCTGGAAACAACCTGGTTGTTAAATATTATGAGTTATAATATTAATGATGAAAAAGTTCGTATTGATTAAAGATGAATTTGATAGTTCCATTGTGTTGGGATTATTAGTGTTAGTGGAAATCGACATCTATTCCGATGATAATTGATGTCTGGGGGTTATATTGATAAATCAGGTAATTAATCGGATAAATGAGCAATTAATTGCTACTAATTCACATACTTATATAACTATTTGTTCACATATGTATACTATTGAATCACATTCATGTACTATTAGGGGGAGTTGGTGCAAGATTGATAATACTTGCATGACTAAGTTAAAAATGGAGGTATAGATGAAGGTACTATACTATAATTCGTATTTTCACATGATTATAACTATTGATTCACATGATTGAACTATTAATTCACATTATTTACTATTAGGGGAGGTGGTGCAAGTTTGATAATACTTGCGGGACTAAATTAAAAATGAAAGAAGAGTTGGAGGTATTGTCTTTATAATATTTTGAGCCCCAAAAGCGTGCGATTATCAAAACTATATTTTCTTATAAATAGAAGCTCATTCTTCCTTCATTTCTCACCAATTCACTAAAGCTATAGAAGCAATTATTATAGAGAGAAATTATAGAGAAAAGAGAAGAAGAGAACCTCTCTACCTCTCTACTCCAAATTATCTAGTTTCTTTCTAGGTAAGGGGTATTATTTTATTTTCATTATTCATGTTGAAGAGATACTATTAGCATTATTCCATTCTTTATTATTATTATGTTGGAATAACCTATGTAATGCGGTCTATCGCATGCATGGTGAATTCTTTGTTATTCTATTCTTTATTATTACATTGGAATATCACATGCATGCGGATTCTGCTGTTACACAGTTCCATTCTTTATTATTACATTGGAATAACATTACTACATGACACACATGCTTTATTATTACATCTATCGCATGCGATGGTGAATTCTTCCATTATTCCATTCTTTATTATTTTGTTGGAATATATCACATGCATGCGGATTACGCATAACTTTGTTTCCATTCTTTATTATTACATTTGAATAACTTTTATCTATATGTGGATTATCACATGCATGGTGAATGATCCTTCGTATTCATTCCTTATTAAATTGTGGAAATGATGCATCTACGTGGATTACTGCATGGCGGTGAAAATCCATTTGCGATTTTATATATTCTATGATACTCATTTGGTTAAAGTTTTGGCTTCTATACTCCATGAAATTAGTAGAATATCCTTGGATATTTAAGCTTTATCTAGTATCTTTTCATGGAAATATTCTTACGAGCATTCTTGAATTTTACTCCACAAAGCGATATCATGTTGACAATTTGGGCGTAATTGATTTCAAGATAAATTAACTTATAAATCTTTAAAATTTATTCTTGAACATGTTATATTGAATTATTATGTCATTGTCATCATCCTCATACTTATATTGTGATGAAAGTCATCTTTGGCTTACGTGCGTAGATGGACTTGGTATGATTATGACGAGGATTATTCGGTATAATCATGACACGTAATGTTATAAATGATGTGGTAAAAGTCCTCGGTAGCACATTGTAGTGCATTGATGGGCGATTTTGGTATGATTATGACCATGGATTATTCGGTATAGTCGCTGACCATTGATGATTTAATGAATATCCTTGGCGTGAGTGCGAGGATAACTTCGATGATGTGGTTTATTTATTAAGTTTGAGTCTCATCGATAAAAATTGATGAAAACATTTTAAATCATAGAAGATAGTAGATATCATGCTCTACTTGACTCTTCTAATGGATTACTTATTAACTATGTAGTTAAACTTGATGTATATTGTATTTTATCGGTTTAACATTATTGAAGACTAATGATAATTTATTACGCATTATCTTAGTCATAATATTTCTTACTGGGCTAGTTGAGCTCACCCTTTCTTTCACTGTTCTCTTCAGGAAATGAGAACGTAGCCGAGACTAGTCGGGGAATGGAGTGACGGTCCAGATGATAGCATTAGTAGTCCTCATTATTCCTTTAAATAGTGTGACAATAAATGTAATGAGGACTCCATTGAGTGTGGATATTGTCTAGATGACAATATTCTTATTAAAACTCTTAGATTATGTTTTGTCGTATTTCACACGACTGTTGTATAATTAAGTTGTATTTGAATTTTGTACCATGTATTTGGCGACTCAAGATGGGTGATGTATACCTATTTTGGGGGCGTCGCATAAGGAACGAACTTTAAGACAGCGGGACCTGTGGGGCCCAGACTTAGGTGTACCTACTCTAGTTGTAGGTACACCTGTAAATGGCTTGGGTGCCTTAAGTCTGCAGAAACAGTTCATTATTCCATAGACGCGCAAGAAGGAAAAGCTAGAAAGAGAAGCTAGAGAGAGCTCGAATCTTGCCCCTTTTCACCATCTTTTCATTGTTTGGTCTTATATATCATACATATTGAGTGTTAAGAGTGATATAAGTTGATCTCGAGTAAAAAGAAGGTTGTTAACGCGTCCCCTAAGGTGAAAAACACTCACTTTGGCCACTTTCTTTGTAAATGTTGTTATAAATACTAAATCTATGTAGATATAGGAATTTCTACCGGTTAAATTTGTTGTTTTACATATATATTGCGAATTACTGGGTAGACATTGAGTTTCTACTTGTTAATTTGTGCATATTCAGTTCTTAATCAAGTTATTTGACTAGATCTACCTAGATCTAGCCAAATCTAGCACTTTGAACGATTATGAATCATGATGATGTAACCTATATGCTAGATTAGCTTAGATCTATGGTAGATCTAAATGTTTTACTACTTTTGGTCAGTCCCAGTCACTCCGTAGAGCCCTTGTAACGAACGAGATTTTTGTATGTGATTTTAAAATATTTATTGAATTGAATAAATATTTTGGTTAATTTGTTTGTTGGGTTGATTAATTGATGTGATTATGTTGTGGAATAATTTATATAAGTGTAATTTATCAATTAAATTGATGTTTAGTAATTTTATAGTTGAAGTTTTAATTTAATTGAAGATTTAGTTATTTGTCAAGTAAATTATAATTTAATGGGAATTATAATTATGTGAAAATTTGTTTTATTGTTTTAATGTTAACTTTAATTTAATTAAATTTGAATATTAGAATTTAATTAAATAAAGTGTGACAATTAAATTATATAGTAAGTGAGTTATTAAAATAAATTAAAGTGGTTTAATTTAGTTTTACCAAACAAAGCTTCATGTTTTTTTGAATTGTTATTTTAATTTAGTTTTTTGCCAAACAAGCCTTAATGGCTTTTGAATTTAAAAAAACCCAACTTATTATGAATAAAATTAAATTTTCTCTATTTATTATCTTGAAATAATAAGGAGTTAATTTGATATAATACTTTGGTTATGGGTGAAATGTGCAAATTTTACAAAATAATAAGCAAGTGGTTATAAAAAATATTCATTTTTATGGGGAATATTAGTTTGGTGGTGGAATATTCTTGTTGTCGGGGAATATTAAATGCGAATGCAGCGACCATTAAATGGGCCTCATGTGAGAATAAGCTGTCGGATGAAGAAAATGACAAAGTTTGAGTTTTTATAAATAATTGGCGTAGTTATTCTGAATTAACAACATTGGAATACCGGTTGGTTAAAATACGATGTCTGGCGTGGTTGCCGCGATGCTTTTACGGTATTGCACATATTTTTGAATTATTGATTCTTACGTGAAGAAAAGCCTTTTTTAAATAATCGATAATTATTACGATAATTCTTTGTTTGATATTTTATTTTATTGATTCAATAATTCTTTGCGTTGATATTTTATATTATTGTTGTTTTTTAATAATTGTCTTTTGCATATATTTTCCATTATCGGATCGATAATTCATATTATTTGAATAATATTATTAGATAGCATTATTATTAGCAATGTCTAGAAAGTTACATCTAAGGAGAGGTTTGGTCACTAAATTGCTTGCGCGATAAGGAGAAATCCTTATTGGAAAGCCCCTCTTTCTTAGGAGCGGCTTTGGTTGTCATTATTGTGATTACATAATATTATTTGTGAATAATTATTTATTGATTTATATGATAAGAAAATATTTATTTTATGTGGCTATTAATGTTGAGGTGTTTTATCGGTATTTTTTATCGGAATGGAGGTATTAAAAATCAAATCGGTGTTCTTGAGATATATTGTGTGAGTTATAATTTTTAATCAAATAGTTGGATCGTTGTGATTTTTTAGATATGTTATACATATATAAGTTGAGTATATGTCCACAAATTTTGAACCATTAAAAATGAATGTATGATTTGTTATGAATTTTAAGAGGTGGTGATTAAAATTATGTTATAAATGATTTTTGGTGGAAAATTCTAGAATTGAGTGGGCCCCACTTTTGGTTGGTGAAAATGTGCTCAAATTTTATTTCAAATGTGGTGGGTGGCAATAGTAGCGAGTAAAAAGCCATCGGTGTAGCGAGTCAATGCCTTGACGTCTTAGCATTTTCTATAAATAGGTGCTTAGGTTAGAATTGAAAATCACACGAAACATAAGCTTTCTCTCTTTCTCTCTCTATATTATCGGCGTATTTTGTGAGTATTTAGATACTTTGAGAGTTCTTATTCGATCTGAAGTTTCATTCGACATCACATCAGACCTTTCATTAGAAATCTTGTTTTTTGAGGTAAGGGATGTTATTTTCTTCTTAAATGATATTATTTTCTTGATATCATTATCTTTGAGATATTGTTATGAATTTTATTGTGGAATTTCTACCTTTTTGTGTAAGGGTTTACTATTCACGTATCTGACACTATTCACGTATATGACCTTATTCACAAATCGACTGACTTTATTCATAAAAAATGAAATTTTCTCTTTTTTAAGTCCCGGATGTCTTTTATGGTTACTATCTTTGATTGTATCCATGTTTTGATCTTTATTTTTGAATTCTACTTCACACTTGGTTATTATGGAGTATTATTGAATTTGGATAAACAAAATCTGAATCCTAATATTTGTCCTTACATCTCCTTTGGATTCGTTCTCTAAAATGTTTTCATCATCCTCGGTCCTTAATGGTGATACTTGATGAATATCTTTGGCTTTGTAGTGCAAAGATGAATGATTACTGATGAATATCTTTGGCTGTGGTGCAAGATGAGCAGTGTTGAGATGAACATGACCAGTTGGTGATCTGAATGAATATCTTTGGCCCGTAGTGCAAAGATGAATATTTGATTCAAGATGTATATTGATTGATGTTACGAGGATAAAATATTGATGATGGACTTTTAAATTCATAGATGATAGTAGATTTCATTCTCTACTTAACTCTTAAATGAATTGTTGTTTTTTCATTGCGATTGTTGATCTAAAACTTGTTGTCGATTATATTACATCAGATTTTCCTGTTGAAGACTAAGGATAATTTGTTGTATATTATCTTAGTCATAATATTCTTTTCTTGGGCTAGTTGAGCTCACCCTTTTCCTTTTTGTTCCATTTTCTTCTCGGGAGGCGAGAACATAGCGAGAACCGATCGGGGTATAGAGTGATGGTCTGAGCAGTTGTTTTAGCGATCCTCACTATTTTTTGTAAAATAGTGCATCAATAATTATAATGAGGACTTTATTTGGGTGTGGATATTGTCTAGAAGACAATATTTGTATTTAAACTCACGATATGTGTTGTGCGTATTTTTGCACGACAATTGTAATAATAAAGTTGTAGTTGTTTTACATACCATGTATTTGGCGACTCGAGAATGGGTGATGTATACCTATTTTGGGGGCGTCACGGTTTGATATCGAGCTTAGGGATATGGTCTCTGGCGGAGATCGGGGAATAGAACTAGGAGGAGAGGCAGAGTAAATCCTTAGCTAGTGTGTCCTACTACTAAGCTTATTTGTTGGTCGGTCGTAATATATAGGGATATTATGTGATATGTTAATTTTTTTAATTAACCCTTGTTTTTATGGCGATTTTTAAGAATGGCGGTGAGAAGCGTTAACAATGGAGTCTATGAGGCGTGGAACAACCTTTGATTACCACCCAAGAGCGTGCAACAGGAAGCAATATTCCTCACATAAACAACACTTCTGAGAGCAAGCGATGAATGATGCGATGTTTAGAAGCTTTTTGCGGTTCATGCAAAAATCGAGCGAGGGAGACTTCGTGTACAAAATACGGTGTGAAATGATAGCAACTTGCGGTTTATCACAACCAAGCGATTCGAGGAGTTGGGACCACAGATTTACGGGAAAGCCCGTCCGATTAAAGCGGAAAATGGGGTTAAGCAAATTACCAAGATATTCGATGTCTTGGGGCGCGGAGGAGAAGAAGGTTCCATTCGCCACCTTTATGTTAAGTGGTGAGGCGATTCTTTGGTGGGAATCGTGAAGCGTACCCGACCCGGCCTTTCAACATGTCTTGGGAAAAATTTGAAGAAAGCTGTTCAATGACAAGTACTTTCACGAAAGTATTAAATCGTATGAAGGAGGTAGAGTTTATTAGACTAGAAACGAACAACATGGCGGTGTCCCGATCTGCGAGGCGAAGTTCGCGGAGTTATCGAGTTTGCACCTCATTTGGTAGAAAATGAGGAGCGTATGTATGTGGATGTTTACGAGAGGTCTAAAACTTAGATTTGACAATATCTTATCTCTCATAAATTTTCTTTATATTGAGATGTTGTAAAGCAGGGCTCAATTATTAGGCGTGATAATGAGTATGTTCAATGGGGACCCTGACGAGGGTCATCTGGTGTGGCAGCGATCATCGAGAGGCGATGATAACCGGAGAGGAGGAAGAATACGGACAAAAGCGGTAACCACTCGGGTGGTAATCGTTGGCCATGATAATAGGAGAGGTGAGTCAGTGGAAATTTCAAAAGAGGAGATTCAACAATGATGGCGGAAGACATCGGCGACACCGACACCAACAACAACAAATTCTAGGGGAAGAGAAACGTACCGGTTAGATCTTCTGAGATCACGGAGGAGAGGACACATAAGTCCAAACTATTCCTGACCTTCAAGGTGTGTTTCAATTGTGGAAAAAATGGTCACATAGCTTGCGATTTTGTCCGATGGCAAAGTCAAGTCCAAGCGGGATGGCGGCACACAAAAGCGACTATGGACAAAACAAAGTCGATGGTTCAGGAAGGCGTTTGTCGTGGTAGCCAAAATCGAGAAACCGAACGAGGTGATCACGGGTAAGCTAATCTTGAACTCTTGCGAAGTTTATACCTTACTAGATCTGGTTCTACCCATTCTTTTATCTCTCTGCTTTGTGCTCAGCGTTTAAACTTGACTCAGGAGAAATTGGACTTTAACTTATCTGTTGAAACTCAGTTGGGTGAAACCTTTGTTACATCTACGGTTTATAAATCTTGCTTGATCCAAGTTGGCACAATCACATTACACATTGATCTTATCTTTTTTAAAGATACTTGCATTTGATGTGATTTTAGGGATTGATTGGTTAACCACTCATCATGCCAAAATTGATTGTTTTAAATAAGGTTGTTAGTTTTCATATTCTAACCAACTTTGTTATACTGAATTCAAACAACTAAACCACTAAAATCGATCATTTTCATATCAAGCCATAAAAGCTATTCGTTTATTGAAAAATGGATGTCAAGCTTTCTTAGCCCATATTATGGACTTGAACAAAAACACGTCGATTTGAATAATATTCTGTTGTTAATGAATTTCTGGCGTATTTCTGAAAGAACTTCTGGTCTACCCCGAGCGAAAGTTGAATTCTTTATTGATCTTGAGCAAGATATTACAAGCCCATTTCTAAAACCCCATATCGAATGGCTCTATTGAACTTGAGGAGTTAAAAGTCCAACTACTGAGAATTGTTAGACATCGGTTTCATTAGTCTAGTACATCCCCTTGGGGTGCTCTATTTTATTTGTAAAGAAGAAAAAAGCGGGGTATCGACTTTGTATTGACTACAGGGAATTAAACCATGTCACCATCAAGAATAGGTATCCATTACCTCGCATTGATGACTGTTTGTTTGACCGATTCTGAGGAGCACATTCTTTTCAAAGATCGATCTTAGTTACGGATATCATCGGTTTGAAGATTAAAAGCGAGGATATTCAAAGCGCGCCTTGAGGACTCGATGCGGGCATTATGAATTCTTAGTCATGTCTTTTGGATTGACTAATGCTCTCTGCTTTGCTTTCATGGATATGATGAACCGTGTATTCAAGGAATATTTGGATCGATTCGTTGTTGTCTTTATTGATGACATCCTCATCTATTCAAAAAGCCGTGAAGATCATGAGCACCATTTGAAGTTGGTACTTCAAAGACTTCGTGACAACAAGCTATATGCCAAAATTTGAAGAAATCACGAGTTACGGCTTAAGGAAGTAGCATTCCTTGGGCGCGTGGTGTCAAAACATGGAGTATCTGTTGACGACGAAGATTGAAGCAATCTGAAGTTAGAACAACCAAAGTCGGTGGCCAAAGTCGCGTAGCTTTTGGGGCTTAGTTGGTTATTATCGGAGATTAGTGGAAGGATTTTCTCGAATCGCTACTCAGATTAACTTCATTGACTCGGAAAGATACAAAATTTGTATGGAAGCGAGGAATGCGAGAAGAGTTTCCAAGAGCTCGAGAGGAGACTCATTTATTTTTTTTACTAACAATACCATCTGGTTCGGATGGATTTGTTATCTCTGATGATGCTTGAGGCAAAGGGTTAGGATGTGTTCTCATGCAACATGGGAAAGTCATAGCCTATGCCTCGCGACAACTCAAAAGAATATGAGAGAATTATCCTACTCGTGATGCAGGTTAGCGGCGATCGTTTTTTGCGTTGAAAATCTGGAACACTACACATATGGGGAGAAAGTGGAAATTTATCACGGATCATAAAAGCCTCAAATATTTCTTCACCCAAAAGAACTCAACATGCGACAACAGCGTTGGCTCGAAATTTGTTGAAGGATTACGACCATAACATTCATATCATCACTGGAAAAAGCAAAGCGTTGTGGTAGTCGCGTTGAGTAGAAGATCATATCTTGGTGCGAGTGCAATGTTGTTAACACAAGCCCATTTTATACGACTTACAAAGGATGGAGATAGAGTTAAAGGCTCCAGTACCCCGTGATGATATCAAACATCTGAGTAGAACCAGACTTTAATCGATAAAGTTAAAATTTTGCTCGAGCTACGGACACAGGGGCGTCGTATGAAGAAGAAAGTGCAAGAAGGTGTTATTCGAGCGAGGAATCGATGAAGAAGGAATACTTGAGTCGACTCCGGACTTTGCGTTCTAACGATTACGACTTGAAGCATAGAATCATGATGGAGCACATGACACACCATTTGCAATCCATCACAGGAGTACCAAAATGTATCATGATCTTGACATACATTTTGGTGGAACAATATGAAGAGAGAGATCGCGAGTTTATCTCGAGGTGTTTAACTTTGTCAGCGTGTAAAAGCGAGAGCATCAAATGCCAAAGGGTCCATTGCAACCACTTGAGATTCCAAAATGGAAGTGGGAACACATTACTATGGATTTAGATTCTGGGTCTTCCCAAGGTTTCTCAAGGTATAGATGCGATTTGGGTTATTGTTGATAGATTAACCAAATCTGCTCATTTCTTGCCTATCGTGAGACTTATTCCTTGAGCGTCTTGCTCATATGTATGTGAATGAGATTGTGAGATTGCATGGCATGCCGGTATCCATAGTTTTAGGATCGTGACCCAAGATTCACTTCACGATTTTGGGTTAGCTTACTGAAAAAGCTATGAGCGCAGTTCTGATTGATTCGGCATACCATCCTCAAGCGGATGGACAATCGAGAGAGACTATTCAAACTCTTGAAGATCTATTAAGACTACGTGTCCTAGACTTCAAAGGGAGTTGGGATAAGTATTTACCATTGGTGGAATTCTCCTACAACAACGATTATCGAGCAAGTATAGGTATGGCTCCATTTGAAGCCTTGTATGGATGAAAAGTGTCGCTCTCTCGGTATGTTGGGATGAGGTGGGTGAAGCAACATTGTTGGGACGAGTTGATGCGTATGACTACGGAAAAGATCCAAACGATTTGACAACGTATACAAATGGCACAGGATCGACAAAAGAGTTATGCGGATCTTCATCGAAAGGACGTGGAATTTGGTATTGGGGATCATGTCTTTATTACGTATTGCTCCATGGAAGGGAGTTACAAGATTAGGGAAGAGAGAAAGCTCGATCCATGATTTATTGGTCCATTTGATTCTTGGCCAGTAGGAAATGTGGCTATAGACTCGCGTTACCTCAAAGCGTGTCTAAATGTTCATAATGTTTTTCACATATCTATGCTTCGTAAATATGTGAAAGACCCAAACCACATTATTGAGTTAGAACTAGAGCGAGATAGCCAGAAGATTTAACTTACGAGGAGGTATGTGTTAAGATCTTGGATAGGAAAGAGCATATCCTACGCACCAGGTTATACCACAAGTTAAGGTTTTGTGGAGGAACCATGCTTATTGAAGAAATGACACAGGAGTTGGAATCGAAAATGAAAGCGAGGTACCCTCACCTTTTGAAACACAGAATGCGTCGTCGATTTAGGATGAAATTTCATAAGGAGGGAGGTTGTAAGACCCCAACTTATTATGAATAAAATTAAATTTTCTCTATTTATTATCTTGAAATAATAAGGAGTTAATTTGATATAATACTTTGGTTATGGGTGAAATGTGCAAATTTTACAAAATAAGCAAGTGGTTATAAAATATTCATTTTTGTTAGGGAATATTAGTTTGGTGGTGGAATATTCTTGTTGTCGGGAATATTAAATGCGACGGCATGACCATTAATTATTAGAGCCTCATAACAGAATAAGCTTGTCGGATGAAGAAAATGACAAGTTTGAGTTTTTATAAATAACGGCGTAGTTATTCACAGATTAACAACTTTGTTGGAATACCCGGTGGTTAAAAATACGATGTCTGGCGTGGTTGCCGCGATAGCACACGGTATTGCCTGATATTTTTTTGAATTATTGATTCTTACGTGAAGAAGGCCTTTACTCGATAATTATTACGATAATTCTTTATTCGATATTTTATTTTATTGATTCAATAATTGTTTGCGTTGATATTTTATATTATTGTTGTTTGAATAATTGTCTCTTGCATGATATTTCCCATTATCGGATCAATAATTCATATTATTTGAATAATATTATTAGATAGCATTATTGGCAATGTCTAGAAAGTTACATCTAAGGAGAGGTTTGGTCACTAATTGCGCGCGATGAGGAGAAATCCTTATTGGAAAGCCCCTCTTTCTGAGGCAGCACGGTTGTCATTATTGTGATTACATAATATTATTTGTGAATAATTATTTATTGATTTATATGATAAAATAAATATTTATTTTATGTGGCTATTAATGTTGAGGTGTTTTATCGGTATTTTTATGTCGGAATGGAGGTATTAAAAATCAAATCGATGTTTTGAGATATATATTAAGTGAGTTATAATTTTTAATCAAATAGTTGGATCGTTGTGATTTTTAGATATGTTATACATATATAAGTTGAGTATATGTCCACAAATTTTGAGCCGTTAAAAATGAATGTATGATTTGTTATGAATTTTAAGAGGTGGTGATTCGAAAATTATGTTATAAATGATTTTTGGTGGAAAATTCTAGAATTGAGTGGGCCCCACTTTTGGTTGGTGAAAATGTGCTCAAATTTTATTTCAAATGTGGTGGGTGGCAATAGTAGCGAAGTAAAGCCATCGGTGGCAGGTCAAGTCTGCTTGACGTCTTTAGCATTTTCTATAAATAGGTGCTTAGGTTAGAATTGAAAATCACACGAGAAAACATAAGCTTTCTCTCTTTCTCTCTCTATATTATCGGCGTATTTTGTGAGTATTTAGATACTTTGAGAGTTGCTATTCGATCTGAGTTTCATTCGACATCATCAGGCCTTTCATTTCAAAATCTTGTTTCTTTGAGGTAAGGGATGTTATTTTCTTCTTAAATGATATTATTTTCTTGATATCATTATCTTTGAGATATTGTTATGAATTTTATTGTGGAATTTCTACCTTTTTGTGTTGGGGTTACTATTCACGTATATGACACTATTCACGTATCTGACCTTATTCACAAATCTGACACTTATTCACCTAAAAAATGAAATTTTCTCTTTTTTCATCCCGATGTCTTTTATGGTTACTATCTTTGATTGTATCCATGTTTTGATCTTTATTTTTGAATTCTACTTCACACTTGGTTATTATGGAGTATTATTGAATTTGGATAAACCAAAATCTGAATCCTAATATTTGTCCTTACATCTCACTTGGATTAGTTCTCTAAAATGTTTTTCATCATCCTCGGTCCTTAATGGTGATACTTGATGAATATCTTTGGCACATAGTGCAAAGATGAATGATTACGATGAATATCTTTGGCGTAGTAGTGCAAAGATGAGCAGTGTTGAGATGAACATGACCAATGGTGATCTGAATGAATATCTTTGGCCGTAGTGCAAAGATGAATATTTGATTCAAGATGTATATTGATTGATGTTACTGAGGATAAAATATTGATGATGGACTTTTAAATTCATAGATGATAGTAGATTTCATTCTCTACTTAACTCTTCTAATGAATTGTTGTTTCCTGCAATTGTTGATCTAAAACTTGTTGTCGATTATATTCTATCAGATTTTTCCCTGTTGAAGACTAAGGATAATTTGTTGTATATTATCTTAGTCATAATATTCTTTACTGGGCTAGTTGAGCTCACCCTTTTCCTTTTTGTTCCATTTTCTTCTCGAGAGCGAGAACATAGCGAGAACGATCGTCGGGGTATAGAGTGATGGTCTAGAGCAGGTTGTTTTAGCGATCCTCACTATTTTTTAAAAATAGTGCATCAATAATTATAATGAGGACTTTATTTGGGTGTGGATATTGTCTAGAAGACAATATTTGTATTTAAACTCACTCAGTATGTGTGTGTCATATTTTTTACGACAATTGTAATAATAAAGTTGTAGTTATTTTTTTATATTACAAGTTTTCATTCCCCGACATACTACGCATGTTTCTTATTTAATGACTTTCGAAATGGGTGATGTATACCTATTTTTTGCATATAATAACATTACAGCTAAGATAAAGAAAGTCGACGAGCCATCCACGAGTAAGGGCAAGGGCAAGATGAACAAGTGTTGATGACTTGTTTATATTGTTTGATTCATTATATGTGTTGAGACTATATTATTTAATGTTTTACTTTTGATTAATGATGTTAATGTTAGAGATTATCTGTGATTATCTTTAAGAGTTGTAACCCTTTAAAAGGGAAGATTTCATTTAAGTTTATCAAGTTTACGTTTTCTATGTTGTCCTATCTTGTGGGTAGTTAGTTATGTTTTATTTCGATAGTGAACACCAAATCTGTGGGATGGAAGTACCAGATTTGGGGGTGTCACAACCCTAAGTACGAAAAGAATGGTCCATATAGTCTTATGACTGTTAAAGGTTCAAATTGGAGATACTTGACAACCTAGGATATAGTGCATGGTCTTTTGACCCTCAAACATACTTTTGAACTTGTATTCTATTTTTGGTTCAAAGGTTGAGTTTTTATTGAGCTTTCTATTCTTATCTATCATTGACAAGAAAGTTACAAATTGTTCAGCTGAAGTTATTTATTATAGATTTTATATTGTCATTGTTTATGAATATTTCAGTGAGCCTTGTTTTGCTCACTCTTGCATATAATAACATTGCAGCTAAGGTCGAGTAAGTCGACGAGCCGTCCACGAGTAAGGGAAAGGGAAAGATGAACAAGTGTTGAAGACTTGTTTATATTGTTTGATTCGTTATATGTGTTGGGACTATATTATTTAATGTTCTACTTTTGATTAATGATGTTAAGGTTAGAGATTACCTGGGATTATCTTTTAGAGTTGTAACCCTTTAACAGGGAAGATTTCATTTAAGTTTATCAAGTTTACATTTTCTATGTTGTCCTATCTTGTGGTTAGTTAGTTATGTTTTATTTGGATAGTGAACACCAAATCTGTGGGATGGAAGTACCCAGATTTGGGGGTGTCACAGCCCTAGATCTGTATCTAAAGGTGAGGAGGTCCTAATGGCTCGATATGGGCACTTCAACCGATGAAATTATATAACATCAATCCTAGGATGTTGTATATACATATTTAAGCATGTCAATGTGAGCCTAGGAATACAGGGGTTGAGATCTACTGAATGGAACTTTACTAGATTCCCATAATGGACTTTTTGGTTAAATGTAATGTTTCAATACGACAAATTGTTGTACATGTAATATTGGATCTTAAAATGAGTTCGAGGGGTTTGTCCTAAGAATTCGGATTTAAGATCCCGTGATAGTGAAAATAATGTTTGTGAGTGTTTGGATTCATCGAGATGGCTTTCATGTCCGATGATGATTCGACCTCTTTTTGGCGCTTTTTTTGCATGCATTATCACTAAAAACGATTTTCAAATAAAACCACAAAGAGATTTCATAAAGAATAAAGCAATTCGGGTTTAGATACACTTAGGAATAAATAAAAGGAAGTATCGAAGTCCTCAATTCCTAATCGAGCGAAGGATTTGAAAACCCTTTTTCCAAAATATCATTCCAAATTATATATTTTATCTAAAAGTAAAATTTTTATAAATCAAATCCTTCGTACCTAGGTGGAAAAGAGGTACAACACTACTTTCCCATAACTCACTTGTGACGCCCCTAAAATAGGTATACATCACCCATTCTGAGTCGCCAAATATATGGTACAGAATACAACTGCAACTTAATTATACAACTGTCGTGCATAATATGACAAAATATAAGTTGTGAGTTTTAATACAAATATTTTCTCCTAGACAATATCCAAACTCAAATTCAATCTCATTACAATTATTATCACATTATTTCACATAATAGTGAGGACTACTAAAGTAACCATCTGGACCGTCACTCCATTCCCCGACTAGTCCCAGCTATATTCTCATTTTCTGAAGAGAAAAATAAAAGAAAAGGGTGAGCTCAACTAGCCCAGTAAGAAATATTATGACTAAGATAATGCAGAATAAATTATCCTTAGCCTCCAACAGTATAACAACTAATACAATACAATTGACAATAAGTTTTAGATCAACAACTGCAGCGGAATAAGAAATCCATTAGAAGAGTCAAGTAGAGCATTATATCTACTATCTTCTATAATTTAAAAGTTTATCATCAATTTTATCGCTCAGACTCGGCTTAATAAATAATCCACATCATCGAATCATCCCTGCACTACGGCCAAGGATATTCATTAGTATCACGACCACAAATTATCCATGCACTACGGGCCAAGGATATTCTTGTTTTCACCAATGGTCATGAACATGCCAAACAACAATTCATCTTTGCACCATTGACCGAAGAGAATGTATGGTCATGATCATACCAACATCTATCCATCAATGCACTACGGGCCAATGAGGACTTTTACCACATCATTTGTAATATTACGGGTCATAATTATACCGAATAATCCCTGGTCATAATCATACCAATCAATAGTCCATCTATGCATGTAAGCCATAGATGACTGTCATCACAATATAAGTATGATGATGATGACAATGATATAATAATTCAATTAAATGAAAACAAGGATAAATTTTAAAGCTTTATAATTTAATTTATCCAGAATGCAATAATATCCAAAATTGTCAACATGATACTGCTTTGTGGAGTAAAATTCAAGAATAATATTGTATCAAAAATGATTTGGATCGAAAAGAAATTAATTTTTATCATGAATAGTACTCCGAGTGAATAGTACCCGAGTGAATAGTACCCCATGAATAGCACTTTGTGAATAGTACTTCTAGAATACTACTTTATGAATAGTACCCCGTGAATAGTACTTCATGAATAGTACCCTATGAATAGTACTTTATGAATAGTACCGTACGTATGAATAATGTCGTATAAATGAATAGTACCCATGAATAGTACTCCAGAATGAAAAGCTATACATTTAACAAGAATGTTCAGAAAAATATCCTTGTGAAACGATACTAGATGAAGCGCAAATTTCAAGGATATTCTACTAATTTCATGGAGTATAGAAGCAATACTTCAACAAAATGAGTGTAGAATTAGGGATACAAAACGAAATAATATTACTCACATACTACAGAGTATGGAAGAAAATATTATTTCTTACGAATACTGAACAAAAATAATATCCCTTATGAATAAGAAATAAATAACATCCCTTACGAATATTGAACGAAAATAATATTCCTTACGAATATTAAACGAAGATGATGAATATTGAACGAAAATGATATTCCTTACAAATATTGAACGAAAATAATATTCATACGAATACGAAAAATAATATCTCTTCAGAATATGAAATAAATAATACCCCTTACCTTAGTAGAAGGCTGGATACTACAATAGTGAAGTAGCAGAATACTCTTCTTCTTTCTCTCTATAGCTTTTCTCTCTATAATTGCTTTTGTGAGTCTTCGTAAATTGGTGAGAATGAAAGAAAAATGAGCTTCTATTTATAGGAAAACATAGTTTTGATAATTGCACGTTTTGGGGTTCAAATTATTACAGTGTAGTACCTTCATCTTTTCCTCCATTTTTAATTTAGTCCTACAAGTATTATCAAACTTGCACCACCTCCCCTAATAGTACATGCATGTGAATCAATAGTACATGCATATGAATCAATAGTTCCATTCATGTGAACAAATAGTTATATGCATGTGAACTAATAGCAATTAATTGCTTATTTATCCAATACATTACCCGATTGGTCAATTTAACCTCCAGAAATCAATTATTATCGAAATAAATGTCAATTTCCACTAACACAAATAATCCCAACACAATGAAAATATCAATTTTATCTTTAATCAACACAAACTTATTCATCATTAATATTATAACTCATAATATTTAACAACCAGATCATTCCCAGGAAAGCGGGGGCTTTCCGATAATGATTTCTCCCTATTGGCGCGAAATTAGGTGACAAAACCCCTTTCCTTGACCGAACTTTCTAGATATCGTCAATATTGCAAATAATAATATGAATAACGTTGTCGTCTCAATTATTGATTTAATAATATAAAATATTATGCAAATGATACTGTGACAATAATTGAATCAATAATATGAGAGATATTATGCAGCAATTACTGTAGTAATAATTGAGTATAACTGAGTGACTTCTCACGTAAGCATCAATAATCAATATTGTGTGCTACTATGCAACCACGCGTATTATAGTACTTTTACTACCGGGTAGTTCAACAGTTTTACGATAAAAATTTCATCGTTATTTTTATAAAAGATATTTCTGTCGTTTTCTAACTCTAACAATACTTTCGTTGTGGGGTCCACTAATGATTGTGTCGTCGTACGAATATTCCTTGTTAAAATGAATATTCCCCGGCCAATCAAATATTTTATAACCACTTGCTTACTTTACAAAATTTGTAAATATTACCCACAACTATAACATTATATCAAATCCACACCATAATATTAAAAAATATATTTCAAAAAAAATTAATCTTTATTCATAAAAGTTGGGGTCTTACAACCTCCCCTTCTTATGAAATTTTATCCTCGAAATTAGGGTACGTACCTGGTATGTTGAAGAGGTGAGGATACCTTGATTTTATTTCAGATTCTAACTCCCAGGTCATTTCCTCAACATCGTGGTTTCTCCACAAAACTTTAACTTGAGGTATAACCTTGGAGTGTAGAATATGATCCTTCTTATCCAAGATTTTAACAAGTATCTCCTCATACGTTAAATCTTCTTCTATCTCATCTAGTTCTAATTCAATAATGTGGTTCGGGTCTTCCATATATTTACGTAACATCAATACGTGAAAAATGTTATGAACACTACATGTTTGGCGGTAAAGCGAGTCTATAGGCCACAATTCCTATTCGATTGAGGATTTTAAATGGACCAATAAAATCGAGGATTGAGATTTCCTCTCTTCTTCAATTCTTGCTTCTAGAATAACGCCTTCTTGAACCTTCTTCTTCACATTCATCAGCTCTGAGTCTGTAACTTGAGCGGCTTTAACTTTATCGATTAAAGTCGGTTCTAATCGTATATTCGCTATCTTCACATAGGTTTGTTGAGTCTTTAACTCTATCTCCATCCTTTGTAAATCGTAAAAATGGGTCTTTGTGTTAACGACGTCGCACTCATAACCGCATACGATCTTCTACTCAACGCGTCAGCTATCACGTTCGCTTTTTCTACGATGGTATTGAATGGTATTATCATAATCTTCAATAGCTCGAGCCAACGTCTTTAGCGCATGTTACGTTAGTTTTGGGTGAAGAAATATTTGAGGGTTCTAGAAATGGGTTTTGTACTGGGGTCAATACAAAATTCGATTTCACGCTTTGGGTAGGCAAGGAAGTTCTTTAGGGTATACTTTAGGAAATTTATTAACGATAGAAATATCATTCAAAACTGTGACTCTCATCTAAGACTTGGATAGCACATCACATTGATACCTATCAACTTTCCACCGTTATTCACGGCGTCCCCTACGGAAAGTATGGCTTTGGTGCATTCTAAGACTTAGAAGCCACCAGCGAAAGGCTCGAGACTCTTTACTTATGGCTTAATATGACAATGATTGACTTTAGTGGTTTGATTACTTGAATTCGCATAACAGGTTGGTAAGGAAAGCTAACAACCTTACGAAAAAAATCAATTTTAGCATGATGAGTAGTTAACCAGTCGATTCCTAAAATCACATCAAAGGCAAGTATTTTCAAAAGAATAAGATCGACAGGTAACGTGAGGGTGCCGATCTGAATCGAATAAGATTTATAAACAGTGGATGTAACGAAGGTTTCTCCTAACGGAGTTTCAACAGATAAGTCAAAGTCTAATTTCTCCAGAGTTAAATTTAAATGTTGAGCGCAAGTAGAAGAAATAAAAGAATAGGTAGAACCGGTATCGAATAAGGTATAGACTTCGCAAGAGTTTATGATTAACTTACCCGTGATAACTTCGTTTGGGTTCCTCGACAAATGCTCTCACTTAAACTATCGGCTTTGACTTGTCTTGGACATCCTTTGGCATCACCATCCCAGCTGGACTTGACTTCACTACACAAAAAAATTGAACTACGTGACCTTCTCTTCTGCAATTGAAACACACTTTGGGTTGCTGCGTACAGTTTGGACGAATGTGTACCTCCTGTCTACATTTGAAACATACGACCGGTGGTCGTTCTCCTTCCTTCAAAATGGGTGTCGGTGCTACTGTCGATGTCTTTCTTTCATTGTTGAATCTTCTCTTCTTAAAGTTATTCTCACTTAGTTCACCTTTCCTATTATCTTGGCCATGATTACCACCGAAGTGGTTACCATTACTTGCCTGATAATTTCCTCCACGATGGTTATCGTTGTTCCAATGGTCATTTCCACTGGTACGATTATTATCGTGTTGTTGGGCGTTACCTTTTGGTTGGGCTGACTCATTATCGCGTTCCAATAACTGAGCCCTATTCACAACATCTGAATATAAACAAAGTTTGTGAGAAATGAGATATTAACGTATCTCGAGTTTCAAACCTTGTAGAAACATTCGCGTCATTCGCTCCTCATTATCAACCATATGGGATACAAATCAGGATAACTCCGTAAACTTAGCCTCGTACTGCGACACGGTTATATTATTTTGCTCCAGCTTGATGAATTCAACCTCCTTCATGTGACGAATACTTTCGGGAAAGTACTTGTCGTTGAATAATTCTTGGAACTTCTTCCAAGACATCTTGAGTGCGTCAGGCTGGGTACGTTTTACAGATTCTCACCAGTAATATGCCTCTTCACGCAACATAAAGGTGGCGTAGGGATCCTTTTGTTCCGCTAAGCATTCCAAGACATCAAATATCTTAGTGATCTACTTTATTTGTAACAACCCGATATTTTCTATACAAATAAATTAGAAATTTTGCGTATAAATTTTTTTTTTTGTATTTATTAAAATAAATATGGGGAATATGTGCCAAGATAATGTGTGTATGTATTTATGTGATATATTTATTACATGAATGATTTCAAATAATTTTATTTTAGAATTATTGATCATTATAAATTATATTCTTATCATAATTAATTTTATAGTAGAAATGTTTTTTTATTAATTATTTTCCATGAAAATATAATTATATATTATTTATATAATATATGAAATGATTTTTTTGAATTATTATAATAATTATTTTATTATATGAATTTTGTTCAAATTATTAAGTTAATTATTTTTAACATAATTAATAATGTTAAGTATGACAGATAAATCAGATATGGAATCCAAACCCTAATTCTTGGATTTTGATCAAGGCATGAGAATAATAATATAATATTAATTATATTTTGATTTTTCAGTGCTATAAATATGTACTGTATATGTGGATCGATAAGGGTTGGTCAATTATGGTGTTATGTGACAAACCCTTGTATTACTGTGTGAAACCCTAATTATAAATTTTAAAAACTAATTTTATTTTATTTTAAACCCTAAATGAAAGCTTCGTAACCTAATTATACATTAGGTGAGACAATTAAATAACCTAAGGGTTATGGTAATAAGGAAAGGTTAGTATTTAATATGTATACTAACTTAAGTGGATAATCTTGTTATTTCAAGTGACTAATAATTTTAAACCTATTTCTAGTAAACCTAATTAGGTTATGAGCTAAAGTCACATGTATAAGTAATTAAATTTCATAAGATTGGGAATGGAAACCCTAATTAAATAATTTGGGTAACATATATTAAAATTGTTAGACTATGTTTATTACATGACCCAAAACAATTAAAGGAGAAGCCCAAAAGAAATAAAATGCAAACCAATACCTAGCCCACTTGATTAAGGGTATTTTAGACTTTTGATTAATTAAATTTGTGCATTAAAATAAAAGCAAAATGGAGGAGATAATGGAGCAAAGTGACCGGCCCCATTAGGCCTTTTAAGGCAACAAAGTTAAGCTAATCAAGTTCCTTAATTAGTAACTCTTACATCAAGTACAAATGTATCCCTCTCCCATTGGTAGAAAATATACGTAGCACACTTAATCACATGATTAGGCTTAATTGAAAGAGATAAGGCAAAGCCTTTTATCCAAGGGACAACAAAAGTATGGGGGATCTTAGCTAAATCACCACATTCATTTGCTAGAATATTTCATTTCTCCTATTATCCTTCTTCTATTTTTCTCCCAAGCTAGCAAAATACAAAGAGAGAAAAGAGAGAGAGGGTTCGGTTTTTCTAGAGAGGGAGAGGGGTTTTTTTTTCATGCATCCTAAATTCATAATTTACTTTGGAAGATCAAGAATGATAGCAAATAAAACTAGGTGAGGTTCTCATCCATTCTTTTTCTTATTCTTCTTCTATTTTGTGTTATAGCATGATTTGTTGGGGTTATGAACTAATACTCAAGATACCCTAGTTCTACATATCATCATGTATGGAACTAAGTATCTTGAGTGTTAGATCAAAGGTTTAGAGGAAGAAAATGAGCATATGTTCTCCTAGGGGCTAAACCCTTGTTTTTCTTCCACTAAATCTTGTGTAACTCAAGTTTTACATCTTGGATTTGTGATCCGTCGAAGGAGGGTGCTAGATACATGAGTTATCTATTAAACCCAAGTGGTAGAACACAAATCTAGCAAGTATTGAAGCCATGGGGGCTGTTTTCCCCAAAATAGTCCACATAGAAAGTTAAAGTTTTAAAACCCTAAAAAGCTATTGTCCCCGTTTTTCTTAGGGCTTTTTCAGAAAGTTTCATGTCTTTTAAAAATCTGGGAAAAATCATAGAGCTACCTTAAGAATTTATCTGTGTGTAGGAAAAAGAACGGACGCGTTTTGATTTATAGGTTGTGCGTAATGGCTATTTCCGTAAAGGACTCCAAAATATTAACACCCAAATTTCTCAGTGTATATATGGGACAAATCCAAATTTTTTACAGTATGTTCATACATGCTATGGGAGTATACCATGAAAATTTTAGAATTTTCTGAGCAAAACTCGATTTATGAAAAATGAAGCAAGATCCGAGTGTTTTGGGAACTTTAAAATTAGTAAATCACTTTTTAAAATTCCAGAAAAATTTGGGGATCATTGTTGGATCATATACTGTCTAAACCCAGAAAAGAAGAATTTTTGGAATCAGTTTGGTATTTTTCCTAAAAATGATGAAGTTATGAATAAAAGGAAATAAATAATTAACTGATGTCTTAAATAAGAAAAATGTGATTTTAATGCTTGAATACTCCTAATATATAATATTATGACTATTTTAGGGCATTTTGGTAATTTATAATAAGAAATATTATTTATGACCTTTTATGGATATTAAATAAGTGGTTTTGTAAAGGGTGAACAATTAGAATAAATTGTTTATTGATCAAACAAATTATTAAAATGTTATTATGATATTAATAATATTAGAATATGATATTGTTAAGTAAATAAAAATATTAAGATTAAAGCTTCATTAAAATATTATTAAATAATTAATCTTATATTAAATATTATTAAAAGATTAATAATATTAAATTAAAGTATTATTGGATGATTAAAATATTATTAAGTAAATAATAATATTCGAGATTTAATAAAATTAAAAATGTAATAACATTAGTAAAAGAAATAAAATATTATTAAATAATTAATAATATTAGTAAATGAATAAAATATTAATACGATTAGTAAATGAATAAAAGTATTATTAATTGATTAATGATACTAAAACATAAGTAAGATATTATTAAAGTAATAATATTAATGCATGATTAAAATATTATTAAGAAGATTAATAATATTAGTAAAGTATTAAAATATTATTAAGATGTTAATAATATTAGTAAGCGAATAAAAGTATTATTAGTGAACTAATAATACTAAGAGGTGAATTAAATATTATCAAGATTAATAATATTAAGTGAATTAAAATATTTTAAGTTATACTTAATGACTTTTAATATCTTAAGAAATAGTACATTAATATTTTAATATTAATGTTAATTATTTAAAAATAATTTTAAATGTTTTAAAAATCATTTAAAGGGTAATATAAATGTTTTAAAAATATTTTGAGTTATTATAAATAACTTTAATATTTTGGCAATGGTTTCATTAATAGTTACATAATAATTAAATGATAATAGAATTATTTGATATTTGAATTATTTAATAATGATTTCGGTGTTTGAAAATTCATGATAAATTAATAAATGTTTATTGAGTCATTTAAAATAATATAACTGATATTTACAGATATTGAGTTACAGAATAGAGTCTTAGACTCGATAATTACCCCCATAAAGCTGTCGATACACCGACATATTTTAGAAATTGATCTGGACTTAGATATTTTGACCGTATTAATGTTTGTTTGTGATGCAATAACTGTTGAACATGTATGATAATGTGATTAGGTTATGTGCTGACTGCGAAATGCAATACTATATGTTATAGTATATTGTTCTATTAGAACGAATGATCTAATTAATGATAGGTCGTGATATAAAGGATAAAACTAAGTTGCGTATTGTAAACAGCGCATCAGGCAAGTATCCTACCTTTGCATTTTCTTTATGCAATGGACATGAGTAAGAATGTTTCAAAATTATATTATTACTATACAGATTATTAATCCTATATTATATACACTCATTGATTGTCATCATGTTAGTATATGGTAATTCAAATATATATTCTGTTCGTTAATTTTTATAAATGGTTATACAAGTGTCCCCACTTGGATAATCATTGCATTTAATCACATGTTGATACACCTTTGTTAATTAACCGTATATATATATATATATATATATATATATATATATATTGAATTATAGATTATTGTTGAACAAGATAAAACCTTATTATTATCCAACCGAATTGCCTTAGTTTGGAACCCTGACAAGTATGAACATAGCTTACACGGGAAAAACTTTTATGCACCCAAGGTGGACAGAGTGAACGATAACATCATTCTTGCATGTAGTATTGATCAATACAGGTACAATCTGTGACGCCGATCACCCCGCGTCTGTAAGTTATGACGGTTTATGAGATGAAGTTCTGCTTTAACCTTTTCAAAATGAAAACAATGTTCATAGTATGTCCCTTAACCCTATTTATAGTCGATCTGTGAGTTTCAAAAATTTGAAAGAGGGTTGTTATGTTATTATTATTTGGTTGATTACTTCACAACTATTAAATTATTGTAGAAGGGTAGTATAAAGAAAATATTTAAATTCTTTCAGCTTATATATATAATTGTTATTACTTGTTGGGCACTCAAATGCTCATCCTTACTTAATTTAAATGTTTTCAGCTAAGTGTGAACAACCTGAAGGCTCTGCTAGAAACAAGGGAAAGGGAAAGGTTGCTGAATGATTTCAATGTTATCTTATATAATAGTTTAATATTATTGAGACAACGTTATATATTTATTATCATGTATTATAAGGAATGATTAAAGGTTACGTACTTGGGAGCTAGACTCTGATAATTATGTAAATTAAGTTTAATATTTATATTATTGTTATTATTAGTATTATTCCGCTCATAGAAATGGTATCGTGAAGCACTGAATTCGGGTTTCAAGTACCTGGATTCGGGGGCTTTACATTATCCACATCTCCGCCTTAAGTGGTTCTGGCTTTCCCAAAACTCTGGTGGTCCCAACTCCTTGAACTGCTTAGCGGTGACCAGCCGTGAGTTGCCAGTGTTTCCACCTGCATTTTGAACATGAGTCTTTCTCGTTTGGTTTTGCATGAATTCTAAAAAGTTCCTAAACATACCATTGTTCGTCATTCGGTCGGTGTTGTTGTTTACACGATTATTATTACTTGCCTGATGCACATTATCCTAGTTATTGATCGTCAGTGACTCAACGGTCTCATGTGCTTTATTGTTTATCCCAACATTTTCAGATGCCATTCTTAAACACTGTCATAAAATAAGGGTTAATTGACATGCCACATATTATCCCTATACTCTGACGACCAATTAAATAACAAATAAACTTAGGTAGGTCATACTAGCGAAGGAATTATCTGTCTCTCCCCTCTTAGTTTTAGTCTCACATCTCAGCCAGGGATCATATCCCTAAGCTTTGATACCAACTGTGGCGCCCCCAAAATACGTATACATCACCCATTCTGAGTCGCCAGATACATGGTGCAGAATACAACTACAACTTAATTATATAACTGTCGTGCATAATACGACAAAACATAAGTTGTGAGTTTTAATACAAATATTGTCTCCTAGACAATATCTAAACTCAAATTCAATCTTATTACAATTATTATCACACTATTTCACATAATAGTGAGAACTACTAAAGTAACCATCTGGACCGTCACTCCATTCCCCGACTAGTCCAAACTATATTCTCATTTCCTTTAGAGAACAGTGAAAGAAAAGGGTGAGCTCAACTAGCCCAATAAGAAATATTATGACTAAGATAATGCAGAATAAATTATCCTTAGTCTTCAATAGTATAACAACTGATAGAATAAAATAGACAACATGTTTTAGAATAACAATTGCAGCGGAATAAGCAATCCATTAGAAGAGTCAAGTAGAGCATTATATCTACTATCTTCTATGATTTAAAAGTTTATCATCAATTTTATCGCTGAGACTCAGCTTAATAAATAATCCACATCATCAAATCATCTCTGCACTACGGCCAAGGATATTCATTAGTATCATGACCACAAATTATCCATGCACTACGGGCCAAGGATATTCCTGTTTTCACCAATGGTCATGAACATGCCAAAAAATAATTCATCTTTGCACCATTGGCCGAAGAGAACGTATGGTCATGATCATACCAACATTTATCCATCAATGCACTACGGGCCAATGAGGACTTTTACCACATCATTTGTAACATTACGGGTCATAATTATACCGAATAATCCTTGGTCATAATCATACCAATCAACAGTCCATATATGCACGTAAGCCACAGATGACTGTCATCACAATATAAGTATGATGATGATGACAATGATATAATAATTCAATTAAATGAAAACAAGGATAAATTTTAAAGATTTATAATTTAATTTATCCAGAATTTAATAATATCCAAAATTGTCAACATGATACTGCTTTGTGGAGTAAAATTCAAGAATAATATTGTATCAAAAATGATTTGGACCGAAAAGAAATCAATTTTTGTCATGAATAGTACTCCAGGTGAATAACACCCGAGTGAATAGTACCTCATGAATAGTACTTTGTGAATAGTACTTTAGGAATAGTACTTTATGAATAGTACCCCGTAAATAGTACTTCATGAATAGTATCCCATGAATAGTACTTTGTAAATAGTACCATACATATGAATAGTGTCGTACTCATGAATAGTACTCCAGCATGAAAAGCTTAAAATTTAACAAGAATGTTCAGAAAAATATCCTTGTGAAACAATACTAGATGAAGCGTAAATTTCAAGGATATTCTACTAAATTCACGGAGTATAGAAGCAATACTTCAACAAAATGAGTGTAGAATTAGGGATACGAAACGAAATAATATTACTCACATACTACAGAGTATGAAAGAAAATATTATTTCTTACGAATACTGAACAAAAATAATATCCCATACGAATAAGAAATAAATAGCATCCCTTACGAATATTGAACGAAAATGATATTCCTTACGAATATTGAACAAAAATAATATTCATACGAATACAAAAAATAATATCTCTTCAGAATATGAAATAAATAATACCCTTTACCTTAGTAGAAGGCTGGATATTGCAATAGTGAAGTAGCAGAATACTCTTCTTCTTTCTCTCTATAGCTTCTCAATCTATAATTGCTCTTGTGAGTCTTAGTAAATTGGTGAGAATGAAAAAAGAATGAGCTTCTATTTCTACGAAAACATAGTTTTGATAAATGCACGTTTTGGGGCTCGAATTATTACAGTATAGTACCTTTATATTTTCCTCCATTTTAAATTTAGTCCTAAAAGTATTATGAAACTTACACCACCTCCCCTAATAGTACATGCATGTGAATCAATAGTACATGCATGTGAATCAATAGTTCTATTTATGTGAATAAATAGTTATATGCATGTGAATTAATAGCAATTAATTGCCCATTTATCCGATTAATTACCTGATTGGTCAATTTAACCTCCAGAAATCAATTATTATCAAAATAAATATCAATTTCCAATAACACTAATAATCCCAACACAATGGAAATATCAATTTCATCTTTAATCAACACGAACTTATTCATCATTAATATTATAACTCACAATATTTAACAACCAGATCATTCCCAGGAAAGAAGGGGCTTTTCGATGAGGATTTCTCCCTATTGGCGCGCAATTAGGTGACCAAACCCCTTTCCTCGACAAAACTTTCTAGACATCATCAATATTACAAATAATAATATGAATAACTTTGTCGTCTTAATTATTAATTTAATAATATAAAATATTATGCAAATAATACTGTGACAATAATTGAATCAATAATATGAGAGATATTATGTACCAATTACTGTAACAATAATTGAGTATAACTGAGTGACTCATCACGTAAGCATCAATAATCAATATCGTGTGCTATTATGGAATCACGCGTATTACTGTACTTTTACCACCGAATATTTCAACAATCTAACGGTAAAACTTTCACCGTTATTTTTATAAAAAGATATTTCTGTCATTTTCTAATTTCGACAGTAATTCAGTTGTGGGGTCCACCAATGATTGTGTCATCCTACGAATATTCCCCGACCAATCGAATATTTTATAACAACTTGCTTACTTTGTAAAATTTATAAATATTACCCTCAACTTTAAACTTTTATCAATTTAACTATTTACCAAAATAGAAAAATTGAATACTTTTATTTCATAAAATTCGGGATCTCACAATCGCCCATCCTTGTGAAATTTTGCCCTCAAAATTTACGTACCTAGTAGTTCGAAGAGATGAGAATACCTTGCTTTCTTTTCAGATTGTACCTTCCCGGTTATTTCTTCTCTATCATGATTTTCCCATTTCTCATCTCCTGTATTTCAGATATCATTCTAGAATATAGTTTCAAAAAAAGGGTTAATTGACATACCACATATTATCCCTATACTCTGACCAACTAATTAAATAACAAATAAACTTAGGTATGTCATACTAGCGAAGGAATTACAAGTCTCTCCCCTCCTAGTCTTAAATCTCAGCCATGGATTATATCCCTAAGCTTTGATACCAACTGTGGCGCCTCCAAAATAGGTATACACCACCCATCTTGGGTCGCCAGATACATGGTACAGAATACAACTACAACTTAATTATACAACTATCGTGTACAATATGACAAAATATAAGCTGAGAGTTTTAACACGAATATTGTCTACTAGACAATATCCACACTCAATGGAGTCCTCATTACAATTATTATCACACTATTTCATAAAATAGTGAGGCCTACTAAAATAACCATTTGGACCGTTAATCCATTCCCCGAATAGTCCCAACTATATTCTCATTTGCTGAAGAGAACAGTGAAAGAAAAGGGTGAGCTCAACTAGCCTAATAAGAAATATTATGACTAAGATAATGCAGAATAAATTATCCTTAGCCTTCAATAGTATAACGACTGATAGAATACAATAGACAACAAGTTTTAGATCAACAACTGCAGCAGAACAAACAATCCATTAGAAGAGTCAAGTAGAGCATGATATTTACTATCTTCTATGATTTAAAAGTTTATCATCAATTTTATCATTGAGACTCAGCTTAATAAATAATCCACATCATCGAATCATCTCTGCACTACGGCCAAGGATATTTATTAGTATCATGACCATGAATTATTCATGCACTATGGGCCAAGGATATTCGTGTTTTCACCAATGGTCATGAACATGCCAAATAACAATTCATCTTTGCACCCTTGGCCGAAAAGAACGCATGGTCATGATTATACCAATAACTATCGTTGAGACTCAGCTCAATAAATAATCCACATCACTTGTAACATTACGGTCATAATTATATCGAATAATCCCTGGTCATAACCATATTAATCAACAATCCATCTATGCACAACGGCCAAAGATAACTTTCATCATAATATAAGTATGAGGATGATGACAATGATATAAGAATTCAATTAAATAAAAGCAAGGATAAATTTTAAAGATTTATAATTTAATTTATCCAGAATTTAATAATGTCCAAATTGTCAATATGATATTGCTTTGTGGAGTATAATTCAAAAATAATATTGCATCAAAAATGATTTGGACAAAAAATAAATCAATTTTTGTCATGAATAGTACCCCGGGTGAATAGTACTCGAGTGAATAGTACCCCATGAATAGTACTTCGTGAATAGTACTTCAGGAATAGTACTTTGTGAATAGTACTCCGTGAATAGTACTTTGTGAATAGTACCGTATTTATGAATAGTACTATATTTATGAATAGTGCCCATGAATAGTACTCTGTGAATAGTATTGTATGTATGAATAGTGGCTTATAAATGAATAATACCCATGAATAGTACTCCAGCCTGAAAAGCTTAAAATTTAACAAGATTGTTCAGAAAAAATATCATTGTGAAATGATAATAGATGAAGCGCAAATTTCAAGGATATTCTACTAATTTCACGGAGTATAGAAGCAATACTTCAACAAAATAAGTGTAGAATTAGGGATACGAAATGAAATAATATTACTTACATACTACAGAGTATGGAAGAAAATATTATTTCATACGAATATTAAACAAAAATAATATCCCTTATGAATACGAAAGAAATAATACCCCTTTACGAATAAGAAATAAATAACATCCCTTACGAATATTGAACGAAAATAATATTCCTTACGAATATTAAACAAAATAATGAATATTGAACAAAAATGATATTCCTCATGAATATTTAATGAAAATAATATTCATACAAATACAAAAAATAATATCTCTTCATAATATGAAATAAATAATACCCCTTACCTTAGTAGAAGGTTGGATACTGCAATAGTGATGTGACATAATACTCTTCTTCTTTCTCTCTATAGCTTCTCTCTATAGCTTCTCTCTCTATAATTGCTCTTGTGAGTCTTAGTGAATTGATGAGAATGAAAAAGGAATGAGTTTCTATTTATAGGAAAACATAGTTTCGATAATTGCACATTTTGGGGCTCGAATTATTACAGTATAGTACCTTCATCTTTTCCTCTATTTTTAATTTAGTCCTACAAGTATTATCAAACTTGCACCACCTCCCCTAATAGTACATGCATGTGAATCAATAGTTTCATTCATGTGAACAAATAGTTAAATGCATGTGAACTAATAGCAATTAATTGCTCATTTATCCGATTAATTACACGTTTGATCAATATAACCTCTAGAAATTAATTATTATCGAAATAAATATCGATTTCCACTAACACTAATAATCCTAACACGATGGAAATATCAATTTCATCTTTAATCAACACGAACTTATTCATCATTAATATTATAACTCACAATATTTAACAACCAGATCATTCCCAGGAAAGATGTGGCTTTCCGATAAGGATTTCTCCCTATTGGCGCACAATTAGGTGACCAAACCTCTCCTCGACAGAACTTTCTAGACATCGTCAATATTATAAATAATAATATGAATAACTTTGTCGTTTTAATTATTGATTTACTAATATAAAATATTATACGTATGATAATTTGACAATAATTGAATCAATAATATGAGAGATATTATCGACAATTCTTCATGTAGCAATAATTGAGTATAACCGAGTGACTTCTCACGTAAGCATCAATAATCAATACTGGTAGTGCTACTACGCAACCACGCCAGACATCGCATTTCTTTTACCACCGGATATTTCAATAATCTAACGGTAAAACTTTTGCCATTATTTTTATAAAAATATATTTTTGTCGTTTTCTCATTCTGACAGTAATTCCGTTGTGGGGTCCACCAATGATTGTGCCGTCGTAAGAATATTCCCTGTTAAAATGAATATTCCCCGACCAATCGAATATTTTATAACAACTTGCTTATTTTGTAAAATTTATAAATATTACCCAGAACTTTAAACTTTTATCAATTTAACTATTTACCAAAATAGATAAATTGAATACTTTTATTTCATAAAATTCGGAATCTCACAGCAGCAACAAAAAACTTGATGTGATAAAAAAATTACAACTGCAAGTGCACAATGTCGAATTGAAGAACTGACAAGTACAGTTCGAACTCACAGTGACTAGATTAATTTTAATAGTTCCTTAATATCTATTTTAGGCGAATTAGAAATAAAGATTGAAAATTGATTAACTAAAATATGAATACTAATAATGTGGAAACAATCTAGGAATCTGAATCCATTAAATAATAAACATAACATATAATTCAATCTCTTCTATTTTTATAACTCAATTATGATTTTGATCTCCCTTCCCTTTAATTTAGTAATTTACAATTAACGTGGGGAAGCATAGACTATGAAAATTTAAGGATTAACTATAACCCATCAAAACTTCTTTGAGCAAGCATGGATTATGAAAAACTCATATCTTAATAATAATCTATCAAAACCTCTTAATTAATTTAAAATCACATAAAAACTATAAAACGAAGGTATTTCAATAACGAAACATGAAGGCGAAATCAATTAAGCATAAAAGCATAAATAATAGAAGAGATGAAAAATATTATCACGAATAATTATTTAATTTCATCTTCATCCTAGATATAAAAAATTAACTAGACATGAAAATAAATAAACTAACTAAAATAAAGAAGAAGTAGAAGATTGAAAATAAATAAGAAATCTCCCTTTATTCACGATCCTCCAACAAACGTATAATGAAACGTAATTTAATTACTCCTACTCCTAACCTAAAGTAATACAATACCTAATACTTATTTCTAAAAAAAGAGACCTATTTATAGGGAAAAAAAATTTTGAACCCTAATTTAGATTCATTGAACTTAGACACTTTTATTCCCTTTTCATGTAGGTTTCAACTTCCTAATAGCAATCAAATTCTCAAAGAGATCTTTACTTTCCTTTCTCTTGTTGGATTTGACTTGCACACCAAGATTGTTCCACCTCTTTCCTTCTCCTTGTAAGATTCTTCTTGAACATTCCTTATATGAATAAGAGCATTAAATATCGCTTGATCACCAAGATTTTGATTTTATTGCAACAAATATTAAAGCCTACAAAATAAAATAAAACATATTAATTTAATAAACTAATATAATTAAAAGGACAAAATTAGGGATAATAAAATATATGAATTACGTGTCTATCACTCACAATAAGTCTTAGAATAAAAATAACTAATAAAAGCACGCGCGCGCACACATACACACACATATACACACATACACACACACACACACACTTTATGCATAAGAAATCAATAAGATGCGGTAATTGTGTTTTCACGGAGGTTGGGGTGTCCAACATTTTCCCTCACTTAAGCAAGCCCCCGAACTCTATGAATCTCGGGTTTCTAGACCAATCCTATGGAGTCACATATTGGACCATATTGCGAAAACCTTCAAAATCGGATGAGTTGGTACATCCATTTAAATCATACCAACTGGCGACTTTGTCTCATTCAGTCCAATCATCAAAATTAATTAATAAAATCAAACTTTGTAAAATAAGCCGACTAATGTCCATCTTTTCATAAAACCTTGCCCTTTAATCAAATCAATCGACATATCAAAATAGAAAGAGTAGAAACAAATCAAAAAGAGGAAAAAAGGAGAAACGAAACACGAGCGAAATTTCCCGGCGTTGACAAGGGGTAAAAATACAAATATGTAAAATTCAAATACACTCGGGTCTAATTTTCATGTCTGCATAAAAGAGCTCTTTTAATAAACAAATATTACACTAAAGAACTTCTTTTAGGGACAATTTATTTCATTTCTTTTTGTAAAAAGTAAATAAATTATATTTTTCACTTGTCTACTGGCAGAAGCATGATAATTTGGTCAATCTCAAAAATGTTGTCAAAGCATGGGCCTAATATTAATTGACTGATGGGTCTAGTCATATTCCACTTAACTTTTTCTTATTCCACAATATTTGTGACGCCCCCGAAATAGGTATACACAACCCATTCTGAGTCGCCAAATACATGGTACATAATTTAAATACACTTAATTTATACAACTGTCGTGCAAAATACGACAAAATATAAGCTGAAAGTTTTAACATGAATATTGTCTCGTAGACAATATCCAAACTCAAATGGAGTTCTCATTACAATTATTATCACACTATTTTATAGAATAGTGAGGACTACTATAGCCACCATCTTGGATCATCACTCCATTCCCCGACTAGTCCCAGCTATACTCTCATTTCCTGAAGATAACAATGAAAGAAAAGGGTGAGCTCAACTAGCCCAGTAAAGAATATTATGACTACGATAATGTAGAATAAATTATCCTTAGTCTTCAATAGTGTAAAAACTGATAGAATACAATAGACAACAAGTTTAACTACAGAGAAACAAGCAATCCATTAGAAGAGTCAAGTAGAGCAGAATGTCTACTATCTTCTATGATTTAAAAGTTCATCGTCAATATTTTATGTGAGACCTCGAATTTTATGAAATGAAAGTATCCAATTTTCTTATAATTATTCTATTTAGTAAATGGTTGAATTGATAAAAGGTTAAAGTTAAGGGTGATATGTGAAAAATTTTCAAAGTAAGCAAGTTGTCATAAAATAATCGGTGATAAAAGTATAGTAATACGCGTGGTTGCATAGTAGCACACAGTATTGTACAGTATCTTTGATTATTGTTGCTTACGTGAGAATTCACTCAATTATACTCAATTATTGCTACAGTAATTGCTGCATCATATCTCTCATATTATTGATTCAATTGTTGTCACAGTATCATCTGCATAATATGTTATAGTATTAAATCAATAATTGAGACGACAAAGTTATTCATATTATAATTTACAATATTGACAATGTCTAGAAGTTCATTCAATGAGAGGTTAGATAATCTAATTGCACGCCAATAGGGGAAAATCCTTATTGGAAAGCCCACTCTTTCTTGGGAACGACCTGGTTGTTAAATATTGTGAGTTATAATATTAATGATGAATAAGTTCGTGTTGATTAAAGATGAAATTGATAATTCCATTGTGTGGGAATTATTAGTGTTAGTGGAAATTGACATTTATTTCGATAATAATTAATGTCTGGAGGTTATATTGACCAATCAGGTAATTAACCGGATAAATTAGCAATTAATGCTATTAATTCACATGCTTATAACTATGTGTTCGCATGTGTGTACTATTGATTCACGTGATTTATTATTAGGGGAGTTGGTGCAAGATTGATAATACTTGCATGACTAGATTAAAAATAGAGGTATAGATGAAGGTACTATACTATAATTAATTTTTTCACATGTTTAGAACTATTGAGTCACATGATTTACTATTGATTCACACGATTTACTATTAGAGGAGGTGGTGAAAGTTTGATAATACTTGCAGGACTAAATTAAAAAAGAAGAAAAAGAGGAAGGAATTATACTATAATATTTCGAGCCCCAAAATGTGCAATTTTTGAAACTATATTTTTCTATAAATAGAAGCTCATTCTTCCTTCATTTCTCACCAATTCACTAAGTCTCACAAGAGCAATTATAGAGATAGAAGCTATAGAGAGAAGCTATAAAGAGAAAGAAGAAGAGTAGTCTGCTATTTCACTACTCTAGTATCCAGTCTTCTTCTGAGGTAAGGGGTATTATTTTTTTTTATATTATGAAGAGATATTATTTTTGTATTTATATGAATATTATTATCGTTCAATATTCATTATATTTGTTTAATATTCGTAAGGAATATTATTTCCGTTTAATATTTGTAAGGAATATTATTTTTGTTCAACCGTTTTAAGTAAGGGGTTTTTGCCAGGGGAAGTTTCGTAATTTTTCTGACCCTCAAAAATTTTGAAACAATTTGAAATGATAATTTGATGAGTTTTCTAGATTGTGTCCAAAAATGGCGATTTTTGGATGTATAGATTAGGAGTTATGAATTTTATGGGAAAAGACTAATTTAAAAGTAAACCCTTATAACTCCTTGTGGTTAACTCCAAAATTGGTGAAATTTTTATAGTGAGTACATCTATATAATGATATACCTCCTTAAATTTTATAATTTTTGGACAAAAGTACGCTTTTGATAAATGTCTAAATATTCGAAGCAGATTTAGCCATATGAAAAATAGTAAATGAATTTTAAAATTACGAGAAAAATATATGTTCAATATGGGACTATATTACGCTAAATCCCAGAAAAGAAAAAATTTGTTTGTACTGATTTGGTATTTTTCATGAAAATAGACTAGTTATGAGTAAATGAATTAAATATGTTATGTGAAGTAAGAAAATTAGAAAATAGAATTTTATGGCTTGAGAATCCTATATAAGGTATATGCAGATTTTTGATGAGAGTTTTGGTTATTGGTGATGAAATCTTATGAGTTTGGCATTTTAGGATGATTAAATGCATTAATTTGTAAAGTGTAAACAATTAAAATAAATTATTTATAAGTTTAAGAAATGATTATAATATTGTGGTAATATTAATAATATTAGATTATGAGATTATTAAGTGACTTATAACATTTGGATTAAGGTGTTATAAATATTGATATGGATTTTATTGTGAAACTTTATCTTTTTGTGTCGGGGTTACTATTCACGTATACGACACTATTCATGTATATGACACTATTTGCATATATGACATTATTTATATATACGGTACTATGTATGAATACGGAGTACTATTTATGAGTTACTATTCATGAGATACTATTTATGAGTTACTATTCACAAGTTACTATTTACGAATTACTATTCACGGGGTACTATTTACCCGAAAAATATATTGCTTTTCTGTTCAAATTATTTTTGGTACACGAATATTATTCTTGAATTTTACTCCACAAAGCAGTATTATGTTGACAATTTGGATATTTTTAAACTCTAGATAAATTTAAAGTCTTTAATATTTATCCTTGATTTCGTTTGATTTGATGCTTATATCATTGTCATCATCATCATGCTTATATTGTGATGAAAGTCATCTTTGGCCTACGTGCATAGATGGACTTGGTATGATTATAAACAGGGATTATTCAATATAATCATTACCGTAATGTGACGAATGATTTGGTAAAAGTCCTCATTGGCCTGTAGTTCATTGATGGACAGTTGTTGGTATGATTATGACCAGGGATTATTCAGTATAATCATGACCATTGATGCTTACATGAATATCCTTGGCCGTGGTGGAGGGATGATTTGATTTTATTTATTAAGCTGAGTCTCAACGATAAAGTTGATGAAAATCTTTTTAAATCATAAAATATAGTAGATTTTATGCTCTACTTGACTCTTCTAATGGATTGCTTATTTCACCGCATTGTTGATCTAAAACTTGTTGTCTATTGTATTCTATCGGTTGTTATCTTTGTTGAAGGCTAAGGATAATTTATTCTGCATTATCTTAGTCATAATATTTCTTACTGGGCTAGTTGAGCTCACCCTTTCTTTCATTGTTCTATTCAGGAAATGAGAATATAGCTGGGACGAGTCGGGGAATAGAGTGATAGTCCAGGATAAAAGGCTTTAGTAGTCCTCACTATTCTACGGAATAATGTGATGATAATTGTAATGAGGACACCATCGAGTGTGGATGTTGTCTAGATGACAATATTCTTGTTTAAACTCTCGGCTATGTTTTGTCGTATTTTACACGACTGTTGTATTTGAGTTCTGTACCATGTATCTGGTGACCCAAGATGGGTGATATATACCTATTTTGGGGGCGTCACAGTTGGTATCAAAGCTTAGGGATATGATCCCTGGCTGAGATGTGAGACTAGAACTAGGAAGGGTGAGACTGGTTAATCCTTCGCTAGTATAATCTACCTAAGCTTATGTGTTATTTAATTGGTCAGTCAGAATATAGGGATAATATATGACATGTCAATTAACCTTTATTTTGAAGATGTATTCTAGAATGATATCTAAAATACAGGAGATGAGCAATGGGAAAATCGTGATAGAGAGGAAATAACCGGGAAGGTATAATCCGAAAAGAAAGCAAGGTATTCTCATCTCTTCGAACTACCAGGTACGTAAATTTCGAGGGCGAAATTTCATAAGAAGAGGAGATTGTGAGACCCCAAATTTTATGAAATGAAAGTATCCAATGTCTTATAATTATTCTATTTAGTAAATGGTTGAATTGATAAAGGTTAAAGTTAAGGGTGATATATGAATAATTTTTCAAAGTAAGCAAGTTGACATAAAATAATCGGTGATAAAAGTATAGTAATACGCATGGTTGCATAGTAGCACACGGTATTGTACAGTATCTTTGATTATTGATGCTTACGTGAGAATTCACTCAATTATACTCAATTATTGCTACAGTAATTGATGCATCATATCTCTCATATTATTGATTCAATTATTGTCATAATATCATCTGCATAATATGTTATAGTATTAAATAAATAATTGAGACGACAAAGTTATTCATATTATTATATACAATATTGACAATGTCTAGAAGTTCATTCAAGGAAAGGTTAGATAATCTAATTGCGCGCCAATTGGGAGAAATCCTTATTGGAAAGCCCACTCTTTCCTGGAAATGACCTGGTTGTTAAATATTGTGAGTTATAATATTAATGATGAATAAGTTCGTGTTGATTAAAGATGAAATTGATAATTCCATTGTGTGAGAATTATTAGTGTTAGTGGAAATCGACATTTATTTCGATAATAATTAATGTCTGGAGGTTATATTGACCAATCGGGTAATTAACCGGATAAATGAGCAATTAATTGCTATTAATTCACATGTTTATAACTATGTGTTCACATGTGTGTACTATTAATTCACATGATTTATTATTAGGGGAGTTGGTGCAAGATTGATAATACTTACATGACTAAATTAAAAATAGAGGTATATATGAAGGTACTATACTATAATTAATTTTTTCACATGTTTAGAACTATTTTAGTCACATGATTTACTATTGATTCACATGATTTACTATTAGGGGAGGTGGTGAAAGTTTGATAATACTTGCAGGACTAAATTAAAAATAAAGAAAAAGAGGAAGGTATTATACTGTAATATTTCGAGCCCCAAAATGTGCAATTATTGAAACTATATTTTTCGATAAATAAAATTTCATTCTTCATTCATTTCTCACCAATTCACTACGTCTCACAAGAGCAATTATAGAGATAGAAGCTATAAAGAGAGAAGCTATAGAGAGAAAGAAGAAGAGTTGTCTGCTATTTCACTACTCTAGTATCCAGTCTTCTTCTAAGGTAAGGGGTATTATTTTTTTTATATTCTGAAGAGATATTATTTTCGTATTCATATGAATATTATTATCCTTCAATATTCATTACATTCGTTTAATATTCGTAAGGAATATTATTTCCGTTCAATATTCGTAAAGAATATTATTTTCGCTCAACCGTTGTAAGTAAGTGGGGTTTCGCTACGAGGCGCTTTCATAATTTTTCTAACCCTCAAAAATTCTGAAAAAATTTGAAATGATAATTTGATTAGTTTTCTAGATTGTGTCAAAAATGGCGATTTTTGGATGTATAGATTAGGAGTTATGAATTTTATGGGAAAAGACTATTTTAAAATTAAACCCTTATAACTCTTTGTGGTTAACTCCAAAATTGGTAAAATTTTTATTGGGAGTACATCTATATAACAGCAGTATACCCTGTAAATTTTGGAATTTTTGGACAAAAGTACATTTTTTGATAAATGTCTAAATATTCGGCAGTTTTAGCCATATGAAAAATAGTAAATGAATTTTAAAAATTCTGAAAAAAAAAAAGTTCAATATGGGACTATATTCGGCTAAATCCCAGAAAAGAAAATTTGTTTGTACTGATTTGGTATATTTCATAAAAATGGACTAGTTATGAGTTAATGAATTAAATATGTTATGTGAAGTAAGAAAATTGGAAAATAGGATTTTATGGCTTGAGAATCCTATATAAGGTATATGCAGATTTTTGATGAGAGTTTTGGTTATTGGTGATGAAATCTTATGAGTTTGACATTTTAGAATGATTAAATGCATTAATTAGTAAAGTGTAAATAATTAAAATAAATTATTTATAAGTTTAAGAAATGATTAAAATATTATGGTAATATTAATAATATTAGATTGTGAGATTATTAAGTGATTTATAACATTTGGATTAAGGTGTTATAAATATTGATATGGGTTTTATTGTGAAACTTTATCTTTTTGTGCTAGGGTTACTATTCACGTATACGACACTATTCATGTATATGACACTATTTGCGTATATGACATTATTTATGTATACGGCACTATGTACGAATCCGGAGTACTATTTACGAGTTGCTATTCATGAGTTACTATTCACGAATTACTATTTACAAGGTACTGTTCACGGGGTACTATTTACCCGAAAAATATATTTCTTTTCTGTCGAAATTATTTTTGGTACACGAATATTATTCTTGAATTTTACTCCACAAAGCAGTATCATGTTGACAATTTGGATATTTTTAAACTCTAGATAAATTTAAAGTCTTTAATATGTATCCTTGATTTCATTTGATTTGATGCTTATATCATTGTCATCATCCTCATGCTTATATTGTGATGAAAGTCATCATTGGCTTACATGCATAGATGAACTTGGTATGATTATGACCAGGGATTATTCGGTATAATCATGACCGTAATGTGACGAATGATGTGGTAAAAGTTCTCATTGGCCTGTAGTTCATTGATGGACAGTTGTTGGTATGATTATGACTAGGGATTATTCGGTATAATCATAACCATTGATGATTACATGAATATCCTTGGCCGTGGTGCAGGGATGATTTGATTTTATTTATTAAGCTAAGTCTCAGCGATAAAGTTGATGAAAATCTTTTTAAATCATAAAATATAGTAGATTTTATGCTCTACTTGACTCTTCTAATGGATTGCTTATTTCCGCTGCAGTTGTTGATCTAAAACTTGTTGTCTATTGTATTCTATCAGTTGTTATACTGTTGAAGGCTAAGGATAATTTATTCTGCATTATCTTAGTCATAATATTTCTTCTTCGGGCTAGTTGAGCTCACCCTTTCTTTCATTGTTTCTCTTGAAATGAGAATATAACCGGGACGAGTCTGGGAATGGAGTGATGGTCCAGGATAAATGGCTTTAGTAGTCCTCACTATTCTACTAATAATGTGATGATAATTGTAATGAGGACACCATTGAGTGTGGATGTTGTCTAGATGACAATATTCTTGTTTAAACTCTCAAATATATTTTTGTCGTATTTTACACACATTACTTTGTATTATTAAGTTGTATTTGAATTTTGTACCATGTATTTGGCGACTCAAGATGGGTGATGTATACCTGTTTTGGGGGTGTCACATTTTATCTCTGTAACACATCTCAATAAATAATCCACATCACCAAATTATCCATGCACTACGGGCCAAGGATATTCGTTATTATCACCAGTGGTCATGATCATACCAACAACTGTCCATCAATGCAATACGGGTTAATGAGGACTTTTACCACATCATTTGTAATACTACAGGTCATGATTATACCGATACATAATTCTTGGTGATAATCATATCAATCAACAGTCCATCTATGCACTATGGGCCAAAGATGACTTTCATCACAATATAAGCATGAGAATGATGACAATGCTATAAGAATTCAATTAAGTGAGATCAAGTATAGATTTTAAAGATTTATAATTCATTTATTCAGAGATTAAGAATGTCCAAATTGTCAACATGATAACTGCTTTGTGGAGTCAAATTCAAGAATAATATTCATGTATCAAAAATAATTTGGACAAAAAAGAAATTAATTTTTTTATCGTGAATAGTACCCGGGTGAATAGTACTCGAGTGAGTAGTACTCCCATGAATAGTACCGTATGTATGAATAGTACCCATGAATAGTACTCTGGCATGAAAAGCTTAAAATTTAACAGGAATGCTCAGAAAAATATTTCAGTGGAACGATACTAGATGAAGCGCAAATTTCAAGGATATTCTACTAATTTTAAGGAGTATAGAAGTAAATTTTATCAAAATAAGTATAGAATTAGGAATATGAAACGAAATAATATTACTTACATACTAAAGAGTATGGAAGAAAATATTATTTCTTACGAATATTGAACAAAAATAATATTCCTTACGAATATTGAACGAAAATAATATTCCTTACGAATATTAAACGAAAACAATATCTCTTACGAATATTGAACGAAAATAATATTCCTTACGAATATTGAACGAAAATAATATTCTTACGAATACGAAAAATAATATCTCTTACGAATATGAAATGAATAATACCCCTTAACTTAAAAGTAGAGTACTTCTGACTGGTATAGCGGGGATATTCTTGAAAAAAACTTGCACTATTTGCTACACTCAAAGTTTCCTTAAACTCAAAAGAAATACGCTCAATATTATAGAAGAAGAATTCTCTGATTCTGGTGTGATTTTCATTTCTAAACTAAGCATCCTATTTATAGGAGAATGACAGGATACTATTTAGGAAATAATCACGGACGCACAGTAGGGGAAGTTCACGGGCGAAGAAAAATTCGGCTGATTTTTTGATTTTACTATGCTACACGATGCAACACTATGCAATATTATGCAACACTATACAGTACTACGCAACACTATGCAGTACTATGAAAATACTATACAATATAAAATAAAAACTGAGATAACTTTCTACCGATGATTTTGAAAAATGAGTAAGTGGGGGTCCATGTAATAAGCCAAATTTATAATAAATACTTCATGACAAACCCCTTTTATTTACCACAATTCACTTGACTAATCACATTTTTAATCTTTCAACATTTATTCATCATTAATATTATAACTCACAATATTAACAACTAGATCATTCCCAAGAAAGAGGGAGCTTTTCGATAAAGACTTCTTCTTATTGGCGCGCAATTAGATGACCTAACCCCTTTACTCGACAGAACTTTCTAAACATTGTCAATAATGCAAATAATAATATGAGTAATTGTGTCATCTCATTTATTGATTTAATAATATAAATATTGTGCAGATAATACTGTGATAATAATTGAATCAATAATATGAGATACTATGCATCAACTACTGTTGCAATAATTGAATAAAACTGAGTGACTTCTCACGTAAACATCAATAATCAAAGATAATGTACAATACCGTGTGCTACTGTGCAACCACGTGTATTACTGTACTTTTATCACCGGATATTTCAATAGTTTAATAGTAAAAGTCTTGTCGTTATTTTATAAAAAGTTATTTCTGTCGCTTTCTAAATCCAGCAGTAATTCCGTTGTGGGGTCCACCAATGATTGTGCCGTCATACTGATATTTCCTGATAAAACGAATGTTCCCCAACCAAACAAATTTTTTATGACAACTTGCTTTGCAAAATTTGTAAATATTACCCACAACTATAACATTATATCAAATCCACACCTTATTATTCAAAATAACATTTAGAAAAAATTAAATCTTTATTCATAAAAAGTTGGGTTCTTACAATATTTATACATATAGGTTAATCAGTTACATATAAAATAGTATCTAGTCACGTGCTAAGGTAAGTGATCACTTTATTTCATACTCTTAAATTTAAACTTACTTTAGTAAGAAAATATTATTCGTTTTTACAACCCTTAACATTAAACGGTAAAAATTTCTGAAATGATTAGAATTTTCTTAATAATTGATACTTCATCTAATATCTTTTGACATGAACCTTCCTATTCAATTTTAATCGTTATATTTGTATTGTAAACCTTAAATATTATTCTTGAACTCGAATCGATATTCTGGATATCTTGTTGACAATTTGGACATTATTGGTCTCTGGACAAATTAAATTACAAATCTCTAATGTTTATTCTTTATCTTAATATTTTTTATTATTTCTGTTCATCTTTTATATCATTGTTATTTGTACTAATCATTAAGACTTAAGTTGTTGTGGATGTCTTTGGTCTGGTTGTAAAAACAATGTGGTTGTTGAGTGTCTTTAAACTGTGTGGAAATGACATGCGGTGAAAGTTTAATTTGGTCTGAGTGCAAAGAGAATTGTTGATTGACATGATCATGACTATTGTTGTTACAGTTGATGAAATCTTGATGGTAAATTTTTAAATCGGAGAATATAATAGACATTATGGTCTATTTAACTCTTCTAATGAATTTCTCATTCTGCCGTAATTATTTGTTGAAAACTTATGTTATCTAATATTTTTTAAATCTCTGATTTATTACTATTGAATACAAAGGATAACATATTATTTGTCATCTTAGTCATGATATTTTTTACTGGACTATTTGAGCTCACCCTTTTGTTTCATAATTCATTTCAAGAAATAAGAATGTAGCTGGGGTTAGTGGGAGAACATAAGAATGAAATGATTGTCCGAGTTAGTAGTTGTAGTAGTCTTTACCAAGTTGTAAATTAGTGTAACAATAATTATAGTGGAGACTTAATGTGTGTATTGTCGTGTTATACACTGTATTATAATAATTAAAAATAGAAAAAATTATATATGTTGTTTGTATTTTAACGACTCAACCCGAATTGTATAGGCTCGAATTTGGGGCCGTCATAATTACTCTACAAAAAATAAAAATATGTTTATAAGGTTTATAATTAAGGTTTGGAATATTCCTTACTAGAAAGCATACATACATGAACTACTGTTTTTTAAAAGTCTCACTTTGAAAAGATATCACTATTAAAATAAATGAGTCCATGTTTGGACTTTGGACTGTTTCATCAAAAAATAAAAATAAAATAAAATACAAACACATTGAATTTCATAATCAGTATACATCACAATATTAATAATTAACTCTCCTCCCTATGGATAAAAATATAAACCTAACAATTAGAAGGAAATAACCATCACAATAAGGATAAAATAAAATTCTACAATAAAGAGGAAATATAGTCACAAAAGTGATGAAAATTAAATGTAAGGCTATTACAAGGCTTAGTCTTAACAAGGCCTGGTAAAATAGGTGCCAACTCTATCAACGCAAACTCATTTAACATGTTCAAATGTGGAGTATTTGCAACAATTTGTGCAATTACATTTGTTCTACTGTAGAGCAAAACTGTTCAAATGAGTGCAATCTATAAAGGCTGATTAGAACTATATTATATAAGATAAAGGTGTAAGTGAGTCGAAACGATGCTAACAGAGAGATGCTCGAATTCAACTCTAAACGTTAAATTTATACTCAAATTCGAATTGTATTTGAAAAATTCTACTCAAATTTGACTCGACTCGACTAGAATATTTATTACTCGAATTTGATCTGACACGGATCGAATTATATTCAAACTACTCGCGAGCTTTAAATTCAAACTCGAACTCGAGTGTCCACATAATGACTAGCTTTATAACACATATAATTATAAATTGAATTTGTTATTTTACTTGAAATGTGAAAATATATTTACTATTACACTTTACAAATATAAAATCACAATTAAAATTAAAAATAAAATAAAATAATATTAATTAATTATCCTAATTTGATTTAATTTTGCATATATTATAAGAGAATGTATCGAGTATGTAATTGAATCTGTATCAATCGAGTATGTATCGAATCACAATCGAAAATTTGAGTAGTTTGAATCTTAAACGAGTCGAGTATAACTTTGCTCAAATTCTACCCATATTTTTATTTGAACTATTTTTTATGCTCAGATTTGGATCATATTATTAATGAATCCAAGTCTCAATCGTACTTTTTCAAGTTAAACTCGAATCGAGCCCAAACTGTTTGGTTCAATTACATCCTTAACATTATAGCAAAATTGTCGCTATGTTATAAGGCTATGATCTGAAGAACATTTCTTTATACACCGTATTTTAGAGTTTTAAAATGAATGAGAAATTTTAATTTATGTTTAGTAGAGAGGAGAGGAGAGGAGAGAGAGAGAAATTAGAAGTAGAAAATGATACTATAAAATTCTAGAGAGAAAATTTTATAATTTTTGAGAGAGAAATTAAAAAATAATTTTTTTTTTGTTATAGATAATGTGGGGAATCCATATATACATTATTTAACATATGCTTGAACTCAAATTTAATATACAGGCTAGTACATATCCGCCCATATCTATTTAGGACAATCTACTCAATTTTTAGTCAATTTAAACTCAACTTATACAAATCCAAACTTATTTATGTTCGTCCAAATTTGCTCACATCCGCCCATTTATTGGATCTAGTCATAACCACCAGGTTAACATTGAATGGCACATTATGTAATACATCTATAAAACTTTTTTGACCAAGAGTTATGGAGGGGACAATTACCCACTTTAGTGCAAGGAATTCACAACTGTGTTGGAGGTTTTACATCGAAGAATGATACTCCCTTCATTCCTAAAAGATTATTATTTTAGAAAAAAAAAATTATTCTAAAATATCTGTCGTTTATAACTTTTGAGTAGAATAAATTATTTACTTTCTTATATTACCCCTATCATCTCTCATTGTCCCAAGAAATTCTCTCACTTGTATTAATAGTTTTCAATTTCCCATAAAGAGTAGTGATGGAATTTCAAACAAATTTTACTTAGTAAATGATACTTTCTTAATCTATGTGCAAAAACTTTAAACGACAATTGTGACGCCCCCAAAACAGGTATACATCACCCTTCTTGGGTCACCAGATACATGGTACATAAATCAAATACAAACTTAATTATACAACTGTCGTTAAAAATACGACAAAATATAGCTGATAGTTTTAACACGAATATTATTTTCTAGACAATATCCACACTCAATGGAGTCCTCATTACAATTATTATCACACTATTTCACAGAATAGTGAGGACTACTAAAGCCAATTATCCTGGACCATCACTCCGTTCCCCGACTAGTCCCAGCTACGTTCTCATTTTCTGAAGGGCGAGCTCAACTAGCCCAGTAAAAAATATTATGACTAAGATAATGCAGAAGAAATTATCCTTAGCCTTCAACAGTATAACAACTGATAGAATACAATAGACAACAAGTTTTAGATCAACAATCGCAATGAATAAGCAATCCATTAGAAGAGTCAAGTAGAGCATGATATCTACTATCTTCTATGATTTAAAAAGTTTTTCAACAACTTTATCGCTGAGACTCATCTTAATAAATAAACCACATCATCGAATCATCCCCTGCACTACGCGGCCAAGGATATTCATGTAATCATCAATGGTCGTGATTATACCGAATAATCCCTGGTCATAATCATACCAACAACTGTCCATCAATGCACTACGGGCCAATGAGAATTTTTAGCACATCATTTGTAATATTACGGGTCATGATTATACCGAATGATCCCTGGTCATAATCATACCAATCAATAGTCTATCTATGCACGTAAGCCAAAGATGACTTTCATCACAATATAAGGAAAAGGATGATGACAATGATATAAGCATTAATCAAACGAAATCAAGGATAAATATTAAAGACTTTAAATTTATCCAGAGTTTTAAAATATCCAAATTGTCAACATGATATTGCTTTGTGGAGTAAAATTCAAGACTAGCATTGTATCATAAATGATTTGGAACAAAAAGAAATTAATTTTTGTCATGAATATTACTCCGGGTGAATAGTATCTCGTGAATAGTACTTTGAGAATAGTACCCTGTGAATAGTACTCGTAAATAGTATAAGTGAATAGTATTCGTGAATAGTACTCATAAAAGGAAAATACAAAAGAAAACGATATTCCATTACGAGTACAAAAGAAAGGATATCTCATACGAGTATAATAGAATATACGAAACTGCAAATTGATTTATATCCGCAATGCGGTAATCCACATAGACAGATCATTTCCACAATTTAATAAAGAATGAATACGAAGGGTCATTCACCATGCATGCGCATAGTCCGCAGAGATGAAGTTATTCCAATGTAATAATAAAGAATTAAATAATGTAAGAATTTCATCATGCATGTGATAGTCACAGAGAAAAGTTATTCCAATGTAATAATAAAGAATGGAATAACAACCCTTACGAGTATTGAAAGAAAATAACTCTCTTCATGAATACGAAAGAAATAAAACCCCTTATGACTGTTTAAAGAAAATAATATTCCTACGAATATTGAACGAATATGATATTCCTTACTAATATTGAACGAAAATAATATTCATATGAATACGAAAAATAATATCTCTTCAGAATATGAAATAAATAATACCCCTTACCTTAGAAGAAGACTGAATACTGGAATAGTGAAGTAGCAGACTTCTCTTATTTTTTCTCTCTATAACTTCTCTCTTTTTTGCTTCTTTCTCTATAATTGCTCTTATGATTCTTAGTGAATTGGTGAGAATGAAGGAAGAATGAGCTTCTATTTATAGGAAAATATAGTTTCGATAATTGCACGTTTTGGGGCTCGAAATATTATAGTATAATACCTTCATCTTTTTCTTCATTTTTAATTTAGTGCTGCAAGTATTATCAAACTTGCACCACCTCCCCTAATAGTACATCATGTGAATCAATAGTACATTCATGTGAATCAATAGTTCTATACATGTGAAAAAAATAGTTACAGTATAGTACCTTCATCTATACCTCCATTTTTAATTTAGTCATGCAAGTATTATCAATCTTGCACCACATCCACTAATAGTACATGTATGTGAATCAGTAGTACACACATATGAATAGATAGTTATAAGCATGTGAATTAATAGTAATTAATTTCTCATTTATTCGATTAATTATCCGATTGGTCAATATAACCTCCAGACATCCATTATTGTCGAAATAGATGTCGATTTCCACTAACACTAATAATCCCAACACAATGAAAATATTAATTTCATCTTTAATCAATACGAACTTATTCATCATTAATATTATAACTCATAATATTTAACAACCAGATCATTCCCAGGAAAGAGGGGGATTTCCGATAAGGATTTCTCCTTATCATGCCGCAATTAGGTGACCAAACCTCTCCTCGACAAAACTTTCTAGACATCGTCAATATTGCAAATAATAATATGAATAACTTTGTCATCTCAATTATTAATTTAATAATAATAAATATTATACAGCTGATACTGTGATAATAATTAAATCAATAATATGAGAGATATTATGCAGTAATTACTGTAGCAATAATTGAGTATAACTGAGTGACTTCTCACGTAAGCATCAATAATCAATACCGTGTGCTACTATGCAACCACGCGTATTACTGTACTTTTACTACCAGATAGTTCAACAATTTAACGGTAAAACTTTCGCCGTTATTTTTTAAAAATATTTTAGTGGTTTTCTAACTACGACAGTACCTCCGTTGTGGGGTCCACCAATGATTGTGTCGTCGTACAAATATTCCCTGTTAAAATGAATATTTCCCGACCAATCGAATATTCTCCGACACAACGAATATCTTATATCAACTTGCTTACTTTGTAAACTTTTCAAATATCACCCTTAACTTTAACCTTTATCAATTTAACCATTTACTAAATAAAATAATAATTATAAGAAAATTGAATACTTTCATTTTATAAAATTCGGGGTCTTACAATCTCCCCTCCTTATGAAATTTTGCCCTCAAAATTTACGTACATACCTAGTATGTCGAAGAGATGATGACACCTCGTCAGATTCTAACTCTTGAGGTATAACCTTTGAGCGTAGAATATATTCATTCTTATCCAACATTTTAACGGGTATCTCTTCATACGTTAAATCTTCTGTTATCTCGTCTAGTTCTAATTCAATAATGTGGTTCGGGTCGTCCACATATTTATGTAACATCGATACGTGAAAAACGTTATGAACACGCGACATACTTGGCGATAAAGCAAGTCTATAGGCCACAGTTCCTACTCGACCGAGAATTTCGAATGGCCCAATTAAATTGATGGTTCAGATTTACTCTCTTCGTTGATTCTTGCTTCTAGAATAACGCCCTCTTGAACCTTCTTCTTCACATTCATCAACTCTGGGTGTGTAGCTTGAGCGGTTTTAACTTTATCAATTAACGTCGATTCTACTCGTATTATTTGACATCATCACGTGGGTCCTTAGAGTCTTTAACTCTTTCTTTACCATTTGCAAGTCATATGAAATGAGTCTTTGTGTTAACAACGTTACAATCGTAAACGCATACGATCTTCTACTCAATGCATCAGCTACCACATTCGCTTTTTCCACGATAATATTGAATGGTATGGTCATAATCTTCAACAGCTCGAGCCAATGTCTTTGGTGCATTATACGTTCGTTTTGGTTGAAAAAATATTTAAGGGTTTTAAAAATGGGTTTTGTATTGGGATTAATACAAAATTCGATTTCACGCTCTGGGGTAGGCTAGGAAGTTCTTCGAGAATAAGTCTGGAAATTTATTAACGATAGAAATATCATTTAAAAACTGTGACTCTCATCCAAGACTTGGATAACACATGTAATGAAGGTTTCTCCTAATGGAGTTTCAACAAATAAGTCAAAGTCTAATTTCTCCAGAGTTAAATTTAAATGTTTAGTGCAACTAGGAGAAATAAAAGAATGGGTAGAACCGGTATCAAATAAGATATAGACTTCGCTAGAGTTTATGATTAACTAACCCGTGATAACTTCGTCCGGGTTACTCGCTTTTTGAGAAGTCACAAAAAATGCTGTTCTTGAAACCACCGACTTTATTTTGTCCATATCCGCCTTTGGTGCCACCGTCCCAGCTGGATTTGATTTTGCTACAGGACAAAATCGAGCTATGTGACCGTCTTTTCCACAACTAAAACATTCCTTAGAAGGTTGTGAACAGTTTGGACTTATGTGTCCTTCCTCTCTGCATCTGTAGCATCTAACTGGCGGTCGTTCTCCTCCCCTAGAATTTGTTGCTGGTACTGGTGTTGCTACGGACGTCTTCCCATCATCGTTAAATCTTCTCTTCTTGAATTTTCCACTTGAATCATTTCTTCTATTATCTTGGTCATGATTACCACCGAAGTGGTTACCATTTCTTTCCTGATAATTTCCTTTACGATGGTTATCGTTGTTCCGATGGCCATTGCCAGCGGTACGATTATTATCGTGTTATTGGTCATTATCTTTTGGTTGGGCTGGCTCATTATCGCTCTCCAATAACTGAGCCCTATTTACAACATCTGAATATAAACAAAGTTTGTGAGAAATAAGGTATTGATGTATCTCAGGTTTCAAACCTCTTAGAAACATCCACGTCATTATCTCCTCATTATCAACCAAGTGGGACGCAAACCGGGACAACTCGGTAAACTTAGTTTCATACTACGCCAGGGTCATATTGTTTTGCTCCAGCTTGATTAACTCTACCTCTTTCATGTGACGAATACTTTCGGGAAAGTACTTGTCGTTGAACAGCTCTTGGAACTTCTCCCAAGACATCTTCAGTGCGGCAAGATGAGTACATTTTACTGATTCCCACCAGTAATCTGCCTCTCCTCGCAACATGAAGGTGGCAAAGGAAACCTTTTGCTCCTCGGAGCATCCCAAGACATAAAATATGTTGGTGATTTGCTTTATCCACGTCTCTGCCTTAAGTGGTTTTGGCTCTCCCAAAAACTCTGGTGGTCCCAGCTCCTTCAATTGCTTAGCGTTGACCATCTAAGAGTTGTCAGTGTTTCCACCTACATTTTGAATCGGAGTCTCTCTCACCTAATGTTGCATGAATTGCATAAAGCCTCTGAACATCCCATCGTTCATCATCTGATCGGTGTTGTTGTTTACTTGAGGATTATTGTCTTCCTGATGCACATTATCCTGGGTATTGATCGTTGGTGACTCAACAGTCACATGTGCTTCATTGCTTATCTCGACATTTTCAGATGCCATTTTCAAATACTGCCACAAAACAAGGGTTAATTGACATATCACATATTATACCTATACTCTGACTGACCAATTAAATACCAAATAACCTTAGGTAGGTCATACTAGCGAAGGAATTCCCGTCTCTCCCCTCCTAGTTTTTGTCTCACATCTCAACCAAGGATCATATCCCTAAGCTTTGATACCAGCTGTGACGCCCCCAAAACAGGTATACATCACCCTTCTTGGGTCGCCAGATACATGGTACATAAATCAAATACAAACTTAATTATACAACTGTCGTTAAAAATACGACAAAACATAGCTGAGAGTTTTAACATGAATATTGTCTTCTAGACAATATCCACACTCAATAGAGTCCTCATTACAATTATTATCACACTATTTCACAGAATAGTGAGGACTACTAAAGCCAGTTATCCTGGACCATCACTCCGTTCCCCGACTAGTCCCAGCTACGTTCTCATTTTCTGAAGGGTGAGCTCAACTAGCCCAGTAAGAAATATTATGACTACGATAATGCAGAAGAAATTATCCTTAGTCATCAACAGTATAACAACTGATAGAATACAATAGACAACAAGTTTTAGATCAACAACTGCAGCGGAATAAGCAATCCATTAGAAGAGTCAAGTAGAGCATGATATCTACTATCTTCTATGATTTAAAAAGTTTTTCATCAACTTTATCGCTAAGACTCATCTTAACAAATAAACCACATCATTGAATCATCCATGCACTACGGGCCAAGGATATTCATGTAATCATCAATGGTCGTGATTATACCGAATAATCCCTGGTCATAATCATACCAACAACTGTCCATCAATGCACTACGGGCCAATGAGAACTTTTACCACATCATTTGTAATATTACGGGTCATGATTATACTGAATGATCCCTGGTCATAATCATACCAATCAACAGTCCATCTATGTACATAAGCCAAAGATGACTTTCATCACAATATAAGCATGAGGATAATGATATAAGCATTAATCAAACGAAATCAAGGATAAATATTAAAGACTTTAAATTTATCCAGAGTTTTAAAATATCCAAATTGTCAACATGATACTGCTTTGTGGAGTAAAATTCAAGAATAATATTGTATAAAAAATGATTTGGAACGAAAAAAAATATCAATTTTTGTCATGAATAGTACTCCGGGTGAATAGTACCTAGGCGAATAGTATCCCGTGAATAGTACTTTAGGAATAGTACCCCATGAATAGTACCTTGTGAATAGTACTCGTGAATAGTATTTTGTGAATATTACCCATGAATAGTACTTCGTGAATAGTACTCATAAAAGGAAAATACAAAAGAAAACGATATTCCATGGCGAGTACAAAAGAAAGGAAATCTCATACGAGTATAATAGAATATACAAAACTGCAAATTGATTTTCATCCGTAATGCGGTAATCCACGTAGACAGATCATTTCCACAATTTAATAAAGAATGAATACGAAGGGTCATTCACCATGCATGTGGTAGTCCGTGTAGATAGGTTATTCTAACAGAATAATAAATAATGAAATAACAGAAGAATTTCACCATGCATGCGGTGATTCATATTAGAAAGGTTATTCCAATGTAATAATAAAGAATGGAATAATGTAAGAATTTCACCATGCATGCGGTGAGTCACAGAGACGTGTTATTCCAAATGTAATAATAAAGAATGGAATAACAGAAGAATTTCACCATGCATGCGGTAGTCCGCGTAGACAGGTTATTCAAACAGAATAAAAAAGAATGGAATAACAACCCTTACGAGTATTGAAAGAAAATAACTCTATTCATGAATACGAAAGAAATAATACCCCTTACGACTGTTGAACGAAAATAATATTTCTACGAATATTGAACGAAGATGATATTCCTTATGAATATAGAACAAAAATATTATTTATATGAATACGAAAAATAATATCTCTTCAGAATATGAAATAAATAATACTTCTTACCTCAGAAGAAGACTAGATACTGGAATAGTGAAGTAGCAGACTTCTCTTCTTCTTTCTCTCTATAGCTTCTCTCTCTATAATTGCTGTGAGATCCTAAATTTTATGAAATGAAAGTATTCAATTTTTTTATAATTATTATGTTATTTAGTAAATGGTTAAATTGATAAAAATTACAGTTAAGTGTGATATGCGAAAAATTTTCAAAGTAAACAAGTTGTCATAAAATAATCGGTGATAAAAGTATAGTAATATGCGTGGTTGCATAGTAGCACACGATACTGATTATTGATGCTTACGTGAGAAGTCACTCAGTTTTATTCAATTATTGTCACAATATTTTATATTATTAAATCAATAATTGAGATGACACAGTTATTTATATTATTAATTGCAATATTGACAATGTCTAGAAGTTCTGTCAAGGAGAGGTTTGGTCACCTAATTGCGCGCCAATAAGGAAAAATCCTTATCGAAAAGCCCCCTCTTTCCTGGGAACGACCTGGTTGTTAAATATTGTGAGTTATAATATTAATGATGAATAAGTTCGTGTTGATTAAAGATGAAATTAATAGTTCTATTGTGTTGGAATTATTAGTGAAAATCGACATTTAGTTCGATGATAATTGATGTCTGGAGGTTATATTGACCAATCGGGTAATTAACCGGATAAATGAGCAATTAATTGCTATTAATTTACATGCTCATAACTATGTGTTCACATATGTGTACTATTGATTCACATGATTTACTATTAGGGGAGTTGGTGCAAGATTGATAATATTTGCATGACTAAATTAAAAATGGAGGTATAGTTGAAGGTACTACACTGTAATTAATTTTTTCACATGTTTAGAACTATTGAGTCACATGATTTACTATTGATTCACATGATTTATTATTAGGAGAGGTGGTGCAAGTTTGATAATACTTGCGGGACTTAATTAAAAATGAAGAAAAAGAGGAAGGTATTATACTGTAATATTTTGAGCTCCAAAATGTGCAATTATTGAAACTATATTTTCCTATAAATAGAAGCTCATTCTTCCTTCATTTCTCACCAATTCATTAAGTCTCACAAGAGTAATTATAGAGATAGATTCTATAGAGAGAGAAGTTATAGAGAGAAAGAAGAAGAGTAGTCTGCTACTTCACTACTCCAAAGATATCCAATTTTCTTCTTACGAGGTAAGGGTTATTATTTTTTATATTACAAGAGATATTATTTTTAGTATTCGTATGAATATTATTATCGTTCAATATTCATTATATTTTTTAATATTAAAGAAGGAATATTATTTCGCTTCAATATTCGTAAGGAATATTATTTTCGTTCAACCGTTGTAAGTAAGGGGTTTCTACCAGGGAAAGTTTCATAATTTTTCCGACCCTCAAAAATTCTGAAAAAAATTAAAATGATAATTTAATGAGTTTTCTAGATTGTGTCCAAAAATGGCGATTTTTGGATGTATAGATTAGGAGTTATGAATTTTATGAGAAAATATTATTTTAAAAGTAAAACCTTATAACTTCTTGGGGTTAACTCCAAAATTGATAAAATTTTTATTGGGAGTACATCTATATAATAGCAGTATACCCTATAAATTTTAGAATTTTTGGACAAAAATATAATTTTGATAAATGTCTAAATATTCGCAATTTTAACTATATGAAAAATAGTAAATGAATTTTAAAAATTTTGAGAAAAAATATATATTCAATATGGGACTATATTATGCTAAATCCCAAAAAAAAGATAATTTGTTTGTACTGATTTGGTATTTTTCATGAAAATAGACTAGTTATGAGTAAATGAATTAAATATGTTATGTGAAGTAAGAAAATTAGAAAATAGGATTTTATGGCTTGAGAATCCTATATAAGGTATATGCAGATTTTTTATGAGAGTTTTGGTTATTGGGAATGAAATCTTATGAGTTTGGCATTTTAGGATGATTAAATGCATTAATTAGTAAAGTGTAAACAATTAAAAAAATTTTATAAGTTTAAGAAATGATTAAAATATTGTGGTAATATTAATAATATTAGATTATGAGATTATTAAGTGATTTATAACATTTGGATTAAGGTGTTATAAATTTTGATATAGATTTTATTGTGAAACTATATCTTTTTGTGTCAGGGTTACTATTCACGTATACGACACTATTCATGTATATAGCACTATTTGCGTATATGACATTATTTATTATACGGTACTATGTACGAATACGGAGTACTATTTACGAGTTACTATTCATGACTTACTATTCATGAGTACTATTCAAGAGTTACTATTCACGGGGTACTATTTACCCAAAAAATATATTTCTTTTCTGTCCAAATTATTTTTGGTACATGAATATTATTCTTGAATTTTACTCCACAAAGCAGTATCATGTTAACAATTTGGATATTTTTAGACTCTGGATAAATTTAAAGTCTTTAATATTTATCATTGATTTTGTTTGATTAATGCTTATATCATTGTCATCATCCTCATGCTTATATTGTGATGAAAGTCATCTTTGGCTTACGTGCATAGATGGACTATTGATTATTGGTTTTACAGTTGTATATCTTTGGCTTACGTGCAAAGATGGACTGTTGATTATTGGTTTTATGGTTGTATATCTTCGACTTACGTGCATAGATGGATTGTTGATTATTAGTTTTACAGTTGTATATCTTTGGCTTACATGCAAAGATGGACTAGTTATTATTGGTTTTATAGTTGTATATCTTTGGCTTACGTGCAAAGATGGACAGGTGTATGACATGATCATAACCACTGGTAATAATAACGAATATCCTTGGCCTGTAGTGCATGGATAATTCGATGATATGATTGGCTGGATCATAACCATTAGTTAACAGTTGAATGTCTTTGGCCGTAGTGCACTGACAGACAATTGATTGGTATGATCATGACCATTGGTTTTATAGTTGAATATCTTTGGCCCGTAGTGCAAAGGTAGACAACTGATTGGTATGATCATTGTTATTACATTTGAATATCTTTAGCCTTTGGGGAAAGGATATTGAGTAAACGTTTTATTAAGCCTTTGTGGCAAGGAGAAACTGTTGATTTACATGATTATAAAAATGAATTATGGATTTAATTATAATCTTTGGTGGTTCAGGTGAAGACAGGTGATGATAGTTCTTTTTGTCTTGGGTATAACAAAGAACTGTTGATGGGTATTACATGAATGAAATATTAACGATGGACTTTTAATCTAGAGGAGATAGTAGACATTATGTTCTACTTGACTCTTCTAATGGATTGGTTATTCCGCTGCAGTTAAACTTGTTGTTTATTGTATTCTATCAGTTTAACACTGTTGAAGGCAAAGGATAATTTATTCTGCATTATCTTAGTCATAATATTTCTTACTGGGCTAGTTGAGCTCACCCTTTTCTTTCATTGTTCTCTTCAGGAAATGAGAATATAGCTGGAACGAGTCGGTGAACGGATTAACGGTCCGATATGGTGGTTATAGTAGTCCTCACTATTTTTATAAAATAGTGTGATAATAATTGTAATGAGGACTCCATTGAGAGTGGATATTTTCTAGAAGGCAATATTCGTGTTTAAACTCTCAGCTATGTTTTGTCATATTTTGCACGACAGTTGTATAATTAAGTTGTATTTGATTTATGTAGTGTGATATCTGGCGACTCTAGATGGGTGATGTATACTTGTTTTGGGGGCGTCACAATTGCTCTTGTGATTCTTAGTGAATTGGTGAGAATGAAGGAAGAATGAGCTTCTATTTATAGGAAAATATAGTTTCGATAATTGCACGTTTTGGGGCTCGAAATATTATTGTATAATACCTTCATCTTTTCCTTTATTTTTAATTTAGTCCTGCAAGTATTATCAAACTTGTACCACCTCCCCTAATAGTACATCATGTGAATCAATAGTACATTCATGTGAATCAGTAGTTCTATACATGTGAAAAAAATAGTTACAGTATAGTACCTTCATCTATACTTCCATTTTTAATTTAGTCATGCATGTATTATCAATCTTGCACCACCTCCCCAAATAGTACATGCATGTGAATCAATAGTACACACATGTGAACAAATAGTTATAAGCATGTGAATTAATAGCAATTAATTGCTTATTTATCCAATTAATTACCCGATTGGTCAATATAACATCCAGACATCCATTATTATCGAAATAGATGTCGATTTCCACTAACACTAATAATTCTAACACAATGGAAATATCAATTTCATCTTTAATCAATACAAACTTATTCATCATTAATATTATAACTCACAATATTTAACAACCAGATCATTCCCAGGAAAGAGGGGGCTTTCCGATAAGGATTTTTTCCTATTGGCGCGTAATTAGGTGACCAAACCTCTCCTCGACAAAACTTTCTAGAACTCGTCAATATTACAAATAATAATATGAATAACTTTGTCATCTCAATTATTGATTTAATAATAATAAATATTATGCAGATGATACTGTGACAATAATTTAATCAATAATATGAGAGATATTATGCAATAATTAATGTAGCAATAATTGAGTATAACTGAGTGACTTCTCACGTAAGCATCAATAATCAATATCGTGTGCTACTATGCAACCACGCGTATTACTGTACTTTTACTACCGGATAGTTCAAAAGTTTAACGGTAAAACTTTCGTCGTTATTTTTTAAAAATATTTTAATCATTTTCTAACTACGACAGTACCTCCGTTGTGGGGTCCACCAATGATTGTGCCGTCGTACGAATATTCCCTGTTAAAATGAATATTCCCCGACCAATCGAATATTCTCCGACACAACGAATATTTATATCAACTTGCTTACTTTGCAAAATTTTCAAATATCATCCTTAACTTTAACCTTTATCAATTTAACCATTTACTAAATAAAATAATAATTATAAAAAAATTGAATATTTTCATTTTATAAAATTCGGGGTCTTATAACAATCTCTTAAGAACGAAGGTAGTATGAAATAGTGAACGTCGAATATATATAAATGAGCCAATAGTGACGTAGCTAGGATTTTTTTCTAATGGGATCAAAATGTTGTGAGGTTACAAATAATTTGGAGGAGTTAATTTTTTTGTTGGTGATAATTTTACGCTTTGTGTCTGCATGTGTAAAACATGCATATATTGTTAATAAATAAGTAGTAACGTTATATATATACATCCATTATTGACCCCTAAAAAAATTTATTAAATATACTAAATTGCAGTACATAACACTATTGCATGACATTTGTCATTTCTATATTGCAACACTTGTCCTACATAATTAATATGCTCATCCATTACTCCGATTTTCATGTCCTACATAATTACACCAGTTTTTGAATTTTATAATATTATACCATAAATATATATAAGTTCCAATATTACTAACCGTGACAACCCAATAAATCTATTTTTTGGAATTTTACGATATTATATACCATTTATAATCTTATACCATACATTATATCATACATACATATAATCTCACACTAATATGTTTATTTTATAATCCCAAAATCCACTACTTTTCTAAATCATTACTAATTTAATTATGTTAAAACATAACTATTATATCCTAAAATCACTACTTTTCTAATATTATACCATTCATAATTATACCATACATTATACCATACATGTATTGAATAATATTATAATACACGTATATAACAAAATCATTATCTATTTAAAGTAAAGCGGATATTATCATTACTAATTTAATTATATTACAACATAATATTATACCATTTATAATTATATTACAACATAATATTATACGATTTAAAACATTTAAAAACAATTAAAATAACAAATAATATCAATCATAACTTACTATGTTGATTTTATAATCCCTAAATCACTACTTTTTCAATCTAAATGGTTTTTATATTATCGTTACTTAATTATTATCTCCTAAAATCACTACTTTTTAATTCCACATTAATATTTTGATTTTATAATCCCTAAATTACTACAAATCTAAACTGCTCGATAATGTTAACTGCTTACAATATTATCATTACTAATTTAATTATTATCTCCTAAAATCGCTACTTTTTTTAATCCCAAATTAATATTTTGAATTTATAATCCTTTAAATTACTACAAATCTAAACCGATTTGATAGTATCAACTGCTACGATATTATCCTTTTATTTTAATTATTATCTCCTAAAATCACTACTTTATGATATTATCATTACTAAGCTATTATCATTACTATTCGTTATTTAACCTAATTTTCTCCCTAAAAATACATACTAACTATTACGCAATAACTCATGCTACAAACAATTATCTCATTCTTATTATTTTCTGCTAAACATTTATCTTATACTTTACCTATCCCATTATTTAGATGACGACTAGATACGATTTTGTTGATGACATCAGCTGTAAGACCCCAACTTTTATGAATAAAGATAATTTTTCTATAATTATCATTTTTGAATATTATGGAATGAATTTGTTATAATGTTATAGTTGTGGATAGTATTTATAAATTCTGTAAAGTATGCAAGTTGTTATATTATATTCGATTGGTCGGAGAATATTCGTTTTAGAAGGGAATATTCGTATAACCAGAATCATTGTTGGACCCACAAATGTAATTATTGTTTTGATTGAGAAAACGCCAAAAATATATTTATGAAAATAACGGCGGAAGTTTTACCAATTAATCTTGTTAAACTACTTTCGGTAGTAAAAGTACTGATGTCTGGCGTGGTTGCATAGTAGCAATACGATATTGATTATTGATGCTTACGTGAGAAGTTACTCGGTTATACTCAATTATTGCTACAAAGAATTGTTTGCATCATATCTCTCGTATTATTGATTCGATTATTGTCACAAAGATCATCATCGCATAATATGTTATTTTATTAAATCAATTATTGAAACGGAAAAGTTATTCATATTATTAAATCAAGCAATATTTACAATGTCTGAAGTTACGCTCGAGGAGAGGTTTGGTCACCTAATTGCACGCCAATAGGGAGAAATCCTTATTAGAAAGCCCTCTCTTTCCTGGGAACGACCTGGTTGATAAATATTGTGAGTTATATTATTAATGACGAATGTTATTAAAATTGAAGTTGTACTCAGAGTTGAATTTGGAGACGCGAACGTGATATTTGAGTCCGAAACGATGAAATTAGTAAAATAGACTATAAACACAAAATTTTTCAGATTTTACTATTTGGTCAAAAAGTCAACAGTTGACTTTTTTGGGAAAAGTCAAACTTCAAAATTTAAAAATTTATATTTTTGATAAAAATAGTTTCATTGTGTTGGAATTATTTGTGTTAGTGAAAATCGACATTTATTTCGATAATAATTGATGTCTGGAGGATATATTGACCAATCGGGTATTTAACCGGATAAATGAGCAATTGATTGCTATTATTTCACATGATTATAACTATTTGTTCACATATGTATACTATTGTTTCACATTCTTGTTACTATTAGGGGAGTTGGTGCAAGATTGATAATACTTGCATGACTAAGTTAAAAATGGAGGTATAGATGGATGTACTATACTGTAATTCGTATTTTCACATATCTAGAACTATTGATTCACATGATTTACTATTGAATCACATTATTTACTATTAGTGGAGGTGGTGCAAGTTTGATAATACTTGCATGACTAAATTAAAAATAAAGAAAAAGTTGGAGGTATTGTACTGTAATTTTTTGAGCCCCAAAACGTGCAATTATTGAAACTATATTTTTCTATAAATAGAAGCTCATTCTTCCTTCATTTCTCACCAATTCACTAAAGCTATAGAGCAATTATTATAGAGAGAAATTGTAGAGAGAAAATCTGTAGAAGAAAAGAAGCTTGCTACATCACTACTCCTATATCCAGTTTCTTTCAAAGGTAAGGGGTATTATTTCTTTCTTTCGTCTTTATGAAGAGAACTTCTGTTATTCCATTCTTTATTATTATGTTGAAATAACCTGGTTATACGAAGTACCGCATACATGGTGAAATTCTTCTGTTATTCCATTCTTTATTATTCTGTTGGAACATCCTGTCTATGCTTTCTGCTTGGGACTGGGTTTCGTCTTTATTATTACATCCGCTGAACATCCGTCTTTGCTTTATATAGGACTGGTTCCGTCTTTTATTATTCTCGTTGGAATATCCCGCCTGCATGCGTTTTCTGTTGGACTGGTTCCGCCTTTTATTATTCATTGGAATATCCTCATCATGTGTTTTACGTCGGACCTGGTTCCGTCTTTATTATTCTGTTGGAATAACCTGCCTATGCGGTCTACCGCATGCTTGGTGATTTCTTTTGTTAATCCATTTCTTATTATACTCAGTTGGTTAAAGTTTTGACTTCTATACTCCATGAAATTAGTAGAATATCCTTAATATATACGCTTCATCCAGTATCTTTTCATGAAAATATTCTTCTGAGCATTCTTGAATTTTACTCTACAAAGAAGTATCATGTTGACAATTTGGACGTTATTAGTTCCTGGATAAATTAATTCGTGAACTTGTTTTATTGAATTCTTATATCATTGTCATCATCCTCCTCATTTTTATATTTTTTTTTAAAAAGTCATCTGTGGCACCTGTGGTGCATAGATGGACTTGGTATGATTATGACGAGGATTATTCGGTATAATCATGGTAGTAATGTTATAAATAATGTGATAAAAGTCCTCATTGGCTCAGAGTGCATTGATGGACGATTGTTGGCATGATCATGACCATTGATGAATACACAAATGTCCTTGGCCGTAGTGCATGGATAATTGTGGTCGTGATACTAAAGAATATCCTTGGCGTAGTGCGTAAGTGATTCGATGATGTGGATTATTTATTAAAATTTGAGTCCCAAAGAATAAAAGTGACGAAAAACCTTTTAAATCATAAAAGATAGTAGATTTTATTCTCTACTTGACTTTTTAATTGATTGCTTGTTCCATTGCAGAGCTTAAACTTGATGTCTATTGTATTTTATCGCTTTATCATTGTTGAAGACTAATGATAATTTATTCTCGCATTATCTTAGTCATAATATTTCTTCTTTGGGCTAGTTGAGCTCACCTTTTTTGCTTTCATTGTTCTCTTGAAATGAGAACGAACGTGGCGAGAGACTAGTCGGGGAACAGAGTGATCATCCGGAGGATAGCATTAGTAGTCCTCACTATTCTGATAGTGTGACAATAAATGTAATGAGGACTTATTCTGAGAGTGGATATTGTCTAGAAGATAATATTTGTATTAAAATTCACAGCACTTTTGTTGTATATTAAAGATTGTATTTATATTCTGTACCATGTATTTGGCGACTCAGGATAGGTGATGTATACCTATTTTGGGGGCGTCACATCAGCCTTGTCAAAGAGACGTGGAAGATTAAAGTCAGGATAACTCGACTCTGGAATATGTCAAGCTTCAATAAAACAGACTACATAAACAACATCGAGATGGTATTATTGGATGAAAAGGTGTGTATACATATATATATATACACACACACACACACATACGTAACTCCAAATTACATCTTAAAATTACAGCATTTGAAATTACAACTTATTACCATATACATATTAATTATACTTTTATAGAACGACAAAATATAAGCGAGTATCAAAAGGTTACTTTTTTACTAAATTTCAAACAACAATCAAGGAACAAACAGTTTTTATAATCACCAATTTCGTTTTCAGTCAGAACGGCCACTACAAGAAAAAGCTTTATTTTCGACGGAATTATGGTCGACTGAACACATTCAGTAGATGTTAATCTAAGACCGACCGAATATTTAGTCGACATTAAGTCAGTCAGTATTAATTTATCCTCGACGGACATCAGTCAGATTTAAGCCCTCCTCCTTAGCGCGAGGGTTTCCCGCCAGCGCGAATATAAAGTCGACAAAATATGTGTAATCCTCGACTGAATACTTTGTCGACATTAGCTTATGGTCGATAGACATAACCGCGACGGAATTCCATTGGAAATAAACCTAAAAAAACCCTTCCCCTTCTCTGCGCCCTCTCATTTTCATATCTCTCCTTCTCTCTCTCTCTAAATACCAGTCTACTATCTCTCTCTCTCTCATACGTACCTCCAACTCTCAACCCCCTCTTCCCTGGTCCCCCCCCCCCCACCCTGCACCCAGTACCCCCACTCCCCCCCCAATAAGTCATCCCCCCATGACCCCACCCTTCCCTTGCACTCCCCCCCTCTCCCCGCCATCCCCCACCCTTGTATGTCGTCCACTTCCCACCCACCACCCACCTCAGTACCCCCACTATAAAATATCAAATTTTACGAATAAAGATTTAATTTTCTCAAAATATATTTTTTCAAATTATGGTGTGGATTTGAGATAATGTTATAGTTGTGGGTAATATTTAGAAATTTTGAAAAGTATGCAAGTTGTTATATAATATTCGATTGGTGGGGAATATTCTTTTTGTTTGGGAATATCCGTATTTACGGTACAATCATTAGTGGACCCCATAACTTGGAATTATTGTGGGATTGAGAAAACGATAAAAATATTTTTATGAAAATAACGACGAAAGTTTTACTGTTAAAAGCTGTTGAACTACTCGGTAGTAAAGTAGTACGATGTCTGGCATGGTTTGCATAGTAGCACATGGTATTGATTATTGATGCTTACGTGAGAAGTCACTCCGCTTTTGTTCAATTATTACTTACAAAGAATTGTTGCATAGTATCTCACGTTATTTGATTCAATTATTGTCGATATTTTATATATTATTAAATCAATAATTGAGATAACAAAGTTATTAATATTATTATTTACAATATTAACGATGTCTAGAAGTTCTGTCAAGGAGAGGTTTGGTCACCTAATTGTGCGCCAATAGGGAGAAATCTTTATTGGAAAGCCCCCTCTTTCCTAGGAACGACCTGGTCGATTAATAGTGTGAATTATAATAATGATGATGAGTTTTGTTTTATTATTATTATAAATGTAATAAAACAAATTTTTTTTTATATAAAACAGAATACTTTTTATAAAGTTTTATTTTATTTGATTATAAATAGAATATAATATATTTTATTATGCATAGTGTTTTCATAATGCATGCATAGTGTTTGTATAGTAAAATCTTTTTATATAAAATAGAATACTTTTATAAAGTTATTTGTTTTATTAGATTTTAAATAAAATATATATATATATATATTATAAATAGAATATATTATATTTTATTAAGTAGTATCCTTTCTATTCTCCTATAAATAGGATGCTTAGTTAGAATTGAAAACACACCAAAAATTCGTAGAATTCTTCTTCATAATCTTAAGCGTATTTCTTTAGAGTTTTAAGAAGCTACGGCGTAGAAAACAAGATATAAGTTTTCTTCAAGAATATCCTCACCTACCAATTGAAATATTCTTCTTTCTAAGGTAAGGGTATTATTCTTTCGTTTTTCATGAAGAGAGTTATTTTCTTTCAATACTGTAAGTGAGGTTGTTATTCCATTCTTTATTATTATGTTGGAATAACTTTTGTCTACATCTGAAGTATCGCATACATGGTGAAATTCTTACATTATTCCATTCTTTATTATTCTATTGGAAAACCCATGCATGCGAGGCCTATCGCATGCCCGGTGAATTCTGTTGTTATTCCATTCTTTATTATTCTCATTTGGAACATCCTCGTGCTGTGCGGATTCACGTATGACTTCGTCCCATTCTTTATTATTATGTTGGAATAACTCGTCATACATGTAAGTACCGCATACATGGTGAAATTCTTCTATTATTCCATTCTTTATTATTCGTTGGAATAACTTGTCATGTGTATTATCATCGCATGCCCGTGAATTCTGTTGTTATTCCATTCTTTATTATTCATTTGGAACATCCATGGTCAGATTACGCATGACCTGGTTCCATTCTTTATTATTCTGTTGGGAATAACCTATCTGTGCGGTCTATCGCATGCATGGTGAATTCTTTTGTTATTCCATTCTTTATTATTCTGTTGGAATAACCTGTCTATGTGGATTACTACATGCATGGTGAATGATCCTTTGTATTCATTCCTTATTAAATTGTGGAAATGATCTATCTACGTGGATTACCGCATGGCGGGCAAAAATCCGTTTGCAGTTTCATATATTCTATTATACTCAGTTGGTTAGACTTTTGGATTCTATACTCCATGAAATTAGTAGAATATCCTGGATATTTGCGCTTCATCCAGTATCTTTTCATGAAAATATTCTTCTGAGCATTCTTAAATTTTACTCCACAAAGCAGTATCATGTTGATAATTTGAACATTATTGAGTTCAGGATAAATTAACTTATAAATCTTTAAAATTTATTCTTGAACTTTTTTTACTGAATTATTATGTCATTGTCATCATCCTCATGTTTATATTATTTTGAAAGTCATCTGTGGCTTGTAGTGCATAGATGGACTTGGTATGATTATGACCAGGGATTATTCGGTATAATCATAACCGTAAAGTTACAAATGATGTGGTAAAAATCCTCATTGGCCCGTAGTGCATTGATTGAAAGTTGTTGACATGATCATGACCATTGATGAAAACACGAATATCCTTGGCCCGTAGTGCATGGATAATTTTTGGTCGTGATACTAATGAATATCCTTGGTCATAGTGCAGGGATGATGTGGATTATTTATTAAGTTGAGTCTCAGCGATAAAAGTGATGAAAAACCTTTTAAATCATAGAAGATAATAGATTTTATGCTCTACTTGACTCTTCTAATGGATTGCTTGTTCCGCTGTAGTTAAACTTGATGTTTGTTATATTGTATCAGTTTAACACTATTGAAGGCTAACGATAATTTATTCTGCATTATCTTAGTCATAATATTTCTTACTGGGCTAGTTGAGCTCACCCTTTTCTTTCAATGTTTTCTTCAGGAAATGAGAACGTAGCAGGGACTAGTCGAGGAACGGAGTGACGGTCCAGATGATAGCATTAGTAGTCCTCACTATTCTGTTAAAGAGTGTGACAATAAATGTAATGAGGACTCCATTGAGTGTGGATATTGTCTAGATGACAATATTCTTATGAAAACTCTTAGATTATGTTATGTTGTATTTTACACGACTGTTGTATATTTAAAGTTGTATTTGTATTTTGTACCATGTATTTGGCAACTTAGAATAGGTGATGTATACCTATTTTGGGAGTGTCACACCCACTCCCACCCCCTTCCCCTGGTACCCCCACCCCTCTCCCCCAGACCCCCGACTCCTTGTCCCGTTACCACCCCCACCCAGCACTCACTGTCGCCGGTCACCGACTCTGTTCTTTCCTAATTTTCCAGGTTGAGTATATATTATATGTTAGTAGTATGAAATTTGAGTATGAAATTTGTGTATGAATTTGGTATTATAATGTGCAATTGGTCTAAATTTATTTTGTTTTTGGATTGATATTACTAGAATTTTGGTATTATAATGTATGAATTCTATTTTTTGTTTATAATTTATTTGAAATTGGTCATTTGGGTCTGAAATTGGTCATTTGCAGCTTCTGTACATGTATAGCATCCATTTTATTGTTTGGTTTTTTTTTTTATGTAATTGCAGTGTATATTTCTTTAATTTCAATATTGTATGTTGTATGTTATTAACAGTAAAGTAATGTGATGCTTGATATTTCCGACGAAATTTCCCACGAAAATTCTGTCAGAATTCTTGAGATGCAAAATCTGTTGGCTCTAATAACTATTTATTACTTAATTTACTAATACTAAAATTCACTAATTAAGTAGCATTTACTTAATTAGTTTTCGACAAATAATTTAAACATCAAATATCAATTAATTTAATCAACTTAATTAAAAAAACAAAATAAAATAAAAATTCACTATTTAATATACTAATATATAATTCGTAATAAAGTAAAATAAAGTTTAATAAATGAAATAAATATAATTTAATATATAAATAGATTAAATTAAAAATAAAATTTATTAATAAATAAATAAAACAATAAATTTCATTTAATTTAGTTTATGAAATAAAATAAATTTTAAAAATGAGATAATATAATATAATAAAAATAAAATAAAATAATTAATAAATTAAAATAACATAAAATAAAATAAAATTAATTAAATTTAATTAAATTTAATAATTAATAAATTTAATTTAGTTTAATTTAATTTAATTTAATAAAAAAATTTAAAAATTATATTATATAATACAAAATAAAACAAAATAATTAATAAAATAAAATAAATTAAAATAATACATTAAATCAACTCAAAATAATAAACTAAGTAGCATTTGCTTAGTTGGGATGCAATTCAAAGAGACTGAATATATAAGAATGTTATCGCGGAAATAAAATAATATACTTTGCAACTTAATTAGAAACCTGTTTGACAAGTAGGAGTGAATATCGAGCAGTAGTCTCTATAGATTCCAAATAACAATTCTCATAAACTAAGTATCGTTTACTTAGTTTATCATTGGTAAAATAAACTAAGTAGCATTTGCTTAGTTTGTCACAATTTTCAATAAACTCGATAATACTCTACCTACATATATGTACTCTTCCTTGTATACAGGATTCGACGTAGCAGTTGCAGCTAATAGTACTCCAATCGGTTCCTCGACAACAATTAAAAAAAAAGGGTCGTAGTTTTTGTTTGTCTAATACTCGAATAATAAAGTTAATTGAGTTATTGAAGACATTCCTCACTGTTCCATCATAATAGATGCCAACATATGGAAGGAGTGCCATTAAGTTGTTGAACAAAGTTATAGGTTAAGCAACCCTCTAGATGAGCGAACGATCACTTCTCTACTAGGAATGAAGTCCAATCCATGACATAGACAACTTCTCACCACTCCAAATTCCTCAGATGGGTATTTGGAATGGTGATAAGCTTTCTATGGCGTGGATTGAACCCATATCAGGCAATGATTCATTCATAGTAGAGAAGTGATCGTTTGTTCATCTAGAGGGTTGCTTAACTTGGAACTTTGTTCAATAGCTTAATGGAACTCCTTCGGGATGTTGTTATCTGTTATGGTGGAACAGTGAGGAATGTCCGCAGTAATTCAATTAACTTTATTAATAGAGTATAGGACACAAACAGGAACTACGACCCTTTTTGTTTGTCCGATTACTGCCGAGGAACCGGTTTGAGTACTATTAGCTGCAACTGCAACTAATATAAAACTTAGATTTGCAATTAATAAACAAAGTAGCATTTGCTTAGTTTTCCACAATTTTCAATAAACTCAATAATACTCTCCCTTTGCTCTTCAATACACTCATAAATATATATATGTAAAATATACTTTGAAACTTAAAAACCCGTTTGACATTCACTCAGTAGGAGTGAATGCCGAATAGTCCCTAGTTTGGGACTATTACTGGATGTTATGTCTCTCACTTAGGTCGGTGCTAATTCACAAGGTGCGTACGTGTTTATAATATTTTGAGGATTTTTCAGCTGGTGTCTCTACATATGTTCTTCGAGTGCATACTTAGAATAAGTTGTCTTGGTCTATTTCATGTACTTGGAGACCATGGGGAGGTAATGCTGAAATTTTCTTAAATATTATAAATACGCACCTTGTGAATGGCACTAGTGAGGAGACGCATCCAGGAATGGGATAGAAGCCTAACCCCTGTAGAGTGGAGATATATACTAGGTAAACTAAATACATGCATATATATTCTAATTGGGTATTTTCTTCAATTAAAGATGCCAGACGACCGGAGTTGGATGTATCGTAGGATACCAATTGATGGGAGGGGATTAGTTGATGCGTACCGTGAAGGGGTGTCCAATTTTATGAATAAAGCAATAGAACATGTTGATGATCCGAACGGAAAGATGAGATGCCCATGTTTTAAGTGTAAGAACATGATATGGAAGACTGTTGATGAAGTTAAATTTGACTTATATTCACATGGGTTTGTGGATGGGTATTCGGTATGGATTCATCATGGGGAATCAGCTGAGTTTAGAGAACGGACAGATAGTACTATAGACCAATCGGATCACGGGGATTCGCAAGCAGATAACTATGATGTCGTGCAGATGTTGGTTGATGCGTATGGCCTTACCAATATTGTCGGGGCTAAAAACGAGCATGCGTCAAGAAGTGCTTAGCAAAAGCCAAATGATTCAGCAGCTGCTTTCTACAAGTTTCTATCTGAATCGGGTGTTCCATTGTATCCTGGAAATGACAAGCACACTAGGCTTTCTGCAGTTACGAAGCTTTTACATTTCAAGAATGAGCATAACTGCAGTGAGAGAGGATTCAATGATTTGCTTGATATTCTCAAATGAGTTCTTACCTGTGGATAATCGTTGCCATGCAATTACTATGAGGTGAAGAAGATGGTTAAGGGGTTGAATCTCGGGTATGAGAAGATCGATGCTTGTGAGCAGGATTGCATGTTATATTATGGGGAAGACAAAGATAAGGTGTAGTGTGATATTTTTAACTCGCCAAGGTACAAGATCACAAAACGTGGGGGGAAGGAGAAACATGTTCCAAAGAAGATTTTACGGTATTTTCCTCTTGCGCCGAGGTTGCAGTGGCTATTCATGTATGCGCACACTTCTCAACATATGAGTTGGCATAGAACAAGGGATGTCGTGCCTGGTCAGCTGAGTGACCCAGCAGATGGAAATGAATGGAAGAATTTTGATGCCAATTTTCCATAATTTGCCGAAGAAGTTAGGAATGTCAGGCTTGGCATGGCTACAGATGGATTTTGTCCATTTAATAATTTTAGTCAGCCTTATTTTGTTTGGCCAGTGATTATGGTAGCTTACAATCTTCCACTGTCAATGTGCATGAGGGATCCGTATCTTTTCTTGACCTTACTTATACTGGGGGATAAGAGCCCTACAAAAGACATTAACATGTACCTCAAGCCGTTAGTCGATGAATTTAAGATGCTGTGGGAAACAGGTGTTCAGACTTTGGATAAATTCATCGGGCAAAATTTTATGATGAAGGCAGCCTTGTTGTGGACTATCACAGACTTTTCGGCACATGGGATGATTAGTGGTTGGTCGACTCATGGTAAGTTGTCATGTCCAGTCTGCATGGGGGATGTGCAAGGCACTCAACTACGTCATGGCCGGAAAACTAGTTTCTTTGAACCGCCGTAGATTCTTACTTCAAAAGCACGCTTATAGAAAAATGTCTACACATTCAATGAAAAGACAGAGAAGAAAGGGTTGTTGGTCGCTTGTCGGCAAATGCGACATATTGGTTTGCTAAATGATCTAACATTTCCACCCCAGGAAGGAGGAGCATGGTACGTTGAGAGCTATAGGATATGGGAAAAGTCATAACTGGACTCACTCGCCGATTTGGCTTGAGTTGATATACTGGGTCACACTAGCACTTTGTCATTGTATAGATGTTATGCATACAGAAAAGAATGTATTTGAGAACTTATTTTACACCGTACTAGATACAAGTGGTAAAATAAAAGACAATGATAAAGCACGTAAAGACTTGGAAGAAATGAATATCAGGCGGGAATTGTGGCTCCGACCTAACAACACAAAACCAAAAGCTCCATTTTGTTTTACTAAGCAACAGGTTGAAAACATTTGCAAGTGGCTTAGCGCATTGAATCTCCCAGATGGATATGCTTCTAATATATCTCGTTGTACTAAGGTTGAGCAGTTGAAAATTACTAGGTTCAAAAGTCATGAATGTCATGTATTCATGTAGAAGTTGATGCCAATTGCATTTCGTGAGGTGTTACCCAGGAATATTAATGATACTTTTACCGAACTTTTAAATTTCTTTCAGGATATTTGCTCAACTGTTATAAGGTATAGTGATGTGGAACAGATGGAGAAAAATATAGTGTTGACAATGTGCAAGCTCAAAATGATTTTACCACCGGGTTTCTTTGACAGCATGGAGCATTTGCCTATTCATCTTCTATATGAACTTAAACTTGGAGGACCGGTGAAATATCGATGGATATATCCATTTGAGAGGTAATATCACATACATTGTGCAATATTAGTCATCTTTATATTTAACTTATCAGGTAATATATATTACATACTTTCATATTTCAAGTATATACGTCGATTAAAGTAGAAAGTTAAAAATAAAGCGTGCGTAGAGGGTTCTATTGTTGAACGCTATACGGAGGAAGAGCTTGTCAACTTCTGCTCATTGTACTTTGACGATGTAGTCGCAATGAAGCATAACTGTCTAAGTCGGAATGAGGTTGGGGATCCGTCTGGTTGTGCTGATGATGAGTTTGTTGTATTCACTTATCCAGCTAAACCATTTGGACATGAGACGAAGACTTACCTAACCGATAAAGATTTAAAGATTGTCTCTACATACGTCCTTCTAAATATGCCTGAAGTATCGTCGTACATCAAGTGTGTATTATTACAAGTTGAAAATGATTTATCTATCCTTAATCAACAATTAATTAATTGCTATATTATTGTACGCAGTTCATTCGAATTGGAAGCGCATGCTTCTAACCCGGGGTTGACAAAATAACAGATGGAAGCATTCACTAATGCAAATTTTCACCAGTTGTTTAAGAGAAGGGTCGAAGAAGAGAACGTGTATGAGCGTTTTAGAGATGTCATTTTAGGCCCGTAAAAACTTATTAGTTCATTTCCAGGTTGTATCGTGAATGGGTATAGATTCAAGGTTGATGACTTGAATGAATTGACATCAGTCAACTCCGGCGTTGTCGTGTTGGGAATTTGTTATGGAGATTCTGAATCCAATTACTATGGAAGATTAAAGGAAGTGGTTGTGCTCAATCATCAAGGGGCTAAAAAGGTCGTTACATTTAAGTGTCGCTGGTTTGATACTACAAAGGGTGTTAAAGTTGATCGTAATAGAATCGTCACAGTAGATATAAAATTGAATTTACAGTCTGATGATGTATTTGTGTTAGCCAGCCAAGCAACTCAAGTATACTACCCCCTAATGTTGTTCACACTAGAACCCCCTGGTACTAATTTTTCTGGAACGGATGACCCGTTACAAGAACAAGTTAGCAATCCCAGCCACATTGTGCTATATGATGACGATGTGTTGGGTGATGATGTCGTTGACGTACTCGATGTTGACGAAGTGGAGGAAGATGCGGTTGTTAGTCCATATGTGATGGTAGAAGATGATACTTAGGAAGAAATTAAAACAGAAAAGGAAGAGACGGAATCAAAGGATGAAAATGATTTTGATTCTGATGGGTTTGACAACGTACTACTTCTTCACTAATTGGTGTTTTGTAAATACTATACAACTAAAATCAATCAGTATATATTTCATCGTATCTATGTTTGTTATTTCAGTAGTACAACTATATATGCCACGACATAGCGGTGGAGGTGGCTGTGGTAGCGGCCGCTCCGGATCGGGTGACGGCTCCCAAGGAGGGTTATTGTGACGCCCCCAAAATAGGTCCACACGACCCATTCTGAGTCGCCAGATATCATACTATAAAAATCAAATACAAACTTCATTTATACAACTGTTGAACTGTCGTGCAGAATACGACCACAGTTAAACTGTGAGTTTTAATACAAATGTATGTAACTCTCATGGTGCCTTCACCACAACCTTACAATGGTACCTTACATAAAAGTACAATCCATAACTGTTTTAGAAATTAAAATCTTTGGGAAGTGCTCAAGGAAACCTTCGTACATGGGAGGCCATGCGTCTAGGTTATGATAGATATCATATGTCCACAGAATTATCCTTGGTTGACCCAATAGTCCCCAAAAAAAACAAGAAGATTGCTATCATCTTCTTTCCAATGTCGAGTCTTCTCTTGACATATAATTATCTCCGTTGTCTCTAAGTGAGAATTATATTTCAAATAAACTCCAAGATTATATAGGTAGTGTTCGTAGATATACTCAGCAAGTGGATGTGCACAACCCTGTCTTATGATAATACGAGGTTGTATGTCATTAGACATCTTGTATGATAGTGGCAAAATACCCTTCTAAAGTTGGGTTCACCTCACCCTATTTGGTTCACCAAAATTAAATATCAAATGACGTATACAATACGACAAGCTTATCTAAAGTTCTCAATAAAATTATTTCCATACTATTTAAGGAGAACCTCAACAGCTATAGACCACCGCTCTATTCTCCTCATTACCCCGTCAATTCGACCAAATACACTCTTATTACCTGAAATGAATTGTGAAGCAAAAAAGGGTGACCACAACTAACCCAGTAAAGAATATCATGACTAAAAATAATTTACATCATCAATAGCCTTCATCAGTAATAAATCAGACATTTAGAACATATGGTAGATGATAAAACTTTTCAACCATAGTTGCAGCGGAACGAGTAATCCATTAAAAGAGTCAAATAGACCATCAGATCTATTATCTTCTCCATGTTAAAAGTCCACCAATAATGTTTTTATCCCTGTAACATCAATCAACAATTCCTGTCCACGATCATATGAATAACTCATAATCATAATTGTGATTATAAATTCCTTTCCGCACCTAGGACAAAGATAATTTTCATCACCTATCTTCACCTGAAACATCAAAAATCATGGTTATACCAAATCACAATTCCTGCTCATAATCATCCTAATAAATTCATCTTTGCACTACGGCCAAAGATATTCATTAACAATTCATCTTTGCACTACAGAGCAAAGACATACAACTGTATTATAGAAGAGTCAAGTAGAGCATGATATCTACTATCTTCTACGAATTAAAAGTGTATTATCAATATGTTATCACTGAGACTCAGCTTAATAAATAATCCACATCATTGAATCACCTCTACACTACAGCCAAGGATATTCACTAGTATTATGACCACGAATTATCTATGCACTACGGGCTAAGGATATTCGTGTTTTCAACAATGGTCATGATTATACCGAATAATCCATGGTTATAATCATACCAACAACTGTCCATCAATGCACGTAAGCCAAAGATATACAATTGTAAAATCAATAATCAACAGTCCATCTTTGCACGTAAGCCTAAGATGACTTTCATCACAATATAAGCATGTGGATGATGACAATGATATAAGCATTAATCAAATGAAAACAAGGAAAAATATTAAAGACTTTAAATTTATCCAAATATTATCAATCACTTAATAAACTTATAATCTAATATTATTAATATTATAACAATATTTTAATCACTTTTTAAACTTATAAACAATTTATTTTAATTGTTTATACTTTACTAAATAATGCATTTAATCATTCAAAAATGCCATACTCATAATATTTCATCACCAATGATCAAATCCCTCATCAAAAATCTACATATACCTTATATATGATTTCCAAGCCATAAAATCCTATTTTCCAATTTTGTTACTTCACATAACATATTTAATTCATTTACTCATAACTAGTTCATTTTCATGAAAAATACCAAATTAGTCCCAAAAATATTTCTTTTCTGAGATTTAGTAGAATATAGTCCCATATTGAACATATATTTTTCTCAGAATTTTTAAAATTCATTTACTATTTTTCATATGGCCAAAATCGCTAAATATTTAGACATTTATCATAAATTGTACTTTTGTCCAAAAATTTCAAAATTTACAGGTATATACTCATATATATATGTACTCTCAATAAAAATTTCACCAATTTTGGAGTTAACCACAATGAGTTATAAGGGTTTACTTTTAAAATAGTTTTTTCCATAAAATTCATAACTCCTAATTTATACATCCAAAAATCGCCATTTTTGGACACAGTCTAGAAACTCATCAAATAATCATTTCAAATTTTTCCAGAATTTTTGAGTGTCAGAAAAATTATGAAACTGCAAATGGATTTTCGTCCGCCATGCGGTAATCCACGTAGATGCATCATTTCCATAATTTAATAAGAAATGAATATGAAGGATCATTCACCACGCATGCGGTAATCCACATGTAGGTTATTCCAATAGACTAATAAAGAATGGAATAACAAATGAATAAAAGAATTCACCATGCATGCGATAGACCCATAGATGGTTATTCTCAAATGTAATAATAAAGAATGGAACCAGTGTCATGCGTAATCCGCACGCACAAGATATTCCAATGAATAATAAAGAATGAAACTAGGTCATGCGTAATTCTCGCACAAACATGATATTCCAATGTAATAATAAAGAATGGAATAATAGAAGAATTTCACCATGTATGCAAATCTTGCATAGACAAAGTTATTCCAATAATAATAATAAGAATGGAATAACAATAGCTCACTTCATGAATACGAAAGAAATAATACCCCTTACCTCAAAAGAAGAATCTCGAATACTTTGGAATAAAGAGAGGTAGCAGAGACTTCTCTTCTTCTTTCTCTCTATAATTTCTCTCTATAATAATTGCTCTAAAGCTTTACTGAATTGGTGAGAAATCATGGAAGAATGAGCTTCTATTTATAGGAAAATATAGATTCGATAATTGCACATTTTGGGGCTCAAAATATTACAGTACAATACCTCCAATTTTTTTTTCATTTTTAATTTAGTCCTACAAGTATTATCAATCTTGCACCAACTCCCCTAATAGTACAAGAATGTGCATCAATAAGACACACATGTGAACAAATAGTTATAATCATGTCAATTAATAGCAATTAATTGCTCATTTATTCGATTAATTACCAGACTGGTCAATATAACTTCCAGACATCAATTACTATCAAAATAAATATCGATTTCCCCTAACACTAATAATCCCAACACAATAGAAATATTTTTCTCAATAATTTGATCTTTGAAATTTTAAAGTTTGACTTTTTTTTAAAAAAGTCAACTGTTGACTTTTTTGACCAAAAAGGCAACCCCAAAAAATTTTGTGTTTATAGTCTATTTCTACTAATTTTATCGTTCTGAACTCAAATATCACGTCCGAGTCTCCAAATTCAACTCCGAAATCAAATTTAATTTTTAATAACATTCATCATTAATATTATAACTCACAATATTTAACAACCAGGTCGTTCCCAAGAAAGAGGGTGCTTTCTGATAACGATTTCTCCTTATTGGCGCGTAATTAGGTGACCAACCCTCTCCTTGACAGAACTTCTAGACATTGTCAATATTGCAAATAATAATATGAATAACTTTTCCGTCTCAATTATTGATTTAATAATATAACATATTATGTAGATGATACTGTGACAATAATTGAATCAATAATATGAGAGATATGATGCAGCAATTACTATAGCAATAATTGAGTATAACTAAGTGACTTCTCACGTAAGCATCAATAATCAATACCGTGTGTTACTATGCAACCACGCGTATTTTTGTACTTTTACTACCGAGTAGTTCAACAGTTTTAACGATAACACTTTCACTGTTATTTTTATAAAAAGATAATTATATCATTTTCTTACTACGACAATACTTCTGTTGTGGAGTCCACCAATGATTGTGCCGTCCTACGGATATTCCCCGCCAAAAAGAATATTTTATAACAACTTGCATACTTTGAAAAAATTTCACATATCACCCTTAAATTTAACCTTTTATCAATTTAACCATTTACTAAATAGAATAATTATAAGAAAATTGAATACTTTCATTTCATAAAATTCGGGGTCTCACAATCTCCCCTCCTTATGAAATTTTGCCCTCGAAATTTACGTACCTGGTAGTTCGAAGAGATGAGAATACCTTGCTTTTTTTTTTGGATTGTACTTTCCCGATTATATCCTCTGTATCATGATTTTTCCATTGCTCATCTCCTGTATTTCAGATATCATTCTAGAATATATCTTCAAAACAAAGGTTATTTGACATATCACAATTTGTTAACTTATCAAGTAAACAATTTCAGCTTAGGTAAGTCACACACTAGCGAAGTATATAACTCGTCTCTCCTCCTAGTTCTAGACACTTATCTCCGCCAAATGACCATATCCCTGAAAGCTCGATACCATTTGTGACGCCCCAAAATAGTCTCGACACGACCCATTCTCGAAATCGCCAGATATCATACTATAAAAATCAAATACAAACTTCATTTATACAATTGTTGAATCAATCAGAGAATACGACCACACGCTAAATCGCTGAGTTTTAATATAAATGTATGTAACTCTCATGGTGCCTTCACCACAACCTTACAATGGTACTTACATAAAAGTACAAATTATAACTGTTTTTAGAAATTAAAATCTTTGGGAAGTGCTCAAGAAACCTTCGTATATGGGAGGCCATGCGCCTAGGTTATGATAGATATCATATGTCCATAGAATTATCCTTGGTTGACCCAATAGTCCCCAAAGAAAAACAAGAAGATTGCTATCATCTTCTTTCCAATGGTGAGTCTTCTCTTGACATATAATTATCTCCGTTGTCTCCAAGTGAGAATTATATTTCAAATAAACTCCAAGATTATATAGGTAGTGCTCGTAGATATACTCAGCAAGTGGATGTGCACAACCCTATCTTATGATAATACGATGTTGTATGTCATTAGACATCTTGTATGATAGTGGCAAAATACCCTTCCAAAGTTGGCTTCACCTCACCCTATTCGGTTCACCAAAATTAAATATCAAATGACGTATACAATACAATACACTTATCTAAAGTTCTTAATAAAATTATTTACATACTATTTAAGGAGAACCTCAACAGCTATAGACCACCGTTCTATTCTCCTGTTACCCCCGCTCGACCCAAATACACTCTTATTACACGAAATGAAATCAGAAGCAAAAGGGTGACCACAACTAACCCAAAGAAAGAATATCATGACTAAAAATAAATTACATCATCAATAGCCTTCATCAGTAATAAATCAAAGATTTAGAACATATGGTAGATGATAAAACTTTTCAACCATAGTTGCAGCGGAACGAGCAATCCATTAGAAGAGTCAAATAGACCATCAGATCTATTATCTTCTCCATGTTAAAAGTCCACCAATAATTTTTTTATCCCTGTAACATCAATCAACAATTCTTGTCCACAATCATATGAATAACTCATAATCATAATTGCGATTCTAAATTCCTTTTTGCACCCAAGACGAAGATAATTTTCATCACCTATCTTCACCTAAAACATCAAAAATCATGGTTATACCAACTCACAATTCCTGCTCATAATCATACTAATAAATTCATCGTTGCACTATGGCCAAAGATATTCATTAACAATTCATCTTTGCACTACAGGCCAAAGACATACAACTGTATTATAAAAGAGTCAAGTAGAGCATGATATCTACTATCTTCTACGAATTAAAAGTGTATTATCAATATGTTATCGCTTAGACTCAGCTTAATAAATAATCCACATCATTGAATCATCCCTGCAATACAGCCATGGATATTCACTAGTATTACGACCACGAATTATCTATGCACTACGAGCCAAGGATATTCGTGTTTTTCGATAATAATCAATGATTATCTGGATTAATTACGGTTATATAATCATACCAACAACTGTCCATCAATGCACGTAAGCCAAAGATATACAATTGTAAAATCAATAATCAACAGTCCATCTTTGCATGTAAACCTAAGTTGACTTTCATCATAATATAAGCATGAGGATGATGACAATGATATAAGCATTAATCAAACAAAAATAAGGATAAATATTAAAGACTTTAAATTTATCCAAATATTATCAATCACTTAATAAACTTATAATCTAATATTATTAATATTATAACAATATTTTAATCACTTCTTAAACTTATAAACAATTTATTTTAATTATTTATACTTTACCAAATAATACATTTAATCATTCAAAAATACCATACTCATAAGATTTCATCACCAATGATCAAATCCCTCATCAAAAATCTGCATATACTTTATATAGGATTTCCAAGCCATAAAATCCTATTTTCCAATTTTGTTACTTCACAAAACATATTTAATTCATTTACTCATAACTAGTTCATTTTCATGAAAAATACCAAATCAGTCCCAAAAATATTTCTTTTCTAGGATTTAGCAGAATATAGTCCCATATTGAACATATATTTTTCTCAGAATTTTTAAAATTCATTTACTATTTTCCATATGGCCAAAACTGCCGAATATTTAGACATTTATCATAAATTGTACTTTTGTCCAAAAATTCTAAAATTCACAGGGTATACTCCTGTTATATATATGTACTCCCAATAAAAATTTCACCATTTTTGGAGTTAACCACAAGGAGTTATAAGGATTTACTTTTGAAATAGTCTTTTCCCAGAAAATTCATAACTCATAATCTATACATCAAAAAATCGCCACTTTTGTACACAATCTAGAAAACTCATCAAATCATCATTTCAAATTTTTCCAGAATTTTTGAGGGTCAGAAAAATTACGAAATCAAATGAAATGGATTTTCGTCACGCAGAATCCACGTAGATGCATCATTTCCACAATTTAATAAGAAATGAATACGAAGGATCATTCACCATGCATGTGGTAATCCACATAGACAGGTTATTCCAACGGAATAATAAAGAATGGAATAATAGAAGAATTCACTATGCATGCGATAGATCGCATGCATGTGTTATTCCCAATGTAATAATAAAGAATGGAACCGGTCATGCGTGTCCGCATGCATGATATTCCAAATGTAATAATAAAGAATGGAACCAGTCAAATGTCATGCGTAATCCAAACAAGATATTCTAATGTAATAATAAAGAATGGAATAATAGAAGAATTTCACCATGTATATAAAGAGATTTCATGCAGTGTTATTCCAACATAATAATAAGGAATGGAATAACAATAGCTCTCTTCATGAATACGAAAGAAATAATACCCCTTACTATAATAACAATATCCCTTACCTTAGAAGAAAACTGGATACTGGAATAGTGAGGTAGCAGACTTCTCTTCTTCTTTCTCTTTATAATTTCTCTCTATAATAATTATTCTATAGCTTTAGTTAATTGGTGAGAAATGAAGGATGAATGAGCTTCTATTTATAGGAAAATATAGTTTTGATAATTGCACGTTTTGGGGCTCAAAATGTTACAGTATAATACCTTCCTCTTTTTCTTCATTTTTAATTTAGTCCTACAAGTATTATCAAACTTGCACCACCTCCCCTAATAGTAAATAATGTGAATTAATAGTTCAATCATGTGAATCAATAGTTATAATCATGTGAAAATATGAATTACAGTATAGTACCTCCATCTATACCTCTATTTTTAACTTAGTCATGCAAGTATTATCAATCTTGCACCAACTCCCCTAATAGTACAAGAATGTGAATTAATAGTACACACATATGAACAAATAGTTATGTTCATGTGAATTAATAGCAATTAATTGCTCATTTACCCGATTAATTACCCGGTTGTTCAATATAACTTCCAGACATCAATTACTATCGAAATAAATTTCGATTACCACTAACACTAATAATCCCAACATAATGGAAATATTTTTCTCAATAATTTTATTTTTTAAATTTTGAAGTTTGACTTTTTTCAAAAAATTCAACTGTTGACTTTTTTGACCAAAAAGTCAACCCCTGTAAATTTTGTGTTTATAGTCTATTTCTACTAATTTCATTGTTTCGGACTCAAATATCACGTCCGCGTCTCCAAATTCAACTCCGAACTCAAATTTGATTTTTAATAACATTCATCATTAATATTATAACTCACAATATTTAACAACCAATTCGTCTCGTGAAAGAGGGGCTTTCCGATAAGGATTTCTCCTTATCATGCGCCATTGCAATTAGGTGACCAAACCTCTCCTTGATAGAACTTCAAGACATTGTCAATATTGCAAATAATAATATGAATAACTTTGTCGTCTCAATTATTGATTTAATAATATAACATATTATACAGATGATACTGTGACAATAATTGAATCAATAATATGAGAGATATGATGCGGCAATTACTGTAGCAATAATTGAGTATAACTGAGTGACTTCTCACGTAAACATCAATAATCAATACCATGTGTTACTATGCAACCACACGTATTACTGTACTTTTACTACCGAGTAGTTCAACAGTTTAAATGGTAACACTTTCGCTGTTATTTTTATAAAAAGATAATTATGTCGTTTTCCTGCTACGACAATACTCCCGTTGTGGAGTCCACCAATGATTGTGTCGTCCTACGGATATTCCCCGACAAAAAGAATATTTTATAACAACTTGCATACTTTGAAAAATTTTCACATATCGCCCTGAACTTTAACCTTTTATCAATTTAACCATTTACTAAATAGAATAATTATAAGAAAATTGAATACTTTCATTTCATAAAATTCGGGGTCTCACAGTAGTCTTCAGATGCTAGTGAGTTGATTTCTTTTATGGCTCAGTAACATTATTCAGAACTATATTATACATTAATTTACTATTTTTTGACAATGTCATAACTATATATATTAACATACAGATACTAGACGCTTGCGGCTCACGAGGGCCTAACTTGCAGGTCGATTAGGTGTCGCCCACCGGCGAGTGCGACACGATTCCTTGGTTGATGTCGGCTCGTCTGTGTAGGTTTCAACTATAATATATCACTTGTGTTTAATTAGAGTGATATTATTATGTGATTAATAAATTAAAATGTTCTTAATAAATTTTGTATTCTAGTATTATGGATCATGTCGCTAAGGCGACCGTACACGCCATCTACCTGGCGCATCTCCCTACTGGTTGCATGCGATTTAGTCAGTACGCGCGCTACGATGTTGGCTTCATGGTGACTGTGTTGCGGGAGTTTCACGTAAGTCGAATTACATATATTAAATTAAGGTATATACATGTTATTTACATATTGTTCAAATAATAAATTATACGTATGTCTGTTTGATAGAGATACTACAGATATGAGGCCGGCATCACTGAGGTGGATGGTGACGCCGTTATCATTGCCCACATCTCGAAGAATTATGTCGACTGGTTGTATGAGATGCGACAGAGGGCAGTCCCGGCGATAGAATAATCACCCGGGACTACTTTGCAAGATCATCAGCTGCCGACAGTATCAGATGCAGCATGGACTACGATGTGTGCGTATTGGGATGATGTTGCGTTCAAGACCAAGTCGGAGCAGATGAAGAAGAATCGTGGTATTACGTAATTTATATGATGAAAACAAGATAACTCACTTGTATATCAAATTACAGAGCTGCTTAAGAAGCTCACATGACCCAAATCATATAGCGAGTTGCAGTCGCTAGGAAGCGATCTTTGAGACGTTAGATTCCTTTGTCCCTCCGCCTGAGATTAGTTTATCTCGAGCGAGACGGCTCTTTGGTCGCATCTCGTGATACTCCCACTAGTACTACCTGGTACGGTTATCGAGTGTTGGGGTTACTGAGGATACCAGCCTATACACTGTCAGGAGGTATAATATTTTTGTTATTTCTTATTTATGAATAAAGTAAACTTGTAATATTATTCATGTTATATTTATTTTTGTAGGCTCTAGCCAGCGTCTGCGTCCGAGAGCCCGCGTGGGACCATCACATACGGGAGCTGGCTTAGATGATGCTTTATTTCAAGGTTATATATTGCGATGTCGGAGAGGTTTGAGACCGATCCATTGCTCCATCGTCAGACCCGCCCAGCGTTTCGCCTCCATCACTTCATGCAGACGTTGCCGGTGGTGCCACCGCCAAGAGTACGGGTATCCCTCCGGAGCAGTGGGCCACGATACGCGATGAGATTGTTCGGATGGTGGTTACCTTAGTCGAGGACGTTTGGGCGATGTTGAGTCGATCTTTAGACCGCTTTCGGTATATTTCATTTTAAATACAAATATATATTCTGCATGTTATTTAATTTTCATTTAGTTATCTTTAACTGAATCATATATATGGACTAATGAGTTACATTATATTGTATCAATAGGGTAACAAGCGGACTGACGAGTGGGATGACGATGAGGGCGATTTTCATACTCCAGAGCAGCGTCGACGCCCGCTCGATAATCCTCCTCACACCGGGGGCTCTACTAGCTTGACTTAGTTTACATTCTTTTGTAGTTTAAATTCTTTTGTATTTTACATAACTTTTGACGTACATATTATAGTTTAAACCTTATCATTACTTTGGTTTTGTTGCGGTTTAACACTTAGTTTAATTTAGCTTAATGGGATGTTTGTTATAGTTTAGTTTAGATTAATGGGATCCTTTGTAATTTACCTTAGTTTAATTTACTTTGATTAATGCGGTTTTACATTTCATTACTTTGGTTTGTTGCGGTTATGGATGCTAGTAGTAATGGGATGTTTTTGACATTTAGCTTAATTTAGCTTGTGTATGTGATGTTGGGAAAACAGGTACAGGTACAAGATGTGGGTTAAATCCCTGGATATTACAAAATTAAGTAAAATATTTTAAAAAAAATAGTATCCTCGACGGAATGGTGGTATTATCGACGGATATCCGTCGAGGTTAAGGTGTTTCCCATTTTTTACAGACTGCCACATGGCACACCTATCATCGACCGAATAACCTCGACAAACCGGTTGTATAATCGACGGAATTCTGTCGAGTTTAAGATGTTGTTCCAATTTTATCAGACTACCACGTGGCATGCTTATCATCGACCGAATATCCTCGACAGACAGGTTTCAGTCGGGGATATATTAACTATGACTGACTATTCGATCGACACTAATTTCGTCTACTATAAGTATTCCCGACCGAAAAATCGATGGACTTAATTTTGCCGTGCTTATATACGACTGAATTGCCGACGGAATATTCCGTCGAAAATAAGGTTTTCTTCGACGGAATAACCTTATGGGCGACGGAATATTCCGTCGGATTATTATCTTCCTGATGCACATTATCCTGGGTATTGATCATTGGTGACTCAACAGTCTCATGTGCTTCATTGCTTATCTCGACATTTTCAGATGCTATTTTTAAATACTGCCACTAAACAAGGGTTAATTGACATATCACATATTATTCCTATACTCTGACTGACCAATTAAATACCAAATAAACTTAGGTAGGTCATACTAGCGAAGGAAATCCCCATCTCTCCCCTCCGAGTTCTTGTCTCACATCTCAGCCAGGGATCATATCCCTAAGCTTTGATACCAACTGTGACACCCCCAAAATAGGTATACATCACCTTTCTTGGGTCGCCAGATACATGGTACATAAATCAAATACAAACTTAATTGTACAACTGTTGTTAAAAATATGACAAAACATAGCTGGGAGTTTTAACACGAATATTGTCTTCTAGACAATATCCACACTCAATGGAGTTCTCATTATAATTATTATCACACTATTTCACAGAATAGTGAGGACTACTAAAGACAATTATCCTGGACCATCACTCCGTTCCCCGACTAGTCTCAGCTACGTTCTCATTTCCTGAAGAGAACAGTGAAAGAAAAAGGTGAGCTCAACTAGCCCAAAGAAGAAATATTATGACTAAGATAATGCGAAAAAATTATCCTTAGCCTTCAACAAAGATAACAACCGATAAAATACATGAGACAACAAGTTTTAGATCAACAACTGCAGCGGAATAAGCAATCCATTAGAAGAGTCAAGTAGAGCATGATATCTACTATCTTCTATGATTTAAAAAGTTTTTCAACAACTTTATCGCTGAGACTCATCTTAATAAATAAACCACATCATCGAATCATCCCTGTACTATGGGCCAAGGATATTCATGTAATCATCAATGGTCGTGATTATACCGAATAATCCTTGGTCATAATCATACCAACAACTGTCCATCAATGCACTACGGGCCAATGAGAACTTTTACCACATTATTTGTAATATTATGGGTCATGATTATACCGAATGATCCCTGGTCATAATCATACCAATCAACAATCCATCTATGCACGTAAGTCAAAGATGACTTTCATCACAATATAAGCATGAGGATGATGACAATAATATAAGCATTAATCAAACGAAATCAAGGATAAATATTAAAGACTTTAAATTTATCCAGAGTTTAAAAATATCCAAATTGTCAACATGATACTGCTTTGTAGAGTAAAATTCAAGAATAATATTGTATCAAAAATGATTTGGAACGAAAAGAAATCAATTTTTGTCTTGAATAGTACTCTGGGTGTATAGTACCTAGGTGAATAGTACCCCATGAATAGTACTTTGGGAATAGTACCCCATAAATAGTACCTTGTGAATAGTACTCATGAATAGTACTTTATAAATAGTACCCGTGAATAGTACTTCGTGAATAGTACTCATAAAAGGAAAATACAAAAGAAAACGATATTCCATGACGAGTACAAAAGAAAGGATATCTCATACGAGTATAATAGAATATACGAGACTGTAAATTGATTTTCATCCTCAATGCGATAATCCACGTAGACAGATCATTTCCACAATTTAATAAAGAATGAATATGAAGGGTCATTCACCATGCATGCGGTAGTCCGCGTGAGCATGTAATTCCAATGTAATAATAAAGAATGGAATAACGAAAGAATTTCACCATACATGCGGTGTCCACAGTGACAAAAGTTATTCCAATGTAATAATAAAGAATGGAATAACAAAAGAATTTCACCATGCATGTGGTAGTCCGCGTAGACAGGTTATTCTAACAGAATAAAAAAGAATGGAATAACAACCCTTACGAGTATTGAAAGAAAATAACTCTCTTCATGAATACGAAAGAAATAATACCCCTTGCGACTGTTGAACGAAAATAATATTCCTACGAATATTAAACGAAGATGATATTCCTTACGAATATAGAATAAAAATAATATTCATACGAATACGAAAAATAATATCTCTTCAGAATATGAAATAAATAATACCCCTTACCTCAGAAGAAGACTGGATACTGGAATAGTGAAGTAGCAGACTTCTCTTCTTCTCTCTCTCTCTCTCTATAGCTTCTCTCTCTATAATTGCTCTTGTGAGTTTTAGTGAATTGGTGAGAATGAAGGAAGAATGAGCTTCTATTTATAGAAAAATATAGTTTCGATAATTGCATGTTTTGGGGATCGAAATATTACAATATAATACCTTCATCTTTTTCTTCATTTTTAATTTAGTCCTACAAGTATTATCAAACTTGTACCACCTCCCCTAATAGTACATCATGTGAATCAATAGTACATTCATGTGAATCAATAGTTCTATACATGTGAAAAAAATAGTTACAGTATAGTACCTTCATCTATACTTCCATTTTTAATTTAGTCATGCAAGTATTATCAATCTTGCACCACCTCCCCTAATAGTACATGCATGTGAATCAATAGCACACACATGTGAACAAATAGTTATAAGAATGTGAATTAATAGCAATTAATTGCTCATTTATCCGATTAATTACCCGATTGGTCAATATAACATCCAGACATCCATTATTATCGAAATAGATGTCGATTTCCACTAACACTAATAATCCCAACACAATAAAAATATCAATTTCATCTTTAATCAATACAAACTTATTCATCATTAATATTATAACTCACAATATTTAACAACCAGATCATTCCCAGAAAAGAGGGGGCTTTCCGATAAGGATTTTTTTCTATTGGCGCGCAATTACGTGACCAAATCTCTCCTCGACAACACTTTCTAGACATCGTCAATATTGCAAATAATAATATGAATAACTTTGTCGTCTCAATTATTGATTTAATAATAATAAATATTATGCAGATGATACTGTGACAATAATTGAATCAATAATATGAGAGATATTATGCAGTAATTACTGTAGCAATAATTGAGTATAACTGAGTGACTTCTCACGTAAGCATTAATAATCAATACCGTGTGCTACTATGCAACCACGCATATTACTATACTTTTACTACCGGATAGTTCAACAGTTTAACGGTAAAACTTTCGCCGTTATTTTTTAAAAATATTTTAGTCGTTTTCTAACTAGACAGTACCTCCGTTGTGGGATCCACCAATGATTGTGCCGTCGTATGAATATTCCTTGTTAAAATGAATATTCCCCGACCAATCGAATATTCTCCGACACAACGAATATTTTATATCAACTTGCTTACTTTGCAAAAATTTTAAATATCATCCTTAACTTCAACCTTTATCAATTTAACCATTTACTAAATAAAATAATAATTATAAGAAAATTGAATACTTTCATTTCATAAAATTCGAGGTCTTACAACAATCTTTTAAGAACGAAGGTAGCATAAAATAGTGAACGTCGAATATATGTAAATGAGCCAATAGTGATGTAGCTAGGATTTTTTTCTAATGGGATCAAAATGTTGTGAGGTTACAAATAATTTGGAGGAATTAATTTTTTTGTTGGTGATAATTTTACGCTTTGTGACTGCATGTGTAAAACATGCATATATTGTTAATAAATAGGTAGTAACGTTATATATATACATCCATTATTGAACCCTAAAAAAATTTATTAAATATACTAAATTGCAGTACATAACACTATTGCATGACATTTGTCATTTCCATATTGCAACACTTGTCCTACATAATTAATATAATCATCCATTACTCCGATTTTCATGTCCTACATAATTACACCAGTTTTTGAATTTTATAATATTATACCATAAATATATATAATTTTCAACATTACTAACCGTGACAACCCAATAAATCTATTTTTTGGAATTTTACAAGATTATATACCATTTATAATCTTATACCATACATTATATCATACATACATATAATCTCACACTAATATGTTTATTTTATAATCCCAAAATCCACTACTTTTCTAAATCACATACTAATTTAATTATGTTAAAACATAACTATTATTTCCTAAAATCACTACTTTTCTAATATTATACCATTCATAATTATACCATACATTATATCATACATGTATGGTATAATATTATAATACACATATATAATAAAATCATTATCTATTTAAAGTAAAAGCGGATATTATCATTACTAATTTAATTATATTACAACATAATATTATACCATTTATAATTATATTACACCATAATATTATACATGTTTAAAATATTTAAAAAAATTAAAATAACAAATAATATCAATCATAACTTACTATGTTGATTTTATAATCCCTAAATCACTACTTTTTCAATTTAAATGGTTTTTATATTATCGTTACTTAATTATTATCTCCTAAAATCACTACTTTTTAATCCCACATGAATATTTTAATTTTATAATCCCCTAAATCACTACAAATATAAATTGTTACGATAATGTTAATCGATCTAATATTATCATTACTAATTTAATTATTATCTCCTAAAATCATTACTTTTTTTAATTCCAAATTAATATTTTGAATTTATAATCCCTTAAATCACTACAAATCTAAACTGATTTGGTAATATCAACTGTTCGGAAATTATCCTTTTTAATTTAATTATTATCTCCTAAAATCACAACTTTATGATATTATCATTACTAAGCTATTATCATTACTATTCGTTATTTAACCTAATTTTCTCCCTATAAATACATACCAACTATTACGCAACAACTCATGCTACTCACAATTATCTCATTCTTATTATTTTTTGCTAAACATTTATCTTATACTTTACCTATCCCATTATTTAGATGACGACTAGATACGATTTTGTTGATGACATCAGCCCTGTCAAAAAGACGTGGAAGATTAAAGTCAGGATAACTCGACTTTGGAATATGTCAAGCTTCAATAAAACAGACTACATAAACAGCATCGAGATGGTATTATTGGATGAAAAGGTGTGTATATATATACACACACACACACACACACATACGTAACTCCAAATTACATCTTAAAATTACAGCATCTGAAATTACAACTTATTACCATATACATATTAATTATACTTTTATAGGACGACAAAATACAAGCGAGTATCAAAAGGTCACTTTTTACTAAATTTCAAACAACAGTCAAGGAACAAACAGTTTTTATAATCACCAATTTCGTTTTCAGTCAGAACGGTGGTTCTTTCAAGCTACTCAACATCCATACAAGATTAATTTTCTGTATTTCACCTCACTGCGAGAGTTAGATGAGGCTCCCATTCATACATATGGATTTCAATTCACTCCGTACGATCAAATACTAACAACATCGGTTGATGATTCATACTTAGTTGGTATGTTTAACAATAATTACTCTTTCAAGTTTTTAAATACTAAGTTTTTTATTTACCTACATAATTCTGTTAACAAATGTTATTGGACAACTAACCGCGATAGGGAGTTTAGAAGTCAGCACAAACAATGGTAAACAGAGCAAGAGAGTTAATATTGAATTAACTGACAACAGGTAACTTTTTAAACTATATTAACACTACTTTTATTAATAACTATGATCATTTAAATTAATCTTGCATTGTATTTTTCTTACAGTCATAATATATTGAGCTGCACCTTGTGGGATGACTTTGCAAACCAGATTTGTTCCTTTACTAAAACAGAAAACCAAAATAACATTATAATTATTTTACAGATTGCAAAAAATAAGTTCTGAAAATGTATTATCACTTTTATTTCAATGAAAAATATCTCTCCAAACATATGATTATTAGCTATACAACATCTGCCATTAACTAGGTACACCAGCATTGTCAAACTTAATATTTGGTTCGAGACTTCTTATAAATGCAGATATCCCTGAGATTGTAACTTTTAAAAATAGGTATATTGCATACTTCTTTGATTGCTTATTAAATTCTATTACTACTACAAGTTAATTTCCCCTTTAACTACGTACCCTCACTATTGTCTAACAGCATTTGTGATGCAACAAATAATAAAACTACAATAAATTATTTATCCAGCCAGAGCACATTATCTATTACAGATGAATTCCTCCAAATCTGTGATAGAAAAACTCTTAATGAGATACGAGATTCAACAAAGGTAAAATCATTTTTAAAACACCTTACTTCTTTCACAACATTATCTTATATTTTGTTGTTCATTTTCTATTTAACACTCCAGGAGTCCACATGTGTGGTACTTGCTACTATTCTATGTATAGAAATCGAATACAATTGGTTCTACAATTCCTACAAAAAATACCGCAAAAAAGTAAAACCTGACAGTGTAAAATATTGGTGTGATAAATGTTCTGACTATGTTAATTTTGTTACACCAAAGTGTTGTGATACAATATTTTGTTATACGCTATATCTACCTTATGTTCATACTTTGTGCACTCTGTTAATATTATCTAACTTCGTAAATGTAACTTTTAATTGTTGATTTAAAGTTAAGGTTAAAGTAAATGTCTTGGAGTTTAGTGATCAGATTATTATATATTTGGATATGTATTTGCACAAAAAAATTTTACCCAACTCTATGTAACATATGCTACCAAAATTTGATCATCGCACAACAATCTACCATCTTCTTATTACATTTTAATTTATTAATTGCACATATAAATTTATTATTAACAAAATGAATAATCCCGCCGCAACGCCCGGATTTGTATCTAGTGTTTTTCTAATCTTAAATTTATTCATAAATACTTAATTTCTTAATCGTTTTCAAATAATGTAAATTAGATTATTATTTATTTTAATAAGATTAGAGTAACATGATCTGATCCTTCATATCAAAAGATTTATAAAATTAATTTGTTCATTACACTTACATTTTATTTTATTTTAAATTTATCATAGATTATAAAGTAATATTTTTTTTCAGGGTGTCAATTGACCCCCACACACTACCATCCACCAAGTGGCTTCGTCCCTGTGAGCCAAAGACTTGATAATTTGAACTTGGGTTATATTGAATTTCGAGAGCAGATTATCTGTCTTCAATTTTCCTGTCCCCTTGTGTTCTTCTACTCACATTTTAACACCTATTCTCTTACTTAACATTAATTAATTTTAAAATTAAATAAAAAGATATGTGTCAAAATTTAAGTGGAGAGACACAAAGAAAACAGAGAATTTGAAGACAGAGGATCTGCTCTCTTGAATTTCAGACATGCATGCGACGCGTATGACTAGGTAGAAGTTTCTTGAATTGACAAATTTTATTATTCGGCACATCAAGTTCATATGGATATCATGATCATCTCTTTCGAGTATCCCACTAGGCATGTGCTTGTTTTTTTCCTAACAGAGTTTGATGCTTATACGGCAAATACAACCTCGTGCACCCCACTAAATTAGATAATGGCACAAAATTTTTAATCACCGATCTCTCTATGTTTACAACATAAGAATCAATTATTTAGTCATCACAATACTATTGAAAGTTTGAATATATAAACTAGCGTTTACACCATTTAATAGAAATCTGTATTTTAAAAAATATCAAATGGTTGGATTGTGTTCACAAATTATATGGTCATTCATTATTGTAAAATCGATTTAATTACTGTTGACTCAATCAAAACTCCTTAATTTTCTCTCAAAATGCAGAGTTATTATATTCCGGTTGGACGGTGTAAAACCATGGTAAAATTGATTTAATTTTTGTTAACACAAACAAAATTGCTTAATTATTTTTCTTGTAAAAAGTTTGTTGGTAGACCGTCTTAATATAATGGAAATTGATAAATTCATAATAAAAAATAATATTTTTACATAAAAACTGTCACTATAGATCCTGTAGCGACGATTTTCACCGTCGCTATACTTATATAACAATACTTTTCATATAAAAATATCAAAAAAATGTTGTATTTTCTTACTTAATTTATCACGTCACAACATGATATATTAGGAGCTCATACCCAAAAGTAATAAGAACCATCTAAAAGGCCATGGGCAGAAATTTGTGTGGGGGGAATTGAAGCATGTTAACATTAATTAAACTTGATCTTTGTTATGAGATGGTAAATATTTGCTTTTTCATGTCTTTCCACTTATAATAAATTAACAATATTACTATAACATAAAATAATGTTAAATAAGTTTGATAATTAATTAATTAATATTACACTCATTTGTCTTACGGACTTAATCATACATTGGTATCAATTTTTTTGTAAATGAGAATAACTTAATTCATTTTCTTGCTTTGAGTGACTACTCTCAGTTGTCTTCAAAGAAGATGACAAGAACCATAATATAAGGTTTTGAATATATAAAATTATAATTTGTAATTGATCTATAAAAGTAACTTATCACTAAAAAATTCAAAGTCTGATTAATATATATATATATATATATATATATATGCAGAACCGATCAAGTGAGGGCTCTCTTACTTTCTTAAAATGAGGAATATTTTTTTTTTTGCTTTTTTTTTTTAAAACAACTAAAAAGTTTAATATTTTATGGGCTGAATTTTTTTTCATATACTGATGTTTTGGGTGTGTTTTGGATACATATAACAAAAATGTGTCTATCTGATCCAGAGACTGCTTTTGTTATACGTGTCCAAAACACACCCAAAACATCAGATATGAAAAAAAATTCCAGCCCATAAAATATTAAACTTTTTTTAGTTGTTTTTTAAAAAAAAAGGTGTATTTTAAGAAAGTAAGGGCTCCACTTTACAGAGGCAGGACCTATATATATATATATATATATATATATATATATATATATATATATATATACACACATACACACACACATTTAAAGTTATTAGACTCACAACTCATAGGTTTACAATGATTAAAATAGGATGTTGTGAAATATTATAATTTGGCAAAATAAATTTGAAAGAAGAAATGCATGCGTCCATAAATAATTTTTTTTATTGATTTATTTTGACCTCTCTCTAAAAATGTTCTGATTCCGTTACTGTAAAAGGCAGAAATGAAACCAGGGGGTCGAGGGGGGGCATATGACCCCCTAGGATGAAGCTTACTGCCACCTGCTGCTGCCGCTGTAAGACCCCAACTTTTATGAATAAAAATGAATTTTCTATAAATATCATTTTTAAATATTATGGAATAAATTTGATATAATGTTATAGTTGTGGGTAATATTTATAAATTTTGTAAAGTACACAAGTTGTTATATAATATTCGATTGGTCAGGGAATATTCGTACGACGACACAATCATTGGTGGACTCCACAACAGAATTATTGTCGGATTGAGAAAACGACAAAAATATTTTTATGAAAATAACGGGGGAAGTTTTACCGTTGATACTGTTGAACTACTCGGTAGTAAAAGTATAGTAATACGCGTGGTTGCATAGTAGCATACGGTATTGATTATTAATACTTATGTGAGAAGTCACTCAATTTGATTCAATTATTGTCGATATTTTATATACTATTAAATCAATAATTGAGATGACGAAGTTGTTAATATTATTATTTACATTATTAACGATGTCTAGAAGTTCTGCCAAGGAGAGGTTTGGTCCCCTAATCATACGCTTGCCAATAGGGAGAAATCCTTATTGAAAAGCCCTCTTTTCCTAAAACGACCGCAGTCGATTAATAGTGTGAATAATAATAATGATGATGACGTTTTGTTTTATTCGTATTATTAACGTAATAAAACAAAAAAACTTTTTATATAAAACAGAATACTTTTATAAAGTTATTCGTTTTATTAGGCTAATAGTAAAATCTTTTTATATAAAACAGAATACTTTTATAAAGTTATCTATTTTATTAGATAATAATTAGAATATATTATATTTTATTATGCATAGTGTTTGCATAGTGCTTGTATAGTGTTTGCATAGTAAAATCTTTTTAAAAGTTATTCATTTTATTAGATTATAAATAGAATATATTATATTTTATTTAAAAGATTTTGCTTTAAATATGGACCGTCCGATTAAAGTAAATCAATCTGGACCGTTCATGGATTGGTTACTATTCATTCCATTCTTCTATAAATAGAAGCTCATTCCTTCATTATTTCTTACGAATTCACTGAAACTCTAGAGAGAAAAACTATAGAGAGAAAGAAGAAAAGTATTCTGCTACTTCACTACTCTGATATCAAGTTTCTTTTACGGTAAGGGGTATTATTTCTTTTGTATTCATGAAGAGAACTTCTATTATTCCATCTTTATTATTCTGTTGGAATAACCTGTATACGCGGGCTACCCTATACTTGGTGAAATTCTTCTGTATTCCATTCTTTTTATTCCGTTGGAATATCCTCATGCAGTAACTTACGCCGGGACTGGTTCCGCCTTTATTATTATGTTGGAATATCCTGTCATCATGCTTTCTACGCCTTAACTGGTTCCGCTCTTTATTATTCTGTTGGAACATCCTATTGGTGTGAATTTCACCTGACCTGGTTCCGTCATTTAGTATTCTGTTGGAATAACCTGTCTATGCGAAGTACCGCATGCATGGTGATTTCTGATGTATTCCATTCTTTATTATTCTGTTGGAATATCATGTCGGTTCTCATTTTCTCTTCAGGAAATTTGAACGTAGCCGGGACTAGTCGGGGAACGGAGTGATGGTCCGAGATGGTGTCTTAGTAGTCCTCATTATTCTGTTAAATAGTGTGATAATAAATGTAATGAGGACTAAATTGAGTGTGGATATTTTCTAGATGATAATATTTGTATTAAAACTCACAGCATGTATTTTGTCGTATTTTACACGACTGTTGTATAATCAATTTGTATTTGAATTTAGTGCCATGTATTTGGCGACTCAAGATGGGTGATGTATATCTATTTTGGGGGCGTCACAGCCGCTGCCCGTGCCGCTTCTCACTTTCTTCTTATCATTTTCATTCTTTACAACATAATCCCCTGTCGTTCTTATCCTCCTATCACCTCCCCCAAAAGATAATAAATTTCCCACTTTTTCTTTGATTGTTAAATGAAATCCCAAATGGGTTTTCCTAAACCGATCAAGCTTGAATGGGTATTAGAAAATTTTGAAAAATGTGTAGGCGATTTAGTGGTGGGAGTAATGCTTTGCCGCCATGAGAGAGAAATTCCTAGAGAGAGGAAAAATAAGTATATCTGATTAATGTAATGTATAACTCCTTGAATGAATCATTAATGTAAGTTTAATTGATCCACAAATGGGATTTTTCTGCTGATGGAGAGGACGAATTTAAAGGGGAAAAAGTACCAAAAGAAACAGAGGAATTTGTTCAGGGGTTGGTGAGGGTATTTTCGACAGTCAATGATGGGTGAAAGTTGTGTAGTGGTGGTGAGATATCCTCGAGAATTGCACGAATGCACCATTTTTCTAAACTCAACTTGTAGTGATTATAGATGAAATGATAATTGTATTACTTCCAAGAGGTCAATATATATATACAATTGTTGTGGAGATAATCCAGGAAGTCAGTTTCCTAGAATTAAGTATTTATATCTAATTCCTATAATTAATAGCTGATTAGCAGCTATGTACATGATATTCTGATTCCTATAATTAAGAAATTTGGTCAATGATATTATGTACAAGGATTAGTTGTTGTTTCCTTCTATATGCCCCCTCAAGTTGGAGCTCTTAGTGGAGATTCCAATCTTGTCCTTGAGATTAAGAAATTGAGTACGCGGGAGTGACTTTGTGAGGCATCAGCCAGCTGATCTACTGAAGAGACATGGGAGACACGAAGGGCACCCCTTTGGACTTTTTCGCAGATAAAATGAAAGTCAATAGCTACATGTGTAAGACCCCAACTTATTATTAATGAAATTTAATTTTCTCTATTTATTATTTTGAAATAGTAAGGGTTGATGTGATTAATGTGGATAGTTAGGGGTAAAATACGCAAATACTTCAAAATAAGCATGTGGTTATAAAATATTCATTGTTATCTGGGAATATTCGTTTGGTCGTGGAATATTCAGATCGTCGGGAATATTCGTGCGACGACACAAGAAATGTATGTGTGGGGCCCCATAACGAAAAAAGCGATTGGATGAAGAAAAAACGACAAAAATAAGTGGTTTAAAAATAATTCGGCGTAGTTGTTACCAAGATTATCTTTATTAAAATACCCGTGGTTAAAACACAAGAAAGCACCAAGTATTGCACCAATTGTTGATTCTTACGTGAAGAAGGCACTACTCAATAATGGTTACGATAATTACTGCTCAAAGATTTTATTGAGTTAATAATTCTTTGCGTTGATATTTTATATTCTTGTTGTTTCAATAATTGTCATTACACAAAGATTTTTCATTATCGAAGAAATAATTCATATTATCTGAATAATATTATTAGATAACATTATTGGCAATGTCTAGAAAGTTCTATCTAAGGAGAGGTTTGGTCACCTAATTGCGGCGCCAAAGAAGAAGAAATTCTTATTGAAAGCCCCTTTCCTGAACCTACACGGTTGTCAATATTGTGATTCTCGTAATATTATTTGTGAATAATTAATTATTGATTCATATGATGAGGAAAATATTGATTTTATGTGGATATAGATGGAGAAAAATTTTAAATGTGACAATTGTTGAAAATTGAATTTTTATCTTTTTCCGATAAAATAATTCTTTTAAATATATTATTATATTTTAATAATATAATAATGGTGATATTTTTACAACGAATGTGGAATATATGAGTATCTGAGGAGGAAGAGTATTTTTGTTGCAATAAATGTTTAAAACATGTTAAACATGTCAATGGACCCCATTTATTGATCCAAATTTGATTATAAATGTAAAAATCCCCGCTTGTGGATTTCGGTCAATTTTTGTTTGGAATTTGGAAAACTTTCTTCCGCAAAGTTGTAGAGAATTGAATTTCCTATAAAAACTCATAAGATTCGAATTTTCTGATAGAATGGCTATTTATTATGAATTATTGAAGTTCAAGCTCAAAATAATTGATTTTTGGAAGTTTAAAATATTTTAAATAATAAAAACGTTTTTATTTGTTTTGTGGGCTACAACATGTGCATAATGAGCTGAGATCAGATCTAGGAAGGTGGGCGTAGAAATCTTAATATATATATTAATTTTATATTAAATTTTCTGCTTTGGTGTTCTAAGCATTTTCCTATAAATAGGGTGCTTAGGTTAGAATTGAAAATCACACCGTAAACCAAGTTTTCTCTCTATATTATCGGCGTATTCTTGTGAGTATTTTGAGTATACTTTGAGTAATATTAGACGGTGCAAGTTCCCTTCAGCACTATACCCGGTATTCCAGCTAGAAGTACTAATCTTTCGAGGTAAGGGATGTTAATTTCTTCTCAAATGATATTATTTCTTCAATATCATTATGCTGAAATATTGGTTGGAACTTTTTTATCAAATTTGGAACTTTTTCATGTCGGGGTTACTATTCATGAGTTACTATTCATGAGTTACTATTCACGAGTACTATTCATGAAGCGTGAAGATGTTTTTTGTGGAATTTCTATCTTTTGGTGTCGGAGTTACTATTCACATATACCGGCACTATTCACGATACGATACTATTCACGTATACTGCACTATTCAATAGAAAAATAAAATTTCTTCTTTTGTCCAAAATATCTATTACGGATACTAGCTTTGATTGTATCCATATTTTGATCATTCTTGAATTTTACACCACTATGATCATTTTTGAGGTATTTTTGAACATGGATAAAACAAAGTACTGAATCCTTAATCCTTAATCCTTGTCATTTTGTTTCACTTTGGATTCGCTTTTTTAAAATATTTTTCATCATCCTCGATCTTAAATGATGATATTATTGAATATCTTTGGCACATAGTGCAAAAGATGAATGATTTCTCAAGAATATCTTTGGTAGTAGTGCAAAGATGAACAGTATTTTAGATGAACACTGACCAATCGATGAATATCTTTGGCCTATAGTGCAAAGATGAATATTTGATTCCGTATGTATATTGATTGATGTTACAGGGATAAAAGATAGATGATGAACTTTTAAATTCATACATAGAAGATAGTAGTTTGCATTCTCTACTTAACTCTTCTTCTAATGAATTATTATTTCATTGCGAATATTGATTTAAAATTTGTTGTCTATTGTATTCTATTAGATTTTTCCTGTTGAAGACTAACGATAAATTTGTTGTATATTATCTTAGTCATAATATTCTTTCTTGGGCTAGTTGAGCTCACCCTTTTCCTTTTTGTTCCATTTTTCTTCTCAGGAGGCGAGAATATAGCGAGTACGAGTCGGTGTATGGAATGAAGGTTTTAGAAAGAATTGTTTAGTAGTCCTCACCATTTTTGTAAAATAATGTATCAATAAATGTGTTGAGGATTTATTTGAGTATAGATATTTTCTAGAAGATAATATTTGTATTCAAACTCACGCTTTACTGGTTGTAATAATAAAGTTGTAGTTGTTTACACTACCATGTATTGACAACTTTCGAATGGGTGATGTATACTTATTTTGGGGGCGCCACGGTTGGTATCGAGCTTAGGATATGATCTCTGGCGGAGATCGGGGAATAGAACTAGGAGGGAGAGACGAAAAATCCTTCGCTAGTGTGTCCTACCTAAGCTTATTTTTTTTTAGTTGGTCAAGATATATAGGATATTATGTGATATATTGATTTCCTAATTAACCCTTGTTTTATGACGATATTTGAGAATGTCGATTGAGAATATTAACAATGGAAATGAGACCGTGGAGCCTTTGACTCACAACGAGGAGAACGTGCAAAGTTAGCAATGTTCCTCCTATGAACAACACCAATCGAAAGCGTATGATGAACGAGGGATGTTTAGAAGTTTTTTGCGATTCATGCAAAATCGAATGAGGAGACTCGTGTTCAAAATACAGAGGAAATGATAGCAATTCACGGGTTGTCACAACCAAGCGCTTCAAAGAGTTGGGACCACGAAATTTAAGGGAAAGCGATCCGATCATGGCGAAACATGGGTCAAGCAAATTACCAAGATATTCGATGTCTTGGGATGCACGAGGAACGAAGGTTCCATTCGCCACCTTTATGTTCCGTGGCGAAGCGGAGACTCATCGGTGGGAGTCTGTGAAGCGTACCCATCCAACTTTTCGGCATGTCTTGGGAGACGTTTGAAACTATTTAATGACAAATACTTTCCGAAAGTGTTCGGCTATATGAAGGAAGTGGAGTTTATTTGATGGAGCGAACAACACGACGGTGTCTCAAAGACGAGGCAAAGTTTGCAGAGTTATCCGTGTTTGCACCTCATTTGGTGGAGAATGAGGAACGTATGACGGATGTTTTTAGAGGTTTGAAACCCGGATACGTCGGTATCTCATTTCTCATAAATTTTCTCTCAGATTCGGATGTTGTAAACATGGCTCAATTATTAGAGCGAGATAACGAGTACGGTCCAACTGAGGACCACAACCAGGATCGTACGGAGATAGCGATCAATGAATAATGATAACCAAATGGAGAAAGAAACAGATTTGGACAAAAATGGTAACCACTCTGGTGGTAATCATGGCCATGAAAATAGAAGAAGCGAAATCGGGAGGAGATTTTAAAAGAGGAGATTTAACAATGACCATGTGAAGACGACAGCGTACTGCAAAGAACTTGTTCTAAGGAGGAGAACGACCACCCGATCGTATATGCTACAAATGCGGAAAAGAGGGACATATCATCCAAACCGCCCACAACAGCTTCAAGGTATGCTATAATTGTGGAAAGGAAGGACATATCGCTCGAGATTATGCGATGAGCGAAACCTAGTTCAATTTGGGACGGTGACTCAAAAGATCGTCCCGTAAAAGTCAAAATCAACGATTCCGGAAGAGCGTTTGTTGTGATCGGTCATAATGCGAGGAACCCAAACGAGGTGATCACGGGTAAGCTATTTATAAATTCTTACGAAGTTTATACCTTACTTGATACTGGTGTTACCCATTCATTTATCTCTCCTGCATGTGCTCAACGCTTAAACTTGACTCGGAGAAATTAGACTTTGACTATCTCATGGAAACTCCGTTAGAGAAACTTTCATCACATCCACTGCTTATAAATCTTGTTTGATTCAAGTTGGCACCATCACCTTACTGTGACCTTATCTCTTTAAAGATACTTGCTTTTGATGTGATTTTAGGATTGATTGGTTAACTACTCATCATGCCAAAATTGATTGTTTTCGTAAGGTTTGTTAGTTTTATATTCCTAACCAACTCGTTGTTATGCAATTCAAGCAACTAAACCATTAAAATCAATCACCGCTCATATCTAATCATAAAGCTATTCGCTTTATTGAAAAATGGATGTCAAGCTTTCTTAGCCCATGTTATGGATTTGAATAAAGACACGCCAAATTTGAATAATATTCCTGTTGTTATTGACTTTCCTGACGTATTTCAAGAACTTCCGGTCTACCCCGTAACGTGAAGTTGAATTCTTTATTGATCTTGAACCCAGTACAAAGCCCATTTCTAAAACCCCATATCGAATGGCTCTATTGAACTTCGAGGAGTTAAAGGTCCAACTACGTGAATTGTTGGACATCGGTTTCATTCGGCCCTAGTACATCTCCTTGGGGTGCTCCTGCTTTATTTGTAAAGAAGAAAGACGGAGTATGCGACTTTGTATTGACTATCGAGGAATTGAACCATGTCACCATCAAGAATAGGTATCCTCTACCTCGTATTGATGACTTGTTTGACCGATTGCAAGAGGCACAATTCTTTTCAAAATCGATCTTCGCTTACGGATATCATCAATTTGAAGATTAGAACGAGGATATTCCAAAGACGCGCTTTAGAACTCCTCGATGACGGGCATTATAAATTCTTAGTCATGTCTTTCGGATGACTAATGCTCCTGCTTGCTTTCATGGATATGATGAACCGAGTATTCAAGGAATATTTGGATCGATTCGTTGTTGTCTTTATTGATGACATCCTTATATATTCCAAAAGTCGTGAAGATCATGAGCACCATTTGAAGTCGGTACTCCAAAGGCTTCGTGAAAACCAACTATATGCCAAATTGAAGAAATGCGAGTTCGGCTTGAGGAAGTAGCATTTCTTGGGCACGTGGTGTCAAAACATGGAGTATCCGTGGATCCGTGAAGATTGAAGCAATACAAAGTTGGGAGCAACCGTCGGTGGTCAAGTACGTAGCTTTTTGGGCTTAATTGGTTATTATCGAGATTCGTGGAAGGGTTTTCTCGAATCGCTACTCCATTAACTCAAATTAACTTTCGGAAGGATACAAAATTTGTTTGGAGCGAAGAATGCGAGAAGAGTTTCCAAGAGCTTAAGAGGAGACTTATTTCTACTGCTTCTAACAATACCATCCGGTTCGGATGGATTTGTTATCTCTGATGATGCTTCGCAAAAGGGTTAGGATGTGTTCTCATGCAACGTGGGAAAGTCATAGCCTATGCCTCATGACAACTTAAAGAGTATGAGAGGAATTATCCTACTCATGATCTAGAGTTAGCGTGCAGCCATTTTCGCGCTAAAGATATGGAGGCACTATCTATATGGGAAAAAGTGGAGATATATTCGCACCATAAAAGCCTTAAATATTTCTTCACTCAAAAGAACTCAACATCTGCGGCAATGACGTTGGCTCGAGCTATTGAAAGACTACGACCACACTATTCAATACCATCCCGAAAAGCGAACGTGGTAGTGACGCGTTGAGTAGAAGATCATATGCGAGAACGAAAAGCGATGATGTCAAGTATACGACAGAGCCAACTTTAATAGAAAAGTTAAGGTTGCTCAAGTCACCGAATTCAAGTCGATGCGCGTATGAAGAAGAAAGTACAAGAAGGAGCTATTCCTAAGCGAGAATTGATGAAGAAGGAATACTTGAGTCCACTCTAGACTTTGTGTTCCTAACGACTCTAATTTGAAGTACAAGATTATGATGGAGGCACACAATACACCATTTGCAATCCATCCCGGAAGTACTAAAATGTATCGTGATCTTCACATATATTTTGGTGGAATAATATGAAGAGAGAGATTGCAAAGTTTATCTCAATGTGTTTAACTTGTCAACGTGTAAAAGGCGAGCATCTAGTACCTAAGGGTCCGTTGCAACCACTTGAGATTCGAAATGGAAGTGGGAACACATTACCATGGATTTACGTTCACGGGTCTTCCTACGGTTTCTCGGGCATCAATGCTATTTGGGTTATTGTTGATAGATTAACCAAGTCCGCTTTCATTTCTTGCCGACACGGAGACTTATTCACTTGAACATCTTGCTAGTATGTGACGTGAATGAGATTGTGAGGTTGCATGGCATGCCTGTATCCATAGTTTCGGATCGTGACCCAAGATTCACTTCAAGATTTTGGGTTAGCTTACAAAAAGCTATGGGCACGGATTTACAATTCAGTTCGGCATACATCCTCAAACGGACGGACAATCGAAAAGGACTATTCAAACTCTTGAAGATTTATTAAGACTCGTGTCCTGACTTCAAGGGCGGTTTAGGATAAGTATTTACCATTGGTGGAATTCTCCTACAACAACAATGCTTATTAGGCAAGTATAGGTGTAGCTCCATTTGAAGCATTATATGGACTAAAGTGTCGCTCTCCAAAGTATGTTGGGACGAGGTGGGTGAAGCAACCTTTGTTGGGACCCGAGTTGATACGTATGACTACGGAAAAGATCCAAATGATTCGACAATGTATACAAAGCAAGCACAAGATCGACAAAAGAGTTATGGGATCTTCATCGAAAGGATGTGGAATTTAGTGTAGGGGATCATGTATTATTGCGAGTTGCTCCATGGAAGGGAGTTACAAGATTTGGGAAGAGAGGAAAGCTCAATCCAAGATTTATTGGTCCATTTCAAATTCTTGACCGAGTAGGAAATGTAGCCTATAGACTTGCGTTACCTCCAAGTATGTCTCGTGTTCATAATGTGTTTCACATATCTGTACTTTGTAAATATGTGAAAGACCCGAACCACGTTATAGAATTAGAACCGGACGAAATAGCCGAAGACTTAACGTATGAGAAAGTACCTGTCAAGATCTTGGATAGGAAGGAGCATGTCCCTACGCCAAGAAGGTCATACCACAAGTTAAAGTTTTGTGGAGGAATCATGCTATAGAGGAAATGACCAGGAATTGAAAGCGGAAATGAAAGCGAGGTATCCTCACCTTTTGAAACACCAAGTACGTACGTCAATTTCGAGGACGAAATTTCATAAGGAGGGGAGGTTGTAAGACCCCAACTTATTATTAATGAAATTTAATTTTCTCTTTATTATTTTGAAATAGTAAGGGTTGATGTGATTAATGTGGATAGTTAGGGGTAAAATACGCAAATACTTCAAAATAAGCAAGTGGTTATAAAATATTCATTGTTGTCTTGAATATTCGTTTGGTCGTGGAATATTTGTCTTGTCGGGGAATATTCGTATGACGGCCAGCAGCGATGTGTGGGGGCCCATAACTTGAGCGGTTGGATGAAGAAAACGACAAAAATAAGTGGTTTAAAAATAATTGCAGTAGTTATTACCAGATTATCTTGTTAAAATACCCTTGGTTAAAACACGAAGCACCAGCGTATTGCACCAATTGTTGATTCTTACGTGAAGGCACTACTCAATAATGGTTACGATAATTACCGCTCAATTTTTTATTGAGTTAATAATTGTTTGCGTTGATATTTTATATTCACATTGTTTGATAATTGTCATTACACAAGATTTTTCATTATCGGCTAATAATTCATATTATCCTAATAATATTATTAGATAACATTATTGGCAATGTCTAGAAAGTTACATCTGGAGAGGTTTGGTCACCTAATTGCAAGCGCCAAGAAGAAGAAATTCTTATTGAAAGCCCCTCTTTCCTCAGGAACCACCTTGGTTGTCAATATTGTGATTCTGTAATATTATTTGTGAATAATTAATTATTGATTCATATGATGAGGAAAATATTGATTTTATGTGGATATAGATGGAGAAAATTTTTTAAATGTGACAATTGTTGAAAATTGAAATTTTATCTTTTTCGATAAAATAATTCTTTTAAATATATTATTATATTTTAATAATATAATAATGGTGATATTTTTACAACGAATGTGGAATATATGAGTATCTGAGGAGGAAGAGTATTTTTGTTGCAATAAATGTTTAAAACATGTTAAACATGTCAATGGACCCCATTTATTGATCAAATTTGATTATAAACATAAAAATCCCCTGTTTGTGGATTTCGGTCAATTTTGTTTGGAATTTGGAAAACCTTTCTTCTGCAAAGTTGTAGAGAATTGAATTTCCTATAAAAACTCGCGAGATTCGAATTTTCTGATAGAATGGCTATTTATTATGAATTATTGAAGTTCAAAGTTCAAAATAATTGATTTTTGGAAGTTTAAAATATTTTAAATAATAAAAACGTTTTTTGTTTGTTTTGTGGGCTACAACATGTGCATAATGAGCTGAGATCAAATCTAGGAAGGTGGGCGTAGAAATCTTAATATATATATATATTAATATTATATTAAATTTTCTACTTTGGTGTTCTAAGCATTTTCCTATAAATAGGGTGCTTAGGTTAGAATTGAAAATCACACCAGAAACTGAAGTTTTCTCTCTATATTATCGAGCGTATTCTTGTGAGTATTTTGAGTATACTTTGAGTATTGTTAGATGGTGCAAGTTCCTTCAAAGACTATATGCAGATATTCCAAATTTAGAAGTACTAATCTTTCGAGGTAAGAGATGTTAATTTCTTCTCAAATGATATTATTTCTTCAATATCATTATCTTTGAAATATTGGTTGGAACTTTTATCAAATTTGGAACTTTTTCATGCTCGGGTTATTATTCATGAGTTACTATTCACGAGTTACTATTCATGAGTTACTATTCACGAGTACTATTCATGAAGCGTGAAGATGTTTTTTTTGGAATTTCTATCTTTTGGTGTTTGAGTTACTATTCACGTACTCGACACTATTCACGATATCTGACACTATTCAAAAAATAAAATTTCTTCTTTTTTCCAAAATATCTATTCGGATACTAGCTTTGATTGTATCCTTATTTTGATCATTCTTGAATTTTACACCACTATGATCATTTTTGAGGTATTTTTTTGAACATGGATAAAACAAAGTACGAATCCTTAATCCTTAATCCTTGTCATTTTGTTTCACTAGATTCGCTTTTTTAAAAATATTTTCATCATCCTCGATCTTAAATGATGATATTATTGAATATCTTTGGCTCAGTAGTGAAAGATGAATGATTTCTCAAGAATATCTTTGGTAGTAGTGTAAAGATGAATGGTATTTAGATGAACATGACCAATCGATGAATATCTTTGGCCTATAGTGCAAAGATGAATATTTGATTCCAGATGTATATTGATTGATGTTACAGGGATAAAAGATAGACGATGAACTTTTAAATTCATACATAGAAGATAGTAGTTTGCATTCTCTACTTAACTCTTCTAATGAATTATTATTTCCGCTGCGAATATTGATTTAAAATTTGTTGTCTATTGTATTCTATTAGATTTTTCCTTGTTGAAGACTAACGATAAATTTGTTGTATATTATCTTAGTCATAATATTCTTTACTGGGCTAGTTGAGCTCACCCTTTTCCTTTTTGTTCCATTTTTCTTCTCAGGAGGCGAGAATATAAGCGAAATTGCAGCCTGGGGTATGGAATGAAGGTTTTAGAAAGAATTGTTTAGTAGTCCTCACCATTTTTGTAAAATAATGTATCAATAAATGTGTTGAGGATTTATTTGAGTATAGATATTATCTAGAAGATAATATTTGTATTCAAACTCACAGTTTTACGGTTGTAATAATAAAGTTGTAGTTGTTTCTGTACCATGTATTGACAACTCAGAATGGGTGATGTATACCTATTTTGGGGGCGTCACAACATGCTTCATACGAGAGTGAAAGATGGGGTTGGAACACAGATAAGTGGCGCCAATATTGTCACAATAGATGACCGGAGCTGGCGAAGTTCAAATTCCAAGTTCTGTAAGGAGGGAACAAACCCATGTTAATTCAGCAGCAGTTGCCTCAACGACACGATACTCAGCTTCAATTGACGATCGGGCAACCGTGCGTTGTTTCTTCGAGCTCCAAGAAATTGGACTACTACCAAAATAAACAATGTAAGCACTAGTGGATGTGAAATCATCTTTGTTACCAGCCCAATCAGCATCTGAGAAGGCATGAAGAGAGAAGTTTGGGTTGCGATGAAGTACAATTCCATGATTAGAGGTGCCACAAAGATATCATAATAGTCATTTGGTTGCATTCCAATGATCTGTGGTAGGACGATACATGAATTGAGAGCTTATTGACAACAAATGCAATGTCAGGCCTTGTGAGAGTTAAGTATTGAAGACTGCCAACTATAGTTCTGTATTCGGAAGCATCGGTCAAGGTGGTGCCATTGTGAAGACTGAGAGTCTGATCGGTTGCTAAAGGGGCAAGGGCTGGCTTGGCATTGAGCATGTGAGTTCGTGTGAGAAGATCATGAATGTAGCGACGTTGTGAGAGAAGGAGACCATGTGGATGTGGAAGGACTTCAATACCCAGAAAATATGAGAGACTGCCGAGATCCTTTAGAGAGAAACGTGTTGCAAGTTGAGTAACAAAACATTGCACTGTGGATGTGTCGTTCCCGGTGATGATGATGTCATCAACATATACTAGCAAGTAGATCATGATATGTGTATTGTTGAAGACGAACAGAGAAGTGTCCGCATGGGAATTGGTGAAGCCTTCATCTAGAAGAAATCTTCGTAACTTATGGTACCATGTCCGCGGAGCGTGTTTCAAACCATAGATAGCTTTTCGCAATTTGCACACATGATCGGGAAATTCTCTATCAATAAAGCCTTGGGGTTGTAGCATAAAGACATCTTCGGTGAGATGACATTGTAAGAAAGCATTATTGATGTCAAGTCGACGTAGCGACCATCCACGACTAAGAGCAATGGTGAGAACTAGGCGAATTGTTGTTGGTTTTATAACTGGGCTGAAAGTGTCATGATAGTCAATGCCTGGACGTTGATGAAAACCCTTGGCTACTAAACGTGCTTTATACCTATCAATAGAACCATCGGGTAAACGTTTAGTACGAAAAATCCACTTACATCCAACAATATTGTGAGCTTGATTGGGTGGAACGATCTCCCATGTCCCATTCTGAACAAGAGCATCATACTCTTCAAACATTGCACGACGCCAGGTGATGTCTTTTAGAGCCTGTTTCACGGTTGTGGGTTCAAGGTCAGTAGAGGGGAGGAGTTGAGCATTAAGATTGAGCTTTTGGATAGGTTTGTGGATATGATTTCTGGCTCGTGTGGTCATAGAATGGATATTAAGTGGCTCTGGGTCATCGGAGCCAGGGGATGATGACATTTGGGTTGGTTCAGGATGGGGAATAGATGAAGAAGAAGATGTTAGGTGTGTGGGGTCAGATGATGAGCGTGTGGTGGTAAACGAGTGATCGAAAGGTGGTCCGGTGGGGTCAGATGGTGGTCAAATGAGATCGGATGGGGTTGGATGGGATTGGATGGGGTCAGATGGTGGTTGGTTGAGATCGGATGTGATCGGATGGGGTGCGGATGATAGGAACCGAAGAGTGATCAACAGTGGTGGGATATCTTTGTTAGCCGGTGTAAGCCAGACGGGAGAGCGACATTAGAGGGACTGCACGGATGATGAGGTGTTGAGTGTTGCAGGAGATTATGAAGAAATTATGTAGGCAGGTGGTAACCACTGAAAAATGGTAGTTGACTCGGGACGATGGAGATGAGAGTGAGTGGAGTTGAAGGGGAGGACTGATTCGACGAATTTGACATGACGAGAAGTATAAATGTGAGATGCGTTGGTATCAAGACACAAATATGCACTTTGAGAGGAGGAGTAGCCTAGGAAGACACAAGGAATGGAGCGTGATTCAAGTTTGTGATTGTTGTATGGGCGAAGCCATGGATAACAAAGACAACCAAAAGTTTTGAGTTTAGAGTAGTTGGGTGTGGTGCTAAAGATTTTTTCAAATGGTGAGCACATGTTGAGTGTGGGTGTAGGAAGGCGATTTATGAGGTACACTGCTGTGGAAAACGCATGATGCCAGTAGATTAGCGAAATGGAGGCATGTGTGAATAAAGAGAGACCGGTTTCTACAATGTGGCGATTTCTTCTTTCAGAATATCCATTGTGTTCAGGTGTATGTGGTGGAGTGGTTAAGTGAGTGATGCCAGTCGTAGCCAAAGTTGAAGCAAGTGGTTGATATTCACCACCATTATCAGAGTATAATGTTTTGATTTTGTGATTGAAATAATTTTTGACAAACGCTTTGAAACATATGAAGACTTCATGGACATGGGATTTGCATTTAAGAGGATAATACCATACATATTTGGAGAAGTGATCAACAAAAATTACATAGTATTTGAAGTCATCATATGAATGCATAGGAGAGGTCTAAACATCAGAGAAAATTATTTCAAGAGGTTTTGTAGAGACAATAGAAGAAATAGAAAATAGAAGCTTATGACTTTTATTACAACTGCAAGCATTACAATAACTATTTGTTGTGGAGACAGAAACTGGTAATTGAAGTTTTGAAACGACATGTTTGGAAATAGGAGAGGCAGGATGACCTAGACGATTGTGCCACTCAGCAGTTGTTGTTTTGACACTGGAGAAGAAAACTAGAGTATTGCATCATGACATCATCATGGGCATCGTATGGTGCCTGAAGAGAAAGATTATTCAGGTCGGTGGTGACATGGTGAGAGGCACCACAGTCTAGAAGCCATGATGGAGTGGTGGATGTGTCAGGTGTTACATAGTTGACTTAGGGTTGCCATGGAGATGATGATCTTGGTTTTGTTGGGCGGAACCCAGATGACTGTGGGATTGTTGGTGAATAGCGTGAATTGGATGGAGTGGAAATTAATTGAAATTGTGGGCATCGTTTGGGTGTGTGCCCTCGAGTATTGTATGCTTGACATGTGCGAGGTAAGGGACGAGGTGGAGGTCTGTCACCGAGAATTATTAAATGATCGACCATTGATTTGGTGATGGTTGAGGTGAGGAATTGAAGTGAGGACGCCATGGTTTGTTTCGTGGGCGAAACGGTTGTTGATTCTTTCGTTCTTTGGAAGAGAGGCGGGTTGTGATGATTGAGATTGACGCAACAGAGTTTCCTTGTTCAAGAGTTTCTCATGAAGCTCATCAAATGAGATGGTGGTATCTCGAGCATTGACGGCATCAACGATAGATTTGTATTCCTCATCTAGACCTTCAAGTACCTTTTCAATCAAATCCTCTTCATCATATGGCTTGCCCAGAATTGCAAGTTCATCCGCACGGCTCCGAATATATTGCATATATTCGCTAATAGTACGTGAGCCTTTGATTGGATGCTTTAATTGTTCCTTAATTTGTTTGATATGACCACGAGTGGGCTTGCATAGGTGTTTTCAAGAATTATCCAGGCATCACGAAAGGTGGTAGCTCGGGTTAGGAGTGGAACAATTGTAGCCGATAAGGATCCGACCATGGCACTGAAGATTAATTTATCCTGTCGATGCCATGTTTGGAAGACTGGATTTGGGGACTTCTTGTCATCAGTGATAATGGTGGGAGAAGGTGCACTAATTGAGCCATCAATATAACCTTCAAGATTGTAGCCGATCAAGGTTGCTTGAAATTATAATTTCCATGAGAGATAATTTGTGGATGTGAGTTTTATGGTGGAATGAGGGGAGAGGTTTATGGAAATAAGAGGATGGTTAGATTCATGAAGGTTGAGAATAATTGGGTGTTAGGTGGCAGCAGGTGGTTGATCTAGTGAGGCCATTGTTGAGGTTAGGCGTGAGAAGAGAGGAAGAAAAAAGTTTGGCTTAGGATCAATGCTCTGATACCATGTAATAATTATAGATGCAATGATAATTGTATTACTTCCAAGTGGTCAATATATACAATTGTTGTGGAGATAATCCAGGAAGCCAGTTTCCTAGAATTAAGTATTTACATCTAATTCCTATAATCAATAGTTGATTAGCAGCTATGTATATGATATTCTGATTCCTATAATTAAGCAATTTGGTCAATGATATTATGTACAAGGATTAGCTGTTGTTTCCTTCTATACAACTTTTATGTGTTTCTTTAGGATTTTGTAATTTAAATAGGGTAATTACTTTATAGCGAATATATATAAATGTATATTGAATACTAGTAGTACTAGCTCGCACTTTTGGCAATCTTGGCTTCTTTTTCCACAATATTACTTTTGTTTGTTTTATCTTGGTCTTTATGGTCCCCAATTTCAAGTTAGTTCAATGGAAAACTGTTACTCCATTTGGCCATCTTATGTTGAGAAATGTGGAGTGGGTTTTACTGGTTTACTTATTTAGACTATATGATTTATTTGTAATTGTTATTAGGAAATGATTTGTGTCTCAAATCCGTCCAAACCAAGTGGATTGCCACCAGACACATGTTATTTACTCCTTAATCTTATTTAAATTTAGAAAAATTAATTGTAACTAAAATGTTTTAATGAATATTATATTACCAACTTGGTCCATTTGAAGATCAATTTAATAGTTACAACACATGTTGGAAATTTGAATAAGAATGATTCAAGTTTTTCGAAGTAGTGAAAATCAACTATAAAAGAAAAGAATAAATTGTATTAGGTAAAGATTCATATCGATCTAAAACAAGTGTATTAGATAAATTTCCACATCGAAACTCTTTCGAATTTTATTTAATATATAAAGGCAGAGAAGACCCTACGATTTGAAATATTTTTGGCTTCTTAAAATGCCCTTTAACTTTTATAAAATTTCTATTTCATCTTTATAACTCTAATTTTATTTATTTTATTACTTAACTTCCAAATTTAGTATTTTACTATTTAAATCTAATAATATAATATAGGTAAAAGGTCATTCGAATTTTCTTAATTCTCTTGTTCTTGATCAATGGCATCAATTCATTCCTTAAGTTACTTCGATCCCTACAAAAATGTTGTTAGTTTACATGAGTTTGGTGCCAACAAGTTCAATACGAGAAGATATAGTACAAGTTGTAAAGAAAAAAGTGGGTTGGATTTTGATGAAGTTTCGAAGAAAGATGAGAGTAAAAAACTTAGAATATTGATTGCCGGTGGGGGTGTTGGAGCCTTGGAGGACTAGTTTTGGTTCTGGCAGCTAAGCACAGAGGATTTATGTAAGTGTTTGAAAAAGATCTGAGTGCAGTGAGAGGTGAAGGCTTGCATCGCGGTCCGATTCAACTTTTTAAGCAGTGCCTTGGCAGTGTAGGAAGCCATTGATGAGGATGTCGCAACGCGAATTAAGGAGTTAGGTTGCATTACTGGGAATAGGATCAATGGTCTTGCAAATGGCATCTCAGGCAAATGGTATGCTTTTCTCCAGAATTTTAAAACTTTTATGTTGTTAAATGAGCTGCGCTTGAACAAGCTCCTTTCCCGTTTTAGTTGAATGATCAGTGGGGTGTCTGGTCGGAGTCTGTCTTATCTAGTCCCGACTTATTTAACATTTAATTAAATTTTGTTTTAATTTTTATAATAAAGAAATTAAATGAGTCAGCTTAAACTTGACTAGACTCATCTCGTTTAAGTCTAACTCGAGCTTGAGACTCGTTTATTAAATGAATCGAGTTCGTACACTAAATTTTAGGCTCGTTTAAAATTTGACTCGATTCGTATAAGTTGAAGTATAACAAAACAAAGCCTGACTCGACTCGACTCAATCACAACTCTAATTGTGATACTACAAATTTGTGGATCAAAAGTGTTGAGAACAAAATACAATCATTTAGTGATGGCTGAATAACATTTCTGTCCCTTTAAATTGTCATTCATTTTTAACATCGTCCCTAAAATTTATTTTTCGTCAATTAGATCCTTGAACTGACATTTTTTTAGCGTTTCCCTTCTTTTTACCCTATTTGACCCAAACCCGACCCATTTTGAACAAAATTTGACCCAACCTAGTTCGACCCGACCACAATTTCACCAATTAATTTTTTTTTTAAAAATCTAAATAGTTTTAAAATAATAATTATTTTTAATATTTTAAAATAAAATATTATTTTTAAAATAATAATAATTTTAATATTTTAGAATACAATATTTGTTTTAAAATAACATTATTTTTTATATTTTAAAATAAAATATTATTTTTAAAAAGTTTAAAAATAATTATTATTTTAGGAAAAATATTAGAAACTTTTATTTTTTTTTCAAAAATGAGTAAAGTTTTATAAAATGTAGATTCAAAAGAAATAAAGTTTAAAATTTTTAATTCTTAGTTATTTTTATGAAAATTTACACATCTTTTAAGAATAAAAATTTCTAATTTTTTTATGAAAATAAATATTTTTATTTACTTTTTGAATCTATATTTTATAAAATTTTACTCATTTATTTAAAAAATAAAAATTTCCTAATTTTTTCTTAAAATAATAATTATTTTTAGAAATTATAAATTTCATTTTTTAAAAAATTGAGTCAATTTTTTATTTATCTTTTACTATTTTTGTATTTTAATTTCTGTTTTTAGTTTTTGTTTTAAAAATTCTAATATTAAGAATACATATAATAATAGTAAAGACAAACTTTATTTCTAAAAATAAATTTTTACATAGAAAATTAAAAAACCTACTTTTTAAAATATACTGTTTTATTTTTAATTTAATTTTTTTGAATCTATATTTTATAAAACTTTACTTATTTTATGAAAAATAAAAAGTTTCTAATATTTTCCTTGAAAATAATAATAATTTTTAAAAATAGTTTAATATTAATGATTTTTAATATTTTAAAATAATAATTATTTTTAAAATAATAATTATTTTTAAAATAATTTCAAAATTTTTAGTATTTTTAAAGAAAAAACTTAATTGGTTAAATTGGTGTCGGTCAAACTGGGCCGAATTTGGGCAAAATTTGGTTAAAATAGGTCAGGTTGAGGTCAAATTTGGTAAAAAAAAAAAAAAAACTTCAAAAAAATATCATTTTAAAGATTTAATTGACGAAAAATAAATTTTAGAAACGAGTTTAAAAGTGGGTGAAAAGTTGAAGTGCCATTTAGTGATCATTTCAGTGTAAAAGAAAAATCTATAATTCACATTCGGGACAAACTGTATTATGAATTGGACATTTGAAATGATGATGTTTTGGATATCCAACTTGCTTTTGTGGTCTTTTTGTTGTGTATTGCTAGACCTGGTAAAAGAGGCCCAAGCCACGGGTTTGGTACTTCATCATTACGTAATGGCAAGGCGTTGGGTTTCAATTATTTAAATTTATGAAAATGCGAGGCGTTTTTCAACTGGCAGCCATACCATGCAAATAAATTTTTTACAAAAAATTAATACTTGTGGGTTATATGTTTCTCGAACATAAAACATAGAATAAATAAATAAGAGTTCAAACCTTTCAAAAGTAATAAGAGTATATAGTATAACAAAACTCTTGTTAAAAAGTGATTAAAATTTTAATTGATTGAGATATGTAGTTAATGTAGGTAATTAGAATTATTGTTTATTATAAATTATTTTATTATTTTAATATTTATTATTATTATTATTATTTTACAGTAGTAAATTTTACAAAAAAAATATGAGAAGAAGAAAGCGTACACTACTAAACCTGACCTGCCATTTACTTAACATTTTCACCAATAAAACTTTTTCTTTTTACTTACTACCATTTATTTTAGCCCGGGACTCGCCCGCCTGACCCGGGCCCGCCTATTTTGCCACCTCTATGTATTGCATAGAAAGATAAAAAAGGATGGAAGTGAACATTTTAGGCTAAAATGCAAACCCCTATGTTTGTGCTTGTGCGATATTTTTGTCTTTTGAGTTTGATTAATTAGCAAATTCATCCCTTAAAGTATAATTATTAGTGCAAAATTATACCTTTAATTAAGGTATAATAAACAGTACAAAATTTGACCCAAAAAATATAATTTTATGCTACTAATAATTATAAGGTCATGGATCATTTCTCCACAGTGATAAACTCACGATTTTAGTCTTTTAACAAGATCCTTCTATGCAGGTTTGCCAAGTATGACCTTCAGACTCCTGCGGTAAAGAGGGGGCTTCAGGTTACTCGAGTGGTATGTAGAATGACACTACAACAAATCTTATTAAACGGAATTGGGAATGGTATAGTGAGTAACAACTCCAAAGTGGTGAACTTTGTTGAAGATTCTTCCAAGGTTTGTACATGTGAGAGTCAAGAATCCCACTGTAGTCTTAAAGAAGGAGAAAAGTACTTCCTCCGTCTTTAATATAAGTTGTTTTAGAAAAATATTTTTGTTCTTTAATATAAGTCGTTTTAGAATTTCAAGTAAGCATTAATTGTTTAGTTTTCAATATTATCCCAAGTATTAAATGTAACTTTGGTTCTCTCACTATTTTATGTCCAATAAATAACAATCTCACCTTCCAATACAAGGGTAAAATAGACAATTGATATTATAGTTAATGTTATACAATCATTTCCTTAATATTTGTGCACAACTCTAAAACGACCTATATTAAGGAACATAGGTAGTAATTTATATAAACTGAACTTTTGTTCTTACTAGTTTTTTCTTGAACATAAAGTGATTACAACTATTGGTATTTATAGGATTACAAGAGCATTCTAGAATACTTAGTTTAGAAGAATAAAACTCTAGAGATTTCTAATGACCATTGATATACCCAATACAAAATATTAAATGTTTCAACACTTGTTTAGAGATATTCAAAGAACCAAATTAATCTATGAATGTAGACAACCAAAAATTTGGTTTAGCTTCCCAATAATGTCTCCCGCAAACCAAATTTGCTTTTTATTCCCAAACTTGCAACATTTCTCTTGAAGACTTCTCTGCTTAACGGCTTTGTGAAAATATCTGCTAACTGATCTTCCGTCCTGCAATACTCCACTTGAATAATGCCTTCTTTTACCAACTATCTTAAGAAATGAAATCGAATAGGAATATATTTCGTTCTTCCATGAAGTACTGTGACAACCTGGATTTCCAGAAATTATTTAAATAAGAATTTAATAAATAAAATTCTTATTATAAGATGTTTTGAGTTTGAGTATGTGTATATATGTGTTATATATTATGAAATATGTAATTTGGTGTGAAGAGAATTATATATATTCATATATTGGGAAAAAAGGTTTAATTGTTAATTAAACTATCAAGAAGAAAATAAATGTAATTATTATGAAAAGAAAATTAACTTAGTAATATTAGTTAATTTGATTAAGTTAAAATTATATTATGAGAGAGTATAATTTAATTATTAATGTGACGATGGAAATTATTATGAATTAATTTTCATAAATAATGTGAGTGATTCACTTAATTAAAATAGTGAAATAATGTGAATATATTTATTTTAATAAATAGGAGATTAATATATATATATATATATATTATATTATATTTAAATGTAATATATTAACGTAGTAAGATTGTGAGTTTCGTTAATAGTTAAAAATATTAATGGGATTGAATAAACATTTTAATTGGAATATTTATGGAATTGAATAAATATTCAATGAAGAAAATTATGTAAATATTCTAGTTTAATTAAATAATTAAATTAGAAAGGTAATGATTTGTTAAGTAAATTGTAATTGTTTTGGTTCAATGATTAAATAAAATGAAGTGTGACATTTGTGAACCATGTGATAAGGGGATTATTATAATAAATTTGTAAGATGTTGTTAGGGTTCTAGCCAAACATGACCTAGAGACCCTTTGGATTTGCAACTGCCGTGTAACCGGCCAAGCCACGTTTAAGTTGAAGTTCAATTTATGTTTACGCTATATTCCTAAGGCTAAGAGTTAGAAAACAGAGAATAAGAGAGAAAGAGAGAAATTGAGAGAGAAAGAGAAGAAATTCTCTGTAAATTGACAAGGTTTTGAGAATCAAAGAAGGAAGAATAAGAAGATTCATATCATCTATTCTAGGTTTAAACACTACAACAAAACCGTCTAATTCTGACGGAACTAAGTTTGACGGACATATTCCCTCGAAGAGAATACTTATTTCGACGAATTATTCAGTCGAACATAATTCAGTCGAAACTATATTAATTTCGACGGATGTTCGTCAGAAATAGATGCATCCCATTGGCCCAATGTTCCCCCCCCCCCAACACCAACCTTATATTCGACTGAATAGTGTTTATCTTCGACGGACTATCCGTTGAAGATACCTTGCTTACGACGGAGTTAAGTTTGACGGATATTTCGTCGAAAATAATCTTTAAACCTAATTAATCAGCTCGTCTTCCCCAGCCGCCCCTCATTCTCTCACTTTGCTCTCTCTCATTTTTCTCTCACTTTGCGCTCTCTCTCACTTCATTCTCTCTCTCAGTCTCACTTCTCTCTCACTGCTCTCATCTCCACCACCACCATCGCCGCCAACACAACCGGTTCCACCACCACCACCACTGCCACCACCTCCAACAGCCACCATCACTGCCGGTTCCATCACCAGCAAACGCCACCACCACCATCGGTTCCACCACCATCACTGCCACCACCACCAGCAGCCACCACCAAGCACCACCATCGGTTCTTCTCCTTTAGTTTGCACATTAATTAAATTTCAAGGTTAGTTTTCTGCAAAATATTAGATTTTTAGGGTTAATTTGTTGCAAATTATTAAATAAAAGTTATTTTTGAATGTTTGAAAGTTATAATATTTCTAAAATTTGTATGATAGTTTGTATGATATTTCTGAAATTTGTGGCTTAATTTGTTTTAGGTCTAGTTTGAGTTTGAATATGAGATTAACCCAATTTGGATAATATGTTGTTGTTGTGAATTTGTGGGTCGAAAATTTGGGTCCTGTTGTTGAAATTGGGAGTCTGAAATCTGAAATTTGGGTCCTATTCTTCTTGTTTATATTGCTGAAATTGGAATTTTGATTTTGGAATGTGGACTGCATATTATTTAGAATTTGGAAATTGCAGAATATTGATATTATGAAGTGTATAGCATATCAAATTTGGGTTCCTTATCATAATTTAACTGATTTTAGGACTGTTTTTAATTTTGATATATTTGCTATTTCCGACTGAATTTATGACAAAAATTCTGTCAGAATTATGAAATTGCAAAATATTTGTGGGCCCTGCATGTATTGTATTAGTAATTAGTTTCCCAATATTAAAATATAAACTAAGTAGCATTTACTTAGTTTCTTACTACTAAAATAAAATAAAATAAAATAAATTTAATTTAGTTTATTAAATAAAATAAAATTTAAAAATTAGATAATATAGTATAATACAAAATAAAGTAAAATAAAATAAAATAATAAATTAAATTAATTTGAATAATATAAAAAAATTTAATTTAATTTAATAAATAAATTAAATTTAATAAAAATATTTAAAAATATATACTATAATATAAATAAAATACAATTTAATAAAATAAAATAAAATAAATAGAATAAAATAAAATAATATAAATTTAATTAAATTAAAATAATTTAAATTAAATTTAAAATAAATTAAATTTAACTAATTTAATTTAATTTAATTTAATTAAAAAAATTAAAAATATATAATATAATACAAGATAAAATAAAATAAAATAATATAATAAATTAAATTAAATTAAAAAATACAAAATTAAATTAAATTAGAAATTATATAATATAATACAAAATAAAATTAAAAATAATAATAAATTTAATTTGATTTAATAAAATAAAATAAAATGATTTAATTTAATTTAATTTAATTTAATAAATTAAATTTAATAAATAAATAAACCAATTATACACTATAATATAATATATTACAAATTAAAATAAAAGAAAATATAATAAACTAAGTAGGAGCGAATGTCGAACAGTAGTCTCTATAGATTCCAAATAACAATTCTCATAAACTAAGTACCACTTACTTAGTTTATCATTGGCAAAATAAACTAAATAGGAGTGAATGTCGAACAGTAGTCTCTATAGATTCCAAATAACAATTCTCATAAACTAAGTATCACTTTCTTAATTTATCATTGGCAAAATAAACTAAGTAGGAGTGAATTTCGAATAGTAGTCTCTATAGATTCTAAATAACAATTCTCATAAACTAAGTGCCACTTACTTAGTTTATCATTGGCAAAATAAACTAAGTAGGAGTGAATGTCGAACAGTAGTCTCTATATATTCCAAATAACAATTCTCATAAACTAAGTATCACTTACTTAGTTTATCATTGGCAAAATAAACTAAGTAGCATTTGCTTAGTTTGCCACAATTTTCAATAAATGCAATAATACTATCCCTACATATATGTACTCTTCCTTGTATGTAGGTTTCGACATAGCAGCTGCAGCTAATACTACTCTAACCGGTTCCTCGGCAGCAATTAAAAAAAAGGGGTCGTAGTTCCTGTTTATGTCATATACTCGAATAATAAAGTTAATTGAATTACAGCAGACATTCCTCTCATAGCAAAAATCATTTTCAAGCCCATTTGTTCATCACACTCAACCAAAACCCTCTTAGCTCCACACCTCCGACATTTATTGCTAGACCAGTCCCAAACTGAGCCCCACTAACACCTATAGCAAAAAAAGTAGCCAAGAATCAGAAATTGATCATCAAGGTATAAAACCCTAATTTAGAATCTAACCTTTGATGATGTGTTAGATGTTAGTTTTTTTTGTGTTAAACATATTGAATATAGTGTTATTAATTGATCTGGGTTGCTAGATGTTATATCCATAACATCTAGAGGCTCTGATTTGATGTTTTATAAAATCTAGAAATTTTTGTTTTTGATGTCTGACAACGATTGTCAGACCATCTAGATTTCATCCTGTTTATGTTTTTAGCTGTTTAAATGTATAAAGTTGTAGTATGTCATGAGATCTTTGTTCTGAAGCTTGAATCAGGACCAAATCATGCATGGATTGAAAGTTATTCTTGGTCAAAGTCGGTTGACCGACCATGACCAAACAAAATCTGGGTAACCCAGAAGTTACCCATAACACTCTGACAGTAATTTTGTGACTTTAGATCTTTCGTGTGTTAATTGTTTTGTTCTTAATGTTGTATCTTGAATGTAGTTTGGTATATGGACTATTGATTCAAGGTTTTAGATCATCTAAATATTGTGATAACCCGAAAATTCATTAATCTTGAATGATTAGAATAAAGGTTAAAGAATAAAATCTAGATCAGAATTTGAGGATTTATTTAAAATTTTCAAGTAAAACCTATATGGTTTGCTATTCGAATGAGAATAGAGAAAATATGGGTTATAAAATTCCTAAACCCTAGAAATGAATTAATATGTACTTGAAGGAATATCAAGAATAAGGTATTACGATACACCGTAAATTCGATGTGAACCTAATAGTCTAAGAAATGTTATATAAGTACATATGGAAATTTTCTTAAGGAGATAAGATTTCACATAAAGAGATGTTAGGAGGTTAAACGAAGATGAGTATATGTATAGAAATATATATATATATATATATATATATATATATATATATATATATACTTAATAAGGTGCTATATATATTTTAGCAAAAGAGGAATGATGAATTAACTTAATGATATAAGGATCAAGATAAAACTATGTTAGTAATTAACATAGCTTAAACGTTGGCCTTGACTGGAAAATAAGAATTTGAATAAGTATAAAGTCGTTAATTAATACGATTAGCAATAAGAAGGGAGTAATTTAAAACTCAAAATTTGAGTTAGAGATAGAATTTTGAAGCATGGACTGCTCGGTTGCGTCCGGAACATCAAGTTTAGTCAGAATGGACATTAAACACAAAATGTGTAAAGGTTGACTTTTGGTCAAAGTTAACAGTTGACTTTTTATGAAGAAAAGTCAAAATTAGTGTGAGAAGTGAAATATGTTATGATTATGTGAATTATGTATATGATTAAATAAATATACATTATATAATGTGAATACATTTATTTTGTATATAAAAGTGAATTAAGAATTAGGTTATGTAACCTAGTTTATATATTAGACATGAGAATTAAATAACCTAAATGGTTATCGTTATTTAGTGGTCCTAATATTTTATTTATATACTAGTGACCTAATCTAAGAGAATTGTGGAACATGTCACAATTTATTAAATTATTTTGTATGAATATGTGAGTAAAGGAATAGGAATATTATGTGATAATTTATATTTGTTTAATTATATAAACAAAAAAAAAAAAACTAGTGTGATCCTAATTATATATTAGGAATGAAGAATTAAATAACCTAAGAGGTTATAATATGGGAGAATGTTAGTATATAAATATATATACTAACATTAAGAGATTTATTTTATATATCTCAAATAATTAATGTTATACCCAAAGTTTAATTGGGTTATGGAATTAAAGATATATGAGTAAGAAATTTATTTACAAAGGTGTAGTGGAACCCTAATTAAATGATAAGGGTAGAATGGAATAGAATTAAAAGTAATGGACTATAATAAGGTCATAGCATAAGAATTTAAATAGAGTCCAAGAGAATTAAATTTAATGGACTAAGGAGATTATATTATTTAAACAAGTCCAATTACTTAATTAAGCATGTGACTTGTGGATAAAGTGATTAAGGTCGATTAAATTGTTAATCTAGCCCAATATATTATGTGTGGGAAAAGTATTATAATGGCCCAATTAAATTTTGGGTGGAAGCCCAAATTTATTTTGTTAGTAAGCAAAATAATAAAAGTACAAGCCCAATATAATTTAATTAATAAGTGGCCCATATTTTGACCCACTTAAGGAGGGGTTATTTAGTTATTTGTTAAGTAAATTAACAATTAAAATAAAATAAGGATTTGGAATATAAGAGGCCACATGTAGCCGAAATAGAGAAGGAAAAGAAAGAACGACAATTAAAAGATAAGAAGATAAGAGGAAAGATGAAAGAGAGAGAAAGAGAAAAGAAAAAGAGAAGAACGGGAGAAGAGGAAGATAAAAAGAAGGGAGATCGGCAGCCCTTAAACGGAAAAAGATGGAGAAGATCTTCCATAGAAGAAGAAGAAGAAGAAGAAGAAGAAGCAAATGTATAACACAAATTTTCTTTCTTCCTAAGCTTTATTCTCTTTCTTTTTGGAATTTGATTGAAGGGGGTTTTTGATTTGGAAATTCAAACCCCTATAATCTATGTGTTTTTCATGGATTCAAGTATGGATTTACCCATATTGGGTGTTCATTTGGTTGGAAATCAAAAGAAAATAAAATTTCTTGTTTCCTAGTTTAGAAACCCAAATTTCTTTGTACTTTGAAAATCCACTGTTTTAAATTTATAACTCCTTTTTACGATCCGTCAAAGAGGGGTATTAGATATATGTGTTTAATAGTTAACCCAAGTGGTAGAACTCAAAAAGAATGAGCTTACAAGTTGTAGTGACTGATTTTGCTAAAACAGTCCCGTTTTTGGTAGAAGGAAACAAACTGTTTTGGGACAGTTTCTGGCGGGGGCATTTTCGTTATTTTTCTGACCCTCAAAAATTCTAGAAATATTTGAGATGATTATTTGATGAGTTTTCTAGATTTTGTCTAAAAATGGCGATTTTTGTATGTATAGATAAGGAGTTATGAATTTTATGGGAAAAGACTATTTTAAAAGTAAACCCTTATAACTCCTTGTGGTTAACTCAAAAATTGGTGACATTTTTATTGGGAGTATGTGTATATAACAGGATTATACCCTATAAATTTCAAAATTTTTGGACAAAATTAAAAGTTATGATAAATATCTAAATATTCGGCAGTTTTGGCCATATGAAAAATAGTAAATGAATTTTAAAAATTTTGAGAAAACTATATGTTCAATATGGGACTATATTTTGCTAAATCCCAGAAAAGAAATTTTTTTGGGACTGATTTAGTATTTTTCATGGAAATGGTTTAGTTACGAACATATGGATTAAATATGTTATGTGAAGTTGAAAAATTGGTAAATAGGATTTTATGGCTTGGAAATCCTATATAAGGTATATACAGATTTTTTATGGAGGTTTTGGTCATTGGTAATGAAATCTTATGTGTATGGCATTTTTGAATGATTAAATGCATTATTTGGTAAAGTGTAAATAATTAAAATAAATTGTTTACAAGCTTAAGAAATGATTAAAATATTGTTATAATATTAATAATATTAGATTATGAGATTATTAAGTGATTGATAACATTTGGATTACAGTGTTGTTAAATCATTGATTTAAAATATTATTTAATGATTAATAATATTAGTGAATGAATTTAATGATTATTTAATTTGTACGAAGGATTTAGAATCTAGCTTGCTGGATTGAAGGAATTAAGAATCTAGGCTTGCTGGATTGAAGGATTTAGAATCCAGCTTGCTGGATTGAAGGATTTATGAATCCAGGCTTGCTGGATTGAAAATCTGTTGAGTCCAGGTCGCTGGATTTGGAATCCAGTTTGCTGGATTTGGAATCCAGTCTGCTGGATTGGAAATTTGGTTGCTAGATTTAGAATCTAGGTTGTTGGATTAGTATTTGACTTATTAGATGTTAAAGAATAACTTATGAAATGAAAAAGCGAGTGTTAAATCATAATGTATATGATACAGATGATTGAAGAATTATCAAAGGACGATAATAGTAATGATGTGAAGGTGTTATCTAATATTTGATTTTTGTGATTAAGTGTTAGATAATCCTACGGATAAAGTAGTTGTATTATGAGATAAAATGTTTTATGCTAATGGAAAGATCAATCTTATAATTGATAGGTCTTTCATGAGAGATTAAATTAGATTGCTTAATGGTAATCAGCGGTACAGGAAAGTTTCCCTAACTCAAACTTGAGTTGTATGTTCAAAGCATGTTAGTGAATAATTGTTGTTGATTATTCACGTCTATACTGATTATTAATTTGCACTTAGTGCATGTTGCATATGTTCATCAAGTATGAAAGGCTGATCACCTTCATTACCATAAGGTTCAGTTAAATTGTTCATGGTCATTGTTGACCTTCAAACATTATTGATTCAGTCATGCAATTATTGAAACTTGATTCATGTTATTTCATAATTATTATATTGTTGAAAACTTGAAAGCTTATTCATTCTTTTCAATCATGATATATCTCCATTGTATTTAAAACATGCTGGGAAAATTCGTTGCTCACCCTTGCTATATCATGATAAAAATTTTAGATTAAGACGAAAGCTTGAATAAGGACAGAGGCAAAGGCAAAGTGAAAGATTAAATTATGGTGCAGTTAGATCTATTAAATTTTCTGACAAAAATAGCATTGTAAAACTTTTTAGATATTGAAGGTATGTATTTAGTTAAGGTTGTAGACCTTGGGAATGATGTGTAAAAGTTTAATGTATAAATAATTTATGTTTATATCTTTCGAAATAGTTATAGAAATGTTGTACCAGATCTGCGGTAAAAAGTACCCGGATTTGGGGATGTCATAGTTGGTATCAAAGCCGTAGGTTATAAACCTTAGGTAGGTGTTGTGAGACCCCAGATTTTATCAATAAAGATTTAAATTTGTCGAAATAATTTTTTAATATTATGGTGTGAATTTAAGATAATATTATAGTTATGGGTAGTATTTATAAATTTTGCAAAGTATGCAAGTTGTTATAAAATATTACGTTTGGTGGAGAATATTCTTTTGTCGGGAATATTCGTGCGACTACTCAATCATTAGTGGACCCTGATAATGAAATTATTGTCGGATTGAGAAAACGACAAAAATATTTTATAAAAATAACGTATGAGTTATTACCGTTAAAACTGCTGAACTACCCGGTGGTAAAAGTACGATAATGGCGTGGTTGCATAGTAGCACATGGTATTGATTATTGATGCTTACGTGAGAAGTCACTCAAATATGCTCAATTATTACTACGAATTGTTTGCATCATATCTATTATATTATTGATTCAATTATTGTCACAAAGATTATCATCATATAATATATTATAGTATTAAATCAATAATTGAGACGACAAGTTATAAATGATTAATAATTGTTGAAAGATTAAATATCGTTGATTAAAAATAAAATGATTTGTGGTAATATTTATTCAATCCTTGATGTATATAAAGAGTCTGTATGAGACATTTGTGGTAAGTTTGATTATTTTATGGGGGCCCATATGTCATCATCTAAGAGTCTCTTCACGATAGTAATTACCTTCACAATAGTAATTACCTTTGTGAATAGTAATTATCTTCGTCAATAGTAATTACCTTCGTCAATAGTAATTACCTTTGTGAATAATAATTACCTTCGTCAATAGTAATTACCTTTGTGAATAGTAATTATCTTCGTCAATAGTAATTACCTTCGTCAATAGTAATTACCTTTGTGAATAGTAATTACCTTCATCAATAGTAATTACCATTACAGGCGTCGAACCACTTGTCGTTTCACATTACAGGCATCGAACCACTTGTCGTTTCACATTACAAAGGCCAAACCACTTTTCTTTTCACATCACTATTAATGTCAAGCCACTTGCTTTTCACACATGGCGGTCTTAAGCTAGAAATCTTCTATAAATAGAGGCCTAGTGCTTCATTATTTTCCACGAATTAACCGAAACTCTAGAGAGAAACTATAGAGAAAGAAGAAAAGCATTCTCTGCTACTTCACCTTGCCAATATTCGGTTCTTCTAAGGTAGGGAATATTATTTGTTGTACCCGTAAGGGGTGTTATTCTTTCTTATTCATGAAGAGAACTGTTGTTATTCCATTGCTTATTATTCTGGCTGAATAACTCGTAAAAAAGTGGTATACCCTATACATAACCTCGTATATCTGAGGCATACCCTATACTTGGTGAAATCCTTATATTATTCCATTCTTATTTATTCTGTTGGAATAACTCAGTATACGCGACTCCTCTATACTTGGTGATCTCCTTCATTATTCCATTCTTTATTATTCATTGGAAAATCCTCATGCATGTGTTTTACACCGGACTGGTTTCATTGTTTATTATTCCGCATTTATTATTACATTGGAATATCCTCGTGCGTGTGTTTTACACCGGACCGGGTTCCATTGTTTATTATTCAAAGATTTATTATTACATTGGAACATCCCGCTTGCATTGTGAATTTCACCGACTGGTTTCGTTATTATTATTCTCATTGAATAACTTTGCCTATGCTGCAGTACCGCATGCGTGGTGATTTCTTTTGTTATTCCATTCTTTATTATACCCGATTGGTTAAAACTTTGACTTCTATACTCCATGAAATTAGTAGAATATCCTTGATATTTGTGTTTCATCCAAAGATCTTTTCATGGAAATATTCTTCCGATCATTCTTGAATTTTACTCTACAAAACAAAGATCATTTTGACAATTTGGGCGTTAATAATTCCTCGGATAAAATAATTCTTGAACTTGTTTTATTGAATTATTATGTCATTGTCATCATCATCCATCATGTTATATTATGTTATCTTCGTCTTACGTGTATAGATGAACTTAGTATGATTATGACGAGGATCATTCGGTATAATCATGGCTTGTTATAAATGATGTGATAAAAGTCCTCGGTGGCCTGTAATGCAGTGATGGATAGTTTTTGGTATGATTATGACCAGGGGTGATTCGGTATAGTCATGACCATTGATAATTTGATGAATATCCTTGGCCGTAGTGCGTAAGTGATTCGATGATGTGGATTATTTATTAAAGTTTGAGTCTCACTATATAATGATGATGAAAACCTTTTAAAACCTAAAAGATAGTAGACTTTATTCTCTACTTGACTCTTTTAATGGATTGCTTATTCCGCTGCAGTTAAACTTGTTGTCTATTGTATTTTATTAGTTTAACACTGTTGAAGGCTAATGATAAATTATTCTGCATTATCTTAGTCATAATATTTCTTACTTGGCTAGTTGAGCTCACCCTTTCTTTCACTGTTCTCTTCAGGAAATGAGAACATAGCTGGGACGAGTCGGGGAACGGAGTAATGGTCCAGAGGATAGCATTAGTAGTCCTCACTATTCTGTGAAATAGTGTGATAATAGTAGTAATGAGGACTCCTTTTGAGTTTATATAATATCTAGTAGACAATATTTGTATTCAAACTCATAGTTTATGTCGTATTGTACTTGACAGTTATATTAGTAAGTTTTATTTGAATTTATGTACCATGTAAGTGGCAACCCAAGATGGGTGACGTATACCTAATTTTGGGGGCATCACAGTTGGTATCAGAGCTTAGGGATATGATCCCTGGCTAAGATGCGAGATAAGAACTAGGAGGGGAGAGACGGGGAATTCCTTCGCTAGTATGATCTACCTGAGTTTATTTGTTATTTAATTGGTCGGTCAGAGTATAGGGATAATATTTGATATATTAATTAACCCTTGTGTTGTGGCGGTGTTTGGAAATGGCAAATTTGAAAAATTCACAATGGAGTGAATGTGACCAGTTATGACACCTTCAATCACTAATCGAAGTTAATGCAAATTATCGGGGCGAGGAACAAATTAGAGATATCCACGTAGTGAATGAAGAACTAATTGTTGCACCCGAGCTAGTTGCGAGTAGGTAGCAAATGAGAGTGAGGAAGAAGAGGAAGAAGAGGAACCCGAGGAGAATTGGTTAGAAGAAGTTTATGATCAAAACTTTGAATTACAAAATCGTGTTCGTGAGCTAGAAGAACGAGTTGAAGAACTAAACGGTCGTGGAACAAAGGGATACAACAATTCAAAATTGGGTTTTACCGATATGCGATGCTCGAACAAAATCACGCTTTGGTAGGGTGTAAGATATTAAAGTTGGAATCGAGAATTTAAAATCAAAGATCACCGAAAGAAGAAACAACTAAACGAAGGAGAATAGGCGATGCATGGGTAAAAGTCGCACAACGCGTTGATAGTGTAGAAAAAAGACGTCCATCCAATAAAGCCAAAATAGATGAAATGGACTTTGCTTTTTGACAAGAAATTGGGAGAATTTAACATCGAATTCTAATTACCACATGCATAGCGGTCAACCCGAATTCAATATGGATCGAGAATAATGATTCAAATCATGGATCGTGAATGTGAAGAAGCACTTAAGGGTGGAATGTACCCTATAGTAAAAAGTCAAACTTCGGTAATTTAAGCGAGGCGTTTTATTTAGAAACTTCGAGCGAAGTTATTACGGGTAAATTAATTATAAATTATTACGAAGTCTATACTTTATTCAATACAAGTTCTACCCACTCTTTTATTCTACCTAGTTGTGTTCAATGTTTAAATTTGACTGGAAAAATTAGACTTTGATTTATCTATTGAAACTTCGTTGGGAGAAACCTTCGTTACCTCCATTGCTTATTAATCTTGTTGTTTCAAATAAACACTTTCACGATCTTATCTCTTTGAAAATACTTGCCTTTGAGGTAATTTTTGAAAATGATTGATTAACTACTCATTATTCTTTTTGTAAGGTTGTTAGCTTTTCATATTCCTAACCAACCTCGTTATACAAATTCAAAGTAACCAAACCCTAAAGTTAATCAACGTTATATCAAGCCATAAGTAAAGATCCCCGATCCTTTCGTTGTTGACTTCCTTGTGTGGAATGCACCGCCGATTTTACATAGGCGACGTCGCGGATCAAGATGGCAAGTTGATAGGTATCATTGTGAGGTGCTATCCAGTTTAAGGATAGAAGTCACAGTTGGTATTAATGTGACGACTATCCAAGTCTTGGACGAGAAATAATGCTTTTGAATGATATTTCAATCATTAATAAATTTCTTGGCGTATTCTTGAAGACTTCCTAGCCTACCCTAGAACGTGAAATCGAATTTTGTATTGACCCCATGCAAAAAACCCATTTCTTAAACCCTCAAATATTTCTTCAACTAAAAGGATCATTTACGTGGATTATGATGAAAGTCATAATAAAAGTATAGAACTGATGAAAATCATGGGTATATGAAGTATTAGTAAGTTTTAAGATGAGTTATGTTGGTTAGTATGTGAAAACATGAAAGTTTCTTAGAAATCACAAAGAGTTGAAAATCAGATTTTGGTGAAAAATGTAACATGAAATTCAACTGACCATATCTCCTATTATATTTTGAATTTTTGAGTGTGGTCAAGTCCTAGAGTTAGATCTATGAGTTACCTAACTAATCCAAGTGGAATTACTGGAAAAGATGTTGTAGATTTTTGTGTGGACTGATTTTAGCAAAAGAGTGCAAAGCTGTAAAAAACCGAAAAAGCTGCTGCCATGATTTTAGACGGGCTGTTTTGGCCACTTAAATTATGAGAAAAATTCTGGCCTTTTGGTACATGAAGGTTTATGGTATAAAGTACCTCCTGTCCAAAAATGAGCTCATTCTGACTTAAAATGAGCAAGTTATGACTATTTCAATATTTAGGTTTTTCCGACAAAAAATGCTATAACCGGAGTTCTATAACTCCGATGACCATGAAATTTAAACTGGAAGCTCACGTTAACATGGGTAAGGTCCTGTCAAGATTTGGGAATTTTTGGATTTAAACTTGAGGTAGCTAAATTCTTAAGGAATTAATTAGAAATTGATTTTTGAAAAATAGTAAATGAATTTTAAAAATTCCGAGAAAAAATATATTTTCATCATGGGACTATATTATGCTAAATCCCAGAAAAGAAATATTTTTGGGACTGATTTGGTATTTTCATGAAAATAGTTTAGTTACTGAACATATGAGTTAAATATGTTATGTGAAGTAACAAAGTTGAAAATATGATTTTATGGCTAGAGAATCCTATATAGAGTATATGCATATTTTTGAGGGATTTGATAATTGGTGATGATATCTTATGAGTATGGCATTTTGAATGATTAAATGCATTATATGGTAAAAAGCGTAAACAATTGAGATAAATTGTTTATAAATTTAAGAAGTGATTAAAATATTGTTATAATATTAATGATATTAGATTATGAGATTATTAAGTGATTGATAACATGGGAATATTCTTGAATCCTCGGATAAATTATATTATAAATGTTTAATATTTATCCTTTATCTCATTTGATTGATTCTTTATATCGTTATCCTCATGCTTATATTATGTTGAAAGTCATCTCGTATGGCAGTAGTGCATAGATGGACTTGGTATGATTATGACCGAGGATTGTTCGGTATAATCATAACCGTAATTGAAAACACGATTATCTTTGGTCAGTAGTAGTGCATGGATAATTTGTGGTCGTGATACTAATGAATACACGATTATCTTCGGTAGTAGTGCATGGATAATTTGTTGTCGTGATACTAATGAATACACGATTATCTTTGGTAGTAGTGCATGGATAATTTGTGGTCGTGATACTAATGAATACACGATTATCTTTGGTCAGTAGTGCATGGATAATTCGTGGTCGTGATACTCTTAATGAATATCCTTGGCTTTTGTGGTGCGGGGATGATTCGATGATATGGATTAATTATTGAAATGAGTCTCGGCCAATGAAATATTAATTCATGGATGTGGTAAAAGTCATCTTTGGTCAGTAGTGCATTGATAGACTTGGTATGATTATGACCAAGGATTATTCGGTATAATCATGGTAGTAAAGAATGAAAACACGAATATCCTTGCCAAAATTGCATGGATAATTCGTGGTCGTGATACTATTAAGTCGTCTGGCAAAGATTATTGGTTTTATAAATTGTATATCTTTGGCACAGTAGTGCAAAGATGAATTGTGAATAAATATCTTTGGCCGGATTGCAAAGATGAATTTAATGTTTTCAATGATAAAGGTATTCAAGGTATCCTCACCTCTTTATCATACCAGTCGTACGCACTAATTTCGAGGGCGAAATTTCATAAGGAGGGAGATTGTGAGACCCCGATTTTATCAATAAAGATTTAAATTTGTCGAAATAATTTTTTAATATTATGGTGTGAATTTAAGATAATATTATAGTTGTGGGTAGTATTTATAAATTTTGCAAAGTATGCAAGTTGTTATAAAATATTCGTTTGGTCGGGGAATATTCTTTTTTGTTTGGGAATATTCGTGACGATTTTCCAATCATTAGTGGACCCCACAATGTAATTATTGTCGGATTGAAAAACGACAAAAATATTTTATAAAAATAACGGCGGAGGTGTTACCGTTAAAAACCGCTTGAACTACCCGTTGGTAAAAAATACGAATACTGGCGTGGTTGCATAAGAAGACACTACGGTATTGATTATTGATGCTTACGTGAGAAGTCACTCACCTATATGCTCAATTATTGCTACGATAATTCTTTGCATCATATCTCTTATATTATTGATTCAATTATTGTCACAAAGATCATCTCAGATAATATATTATAGTATTAAATCAATAATTGAGGCGACAAGTTATAAATGATTAATAATTGTTGAAAGATTAAATATCGTTGATTAAAAATAAAATGATTTGTGGTAATATTTATTCAATCCTTGATGTATATAAAGAGTCTCATTATGAGACATTTGTGGTAAGTTTGATTATTTTATGGGGGCCCATATGTCATCATCTAAGAGTCTCTTCGTCGATAGTAATTACCTTCGTCAATAGTAATTACCTTTGTGAATAGTAATTATCTTCGTCAATAGTAATTACCTTCGTCAATAGTAAATACCTTTGTGAATAGTAATTACCTTCGTCAATAGTAATTACCTTTGTGAATAGTAATTATCTTCGTCAATAGTAATTACCTTCGTCAATAAGTAATTACCTTTGTGAATAGTAATTACCTTCGTCAATAGTAATTACTATTACAGCGTCGAACCACTTGTCGTTTCACATTACAAGCGTCGAACCACTTGTCGTTTCACATTACAAGCGTCGAACCACTTGTCGTTTCACATTACAAAAGGCCAAACCACTTTTCTTTTCACATCACCAGTCGTCAAGCCACTTGCCTTTTCACATGGCAGGTGATAAGCTAGAAATCTTCTATAAATAGAGGCCTAGTGCTTCATTATTTTCCACGAATTAACTGAAACTCTAGAGAGAGAAACTATAGAGAGAAAGAAGAAAAGCATTCTGCTACTTCACCTTGCCAATATTCAGTTCTTCTAAGGTAGGGAATATTATTTGTTGTACCCGTAAGGGGTGTTATTCTTTCTTATTCATGAAGAGAACTGTTGTTATTCCATTGCTTATTATTACATTGGAATAACTTTTGTAAAGTGGTATACCCTATACATAACCTTTGATACGCTGCCAGCGTACCCTATACTTGGTGAAATCCTTATATTATTCCATTCTTATTTATTCATTGAATAACTCAGTATACGCTGAATCCCCTATACTTGGTGATCTCCTTCATTATTCCATTCTTTATTATTCTCATTGGAATATCACATGTCATGTGTTTTACACCGGACCGGTTCCATTGTTTATTATTTCGCATTTATTATTACATTGGAATATCCTGTGCATGTGTTTTACACCGCACTGGTTCCATTGTTTATTATTCAAAGATTTATTATTACATTGGAACATCCCGCTTTATGTGAATTTCACCGACTTCGTTTAAGTTATTATTATTCTCATTGGAATAACTTTGCCTACATCTGAAATCTGCATGCATGGTGATTTCTTTTGTTATTCCATTCTTTATTATACCCATTGGTTAAAACTTTGACTTCTATACTCCATGAAATTAGTAGAATATCCTTGATATTTGCGTTTCATCCAAAGATCTTTCATGGAAATATTCTTCGATCATTCTTGAATTTTACTCTACAAAACAAGATCATTTTGACAATTTGGGCGTTAATAATTCTGGATAAAATAATTCTTGAACTTGTTTTATTGAATTATTATGTCATTGTCATCATCCTCATGTTATATTATGTTATCTTCTTGCCACTTACGTGTATAGATGAACTTAGTATGATTATGACCAGGATCATTCGGATAATCATGGCTTGTTATAAATGATGTGATAAAAGTCCTCGGTGGCACATAATGCAAAGATGGATAGTTTTGGTATGATTATGACCGGGGTGATTCGGTATAGTCATGACCATTGATAATTTGATGAATATCCTTGGCAGTAGTGCGGGGGGTGATTCGATGATGTGGATTATTTATTAAAGTGAGTCTCGGCTATAACGATGATGAAAACCTTTTAAAACCTAAAAGATAGTAGACTTTATTCTCTACTTGACTCTTTTAATGGATTGCTTATTCATTTGCAGCTTAAACTTGTTGTCTATTGTATTTTATTAGTTTAACACCATTTGAAGGCTAATGATAAATTATTCTCGCATTATCTTAGTCATAATATTTCTTCTTTTTGGCTAGTTGAGCTCACCCTTTCTTTCACCATTTCTCTCTTGAAATGAGAACATAGCCGGGACGAGTCGGGAACGCGAGAGTAATGGTCCGGAGGATAGCATTAGTAGTCCTCACTATTCTGTGAAATAGTGTGATAATAGTAGTAATGAGGACTCCTTTTGAGTTTGTATAATATCTAGTAGACAATATTTGTATTCAAACTCACGCTTTATGTCGTATTATACACACACATGCTTATATTAGTAAGTTTTATTTGAATTTATGTACCATGTAAGTGGCGACCCAAGATGGGTGACGTATACCTAATTTTGGGGGCGTCACAGGTGTACCTTAGGCTATAACCGCGGAGATGATGATAAGGAATAAACTTAGATCGAGTTAAAGGGATAAGAGACGAATTTAAGAAATTCATCATTAAAGTAAAGAAGAAGATAAAGAAGATTCAAAGAAGAATCTTGAAGAGCTATAAGGATAAGATTCCGGAGTTACCTGACTCTAGTAATAGAGATGAAAAGTGATAATAAATAGACGATGTCTATAAGATGAAAAGTGCAAATAAAATAATAATATAATATGATTAAAGAGAAGAATAAGAAGATTGTAGTATAACACGATCGTAAGTATAAGGAGAAATGATTACGAAATAAGATCATGACATGATCAAATTAAATTGTTGAATAACATATGAAATGTTAAGTGATTGGAATGATATAGCTTGAAGCTATAAAGAGAAGGTACTATGAAATGGTACGGTGTAAACTCAGAAAAGAGTGGTAAATGTTAAGATGCGGATTAAAGAAAATTCATATTAAGAAAAGAGAAAGTAAGAATTGTGTGGGTTTTCAATTGAGGACTCAGGTCAGCAGCTGAGTTGTATGATTCCTTGTATGGGCGGGGAATTTATACTTGGTTTTAGAATCACTTAGCTTCCTGGTTGATATAGTGGTTAGGTTGACAAATTCTTTGTATGGGCGGGGAATTGTCCGCTTAGCTTCCTATATTGATTAGTGGCCGAGTTTGGTTTGACAACCACTTAGCTTCTTACATTGATAATCATTGGAACCTGATGTCGCGCTATTTGCTATTTACATATTGATAAGGTGATTCTTTTGTCATGTGTATAACGAATAGGTAGAGAATATAAGGTTAGTTGCGAGTTCTTAAAACTCTTACTTATGGTAAGTTCATGACTCATAATCATATGGTATGTTTTGAACCCCTCAGCGAATGGACGCTTATGGTTTGACTAGGATAAGTTTTGAAACCCATATGATTGTGGCAAGTTACTGAGCTCATAACGTGTGATAAGTTTGATGAACTGGGGTATATCAAAGTTGTGAATGGAGAATTGAGGATGATAGAAATAGATAAAATTATTAAGCAATGGATTAGTAGAGAAAGTGAAGTTGATGATGGAAGCATAGGTATTCCAAATCTTCTAGCTATGCTAGACTTCAAAGTTTTTGACATCAAGCTAAATTCGCACTGATGTGCCTTTAAAAATGAATTTTTGTTATCCTCAACACATGGTGACAAGTGTGTAGGTGTGGACTTCGAGCCACATAAAGATGATTTTTAATGGTTTTGAACGGTTAAAAGAAGAGTCTATGCTAATTGATTTGGCTAGACGAAAATGATTTGAATGATCAAAATGTACTTTTATATCATTAATGCATCATGCAACCTGGTGCAGAGATGATAAAAATGATGGGGTTATCAATGCAGAATTACTTAGTGTCGGATGTGATCTAAAAGATCGTGAGGCAACTATAGTATGATGTAGTATGACAAAGTCACATAGTAACGAAATTCTCAAATGGACTGTATATACAATGCAGTATCATGATGTCAAAATGATTTTAAGAATTTTAAAGATAATTTATTGCCAACTGAATTTGGCTAGAAATGTTTCGATCGAAATTCAAATTATTGATATGCGTCTAAGCTATTTGATTCAGCTAGACAAATGTTTATGGAATTCAAAGTATTCTTTGAAAGCTTATGCCGAACCAAATTGTTTTGGTGAGGAATCTTATGATAAGTCTGAAGTGAACAACCCTGAAAATGGGGATATACTAATTGGATAAAATATTCCAATCTAAGAACACATATAGTCATTTTAATTACTAAGGTACAATAGACTGATCATCTAAAGTACCCGCATCGGTAGTTTACCTTCTTCGTGATTGTAAACATACCTATTAAAGAAATGTTTCAGAGGTAGAGTACCTTTCTTTCGTAATTGAAAGAGGTAGCAGGTAGAAATACCCCTAAACCTCAAAGCTTATAGTTTTTATGATCCCTCAACCAGATATGAAAATATTTTAAACTCTTTAGAGTAATGTTGTTGTAGAATGTGATGATGGATATGAAATAGTGTGACCTCGTTGTGTACGAGTAGAATCTGAGATGATTGAATAAAGGTTATTATGACAACCTAGTTCTGATGAATGTTTAAAAGATGTAAAATCTTAGTGAGTAGTTATGGTGAAATGTGATAATATATGAGAACTCCTCAAAGGAGGAAATTGTAAATGTTAAGTTAATAACCTAGTTTTGATCAAGAGAATAAGCAGAGATTAGTATGCTTTAATTTCGAGGAAGAAATTCTTAGAAGAAGGGGTGAATGTGATAACCTAAAAATTCATTAATCTTGAATGATTAGAATAAAGGTTAAAGAATAAAACCTAGATCAGAATTTGAGGATTTATTTAAAATTTTCAAGTAAAACCTATATGGTTTGCTATTCGAATGAGAATAGAGAAAATATGGGTTATAAAATTCCTAAACCCTAGAAATGAATTAATATGTACTTGAAGGAATATCAAGGATAAGGTATTACGATACCTGTAAATTCGATGTGAACCGAATAGTATAAGAAATGTTATATAAGTACATATGGAAATTTTCTTAAGGAGATAAGATTTCACATAAAGAGATGTTAGGAGGTTAAACGAAGATGAGTATATGTATAGAAATATATATATATATATATATATATATATATATATATATATATATAGATACACTTAGTAAGATGCTATATATATTTTAGCAAGAGGAATGATGAATTAACTTAATGATATAAGGATCAAGATAAAACTATGTTAGTAATTAACATAGCTTGAACGTTGGCCTTGACTGGCAAATAAGAATTTGAATAAGTATAAAGTCGTTAATTAATACGATTAGCAATAAGAAGGGAGTAATTTAAAACTCAAAATTTGAGTTAGAGATAGAATTTTGAAGCATGGACTGCTCGGTTGCATCCGGAACATCAAGTTTATTCAGAATGGACATTAAACACAAAATGTGTAAAGGTTGACTTTTGGTCAAAGTTAACAGTTGACTTTTTATGGAGAAAAGTCAAAATTAGTGTGAGAAGTGAAATATGTTATGATTATGTGAATTATGTATATGATTAAATAAATATACATTATATAATGTGAATACATTTATTTTGTATATAAAAGTGAATTAAGAATTAGGTTATGTAACCTAATTTTTATATTAGACATGAGAATTAAATAACCTAAATGGTTATCGTTATTTAGTGGTCCTAATATTTTATTTATATACTAGTGACCTAATCTAAGAGAATTGTGGAACATGTCACAATTTATTAAATTATTTTGTATGAATATGTGAGTAAAGGAATAGGAATATTATGTGATGATTTATATTTGTTTAATTATATAAACAAATAAAAGAAACTAGTGTGATCCTAATTATATATTAGGAATGAAGAATTAAATAACCTAAGAGGTTATAATATGTGAGAATATTAGTATATAAATATATATACTAACATTAAGAGATTTATTTTATATATCTCAAATAATTAATGTTATACGCAAAGTTTAATTGGGTTATTGAATTAAAGATATATGAGTAAGGAATTTATTTACAAAGGTGTAGTGGAACCCTAATTAAATGATAAGCGTAGAATGAAATAGAATTAAAAGTAATGGACTATAATAAGGTCATAGCTCAAGAATTTAAATAGAGTCCAAGAGAATTAGATTTAATGGACTAAGGAGGTTATATTATTTAAACAAGTCCAATTAATTAATTAAGCATGTGACTTGTGGATAAAGTGATTAAGGGCGATTAAATTATTAATCTAGACCAATATATTATGTGTGGGACAAGTATTATAATGGCCCAATTAAATTTTGGGTGGAAGCCCAAATTTATTTTGTTAGTAAGCAAAATAATAAAAGTACAAGCCCAAAAGAATTTAATTAATAAGTGACCCATATTTTGACCCACTTAAGGAGGGGCTATTTAGTTATTTGTTATGTAAATTAACAATTAAAATAAAATAAGTATTTGGAAGATAAGAGGCCACATGTAGCCGAAATAGAGAAGGAAAAGAAAGAACGACAATTAAAAGATAAGAAGATAAGAGGAAAGATGAAAGTGAGAGAAAGAGAAAAGAAAAAGAGAAGAACGGGAGAAGAGGGTGAGAAAAAGAAGGGAGATCGGCAACCCTTGAAGGGAAAAAGATGGAGAAGATCCTCCATAAAAGAAAAAGAAGAAGCAAAGGTATAACACAAATTTTCTTTCTTCCTAAGCTTTATTCTCTTTCTTTTTTGTAATTTGATGGAAGGGGGTTTTTGATTTGGAGGTTCAAACCCCTATAATCTATGTGTTTTTCATGGATTCAAGTATGGATTTACCCATATTGGGTGTTGATTTGGTTGTGAAAGTCCAATAAAAATCTAGAATGGGAGGGGGGGGGGGTTGAATAGATTATTACAGATTTAAAAATTATCTAAGGCCTTTTTAAATTTTCGAATAATTAATTTGCAGTGTTAGAAATTAATATGCAAGACAGTAAAAATTCAATCACACAATGCACAGAGATTTGTCTGGTTCACAACAAACATTCCGGGTATGCTACTACGTCCAGTCTCAAGCTCCTCTTCAGGACTTGAGATCCTATTACTATCAGTAATAAATACTCTTTCAATAGGCGGAGAAGCCTTTACAAAGTTTTATAGTCAAACTTCCAACTGTTCCCAACTAATCTATCTTGGACAACAAGCTCCCAGCTCCCTCCTCAAGCTTAGTTGTACTTCTTTTGAGTTCAGTTCTATTCTATGATCTGGTCTTGAAACAACAACGTCTTCCTCACCTCACAAGTACACTAGAGACCCAACTTCCCACTGACCTCTCTAAGACTCTGGTCTTGGTCGAAAAATTACTCGTCTTTCTCACAGGTACATAAAATAAACTAACTCTGACCTTTTCTCTTTTTACAAATGATTTTACAACAATATGATCTTAAATAAGCATATAAGAATTTAGTACAGATTAATGCTTCTTAAATAAGCAGATATGAATTTAGTACATATGGATGCTTCTTAAATAAGCAGATATAATTTAATACAGATTGATGCTTCTCAAATAAGAAGATATCAATTAAAGAGGAAATATATATTTATAAAAGTTCAGAGACTTTTATACTTGAGAAATTATGCTTCTTTGTAAGCAGATAATAATTTATGCTTTGATCAAATAGTTACTACGTAAAGCAAATATGTAAATTATGGATTTGTTATAAAAGTTTAAATAACTTTTATATTTTGTGTGAAAAGTGCTTCTTGAATAAGCAAATAGATCAATTTTAGCTTTTACTCAAAAATGCTTCTGTTTAAGCAGATATATAATTTAATACAAATTTATGAAGAATTATTTATTCTTTATGGATTAAAGAAAAGTCTTTTAAGTTTAAATAATTTTCAAAGTGAAAATGTTTCCAGTAAGCAAATAAGTTATTTTAAGCTTTGAATCAAATATGCTTCTATTTAAGCAGATATATTCACTTAAGTTTGTGAAATAAAAGTTTAAATAACTTTTATATTATGCAACAAGTATTTTATGAATAAATAAATTTATGAACAAATACTTGTGATGACAGATATCAAGTATAATAAATAAATCAGTTAAGCAATTCTTGATATAACAAATATTATTGTTTAACTCAAATAATATATAAGAATATTTTATCTATTATGTGAACTTTTATAAATAGTGTCACTTGGTACTATAAGGAATCGTACGGTCGGATTCCTCTCCGTAGAGGTTTATCTCCGTAGCCTTGCGGCGCCCAAGTATAACAGAATTTATAATTTTCACAATTGATATTTATATAAATATTTTCAATAGATCACTACGATTCTCAAATCCGGTTCGGATGGACTCTTTTTTTGGAGTAGTATCTCAGTGTTGTTTTGAGCTATCAAGTGTCGTATCTATTTTACGATATTTATATAAATAATATCAATAAAAGGTTACTGAAGACTATAAGGAATCGTACGGTTAGATTCCTCTCCGTAGAGGTTTATCTCCGTAGCCTTGTGGCGCCCAAGTATCCTTTTATTTGATAAATAGATGAAATATAGATATATAGAATTGTGTATAACAATTTATATTCGTATATCTATAAATATAAATAAGCAAGAGATAATTCAAATAAAATAAATCAAACAACTTATCTCAATATGCTTAGACCAATTTCCTCTTCTTAAATAATCAGAACTTTTGTAAGAAGAGATAGAGAAAGCTTTCTAGAGAGAATGTATGTAGGAGAGAAATAAGCTTTTCTTGAAAGTGAATTGTCAAATTGAAAATGAAGAAAAGCCTCCTATTTATAGATTTTTGAAGTCAGGGGCAAAATAGTAATTTTTGAAAATTGATTTGAAATTAATGGTTGAGATTGTTTATTTTTAAAATGAATGGTTTGGATGGAAAAGTGGAGCACGCGGATTGCAAACAAAAATAAACTTCCGCCCATAAATTTTTTTGACAACCAAAATTATTTTGGTCAAAGATTTTCAAAGAAATGCATTTAATGTTCAATTTTGACCACATGTTAAAACTACGAACTTAATGCCAGCCTGCTAACGCGTTTTTAGTCCCATAATAAGTGACACACGATTTTTCAAAGGAATCCAGTACACTTAGTATGTTATATGCATGTATGTATGTTTAGTATAAGTAGTATAGGTGTTCATAATATATGGTTAGTATATTTAGTACATAGAAATGGTTTATAAAACATACTGCTATGCACATTGGTATATAATATATGATATTAACATACATGTTGCTATAAGTAGTACTATATAATATTCATACTGATATATATATATATATATATTAAAATATAATTTATAATATATACATAAGTATATGTTATACATGCATGCATGGTTTCAAAATGAATGTCACTCACAAGTTTTAACAATTTTGCCAACACATGCACAATCCCAATATGATTGTCCTGCATGTATTAATTGTTCATGTTACTATATATATAATGCTTATGATGCATGTTTGTATATATATTAACATAAATGCATGCATGCTTTATATATATATATATATATATATACAACACATTTAATGAACATTCACAAATTATATATATATATATATATATATATATATATATATATATTTCTTTTTATAGAATAAGGAAAGAACTATTACAAAGTTACTATTACATAATGTAAATGATTACGTATACAATATTTACTATTAATGAATAGTATCATTTGTTTTAATCCGTAATCTTATAGATAAGATCATCTTAGGATTATCGTTTATATATTTATTATACCCCTTTACTATGAATAATGAAGGTTTACTGTAGTCCCCTTTCCTGTTCTGAAGTCACCTAACTTACTTTAGTCCACCTTGTTCGTGTCTAACCTTTTGTAAGTCTCTTGGGTGAGCAGTGTCTGGTTAAAGAACATAGGTATGAGTCTGCTTAAGGTAAGAGGGTATGTATGAATGAGCGATGAGTAAAATTTAATTTTGAATCGGTAAAGATGAATAGATTATTTAGATCTAACTCTCACTAATGTAGTAACCTGTCAACTTTGCCCCCCGTCCGGCTATAGTTAACTTGATGAAGAACACGCTTATGAAAACATTAGTCAAGCTTTACACAACCGGAATATACCCGAGTTTCCCTAAAGAAATTTACCAACCAACCTTTTTGACAATTTCAAAAGCAGTTATAACGTAAAAACAGTTGAAAAAGTTTATGCAATTAACAAAGAGTATGAAAATTATAGTCTTTTATCTCCTGATGTTATTAAAAAATATAGGAAAAAGGGTTATAATTTTATTCATATCGGTATTGTTCAAGTTGCAGTTAAACCATTAAACATTAAAGGAATTAATTCAAGCATTTACCTCTGTCTCAGAGATGCTAGATTCTTGAATTATTATCCAAGTATGATTGGTGCTATGGAATCAAGTCTACACAATGGACCTATCCATTTCAATTGCTTTCCTGATTTCACATTGAGCCTAGGTGATCAACATTTATTAAAAGCTTTGACATTAAACATTAAAACTGCTGGTGAAATTACTCATATGATTGAGGGTTCTCAGCCCATAGCCTTGATTTATAGGATTTATTATAAGACCATGAAGACGAATTTAAACGTCCATGCTCTTAATAAAAGTCCTAAAGATCAAACAGTTTTAATTCAAAGTTCAACTAATGACGCTAATATTCAGATCCCGAGAACCATCCTCTGGAAAGGTATTACGTTACCTAGTCAATGGACTTTACCCAGTGAAATACCTCAACAACCTGTAGTTAACAACCTGTTAAATATTGAAAATGTTTAAACAATTTTCTGATGGAACGGTCAAAGTAAGTTTTGAGCGTACTAGAAGACCAGTTATTATAGAAGACTTTACTAGTTCTTAAGCACCTTCTATTCATACTAGAAGAGATACTGAAGTTCTAAGTAACCCTTCTATTAGGGATATAAAAATGAAAGGTATCCTTAATCAAGGTCAGGTTAGTCACCCCTGTTATACTTAGAATGACCCTGTAAAAGAATAAGGTTCTTCTTCTCCAACCCTTTATGAGTTTCTGACTCAATCAGATTTTGAAATTCCTATTAACAACCAATTAAGAGTCATTAAAAAGAATTCAAATTAGATTGGGACAATCTTGTTAAAGATTTTAATTCCAAATCTAATAAAGAAAAAAGACATTTATTTAGATCTAATCATTCAACAGAAAAAGAGTGCAATAAAATTGTTAATAGATGGAAACAATTTATTAACAGTGAAAAGATATACATTAATTTTTACGATTGGTATGATCAATATCAGGGTAAATGTAATGTTATAACTAAAACACAATGGACTTAAGAAGATAAATCAAAAGTTTCTTCTAGTCACCCCCCTCTTGAAACTGTCCTCCTTCCAGTTAGAAATACATCTGTTGTTGCCAGTCCTTTTAAGATTTCGGATGGTAATAAAGATGATAAAAAGATTATTGAACAATTAAATTTTAGTAAGCAATATCTAGCAACTGTAGGTAAGCAGCTAGATAGAATTGAAGAAAAATTTGAAGAAACCAATGTTAAAAAAACCCGATTCAAAAATTGAATAACCTTTATTAAAATTACCTGAAAATAGAAGTAAATTAGGTTTACCTAATAAAGATGGCGATCTTACTCGTGCAATTGATAAATTATTTAAAAAATTAAAAACTAAACTTGAATCAAGTGGTACAATAGCAATCATTGATCAAGTTGAAACTGACGATGAAAGCCATAGCTAGTCAGATCATTTTGATACTGTTTCAATCACAAATTTTAATGATCAGTTAAATAAATAAACAGTTAATAACACTAGTTTAACCAGGAATTGGACAATTATTGAACAATTAAATTTTAGTAAGCAATATCTAGCAACTGTAGGTAAGCAGCTAGATAGAATTGAAGAAAAATTTGAAGAAACCATTGTTAAAAAACCCGATTCAAAAATTGAATAACCTTTATTAAAATTACCTGAAAATAGAAGTAAATTAGGTTTACCTAATAAAGATGGCGATCTTACTCGTGCAATTGATAAATTATTTAAAAAATTAAAAACTAAACTTGAATCAAGTGGTACAATAGCAATCATTGATCAAGTTGAAACTGACGATGAAAGCCATAGCTAGTTAGATCATTCTGATACTGTTTCAATCACAAATTTTAATGATCAGTTAAATAAATTAACAGTTAATAACACTAGTTTAACCAGGAATTGGTACTCTAGACCTACTCCTTTGGATCTACAATTCGAAGAGAGAAATCTAGATAAACAATTCTCTGCTTCATCTAATAAAATTTATGAATGTAACATAGATGGTTTCAGTGAACAAGAGATTTTAAATAAGTTAAATCATATGTCAATGGTAGTTAATAGCTATATAACTAAATTCAACAATCTGACTCAGACAGATATTGTTGAGTTAATAGCTAGTGGATTTACTGGTATTCTTAGATCTTGGTGGGAAAAACATCTCACAGAAGATACTAGACTATCAATAATCCATGTTGTCCAGTTAGATAATGAAGGCAACCCCATCTTTGATGAGGATGTTGGTATTGGACCGCCTGCTGGAGTCAATACTTTAATATTTACCATAATTAAACATTTTGTTGGCACTCCTAGTAATATCACTGAGAGAATTCACGATCAATTAAGTAATCTCACTTGTCCCACTCTAAGTGATTTTAGATGGTACAAAGATGTATTTACTTCTCGTGTTATGATGCGTAATGATAGCAATAAACCATTTTGGAAAGAAAAATTCGTTAATGGTTTACCTTCATTGTTCGCTCATAAAGTTCGTGAAGAATTAAGTAAAAATTTGGGATATATTGATTATGATAACCTAACTTACGATGATATAATTAGTTATATTCAAAAAATTGGATTAAAAATGTGTATTGATTTTAAGTTAGGCAAGCAAGCTAGTAAAGATAAGAAAAAAGAAAAGTATGAGTTAGGAACCTTCTGTGAACAATATGGTTTACCCCCGGTTGCCCCCTCTAGAAGGAAGCACATGCATAAACATATTGATCATCATAGAAGTCACAAACTTCATAAACAAAAATACAGTCATAGGAAAGATAAAAATCAAGATGAATATTATAATAAACCCAAACCAACAAATAAAAATTACAATAAAAGGGCTAAAAAATTTGATAAAATTAAAATAGTTTGCCACAATTGTGGACAGAAAGGGCACTACAAAAATGAGTGAAAAATAAAGAAAAAATTATCACAGTTAAACATTTCTTTTGAAGATACTGAACAACTATTAGAATTAATGAGGATGGAGAACAACATCAGTAATGATGAAGGTTCTGATATTCCTTATTCCTCTAATAGAAGTACTAGTAACCATGAAACAGATAGTGACAATTAAGAAGTCACTATTTGTGCTGATAATTGCAATTAAAAGTGTTGCAATAAAAGATTAAATGTAATCACTAAAGATGATGAAGAAAGTTCTTTGCTAATTGACTTAATTAGTAAGATTTCTGATCCAGAGTTAAAATCTCAATATACTAAACAATTAAAAGATTTGTTAACTAAAGATAATAAAGTTAAGGACAAGATTATTAAAGCTAATGAAAAACCAATATTTAGCCTTAATAAAACTCTTGAAAGATTTAAAACTCCAGTAAAGGAAGTTACCCTTCCAAAGTTATATCAAGAAGTTAATAAACTGAAAAAGAGAAATTTCTAACTTAAAATTGGAAGTTTCTAATTTAAGAAAAGAGTTTGATGACAAAAAATCAGACCTTCAAGGAACATTTGATTCCTACTAAGGCCAGGCCGATACAAATAAATCACGAGCAAATGGAATTATGGAAAAATGAAATTAATGACCTCCTTAATAAAGGATTAATTAAACCTGGTAAATCCCCTTGGTCATGTCCCGCCTTTTTTGTTAACAATGAAGCAGAAAAGGAGAGAGGTGTTCCCCGTTTAGTAATCAATTACAAACCATTAAACAAGGTCTTAGAATGGATTAGGTACCCTTTACCTAATAAGGATGACCTCATTAATCGGTTGAGTAATGCCACTATCTTCAGTAAGTTTGACCTTAAGTCTGGTTTCTAGAAAGTTGCCATTCACCCCGATGATAGGTACAAAACAGCCTTTACAACCCCATTTGGCCATTATGAATGGAATGTTCAGGCATTTGGCCTAAAGAATGCTCCTAGTGAATTTCAAAATATCCTCAATGACATTTTGAATCCTTTTAGTCATTTTGTTGTTGTTTACATTGATGATATTCTCATTTTTTCCAATTCCATTGAAGAACACATTAAACATTTGAAATCATTCTTCAAAACTGTTAAAGATAATGGACTTGTCCTTTCACCTTCCAAATGCAGCTAAAGTTCGGTTTCTTGGTTTGAATATTTATCGCGGACTCATCTGACCTATATCGACAGTAGCTATTCGGTTTCTTTATGATTCCTAGATAAAATTACCAATAAAACCAAACTACAAAGGTTTTTGGGCTCGCTCAATTATATTGGCAAGTTCTATAAAAACCTCAGGAAGATTTGCAAACCTCTCTTTCAGCGTTTGCAAGATAATCCTCCACCTTGGACTGGCATTCATACTTCTATCGTCCAAAAAGTTAAAAATTACGTCAAGGCATTGCCCTGTCTCGGCATTTCCAATGATTCTACATTCAAAATTGTTGAAACTGATGCCTCAGATATTGGATTCAGAGGTATTCTCAAGCAAAAGTTAACACTCAATTCTCCTGAACAAATTGTTCATTTTCATTCCGGTGCATGGAATAGTACACAGTTAAATTACAGTACTATTAAAAAAGAAATACTTTCTTTAGTATAATGTATTGACAAATTCCAAAGTGACTTATTAAACCAAAAGTTTTTAGTTCGTATTGATTGAAAATCTGCAAAATATGTTTTAGAAAAAGATGTTGAAAACATAACCTCTAAACATTCCTTTGCAAGATGGCAAGCCCTATTGAGTATCTTTGATTTTGAAATTGAGTATATTAAAGGTAGCAACAATTCCATTCCAGATTTTCTCACTCGAAAATTTATTAACACAGGTACCATGCAACCAAAATGAGTGTTCGAGGAGCATCATCTTCTCGCGGTACAGGTCGCCCTACTGCCCCAAGTAATCATCCAAGAGGAACTTTAGTTTCTCATCCAGTTAACCTAGTTCATCAAACCACTAACAAATTTACCATCCTTGGAACAATTCCCAAGCCCTATAGTTCAACCTTAGCCAGTAACCCAGTCCTAGTTGACCCTTTCTGCAATCAGACTAGGGCCTCCCTTTCAAATCCCAGTCATCCTCCTTCTGAGTACATGCTTAGATGGACTAATCACCTATTTTACATTGAATCCCATATGAAACCTAAAGATTACCCAATTAAACTTGCTTCCAAGTTCTTTCCCTCTGGATGGCACTTCATTCCCCTTGTGTAAGACCCCAACTTTTATGAATAAAGATGAATTTTTTATAATTATTATTTTTGAATGAATTTGATATAATGTTATAGTTGTGGGTAATATTTAGAAATTTTACAAAGTACGCAAGTTGTTTATAATATTCGATTGGTCGGGGAATATTCGTTTTAACAGGGAATATTCGTGCGACCAACACAATCATTAGTGGACCCCTAATGTAATTATTGTCGGATTGAGAAAATGACAAAAAATATTTTATGAAAATAACGGCGGAAGTTTTACCGCTAACTATTGAAATACCCAAAGTTAAAAATGCACGAAATACGCGCGTGGTTGCATAGTAGCACCTACGGTATTGATTATTGATGCTTACGTGAGAAGTCACCGGTTTTGTTCAATTATTGCTTGATGAATTGTTGCATAGTATCTCACGTTATTTGATTCAATTATTGTCAATATTTTATATATTATTAAATCAATAGTTGAGATAACAAAGTTGTTAATATTATTATTTGCATTATTAACGATGTCTAGAAGTTCTGCCAAGGAGAGGTTTGGTCACTTAATTGCGCGCCAATAAGGAGAAATCCTTATTGGAAAGCCCCCTCTTTCCTGGGAACGACCTGATCGATTAATAGTGTGAATTATGATAATGATGATGAAGTTTTGTTTTATTAGTATTATTAATGTAATAAAACAGAAAAGGTTTTATATAAAACAGAATACTTTTATAAAGTTATTCGTTTTATCAGGCTAATAGTAAAATCTTTTTATATAAATCAGAATATTTTTATAAAGTTATACTGCTTTATTAGACAATAAATAGAATATATTATATTTTATTATGCATAGTGTTGTATAGTGCTGCATAGTGTTTTTGTATAGTAAAATCTTTTTATATAAAACAAAATACTTTTATAAAGTTATTCGTTTTATTAGATTATAAATAGAATATATTATATTTTATTTAAAAGATTTTTCTTTAAATATGGACCGTCCGATTAAAAGTAAATCAATCTGGACCGGTCATGAATTAGTTACTATTCCGTTCATTCTTCTATAAATAGAAGCTCATTCCTTCATTATTTCTTACAAATTCACTGAAACTCTAGAGAGAGAAACTGTAGAGATAATTCTTCTTCTATAATCTTGAGCGTCTTTCTTTAGCATTTAAGAAAGCTTTGAGCGTAGTGCAAGTTTCTTCAAGTATATCCCCACCCTACCGTCGGAGTACTCTTCTTTATAAGGTAAGGGGTATTTTTTTATTCATATTCATGAAGAGAACTTATGTTATTCCAGTCTTTATTATTACATTTGGAATAACTCAGTATACGCTGAGCTACCCTATACTTGGTGAAATTCTTACATTATTCCATTATTTATTATTCTGCATTGGAATAACATATACATATGCAAGTCTGCGCATACATGGTGAAATTCTCGTTGTTATTCCATTCTTTATTATTACATTGGAATATCACATGCATGCGTTTTTACATGGGATCCGGTTTAAATCTTTATTATTCTATTGGAATATCACCGTCTGCATGCGTTTCGTCCTGACTGGTTACATTATTTATTATTCATTGGAATAACCTTTTATATCAATACCGCATGCATGGTGATTTATGTTGTTATTCCATTCTTTATTATTCATTTGGAATATCCTCATTGATTAAATTATTATGCCTCGACATTCGGTTCTCGTTATTTATTATTCTTGGAATAACTGCATACATCATCTGCATACCGCATGCATGGTGATTTCTTTTGTTATTCCATTCTTTATTATACTCAGGTTGGTTAAAGTTTTGACTTCTATACTCCATGAAATTAGTGGAATATCCTTGATATTTGCGCTTCATCCAGTATCTTTCATGGAAATATTCTTATGAGCATTCTTGAATTTTACTCTACAAAGAAGGTATCATGTTGACAATTTGGACATTATTAGTTCTGGATAAAATAATTCTTGAACTTGTTTTATTGAATTCTTATATCATTGTCATCATCCTCATGTTTATATTATGTTGAAAGTCATCTGTGGCCTATAGTGCATAGATGGACTTGGTATGATTATGACCAGGGATTATTCGGTGTAATCATGACCGTAATGTTATAAATAATGTGGTAAAAGTCCTCATTGGCCCGTAGTTCATTGATGGACAGGTGTTGGCATGATCATGACCATTGATGAATACAAGAATATCCTTGGCCCGTAGTGCATGGATAATTTGTGGTTGCGATACTAATGAATATCATTGGCCGTAGAGTAGAGATGATGTGGTTTATTTATTAAGCTGAGTCCCAGCGATAAAAGTGATGAAAAACCTTTTAAATCATAAAAGATAGTAGATTTTATTCTCTACTTAACTCTTTTAATGGATTGCTTGTTCCGCTGCAGTTAAACTTGATGTCTATTATATTTTATCAGTTTAACATTGTTGACGACTAATGATAATTTATTCTGCATTATCTTAGTCATAATATTTCTTACTTGGGACTAGTTGAGCTCACCCTTTCTTTCACCGTTCTCTTTAGGAAATGAGAACGTGGTAGGGGACTAGTCGAGGAACCGGAGTGACTGGTCCGGATGATAGTATTAGTAGTCCTCACTATTACATTAAATAGTGTGATAATAAATGTAATGAGGACTTATTCTGAGAGTGGATATTGTCTAGAAGACAATATTTGTATTAAAACACACAACTCTCTTGTTGTATATTAAAAATTGTATTTGTATTCTGTACCATGTATTTGGCGACTCAGAATATGTGATGTATACCTATTTTGGCGGCGTCACAGTTGGTATCAAAGCTTAGGGATATGATCCCTGGCTGAGATGTGAGACAAGAACTACGAGGGGAGAGACGGGAATTCCTTCGCTAGTATGACCTACCTAAGTTTATTTGGTATTTAATTGGTTGGTCAGAGTATAGGGATAATATGTGATATGTTAATTAACCCTTGTTTTGTGGAAGTATTTGAAAATGGCATCCGAGAATGTTGAGAACATCAATGGAACACAGGAGACCGTTGAGACTCCATAAATCAATAATCAGGACAATGTACATCAAGAAGGCGACAATCCTCATGCAAACAACAACACCGACCAAATAATGAACGATGGAATGTTCAGAGGCTTTCTGCAATTCATATAGCATCAGGCAAGAGAGACTCCTGTCCAAAATGCAGGTGGAAACACTGGCAACTCTCGGACGGTCACCCCTAAACAGTTCAAGGAACTGGGACCACTAGAGTTTTTTGGAGAGCCAAAACCACTTAAGGCGGAGACGTGGATAAAGCAGATCTGCAAGATATTTGATGTCTTGGGATTCTCCGAGGAGCAAAAGTTTCCCTTTTCCACCTTCATGTTGCGTGCAGAGGTAGATTACTGGTGGGAATCTGTAAAACGTACTCAACCTGCCGCACTGAAGATGACTTAGGAGAAGTTCCAAGAATTGTTCAATGACAAGTACTTTCCCAAAAGTATTCGTCACATGAAAGAGGTAGAGTTCATTAAGCTGGAGCAAAACAACATGTCCGTGTCGCAGTATGAAGCCAAGTTTGCCGAGTTGTCCCGATTTGCGTCCCATTTGGTTGATAATGAGGAGAGAATGACGCGAATGTTTCTAAGAGGTTTGAAACCCGAGATACGTCAATATCTTATCTCTCATAAACTGTGTTTGTATTTAGATGTTGTTAATAGGGCTCAGTTATTGGAGTGCGATAATGAGTCAACCCAACCAAAAGAGAGCAGCCGACAAAATGATAATACCAGTGATAACAGTCATCGAAGCGGTGACAATAAGTGTGGAGGGAATCAACATCCCAGAAATGGTAACCACTTCGGTGGTAATCATGGCCAAAATAATAAGAATGGACATTTCAAGAAGAGGAAATTCAACAATGATGGAAAGACGTCAGCACCAGCACCCGTGGTTAAGGAATGAGAACAACCACCTATCATATGCTTCAAATGCGGAGGGGAAGGACACATCAATCCAAACTGCGCGATGTCGTCCAAAGCATGTTATAATTGTGGAAGAGAAGGTCACCTAGCCCGATTTTGTCGTTCACCGAAGACAAGTTCAACTAGGATTGAGGCACCAAAAGACGTCCCAGAAAAGTCAAAGCCAGTAGTGCAAGGGAGAGCATTTGTCGTGACCTCCCAGAAAGAAAGGAACCCGAACGAGATCATCACGGGTAAGCTTATCATAAACTCTAGCGAAGTTTATACCTTATTTGATATCGGTTCTACCCATTCTTTTATTTCCCCTACTTGCGCTCAACGTTTAAATTTGACTCCGGAGAAATTAGACTTTGACTTATCTGTTGAAACTCTGCTGGGAGAAACCTTCATTACATCCACTGTTTATAAGTCTTGTTTGGTTCAAATCGGTACCTTCACATTACCTGTCGATCTTATTTCATTAAAAATACTTGCATTTGACGTAATTCTTGGGATTGATTGGTTAACCACTCATCATACAAAAATTGATTGTTTTCGTAAGGTTGTTAGCTTTCATATTCCTAACTAACCTATTATGCGAATTCAAGCAACCAAACCATTAAAATCAATCACTGTCATCTCAAGCCATAAAGCTATTCATTTATTGAAAAAACGGATGTCAAGCTTTCTTAGCTCATGTCACGGATCTAAACAAAAATACGTCAGTTTTGAATGATATTTCTATTGTTAATGAATTTTCTGACGTATTCCCTGAAGAACTTCCTGGCCTACCCCCAGAGCGTGAAATTGAATTTTGTATTGACCTTAAACCCGGTACCAAACCCATTTCCAAAGCCCCATATCGAATGGCTCCTATTTAACTTCAGGAGTTAAAGACCCAACTGCAGGAATTGTTAGACATTGGCTTTATTCCTCCTAGTACTTCTCCTTGGGGTGCTCCTATTCTATTCGTGAAGAAGAAAGATGGGAGTATGCAACTTTGTATTGATTATCGGGAGTTGAATCATGTCACCATCAAAAATAGGTACCCATTGCCACGTATTAATGACCTGTTTGACCAATTGCAAGGCGCCAAATTCTTTTCAAAGATTGATCTTCGTTCCGGATATCACCAATTGAAGATTAGAACCGATGACATTCCAAAGACAGCTTTCAGAACTCGGTACGGGCATTATGAATTCCTAGTCATGTCTTTTGGATTGACTAATGCTCCTGTTGCCTTTATGGATATGATGAACCGAGTATTAAAGAAATATTTGGATCACTTTGTGGTCGTCTTTATTGATGACATCTTTATTTATTCCAAAAGCCGTGAAGATCATGAGCAACACTTGAGGCTGATACTCCAAAAGCTTTGTGAATATAAGCTTTATGCCAAGTTGAAGAAATGCGAGTTTTGGCTTGAGGAAGTAGCATTCCTTGGGCACGTGGTATCAAGTCATGGAATATCTATTGACCCAACAAAGATTGAAGCTATTCAAAGCTGGGAGCAACCTAAATCAGTGACCAAAGTACGTAGCTTTCTCGGCTTAGCTGGTTATTATCGGAGATTCGTAGAAGGGTTTTCTCGAATCGCTACTCCCTTAACTCAGCTGACTCAGAAAGATACAAAATTCAGTTGGAGTTAGGAACGCGAGAAGAGTTTTCAAAAACTCAAAAGGAGACTCATTTCAGCACCTGTTCTGACAATACCATCTGGCTCAAAGGGATTTGTCATCTACAGTGATGCTTTGGGCAAAGGGTTATGATGTGTTCTCATGCAACATGGGAAAGTCATAGCCTATGCCTCTCTACAACTCAAAGAATATGAGCGGAATTATCCTACTCATGATCTAGAGTTGGCCGCAGTCATTTTTGCACTAAAGATTTGGAGGCATTACTTGTATGGGGAGAAAGTGGAGATCTTTACGGATCATAAAAGCCTCAAATATTTCTTCACTCAAAAGGAACTCAACATGCGACAGCGACGTTGGCTTGAACTGTTGAAAGATTATGATCATACCATCCAATACCATCCTGGAAAAGTAAACGTGGTAGCTGACGCATTGAGTAGAAGATCATATGTGGGTACGAGTGCGATATTGTCAACACAAAGGCCCATTTTGTATGACTTGCAAAGGATGGAGATAGAGATAAAGACTCCAGGGACCCACGTGATGATGGCGAATATATGAGTAGAACCGACTTTAATCGATAAAGTTAAAGTTGCTCAAGCTACAGACTTGGAGCTGATGCATATGAGGAAGAAAGTACAAGAAGGTGCTATGCCGGAAGCAAGAATCGATGAAGAAGGAATACTTCGAGTCAACTCCAGACTTTGTGTTCCTAACGACCACGAGTTAAAGTATAAAATCATGATGGAGGTGCACAAACACCGCTTTACAATCCATCTTGGGAGTACCAAAATGTATCATGATCTTCGACCACATTTTGGTGGGGTAATATGAAGAGAGGAGATAGCGCTTATTTATCTCAAGGTGTTTAACTTGTCAACGAGTCAAGGCGAACATCAAGTACCAAAAGGTCCATTGCAACCACTTGAAATTCCGTAATGGAAGTGGGAGCACATTACCATGGATTTCACATCGGTCTTCCCAAGGTTTCTCAAGGCATAGATGCAATTTGGGTCATTGTTGATAGATTGACCAAGTCTGCTCATTTCTTACCTATACGAGAAACTTATACACTTGAACGTCTTGCTCATATGTACATAAACGAGGTTATAAGATTGCATGGTATACCAGTATCCATAGTTTCTGATCGAGACCCAAGATTCACTTCACGATTTTGGGTTAGTTTGTAAAAAGCTATGGGCACGGATTTACGATTTAGTTCGGCGTATCATCCTCAGACGGACGGACAATCAGAGAAGACTATTCAAACTCTTGAAGATTTATTAAGACTCTGTGTCCTTGACTTCTAGGGAATTTGGGACAAGTTCTTACCATTGGTGGAGTTTTCCTACAACAACAACTATCAAGCAAGTATTGGCATGGCTCCATTCGAAGCGTTGTATGAAAGAAAGTGTCGTTCTCCAGTATGCTGGGATGAGGTGGGTGAAGCAACGTTGTTTGGACCGGAGTTGATACGTATGACTACGAAAAAGATTCAAACGATCCGACAATGTATAAAAACCTCACAAGACCGACAAAAGAGTTATACTGATCTTCATCGAAAGGACGTGGAATTCGATATTAGAGATCATGTGCTGTTACGTGTTGCTCCATGGAAAGGAGTTACGAGATTTAGAAAGAGAGGAAAGCTCAATTCTCGATTCATTGGCCCATTTTTAATCCTCGATCGAGTAGGGACTGTAGCCTATAGACTCGCTTTACCGCCAAGTATGTCTCGTGTTCATAACATTTTTCATATATCCATGTTACGTAAATATGTGAAAGACCCGAACCACATTATTGAGTTAGAACCGGACGAAATAGCGGAAGATTTAATATATGAAGAGGTTCCTGTTCAAATCTTGGATAAGAAGGAACATATTCTACGCTTCAAGGTTATACCTCAAGTCAAAGTTTTATGGAGAACCACGATGTTGAGGAAATGACCTGGGAGTTAGAATCTGAAATGAAATCAAGGTATCCTTACCTCTTCGACATACCAGATACGTACCCTAATTACGAGGGCGAAATTTCATAAGAAGGGGAGATTGTAAGACCCCAACTTTTATGAATAAAGATGAATTTTCTATAATTATTATTTTTGAATGAATTTGATATAATGTTATAGTTGTAGGTAATATTTAGAAATTTTACAAAGTACGCAAGTTGTTTATAATATTTGATTGGTCGGGGAATATTCGTTTTAACAGGGAATATTCGTACGACGGCACAATCATTGGTGGACCCCACGACAAAATTATTATCGGATTGAGAAAAAGATAAAAAAATATTTTATGAAAATAACGACGGAAGTTTTACCGTTAACTGTTGAAACACCCAATGTTAAAAGTATAGGAATACGCGTGGGTGCATAGTAGCACACGGTATTGATTATTGATGCTTACGTGAGAAGTCACTCAGTTTTGTTCAATTATTGTTTCAGTAATTGTTGCATAGTATCTCACGTTATTTGATTTAATTATTGTCAATATTTTATATATTATTAAATCAATAGATGAGATAATAAAGTTGTTAATATTATTATTTGCATTATTAACGATGTCTAGAAGTACTACCAAGGAGAGGTTTGGTCACCTAATTGCGCGCCAATAAGGAGAAATCCTTATTGGAAAGCCCCCTCTTTCCTGGGAACGACCTGGTTGATTAATAGTGTGAATTATGATAATGATGATGAAGTTTTGTTTTATTAGTATTATTAATATAATAAAACAGAAAAGCTTTTTATATAAAACAGAATACTTTTATAAAGTTAATCATTTTATTAGGCTAATAGTAAAATCTTTTTATATAAAAAAGAATACTTTTATAAAGTTATCTGTTTTATTAGACAATAAATAGAATATATTATATTTTATTATGCATAGTGTTGCATAGTATTTTGCATAGTAAAATCTTTTTATATAAAACAAAATACTTTTATAAAGTTATTCATTTTATTAGATTATAAATAGAATATATTATATTTTATTTAAAAGATTTTGCTTTAAATATGGACTGTCCGATTAAAAGTAAATCAATCTGGATCGTTCATGAATTAAATACTATTCAGTCCATTCTTCTATAAATAGAAGCTCATTCCTTTATTATTTCTTACGAATTCATTGAAACTCTAGAGAGAGAAACTATAGAGAGAATTCTTCTTCTATAATCTTGAGCGTCTTTCTTTAGCGTTTAAGAAAGCTTTAAGCATAGTGCAAGTTTCTTCAAGTATATCCCCACCCTACCGTCGGAGTACTCTTCTTTATAAGGTAAGGGGTATTTTTTTATTCATATTCATGAAGAGAACTTCACATTATTCCATTCTTTATTATTACATTGGAATAACTCAGATATACTGCGAAGCTACCCTATACTTGGTGAAATTCTTCAGTTATTCCATTATTTATTATTCTGCTGGAATAACCTGTCTATGCAAAGTACCGCATACATGGTGAAATTTTGTTGTTATTCCATTCTTTATTATTCTATTGGAATATCCTCGTTGCATGCGTTTTTGTTGGACTGGTTCCGCTCTTTATTATTCTTCGTTGAATATCCTCATCTCATGACGCTTTTTTCTGCCGGACTGGTTCCGTTATTTATTATTCTGCTGAATAACTTTGTCTACATGCAAGTACCGCATGCATGGTGATTTCTATTGTTATTCCATTCTTTATTATTCTATTTGAATATCCCGTTGGTCGTATTACACGCTCGACCGGTTTCGTTATTTATTATTTCGTTGGAATAACTTTTATCTGCGCAAGCACCGCATGCATGGTGATTTCTTTTGTTATTCCATTCTTTATTATACTCAGTTGGTTAAAGTTTTGACTTCTATACTCCATGAAATTAGTGGAATATCCTTGATATTTGCGCTTCATCCAGTATCTTTCATGGAAATATTCTTATGAGCATTCTTGAATTTTACTCTACAAAGAAGTATCATGTTGACAATTTGGACGTTATTAGTTCCTGGATAAATTAATTCTTGAACTTGTTTTATTGAATTCTTATATCATTGTCATCATCCTCATGTTTATATTATGTTGAAAGTCATCTGTGGCCTATAGTGCATAGATGGACTTGGTATGATTATGACCAGGGATTATTCGGTGTAATCATGACCATAATGTTACAAATGATGTGGTAAAAGTCCTCATTGGCCCGTAGTGCATTGATGGAAAGTTGTTGGCATGATCATAACCATTTATGAATACACGAATATCCTTGGCCCGTAGTGCATGGATAATTTGTGGTTGTGATACTAATGAATATCCTTGGCCGTAGAGTAGGGATGATGTGATTTATTTATTAAGCTGAGTCCCAGAGATAAAAGTGATGAAAAACCTTTTAAATCATAAAAGATAGTAGATTTTATTTTCTACTTGACTCTTTTAATGGATTGCTTGTTCTGCTGCAGTTAAACTTGATGTCTATTATATTTTATCAGTTTAACATTGTTGAAGACTAATGATAATTTATTCTGTATTATCTTAGTCATAATATTTCTTACTGGGCTAGTTGAGCTCACCCTTTCTTTCACTATTCTCTTCAGAAAATGAGAACGTAGCCGGAACTAGTTGGGGAACGGAGTGACGGTCTAGATGATATTATTAGTAGTCCTCACTATTCTGTTAAATAGTGTGACAATAAATGTAATGAGGACTTATTCTGAGAGTGGATATTGTCTAGAAGACAATATTTGTATTAAAATTCATAGCTCTCTTGTTGTATATTAAAGATTGTATTTGAATTCTGTACCATGTATTTGGCGACTCAGAATAGGTGATGTATACCTATTTTGGGGGCGTTACACCTTGCTCTTTATAAATCCCTAGTGTATTATAAGGACATCCTCATTGAAACCGAGTTAATCTTTATTAAACCCATTTATGCTAATAATGATAAAACCAAAGTGCTTTATCATTGTTTATATGTTAAACAGTTCATTCAAATGACTGATTGGGGAAAACATCCCTTTGATCTTATGCAGCTTTCTAATCAAAATAACTCTTATTGTTATTATGATTATATGGAAGCTTGGTATAAGGTGTTCCTTCATCAAAATGAATCAAATAGTTATTCACGGTTTTTTCAGTTCGATCATAAATTCAAAAGTCAAATCCCTTATTGGTTCACTCATTGGTGGTCTAGGTTTGGTTCTACTTACGACCTCCTTCCTAATCTCTTGAAAGTTTAACTCAGTCATTTTTGCAACCACAGTAAACATAATCCAAAGTATGATGGCATCCCTGTCATTCTTCAATTTATAAGTAAATATAAGATTCCTTGGATTCTTAAATGGCAGTATGATATTTAAACCCCAAATAAAGTAACCGATAGTAATTCTCATGAATTCAATTACTTGGTATCTTGTACCACAGTTGACCCAATTCCCCATGTCTCTCGGCAATTCTTTATTAAATGGTGGGATAAATTTGATGTTAATAAAATTGTTGGTCAAGTTCAGTCAGAATTTCCCATTGTCCCTCTTAAGGTTCTTTCAGTTACAACTAAAGAGCCTTCCAGTCAAACAAAAGAATCAAAACCAAAAGAGTCTAGAGTCAGTCCTGTTGGTTCGTCTTGTTCCCGTGACATTTTTGATTTTAAGAATTGTTCAGGTAAAGAGCTAAAATTAATTGCCCAAGCTCTGAAAAAAAGGATTGATGAATTACATAAGGAAGCCTCTGCGTGTTCTTCATCCTCTTCCAGGAATGCTTCTACTAGTCAATACGATGATGATGATGACCCTTATGGCACCATCAACCTGCAAGATGCTCAGGACCCATTTGCCTGACATCTCAGTCACATTTCAGTCACATGCATTTGCTCCTACAGCCAGTTAGTCAAAAGATGCTCTTCCACCGAAAGCAGTCCTCTACCACTTGAGTATGTTCCTGCTTTTCCACCGAAAGCATCCTCCAAGTCAAAAGTTTTGGCTGCTTCATCAAAAGTTTCCAAATGCGTCCATGCATAGTAAAAAAGTCAGCACTGTTTTACTATTCATCAATAGTAAATATTGTCTGTAATCATTTACTTTATGTAATAGTAACTTTGTAATAGTTCTTTCCTTATTCTATAAAAGGAAATTGAACTTAGTTAGCGAGGCAGACTTCGAAAGACTCAGAGTTCCTTCTCTGACGAATCTTTAGCCTCTGTTCTCTTCTTCTTCTACCCTTCTAATGTTCTTCTAAGTAAACTTGTAAGTCACTTTCAATTTTCAGTTTTGTTTTGGTCAAGTTTAGTCGAAATTTCCCACTGTCCCTCTTAAGGTTCTTCCAGTTACAACTAAAGAGCCTTCCAGTCAAACAAGAGAATCAAAACCAAAAGAGTCTAGAGTCAGTCCTGTTGGTTCGTCTTGTTCCCGTGACATTTCTGATTTTAAGAATTGTTCCAGTAAAGAGCTAAAATTAATTGCCTAAGCTCGAATATATATATATATATATATATATATATATATATATATATATATATATATATATATATATAACACATTATCATATGCATTCAATGTTTAAAATAAAAGCTAGCATTTAATGTCCAACATTAATTCGCTTCGAAAGGAGTTTGAATTTGACCAAGTCTAAAAACTCACTCACTATTTATACACACGTACAAGTTGGTATATACTATATATTATAAATGTATGCATGTTCCATATATATATATATATATATATATATATATATATATATATATAATGCTTATAACACTTATATTTAATATAATATATATATATATATATATATAAAATAATTTTGCCCAATTTTGAAATAAAATAATTTTTTTGAGATTTTTTTAAATAATAAAATTAATTTGAGAATAAATAAAAATTACCCACATGTAAAAAATGATTTAATCAAAATCTCTAGCATATGCATTTTATTTCTATTGAATAAGCAATAATTAGTTTAATGCCCATTTTCAAGTTCCATTCGCTTCAAAGCTTGTTCATGTAATGAATTCTCACATAATTATATCTCAAAGACATACATGAATTGATAAGGCTTTTTTGTCCCAAAAAGAATGTCACCAAATTAAATTATCAAAGATCAAGAAAATCAATTAGATAAGATTTAGAAAATATTTTTGGTCAAAATAAATAAGATAAATAAAACAATTATAATAAAAAATCCTATGAAGTGGATTCTACCCTTTTAATTAAATTATTTATTAATTATTGTTATCATCAAAATAAAACTAAAAGTTGGAGACCCAACAATCTCTCCCTTTTTGATGATGACAATCAACTAAAAATATTTTCCATAAAAACTCCCCCTCAATTTATGCAATCATCAAAAATTTTAAATTTTTGAAAAACTAGCATGCAACAATAAATAATAGTTATTTTTCTTCTCCCCATAATATTTTTCTTCTCCCCCTTTGTCATCATAAAAAAATGGGGGGAAAATTAGTATAAATTACTTTTCAGAACCTGCAGAAGAAGAGATGAGAAAAAAATTCTTTTAAATATTTAATTGCCTCATGCATGATTTGAATTTGTGTGGTTGCCTTTGATTGACCAAAATTACTATACAAGAATGGAGATTATTTACCGTTAGATGTATAAAAAAAATATTCCATATTAAATCTATTATATATATATATATGTTTTTAAAGAGAATAAATTTAAATATTAAATATATTTTTTAAAAAGATATTTCTATATATATATATTTAAATATATATATATATATATATATATATAGAATAAATAATTATGAGAAAACTGACATGTGTCACTTGTACTTGAACAATTATGATGACCTGCATAGTCAGAATCTTTTTCACCTGATTTCATTTGCACTCCGAGGAAGTTGTTTAATTCTTCCTTCATGCTCATTTTAAAAACCTTACTCATGCTTTCATAATTTCACAAAGTAATATCAATAGACCCAACAATGATGTCGTCAGTTATTTTTAGTAGAGTCAGCTTCAAGACATACCTGCAACATTTATCAATTTCAAGAACTGGTACTCTTTAATAAGAAGGGTCCTTTAGGTGAGTTGTCCAATTTGTATAAGGAATATTTGTGTTTTCCTTTACAAAAATGGGTACAGGATAATCAATCTTAGTAGACAAAAGTATTTTATGAGTAGCAGGTCTATAAGATGCATGATTTACTCTATTAATATTATATCCTGAAAAACTTTGATGAAAATTTCTATGATATTTTTGACTTTTATTATAAAACTCTTTCCTTATATTAATAATTGGTGCAATGTATGTTCCTTTAGGTACCCAAATCATTTTTTCTTTATAATTTCCATTTCGAGCATTACACATGTGAAAAGAATGACCATTTCTGTTACAGAAAGAACATTTAGTAAATGAAGATGTATAATTTTCTTTTTCTTTACTTTTAACATGATAAAGTCCTTTATTTTTACTAAATTCTCCAATGTATCCTAATCCTTCTGTGTTAAATCCACATCTTTGTTGATTAAGCATGACATCAAGGTTTTCTTTCCCTTTTGTGAACTTAAGAACTATAAAATTTAAATCATCACGTTCTTTAGTTAAAATATTAATTTGATCTATTAAAGAAGAATCTTCATTTTGTTTTTCTAATTTTATCTTTAGAGATGCATTTTCAAAATTGAGATTTTTAATATCTTCACCTAACACTTGATTTTTTATTTCATTAATTACAACAAGTGTTGAATTTTCTATTTCAAGATTTTTATTTATTCTTTTAAATTGTTCTAATTCTTCTTTTAAGGAATCATTTTCAATTTTACTTCATTTAAACTTTCATTAGTTATAATCAAGTTTTCATTTTCTATTTCCAGATTTTTGTTAATTTTAATTAATTTTTCTAATAAAATTTTTAATTCAATAAAATCATTTTTAATAATTTTATTATCTTCATATAAACCATTATATGCTTCTTGTACTTTATGGTGTTTTTGATTTATATTATCTGAGGTATGCATGACAAATGAAGTACTAGATAATTGATGTTCAAAATGTATCTCAGATCTTGGTGATGACTCATTGTTTGCCATTAAGCACAGATTTACAATTTCCTCAGTTTGTTCAGCAACTTTTTCTTGATTTATAAGTAAATCTTTGAAAGCAATTCCTTTGTTTTTGATATGTGTATCCAATCCTGCTTTTTCGACTAACATATCGACTTCGTGGGCACACGGATTTCCAATAAGGCTATCAAGAGGATAAGTAGTTAGGTCTTGCCTTTCCTTAATAGCAATAACCTTCATTTTCTAGATGGATAGAAGGGCTTTGAGAATTATTCTGTTTTTCTCATTGGTTGTATATGTCTTCCCTAGATGTTCCAGTTCATCAATGATTCTGGAAAAATGTGTTTCCATATCAATGATCTTTTCACCTTCTTCCAGCTTGAAACTTTCATACTCCTGGATTAGAGCATCTTTCTGGTTTCTTTAATATGATTCATTCCTTCATAGGTTAGAATCAATTTTTCCCAGATTTCTTTTGCATTCTTGCAATTGCTAACTCTTTTGTATTCTTTTTCAATGAGAGCACTAGTCAGCACTTGTTCAGCTAGGGATGCAATGTTCATAGCCTTTTCATCATCAGCAGTGAATTCATCAACATCTTTCTCAACGATCTTTTCTCCCACAATTTTTGTTGGAACTTTTACACCTCGTTCTATTGCAAACCAAACTTTGATTCCTTGTGATTTGGCATAGATTCTGAATTTGCTTTTCCAGGTGGAAAAGTTTATACCGTCAAATAGTGGAGGTCTGGTCATTGATAATCCTTCTCCGCAACTAGTAGCATTGTAGGCCATAGATGGATCTACTCTTAGGTATGCCTGTATTTATTCAACAAACAAGTTAAAGAGTACCGCTTTGATACCAATTGAAAGTCCAATAATAATCTAGAAGGGGGGTTGAATAGATTATTACAGATTTAAAAATTATCTAAGGCCTTTTTAAATTTTTGAATAATTAATTTGCAGTGTTAGAAATTAATATGTAAGACAGTAAAAATTCAATCACACAATGCACAGAGATTTGTCTGGTTCACAACATACATCCCGAGTATGCTGCTACGTGCAGTCTTAAGCTCCTCTCCAGGACTTGAGATCCTATTACTATCAGTAATAAATACTCCTTCAACAGGCGGAGAAGTCTTTACAAAGTTTTATAGTCAAACTTTTAACTGTTCCCAACAAATCTATCTTGGACAAAGAAGCTCCCTCCTCCTCGAAGCTTAGTTGTACTTCTTTTGAGTTCGGTTCTATTCTATGATCTGGTCTTGAAACAACAACCTCTTCCTCACCTCACAAGTACACTAGAGACCCAACTTCCCGCTGACCTCTCTAAGACTCTGGTCTTGGTCGAAGAATTACTCGTCTTTCTCATAGGTACATAAAATAAACTAACTCTGACCTTTTCTCTTTTTACAAATGATTTTACAACAAAATGCTTCTTAAATAAAGAATTTAGATATAAAATTTAGTATGATTAATGCTTCTTAAATAAGCAGATATGAATTTAGTACATATGGATGCTTCTTAAATATGCAGATATAATTTGATACAGATTAATGCTTCTCAAATAAGCAGATATCAATTAAAGAGCAAATATATATTTATAAAAGTTCAAAGACTTTTATACTTGAGAAATTATGCTTCTTTGTAAGCAGATAGTAATTTATGCTTTGATCAAATAGTGCTTCTGTGTAAGCAAATATGTAAATTATGGACTGTTATAAAAGTTTAAATAACTTTTATATTTTGTGTGAAAAGTGCTTCTTGAATAAGCAAATAGATCAATTTTAGCTTTTACTCAAAAATGCTTCTGTTTAAGTAGATATATAATTTAATGCAAATTTATGAAGAATTATTTATTCTTTATGGATTAAAGAAAAGTTGTTTTAAGTTTAAATAACTTTCAAAGTGAAAATGCTTCTGAGTAAGCAAATAAGTTATTTTAAGCTTTGAATCAAATATGCTTCTATTTAAGCGAGATATATTCACTTAAGTTTGTGAAATAAAAGTTTAAATAACTTTTATATTATGCAACAATTATTTTATGAATAAATAAATTTATGAACAAATACTTGTGATGACAGATATCAAGTATAATAAATAAATCAGTTAAGCAATTCTTGATATAACAAATATTATTGTTTAACTCATATAATATATAAGAATATTTTATCTATTATGTGAACTTTTATAAATAGTGTCACTTGGTACTATAAGGAATCGTACGGTCGGATTCCTCTCCGTAGAGGTTTATCTTCGTAGCCTTGCGGAGCCCAAGTATAACAGAATTTATAATTTTCACAATTGATATTTATATAAATATTTTCAATAGATCACTACGATTCTCAAATCCGATTTGGATGACTAATCTTTTTGGAGCAGTATCTCAGTGTTGTTTTGAGCTATCAAGTGTCGTATCTATTTTACGATATTTATATAAATAATATAAATAAAAGGTTACTGAAGACTATAAGGAATCGTACGGTCGGATTCCTCTCTGTAGAGGTTTATCTCCGTAGCCTTGCGGCGTCCAAGTATCCTTTTATTTGATAAATAGATGAAATGTAGATATATAGAATTGTGTAAAACAATTTATATTTGTATATCTATAAATATAAATAAGCAAGAGATAATTCAAATAAAATAAATCAAACAACTTATCTCAATATGCTTAGACCAATTTCCTCTTCTCAAATAATCAGAACTTTTGTAAGAAGAGATAGAGAAGCTTTTTAGAGAGAATGTATGTAGGAGAGAAATAAGCTTTTCTTGAAAGTGAATTGGCAAATTGAAAATGAAGAAAAACCTCCCATTTATAAATTTTTGAAGTCAGGGGCAAAATAGTAATTTTTGAAAATTGATTTGAAATTAATGGTTGAGATTGTTTATTTTTGAAATGAATGGTTTGGATGGAAAAGTGGAGCACGCGGATTGCAAACAAAAACAAACTTCCGCCCATAAATTTTATTGACAACCAAAATTAATTTGGTCAAAGATTTTCAAAGAAATGCATTTAATGTTCAATTTTGACCACATGTTAAAACTATGAACTTAATGCCAGTCTGCTCACGCGTTTTTAGTCCCATAATAAGTGACGCACAGTTTTTTAAAGGAAGCCAGTACACTTAGTATGTTATATGCATGTATGTATGTTTAGTATATGTAGTATAGGTGTTCATAATATATTGTTAGTATATTTAGTACATAGAAATGGTTTATAAAACATACTGCTATGCACGTTGGTATATAATATATGATATTAACATACATGTTGCTATAAGTAGTACTATATGATATTCATACTAATATATATATATATATATATATATATATATATACACATATATTAAAATATAATTTATAATATATACATAAGTATATGTTATACATGCATGCATGGTTTCAAAATGAATGTCACTCACAAGTTTTAACAATTTTGTCAACACATGCACAATCCCAATATGATTGTCATGCATTTATTAATTGTTCATGTTTCTATATATATATAATGCTTATGATGCATGTTTGTATATATATTAACATAAATGCATGCATGCTTCATATATATATATATATATATATATATATATATATATATATATATATATACACAACACACACTCACGGTATATATATATAATATATAACACACTAGAATATGCATTCAATGTTCAAAATAAAAGCTAGCATTTAATGTCCAACATTAATTCGTTCAAAGGAGTTTGACTTTGACCAAGTCTAAAAACTCACTCACGGTTTATACACATGCAAGGTTGGTATATTCTATATATTATAAATGCATGCATGTTCCATATATATATATATAGGGGAAAATGGGTATGACAAAGTGCAAATTTTTGTTTACATTAATAATAAAACGACGTCGTTTTGGCTGAAAACAAAAAAAACACGGCTTCCGCGTAAAGCTTCTCTCCAGCGTCATTTTCCCCAAAACATAACTCCCGTTCCAGACTAAAGCAAAGAAGCTGTAGAGGGGAAAAGTACGAATCCAACTATTTCAGACCAAATCAAACGCCTAGTTCATCATTATCTAAAATAATGGAGAGTAGGATTTTTTCCTTCTGCTGTCACTTTCTTTTTACATTATGTAAAAATTTCCTGTGAAGTGCATTCTTCAAACTTCTGGTGCAATTGTAGTATTATGTACTTTTTGTTGCTTACATTTTGACTGTGTTTGGCTGTAGTTGTTCTCTTGGTAAGTCTAATGATTAGTATACACTCTAATAGCTTCTCAAAAAGTATACGCTCTAGTATTTTTGATACATGCATGTTTTGTTGATTGTATTATGACATGCCAAGGGTATGTTTGGAATTTGGAAAACTTGGAGGAAAAAAAAAGGAAAAAGAAAAAAAAATATATATAAAAAAGGATCATTAGTACATTTGGCAGAAATAAGAAATAATGCTCAATAATTATTATAATCTATCCATGCCTCCAAAGTCAGTATTAAATCAATATAAAGCAGTAAAACTACTGAACTCTAAAACAAGTAAGAACTCCAATATGGTAACTACTGAACTCCAAAACAAATGGGTGAGGTATGATATACTTACTCTTTTTTATTTTCAATTAAATTTTTTATCACCATTTATTGGTCAGTTACTACTCATTCTCTATATCATTGCCTTCATATTTTCTTTGGGTTGGTCCTTGTGAAACATAAAATAGAGGCTATTGATACCCGTTGAGATGGAAGGAAAACAATTTTTTTTCCTTTTACTGTGGTTTGATCTTGTGATACGATGAAGAGTAGCTGTTTGGGAAATTAGGAATTTATTCTAGTTGAACAAGTGAATATCTGACAAGAATGAATTTGGAACAAGAAACCTTAGTACAGAAGGAAAGGCCTAGTAACAAATATGACCCCAATTAGGCATTTATAGGAATTGTAGGATCAAGATCAGGTATGCTGATGCATCTGAGCATGTGTACATCAGGGCTTTCATTTGTGTTTGTGTTTATGTTTGTTGTTTTAATAATACTACACTTTTAGTTGATCATATAATTTTTTTCGAAGAATGATTTTATCTCTTACTCTAAGAAATGCAATTTTTCCTTTGTTTTCCCTTCATAAAATTTGGGGGAGCAGATAAATGTTCCCGAAGATGTTATATGTATGCTAGCTGTCCAGATTGCTAATCTTGGCGAAAGCGTGATAGGTGTTGCACTCCAAGAAAAGGAAGGTTTTCGATGGATAGGCCATCATTTAACTCAATCCTGGGTAGCATTTTAACAGTCCTGATGCAACAACTTATACTGCAAAAGTAGTATACATAATAGCTCCTAAAGTCGACCACAAATACAATCTATTGAGGATGAGCATGATGACACAACGTAGGTCCACGTAAATTGAATGCATTCATCAACGTTAGGGGCCTGAAATCTCTTACTGGACGAGTACATCAGTGTTGTGTTTCTGTTCATGTTGTTCAATGAGAAGCACATCTGATCCTGGGAGTGTAGCAACGAGAACCAACACGTGTATTTCTTATTCTAGTTTATGCAACTGACCCTTCATTCTTTGCTCAAGCATTTGAATAGAAAAATTAAGTCTGTTGAGGAGGTTGAGGGCTCTTGAAAATGAAGCTCAAAATTTTTGACGCAAAAAGAGGATGAATTTTTGAAACTTTGTCTACATGTGCAGATAAATTCTTATTTTAAAAATGACTAGTGATTGAATGGTGTTGTTTTCTTATAATATTATTGGACTAGAAATTTATTGATGTGAGATAAAAGTGTTTATTAAGTAATGCAGGTTTTAAAAAAGATGTTTTTTGGTTTGTATTCGAAGGCTATTTGTGCTTTTATACTAAGATGTCAAGTTGCTGCTATAAGTATGCAAAGAAAGTCAGGCTGCACCATGTTCATAAGGTGAATAAGCATTATAAAACTGTAGTTCTTTTGTTTGAGATCTTAAGTTTGTATTACAACAGCTCATGAATGCTGATCTGCCTTCGACTTTTGAAACTACAAACACCATTTTTTTAATAGAAACATATAGAAGTGTCCTGCCAAGATTATGTACTGAACAAAAAAAAAATTGGTTGCAAAAGTCTACCAAAAAGAAACATTGATGGGCAAAAGTCTCTACCCAAAATCCACCATAAAATTGCAACTAACCAAACAAAAGAAAAATTACCATGAAAATGCTTAAACTCAAGCTAGATATATGAAACAGAGTACATCAGACACTAATAATTTGCAATCTCACAAAAGACCTGTTTTCAACTTCGACCATCAACTATTAAACATCACCAATAAATGACTACTACAAATTCATTCAACATCAAACTACATTAACAAGCTAATACAACCACCTGTTCAAGCTAATACCATTAAAATCCAACTGCATTCAATTCTCATGTTCAGTTCAACCTCTAAAGGTAATACAACCACCTGTTAATTACAACAACAAAAATTTCATCCACCAACCATCATGTACAAAAGAGCCTTATAACAAAGATTATCCACAAAGATTATCCAAAGATTATCCATAACATAAAAAAGAAACAACACCACAACTAAAGATTAGGATCTTTTGGCCCTTTCTGCAACTTGAAGAGATTTGAGAGTAGTTACATGTATTCCTCTTCCATATATAGTCACTCCCATGATTACTACAATTTTGAAGGCCACTATTAAAAAAACAAATTAATACAAAATATAGATATACAAGTGTTATTATAGCAATATCGCTTACACAGAGGTGAAACACTATCATCATCTACACTTGGCTCTTGAGTAGTATCAACATTTGATGCTTTAGTTCAATAAGAATGAACAATTAAAATTTACCTAGACTGGACAAAAAAACAAGCTGCAAGGATTCATTACAATTCAGAGACAAGGATTCATCACCTGCAAAGGCAAATAAATATTGACTTCAGCTCAGTACGGTGAAATGGTGATACAACTACCAATTACCATAAGCTATGAGAATGATTAGTAAGGTTTGTTATTACTTAAATAAAAAGATGAATAGAAAGGTTTGTGGTGTTAGAATCTGAAGGTACTTAGCAAAAATGATTTGGAGAGTTGGAGTCTTGTGAGGTCTACATGTAAAATAACAGAGATGTTGGTAGGTGTCTTGTGTGTATTTAATACCTGAAACCATTAATACCATAACATAGTAAATTTTTCTCAAATACAAATATTTAAGCATTGAGCCAACTATGTTGCTGTACTACTTTGTCTATTGTTCGGGTTTGGGTATTAGCCAAAGAAAGGTCTATCTTATAATTAATGTTACTCTTCTGAAGCAAAACACAAACTTAGAAGGTAAGGACAACAATGTCTTTGGGGTGAAGTGTTGTTGACATGCCCCGATATCTTGGAAATCTGCATCAGGACCATATCATGCTCTAAACAGGAACTTGCCATTCAAAATTCAACAATGAAACATACCTGATTGAGTTAATGATTCTAAGAAAATGGATTAATGCTAAGAACTTCTGGGTCTTACACAATGCTTTAATATAACATTATTTTACTTGGGAAATAGATAAAATTGAGTAAATGATTATCCTAATATGGCATTTAGCTTTAAGAATTAAGTTTATTTCTTCAAATTTGGAAAGCAATCATACTGATTCTAGTAGTCTTGTACAAACTCAACAATATTTCACTAATTAATGATTATCATTAAGGCATAAAAACCATGAAAGGAAAGACATTAAATTTGTTTGTCTCATTAACTCAATATATTCACTAATAAAAAACATAAAACTCCATTTCCTCTGCAAAAAAGAAGAAAAAAGCATAACAGTAGCTCAACCATTACTACCTTATGCGGAGTCTTGGGCACCTTCCTGATCGGCTTGGGCGGCTTTGAAGACTCGCTGGAAAACCCACTATCTTGCCCTGGAGCACCCAATTACTGACTCTCAAAAATAGAAGAACCCTCATCCCGAAATCTCCAAGAGAAGCAAAACGTTGTTGTTCTGGCGATATACGCATCTATTCATTTTCTCTCTTAATTTCTTCACATATCAAGCATAAATCGGCATACCAGAAACACAAACATGTACGTATATAAGAATATGAAAGGAGAGAATCGATTTCAGATTTGTGGCTCGATCTTTGCTATTTGGGAGGAGAGAGCCTGATGGGTGTTCTTTTTCTTTTTTTTTTTATAAATAAAACGACGTAGTTTTTGAGACTGTGTACAAAAAAAATGTGCAAGGCTGTGTATTTTCATTTACCCCATATATATATATGATATATATATATATATATATAATAATAATTTTTCCCAATTTTGAAATAAAATAATTTTTGAGATTTTTTAAATAATAAAATTAATTTGAGAATAAATAAAAATTACCCATATGTAAAAAATGATTTAATCAAAATCTCTAGCATATGCATTTTATTTCGGTCAATAAGCAATAATTCGTTTAATGCCCATTTACAAGTTCCATTCGATCAAAGCTTGTTCATGTAATGAATTCTCACATAATTATATCTTAGCATATACATGAATTGATAAGGCTTTTGTCCCAAAAAGAATGTCACCAAATTAAATTATCAAAGATCGAGAAAATCAATTAGATAAGATTTAGAAAATATGTTTGGTCAAAATAAATAAGATAAATAAAACAATTATAATAAAAAATCCTATGGAGAGGATTCTACCCTTTTAATTAAATTATTTATTAATTATTGTTATCATCAAAATAAAACTAAAAGCTGGAGACCCAACAGGTTGGAAATCAAAAGAACAGAAAATTTATTTTTTCTAGTTTAGATACCCAAATTAATTTCTTTGTACTTTGAAAATCCACTGTTTTAAATCTATAACTCGTTTTTACGATCCGTTAAAGAGAGGTGCTAGACATATGTGTTTACTAGTTAACCCAAGTGGTAACACTCAAAAAGGATGAGTTTACAAGTTGTAGTGACTGATTTTGCTAAAACAGTCCCGTTTTTGGTAGAAGGAAACAAACTGTTTTGGGCCAGTTTTTGGCGGGGGCATTTTCGTCATTTTTTCGACCCTCAAAAATTTTAGAAATATTTGAGATGATAATTTGATGAGTTTTCTAGATTGTGTCCAAAAATGGCGATTTTTGGATGTATAGATAAGGCGTTATGAAATTTATGGGAAAAGACTATTTTAAAAGTAAACCCTTATAACTCCTTGTGGTTAACTCAAAAATTGGTGAACTTTTTATTGGGAGTATATGTATATAACAGGAGTATACCCTGTAAATTTTGAAAATTTTGGACAAAATTAAAATTTATGATCAATGTCTAAATATTCGACAGTTTTGGCCATATAAAAAATAGTAAATGAATTTTAAAAATTCTGAGAAAAATATATGTTCAATATGGGACTATATTCTGCTAAATCCCAGAAAAGAAAATTGTGCTATATTCTGATGTAGTATTTTTCATGAAAATAGTTTAGTTACGAACATATGAATTAAATATATTATGTGAAGTTGAAAAATTGGTAAATAGGATTTTATAGCTTGGAAATCTTATATAAGGTATATGCAGATTTTTTGTAAGACCCCGAAATTTTTTTAAATAAAAAGGAATTTCCTTTATTTATTATTTTGAAATAGTAAGGGTTGATTTGATTAATGTGGATAGTTAAGGGTTAAATACGCAAATATTTCAAAATAAGCAAGTGGTTATAAAATATTCATTGTTGTCGGGGAATATTCGTTTGGTCGTGGAATATTAAATCTTTGTCGGGAATATTAAATGACGGCAAGCAAATGACCATGTGTGGGCCCCATAACTGAAAGCGATTGGATGAAGAAAACGACAAATATAAGTTGTTTTTAAATAGCAGAAGTAGTTATTCAAGTATATATCTTGTTGGAATACCCTGTGGTTAAAACACACTAATCGCGTTGTTGAACAAGAAGACATTGCAGTATTGCACCAATTATTGATTCTTACGTGAAGGCACTACTCAATAATGGTTACGATAATTACCGCTTCGTATTTTATTGAGTTAATAATTGTCATTGCGTTGATATTTTATATTCTTTGTTGTTTCAATAATTGTCATTACACAAGATTTTCATTATCGAAGCAATAATTCATATTATCTCGAATAATATTATTAGATAACATTATTGGCAATGTCTAGAAAGTTCTGCCTAAGGAGAGGTTTGTCATCTAATTGCGCTGCCAAGAAGAAGAAATTCTTATTGAAAGCCCCTCTTTCCTAGAACCGCACTCGTTGTCAATATTGTGATTCTGTAATATTATTTGTGAATAATTAATTATTAATTTATATGATGAGGAAAATATTGATTTTATGTGGATATAGATGGAGAAAATTTTAAAATGACAATTGTTGAAAATTAATATTTTATCTTTTTACGATAAAATAATTCATTTAAATATATTATTTTAATAATATATTAATCTGGTGATATTTTACAATGAATGTGGGATATATGAGTATATGAGGAGGAAGAGTATTTTGTGGCATTAAATGTTTAACACATGTTTTGTGTGTTTGGTGGACACAATTATTAATCAAATTTGATTATAAACTTGTAAAATCACCCGTTTGTGGATTTCGGTCAATTTCTATTTGGAATTTGGAAAACTTTCTTCTGCAAAGTTGTAGAGAATTGAATTTCCTATAAAAACTCGCGAGATTCAAATTTTCTGATGAAAGGGCTATTTATTATGAATTATTGAAGTTCCGAAGCTCAGAAATAATTGATTTTTGGGAGTTTAAATTATTTTTATTAAGAAAAACGTTTTTTGTATTTTTTGGACATCATTAACATGTGTGGCTGGTGTTTTGACCAAAAGGTGGGCTAAGGAAAATTTGTATAATTATATTAATATTATATTAAATTTTACGCTTTGGTGTTCTAAGCATTTTCCTATAAATAGGGTGCTTAGGTTAGAATTGAAAATCACACCGTAAATGAAGTTTTCTCTATTTCTCTCTCGATATTTTGAGCGTATTCTTGTGAGTATTTTGAATATACTTTGAGTATTGCTAGACGGTGGTAAGTTCCCTTCAAAGACTATATACTAGATTCCAAATTTAAAGTACTAATCTTTCGAGGTAAGGGATATTATTTTTTTTTCAGTAATGATATTATTTCTTCAATATCATTATAATTTGAAATGTTGATCTGAAGTTTTATCAAATTTGGAACTTTTTCATGTCGGGGTTACTATTCATGGGTTACTATTCATGAGTTACTATTCACGATTCTACTATTCATGAGTTACTATTCACGAGTTACTATTCACGAGTACTATTCATGAAGTGTGAAAATGTTTTTTGTGGAATTTCTATCTTTTGTGTGTGAGTTACTATTCACGTGATACGACACTATTCACGATATGACCTTTATTCATCGAAAAATAAAATTTCTTCTTTTCGTCAAAATATCTATTTTGGATACTAGCTTTGATTGTATCCATGTTTTGATCATTCTTGAATTTTACACCACTATGATTATTTTTGAGGTATTGTTGGACATGGATAAAACAAAGTACTAATCCTTAATCCTTAATCCTTGTCATTTTGTTTCATTGGATTCTTTCTTTAAAATATTTTTCATCATCCTCGGTCTTAAATGATGATATTATTGAATATCTTTGGCACAGTAGTGCAAAGATGAATGATTTCTCAAGAATATCTTTGGCACATGGTGCAAAGATGAACAGTGTTTAAATGAACATGACCAATCGATGAATATCTTTGGCACAGAGTGCAAAGATGAATATTTGATTCAGGATGTATATTGATTGATGTTACAGGATAAAAGATGAGCGATGAACTTTTAAATTCATACATAGAAGATAGTAGTTTGCATTCTCTACTTAACTCTTCTAATGAATTATTATTTCATTGCTGCGATATTGATTTAAAGTTTGTTGTCTATTGTATTCTATTAGATTTTTCCTGTTGAAGACTAACGATAATTTGTTGTATATTATCTTAGTCATAATATTCTTTACCGAGCTAGTTGAGCTCACCCTTTTTCCTTTTTGTTCCATTTTTCTCGGGAGGCGAGAATATATAGCGAATGCAGTCAAAGGTATGGAATGAAGTTTTTAGAAAGGATTGTTTAGTAGTCCTCACCATTTTTGTAAAATAATGTATCAATAAATGTGATGAGGATTTATTTGAGTATAGATATTGTCTAGAAGATAATATTTGTATTCAAACTCACGCTTTCTTGTTGTAATAATAAAGTTGTAGTTGTTTACGTACCATGTATTGACAACCTCGTCGGAATAGGTGATGTATACCTATTTTGGGGGCGTCACGGTTGGTATCGAGCTTAGGGATATGATCTCTGGCGGAGATCGGGAATAGAACTAGGAGGGAGAGACGAGTAAATCCTTCGCTAGTGTGTCCTACCTAAGCTTATTTGTTAGTTGGTCAATATAGGATATTATGTGATATATTGATTTCCTTAATTAACCCTTGTTTTATGATGATTTGAGAATGTCGATTTGAGAATATTAACAATGGAGTAAATGAGACCGTGGAGATGCTGATACTTTACCAATGAGGAGAACGTCAACAGTCGGGCAATGTACCTCCCTTGAACAACACCGATTGAAAGCGATGATGAACGAGGGATGTTTAGAAGTTTTTTTGCGATTCATGCAAAATCGATTTAGGGAACTTCGTGTTCAAAATACTGAGGAGGAAATGATAGCAATTCACGGGTTGTCACAACCAAGCAGCTTCAAAGAGTTGGGACCACCGAAATTTAAGGAAAGCGGATCCGATCATGGCGGAAGCATGGGTCAAACAAATTACCAAGATATTCGATGTCTTGGGATGCACGGAGGAACAGAAGGTTCCATTCGCCACCTTTATGTTCCGTGGCGAGGCGGACTCATCGGTGGGAGTCTCATGAAGCGCACCATCCAAACGCAAGACTCAAGATGTCTTGGGAGACGTTTGAAGCTATTTAATAACAAATACTTTCCGAAAGTGTTCGTCTATATGAAGGAAGTGGAGTTCATCGATTGGAACAAAACAACATGACGGTGTCTCAATGACGAGGCAAAGTTTGCGAGTTATCCGTGTTTGCACCTAATTTGGTGGAGAATGAGGAACGGATGACGCGGATGTTTCTTAGAGGTTTGAAACCCGGCATACGTCGAGATCTCATTTCTCATAAATTTTCTCTTTATTCAGATGTTGTAAAATGAGGCTCAATTATTAGAGCGAGATAACGAAAAATACGGTCAACCGAGGGACCACAACCGAGGATCGTGATCGAGAGATAGCGATCAATGTAAATAATGATAACTGCGGAGAAAGAAATGTGATTTTACGAAATGGTAACCACTCTGGTGGTAATCATGGCCATGAAAATAGAAGAAGTGAGTCGGGGAGATTTTAAAGAGGAGATTTAACAAATGACCATGTGAAGATGACGATCTTGGAAGCAACCGGTTCTAAGGAGGAGAACGACCACCCATTATATGCTACAAATGCGGAAAAGAGGGACATATCACCAAACGCCCACAACAGTTCAAGGTATGCTATAATTGTGGAAAGGAAGGACATATCGCTCGAGATTGTACGATGAATGAAACCTAGTTCAATGGGATTATGACTCAAAAGATCGTCCCCGGAAAAAGTCAAAGTCAACGATTCCGGAAGAAGCGTTTGTTGTGATCGGTCATAATGCGAGAACCCAAACGAGGTGATCACGGGTAAGCTATTTATAAATTCTTGCGAAGTTTATACCTTACTTGATAACGGTGCTACCCATTCATTTATCTCTCTGCATGTGCTCAACGCTTAAACTTGACTCGGGAGAAATTAGACTTTGACCTATCTCATGGAAACTCCGTTAGGAGAAACTTTCATCACATCCACTGCTTATAAATCTTGTTTGATTCAAGTTGGCACCATTACCTTACCTGTTGACCTTATCTCTTTAAAGATACTTGCTTTTGATGTGATTTTAGGGATTGATTGGTTAACTACTCATCATGCCAAAATTGATTGTTTTTCGTAAGGTTGTTAGTTTTCATATTCCTAACCAACCTGTTGTATGCAATTCAAGCAACTAAACCATTAAAATCGATCATCGTCATATCTAATCATAAAGCTATTCGCTTATTAAAAACGGATGTCAAGCTTTCTTAGCCCATGTTATGGATTTGAATAAAGACACGCCAAATTTGAATGATATTCTGTTGTTATTGACTTTCCCGACGTATTTCAAGAACTTCCCTTGGTCTACCCCGAGCGTGAAGTTGAATTCTTTATTGATCTTGAACCAGCACAAAGCCCATTTCTAAAACCCCATATCGAATGGCTCCTATTGAACTTCAGAGTTAAAGGTCCAACTACGAAATTGTTGGACATCGGTTTCATTCGCCCTAGTACATCTCCTTGGGGTGCTCCTGCTTTATTCAGTAAAAGAAGAAAGACGGGAGTATGCGACTTTGTATTGACTATCGAAATTGAACCATGTCACCATCAAGAATAGGTATCCTCTACCTCGTATTGATGACTTGTTTGACCAAATTGCAAGGGCACAATTCTTTTCAAAAATCGATCTTCGCTCGGATATCATCAATTGAAGATTAAAATCGAGGATATTCCAAAGACGCCTTCGAACTCCTGGTATGGGCATTATGAATTCTTAGTCATGTCTTTCGGACTAACTAATGCTCCTGCGGCTTTCATGGATATGATGAACCGAGTATTCAAGGAATATTTGGATCAATTCGTTGTTGTCTTTATTGATGACATTCTCATATATTCCAAAAGCCGTGAAGATCATGAGCACCATTTGAAGCTGGTACTCCAAAGGCTTCGTGAAAACCAACTATATGCCAAATTGAAGAAATGTGAGTTCTGGCTTGAGGAAGTAGCATTCCTTGGGCACGTGGTGTCGAAACATGGAGTATCTGTTGATCCAGCGAAGATTGAAGCAATACAAAGTTGGGAGCAACCAAAGTCGGTGGTCAAGTACGTAGTTTTTGGGCTTAGTGGTTATTATCGAGATTCTTGGAAGGTTTTTCGAATCGCTACTTCATTAACCCAACTAACTTCGGAAGGATACAAAATTCGTTTGGAGTGAAGAATGCGAGAAGAGTTTCCAAGAGCTTAAGAGGAGACTTATTTCTAAGACTGTTCTAACAATACCATCCGGTTCGGATGGATTTGTTATCTCATAAATGATGCTTCGAGCAAAGGGGTTAGGATGTGTTCTCATGCAACGTGGGAAAGTCATAGCCTATGCCTCATGACAACTTAAAGAGTATGAGAGGAATTATCCTACTCATGATCTAGAGTTGGCAAATCAATTTTCCGCTAAAGATATGGAGGCACTATCTATATGGGGAGAAAGTGGAGATATATTCGCACCATAAAAAGCCTTAAATATTTTTTCACTCAAAAAGAACTCAACACGCGGCAATGACGCGTTGGCTCGAACTATTGAAAGACTACGACCACACTATTCAATACCATCCCGGTAAAGCGAACGTGGTAGGTGACGCATTGAGTAGAAGATCATATCTTGCGGAACGAGTGCGATGATGTCAAGTATACGACAGAGCCAACTTTAATAGAAAAGTTAAGGTTGCTCGCCACCACCGGCCGGAATCGATGCGTATGAAGAAGAAAGTACAAGAAGGAGCTATTCCTAAGCGAGAATTGATGAAGAAGGAATACTTGAGTCCACTCTAGACTTTGTGTTCCTAACGACTCGATTTGAAGTACAAGATTATGATGGAGGCACACAATACGCCATTTGCAATCCATCCTGGAAGTACTAAAATGTATCGTGATCTTCGACATACATTTTGGTGGAACAATATGAAGAGAGAGATTGCAAAGTTTATCTCGATGTGTTTAACTTGCTAACGTGTAAAGGCGGAGCATCTTGTACCTAAGGGTCCGTTGCAACCACTTGAGATTCCGTAATGGAAGTGGGAACACATTACTATGGATTTCGTTACGGGTCTTCCTACGGTTTCTCAAGGCATCAATGCTATTTGGGTTATTGTTGATAGATTAACCAAGTCTGCTCATTTCTTGCCGATACGGGAGACTTATTCCCTTGAACGTCTTGCTAGTATGTACGTGAATGAGATTGTGAGGTTGCATGGCATGCCTGTATCCATAGTTTCGGATCGTGACCCAAGATTCACTTCAAGATTTTGGGTTAGCTTGCAAAAAGCTATGGGCACGGATTTGCGATTTAGTTCGGCATACCATCCCCAAACAGACGGACAATCAGAGAGGACTATTCAAACTCTTGAAGATCTATTAAGACTCTGTGTCCTAGACTTCAAGGGTAGTTGGGATAAGTATTTACCATTGGTGGAATTCTCCTACAACAACAATTATCAGGCAAGTATAGGTGTGGCTCCATTTGAAGCATTATATGGACGAAAATGTCGTTCTCCAATATGTTGGGATGAGGTGGGTGAAGCAACATTGTTGGGACCCGAGTTAGTACGTATGACTACCGAAAAGATCCAAATGATTCGACAACGTATACAAACGGCACAAGATCGACAAAAGAGTTATGCGGATCTTCATCGAAAGGACGTGGAATTTAATGTAGGGGATCATGTATTGTTGCGAGTTGCTCCATGGAAGGGAGTTACAAGATTTGGGAAGAGAGGAAAGCTCAATCCACGATTTATTGGTCCATTTCAAATTCTTGACCGAGTAGGAAATGTAGCCTATAGACTTGCATTACCTCCGAATATGTCTAAATGTTCATAATGTGTTTCACATATCCGCATTTCAGTAAATATGTGAAAGACCCGAACCACGTTATTGAGTTAGAACCGGACGAGATAGCCGAAGACTTAACGTATGAGGAGGTACCGTCAAGATCTTGGATAGGAAGGAGCATGTCCCACGCCGGAAAGGTCATACCACAAGTTAAAGTTTTGTGGAGGAATCATGCTATAGAGGAAATGACCTGGGAGTTGGAAACGGAAATGAAAGCGAGGTATCCTCACCTTTTCAAAACACCAGGTACGTACGTCAATTTCGAGGACGAAATTTCATAAGGAGGGAGGTTGTAAGACCAAAATTTTTTAAATAAAAGGAATTTCCTTTATTTATTATTTTGAAATAGTAAGGGTTGATTTGATTAATGTGGATAGTTAAGGGTTAAATACGCAAATATTTCAAAATAAGCAAGTGGTTATAAAATATTCATTGTTGTCGGGAATATTCGTTTGGTCGTGGAATATTCGTGATCGCTGTCGGGGAATATTAAATGCGACCAGCAAAATATGTGTGGGCCCCATAACGAAAGCGATTGGATGAAGAAAACGACAAATATAAGTTGTTTTAAATAACTATAGTAGTTATTACTAATTAATCTTGTTGGAATACCCGGTGGTTAAAACACACTAATACGCCGTTGTTGAACAAGAGCACACCAGTATTGCACCAATTATTGATTCTTACGTGAAGAAGGCACTACTCAATAATGGTTACGATGAATTACTGCTCAAAGATTTTATTGAGTTAATAATTGTCATTGATATTTTATATTGTTTTGTTTCAATAATTGTCATTACACATATTTTTCATTATCGAAGCAATAATTCATATTATCCGAATAATATTATTAGATAACATTATTGGCAATGTCTAGAAAGTTCTGCTAAGGAGAGGTTTGGTCATCTAATTGCTGCTACCAAGAAGAAGAAATTCTTATTGAAAGCCTCTTTCTTCCCGGCCGTCCGTTGTCAATATTGTGATTCTCATAATATTATTTGTGAATAATTAATTATTGATTTATATGATGAGGAAAATATTGATTTTATGTGGATATAGATGGAGAAAATTTTTAAAATGACAATTGTTGAAAATTAATATTTTATCTTTTTCGATAAAATAATTCATTTAAATATATTATTTTAATAATATATTAACTTGGTGATATTTTTTACAATGAATGTGGGATATATGAGTATATGAGGAGGAAGAGTATTTTGTGGCATTAAATGTTTAACACATGTTTTGTGTGTTGGTGGACACAATTATTGGCCCTAAATTTGATTATAAACTTGTAAAATCACCCGTTTGTGGATTTCAGTCAATTTCTATTTGGAATTTGGAAAAACTTTCTTCTGCAAAGTTGTAGAGAATTGAATTTCCTATAAAAACTCAAGAGATTCGAATTTTCTGATGAAAGGGCTATTTATTATGAATTATTGAAGTTCAAGCTCAAAATAATTGATTTTGGGAGTTTAAATTATTTTTGTTAAGAAAAACGTTTTTGTATTTTTTTTGGACATCATTAACATGTGTGGCTGGTGTTTTGACCAAAAGGTGGGCTAAGGAAAATTTGTATAATTATATTAATATTATATTAAATTTTACGCTTTGGTGTTCTAAGCATTTTCCTATAAATAGGGTCTTAGGTTAGAATTGAAAATCACACCGTAAACCCAAGTTTTCTCTATTTCTCTCTCGATATTTTGAGCGTATTCTTGTGAGTATTTTGAATATACTTTGAGTATTGCTAGATTCGGTGCAAGTTCCCTTCAAAGACTATACCCTAGATTCCAAATTTAAAGTACTAATCTTTCGAGGTAAGGGATATTATTTTTTTCAGAATGATATTATTTCTTCAATATCATTATCTTCGAAATGTTGATCTGAAGTTTTATCAAATTTGGAACTTTTTCATGTCTGGGGTTACTATTCATGGGTTACTATTCATGAGTTACTATTCACGAGTTACTATTTATGAGTTCTTATTCACGAGTTACTATTCACGAGTACTATTCATGAAAGCGTGAAAATGTTTTTTTGTGGAATTTCTATCTTTTGGTGTCGGAGTTACTATTCACGTATACGGCACTATTCACGTATACGACACTATTCACGTATCGACATTATTATTCATCGAAAAATAAAATTTCTTCTTTTAAGTCCAAAATATCTATTTTGGATACTAGCTTGATTGTATCCATGTTTTGATCATTCTTGAATTTTACACCACTATGATTATTTTGAGGTATTGTTGGACATGGATAAAACAAAGTACGAATCCTTAATCCTTAATCCTTGTCATTTTGTTTCACTTGGATTCTTTCTTTAAAAATATTTTTCATCATCCTCGGTCTTAAATGATGATATTATTGAATATCTTTGGCTTAGTGCAAAGATGAATGATTTTTGAAGAATATCTTTGGCTTTAGTAGTGCAAAAGATGAGCAGTGTTTAAATGAACATGACCAATCGATGAATATCTTTGGCACATAGTGCAAAGATGAATATTTGATTCCGTATGTATATTGATTGATGTTACGAGGGATAAAAGATGATTTATGAACTTTTAAATTCATACATAGAAGATAGTAGTTTGCATTCTCTACTTAACTCTTCTAATGAATTATTATTTCATTGCGCGATATTGATTTAAAGTTTGTTGTTTATTGTATTCTATTAGATTTTTCCTCGTTGAAGACTAACGATAATTTGTTGTATATTATCTTAGTCATAATATTCTTTAATTGAGCTAGTTGAGCTCACCCTTTTTCCTTTTTGTTCCATTTTTCTCGTGAGGAGGCGAGAATATAAGCGAAATACGCAGTCTGGGGTATGGAATGAAGTTTTAGAAAGGATTGTTTAGTAGTCCTCACCATTTTGTAAAATAATGTATCAATAAATGTGATGAGGATTTATTTGAGTATAGATATTGTCTAGAAGATAATATTTGTATTCAAACTCACGCTTTCTTGTTGTAATAATAAAGTTGTAGTTGTTTACGCACCATGTATTGACAACTCGGAAATAGGTGATGTATACCTATTTTGGGGCGCCACATTTTGATGGAGGTTTTGGTCATTGGTGATGAAATCTTATGTGTATGGCATTTTGAATGATTAAATGCATTATTTGGTAAAGTGTAAACAATTAAAATAAATTGTTTATAAGCTTAAGAAATGATTAAAATATTGTTATAATATTAATAATATTAGATTATGAGATTATTAAGTGATTGATAACATTTGGATTAAAGTGTTGTTAAATCATTGATTTAAAATATTATTTAATAATTAATAATATTAGTGAATGAATTTAATGATTATTTACTTTGTACGAAGGATTTAGAATCCAGCTTGTTGGATTGAAGGAATTAAGAATCCATGCTTGCTGGATTGAAGGATTCAGAATCCAGCTTGCTGGATTGAAGGATTTATGAATCCAGGCTTGCTGGATTGGAAATCTGTTGAGTCCAGGTCGCTGGATTTGGAATCCAGTCTACTGGATTGGAAATTTGGTTGCTAGATTTAGAATCTAGGTTGCTGGATTAGTATTTGACTTATTAGATGTTAAAGAATAACTTATGAAATGAAAAAGCGAGTGTTAAATCATAATGTATATGATACAGTGATTGAAGAATTATCAAAGGACGATAATAGTAATGATGTGAAGGTGTTATCTAATTTTTAATTTTTGTGATGAAGTGTTAGATAATCCTATGGATAAAGTAGTTATATTGTGAGATAAAATGTTTTATGCTAATGGAAAGATCAATCTTATAATTGATAGGTCTTTCATGAGAGATTAAATTAGATTGCTTAACAGTAATCAGCGGTACGAGCAAGTTTCCCTAACTCAAACTTAAACTTGAGTTGTATGTTCAAATCATGTTAGTGAATAATTGTTGTTGATTATTCACGTCTATACTGATTATTGATTCGCACTTAATGCATGTTGTATATGTTCATCAGGTATTAAAGACTGAGCACCTTCATTACCATAAGGTTCAGTTAAATTGTTCATGTTCATTGTTGACCTTCAAACATTATTGATTCAGTCATGCAATTATTGAAACTTGATTCATGTTATTTCACAATTATTATATTGTTAAAAACTTGAAAGCTTATTCATTCTTTTCAATCATGATATATCTCCATTGTATTTAAAACTTGCTGGGCAAATTCGTTGCTCACCCTTACTATATCATGATAAAATTTTTAGATTAAGATGAAAGCTTGAATAAGGATAGAGGCAAATGCAAAGTGCAAGATTAAATTATGGTGCAGTTAGATTTATTAAATTTTCTGAAGAAAATAGCATTGTAAACCTTTTTAGATATTGAAGGTATGTATTTAGTTAAGGTTGTAGACCTTGGAAATGATGTGTAAAAGTTTAATGTATGAACAATTTATGTTTATATCTTCCACACCTCCAAAATTTATTGCTAGACCAGTCCCAAACTGAGCCCCACTAACACCCATAGCAAAAACAGTAGCCAAGAATCAGAAATTGATCATCAAGGTATAAAACCCTAATTTAGAATCTGACCTTTGATGATGTATTAGATGTTAGTTTTTGTGTGTTAAACATGTTGAATATAGTGTTATTAATTGATCTGGGTTGCTAGATGTTAGATCCATAACATCTAGAGGCTCGGATTTGATTTTTTATAAAATCTAGAAATTTTTGTTTTTGATGTCTGACAACGAATGTCAGACCATCTAGATATCATCCTGTTTATGTTTTAACTGTTTAAATGTTTAAAGTTGTAGTATGTCATGAGATCTTTTTTCTGAAGCTTGAATCAGGACCAAATCATGCATGGATTGAAAGTTATTCTTGGTCAAAGTCGGTTGACCAACCATAACCAAACAAAATCTGGGTAACCCAGAAGTTACCTAGAACACTCTGACAGTAATTTTCTGACTTTAGATCTTTCGTGTGTTAGCTGTTTTGTTCTTGATGTTGTATCTGGAATGTAGTTTGGTATATGGACTGTTGATTCAAGGTTTTAGATCATCTAAATATCATGCATGTTAGATTTCATGGATGGTCAAACCAAGCAGGATGAACACGAAATACGTTTTCTGGGTAACCCAGAAAATGTATGATCATGTATTCTAACATGGTTTGACCGGTCCGGATCTGTAGATTGTGTTGTTATTTTGTTGATGTTTTGTAATAGATCTCTTAAGGTACATGCTGGCTACAACCTGAAATCAATAGATAACTAAAACATTTCATGAAAAGCAAGTTGTGAAATCCCAAATATGAACAGTTCATTTCTAGGTAACCCAAAAAATGAAGAACAACTCTGACAGCTTGTTCTTAAGCTTAGATCTTGCATTTGATGCATGTTTTGACTGTGTTTGTTGTTTGATCTTGTAGTGTTACAACAGTACTACAAGATCTGACTAACAACATTCCCAGAAACACACTATACACAGATTAATTGATGGTCAAACATGGTCCCTCTCGTTCACTGTCTATGAAGATCTGGGTTTCATCAAGAACATGAAGAACACCTATAGCGACGATTCTGTCGCTATATGCAGTCTTTAGCGACACTTTATTTATGAAATTATTATTTTTATTAAATATTAAGAAAAAATTAGTTTTTAATTATGAAAAATACATAATAAATTGCTAAAAATTATTTTAAAACCTAAAAAATTAGTTTTTAATAATTTTGAATATATTTCATAATATTTTATATTTTTGGAATATTAATGGTATTTAATTTATTTAATTATAATATTAAATAAATTGTTTAAAAATTATTTTAATAATTGAAAAATCATTTAAAAATTATATTATGTTATAAGAAAATATTTTAAGTTATTTTAATGACTTTTAATATTTTGTGATGAATTTCGTTAATAAATTAATATTAATGATAATTAAATTATTTAATAAATGCATTAAATAAATTAATTAAAATAATTTTATTATATTAAAAATCATTTTAAATGATAATAAGGTATTTAAAAATATTTTAAGTTATAAAATATAACTTTCAATATTTAAAGGTAAATTTTATTAATGATTTACTATTAATGATATTAAAGTTATTTAATAATTATATTAAATAAATTAATTTAAAATAATTTTAATATTATAAAAATAATTTAAAATGAAAATAAAGTGTTTAAAAATATTTTAAGTTATTAAATATAACTTTTAATATTTAAAGGATAATTTCATTAATAATTTAATATTAATGATATTAATTTAATATTAAATAATATTTGATCTATTTAATAATTATATTAAATAAATAGTTTAAAAATGGTTTTATTAATTTCAAAATCATTTAAAAGGATATAAATGAATTAAAAATATTTTTAGTTATAATTAATGACTTTTAATATTTTGATAAATAATACATTAATACTTTAATATTAATGGTAATTATTTAAAAATACTTTTAAGTGTTTAACAAATTATTTAAAGGTAATGTTAATACTTTTAAAAATATTTTAAGTTATTATAAATAACTTTAATATTTTGGCAATGGTTTCATTAATAATTTAATATTAATTAAATATTAATGATAATAGAAATATTTAATATTTAAATCATTTAATAATGATTCCAAGAGTTTGAAAATTTATGATAAATTATAATAATTAATTAAAATTATTATAAGTCATTTAAAATAATACGATTTGATACTTACGCTTATTGAACTACGTGATAGTAGTCTTAGACTCGATAATTACTTGCGATAAAGCCGCTTTCAATACAATCGGCATATTTCAGAAATTGATCTGAACTTAGATAATTTGACTAGATATGTGTCTGTTTGCGATCCAATAACTGCTAAACATATATGACAATGTGATTAGGTTATGTGCTGACTGTAAATAGCAGTACTATGTGATATGATATATTATTCTAATTGAATAAATGATCTTATCAATGATAGGTTGATATATAAAAGATAAAATTAAGTTGCATACCTTTGCATTTACTTTATGTAATGGACATAAGTAAGAAAGTTTCAGAATTATATTATCATTGTGCCAGAATATTAACTCTATTGTTATCGATTATGTATCCGATCATTATTTATCGATGACAATTATTATTGTATAATTCGGATATTTATTACGTTCGCTAATTTCTAAATATGGTTATACAAGTGTCCTCACTTGGATAATCATTGTATTTAATCACATGTTGATACATACTTATTAATTTCCATTACATATATGTTGACTTAAAAGTTGTCTAAGCTATTTGATCCGGCTAGACACAAACTTAAAAATATTATTGAACAAGATAGAACTTTATTATTATCCGACCAAATTGTTTTGGTTTGGATTCCCGACTAAGTATGAACATCCCGTATATGGGAAAGCTTTTTTACGCCAAACGCGGATCAGATGAACGATAATATCGTTCTTGCATATAGTATTGATCAATATAGGGAATAACGGGCTGATCACCTCCCGTGCCCGTAAGTTATGAAGATTTGCAAATGAAGTTCTGTTTAACCTTTTCGAAAATAGAAAACAATGTTCATAGTCTGTCGACTAATCTCCAGTTATAGTCAGTATGTAATTTCAAAAATTTGATATAGAATTAATATATTGTTATTATTGGTTCAGCTTACTTCACAACTGTTGATTCGTTGTAGAAGTGTCGTACAAAGAAAATATTCACTTCTTTTAGCTAATACTTATTATTGATATTACTTGCTGGGCACTCAAATACTCATCCTTGCTTAATTTAAATGTTTTCAGCTAAGTGTGAGCAACCAGAAGGCTCGGCTAAGAATAAAGGGGAAGGGAAGGTTGCAGAATAATTTGGTGTTATATTATGTAATAGTTTAACTTTATTAAGATAAGGATGATATATGTTATCTATCATGTAATGAAAGTTTACAGGTTGCGTACTTGGGAGTAGACTCTGATATGTAAATTAAGTTTGGTATTTATATTATTGTTATTATTATTAGTATTATTCTGCTCATAGAAATGGTATCGTGAAGCAGCGAGTTCGGGTTTGAAGTACCTGAATTTGGGGGTGTCACAGGTTGGTATCAGAGCTTTAGGGTTAGAAACCTTATGTGGGATAGACCTTAGGCTATAACCTTAGAACATAGGGAAACGTTGAAAATACAAATAACTCATATAGAGTTTAAAAAAGAGATGAATTGAATAAATTCATCGTAAAATAAAATAAAAGATAACTTATATAAAACTACTATTTGCTGTGTGTATATACTATATGCTAATTAGGATAATTTATGTCTGTAGATGTCCGGAGGAAAAGGCTTATTATATGCTTATAACTTGAAGGAGGATCAAATCCATACACCCGAGATAATATCAAAGCCAATAGCTGAAATAGAGGCTCACGTTGAAGGTAACTTTGATGAGGTGATCATCCTGGAAAATATAGTATCAGATCCAGAAACAATAGAACTGACAGATAGTGATTCGAACACCAAAGTTGGAGCTAATCAAGCATCAACCGAAGTGCAGAATCTGCGGGACCAGGTTTCCTCTTTGGAAAAGCTGTGGTTAATAGAAAAGCTGCTAAATAGTCAATTGCGTCAGGCGTTAATAGAAACAATGGAAGAACAAGATAAACTTAAAATCCAAATTGATCAGATGGGAGCCAAAAGCAACATATCGTGTGTAGCTCCGAGCAATAAGGGGAAAAGAAAGATAAAAGACCGTGATATTGGAAACTCCGATAACAACCAAGGGAACCTTAACAGAATAGAGAAGTGTACAAATTGTGACAAGAAACATGAAGGTGTATGCAGGAAAGGGAAAAAGATATGTTACATTTGTGGCTATGAGAGACATACCTCTCTTTATTATACTGACTATAAGCAAGGTGCATGTTTTATTTGTGGGTTGGAATGTAAGACCCCAGCTTTTATAAATAAAGATGAATTTTTCTATAAATATTATTTTTGAATATTATGGAATAAATTTGATATAATGTTATAGTTGTGGGTAATATTTATAAATTTTGCAAAGTATGCAAGTTGTTATAAAATATTCGTTTTGGTGAGAATATTCTTTTTGTTAGGGAATATTAAATATAACTACTCAATCATTGGTGGACCCAAGAATGTAATTATTATTTGATTGAGAAAACGACAAAATATTTTATAAAAATAACGGCGGAGGTGTTACCGTTAAAAGCATTGAACTACCCGGTTGGTAAAAAATACAAGATGTACGCATTGGTTGCATAGTAGCACACGGTATTGATTATTGATGCTTACGTGAGAAGTCACTCAAATATACTCAATTATTGCTATAGTAATTCTTTGCATCATATCTCTTATATTATTGATTCAATTATTGTCACAATGTCATCCATATAATATGTTATAGTATTAAATCAATAATTGAGATGACAAGTTATAAATGATTAATAATTGTTGAAAGATTAAATATGTGTTGATGAAAAATAAAATGATTTGTGGTAAGTTTGATTATTTTATGGGGGGCTCATATGTCATCATCTAAGAGTCTCTTCGTCAATAGTAATTACCTTCGTCAATAGTAATTACCCTTGTGAATAGTATTTACCTTCAATCGATAGTAATTACCTTCGTCGATAGTAATTACCCTTGTGAATAGTATTTACCTTCGTCGATAGTATTTACCTTCGTTAATAGTAATTACCTTTACCGACGTCGAACCACTTGTCGTTTCACATTATAGGCGTCGAACCACTTGTCGTTTCACATTACAGGCGTCAAACCACTTTTCTTTTCACATCATTAGTCGTCAAGCCACTTGCCTTTTTTCACACGGCGGTGCTAAGCTAGAAATCTTCTATAAATAGAGGCCTAGGGCTTCATTATTTTCACAATTCATTCAAGCTATAGAGAGAGAATGTATAGAGAGAATAAGAGAGAAAGAAGAAGAGTATTTTGTTACTACAACGCTGCGATATTCAATCTCCTACCAAAAGTAAGGGGTGTTATTCTTTCTTATTCATGAAGAGAACTGTTGTTATTCCATTGCTTATTATTACATTGGAATAACTTTTGTATCTGGCGGTTTACCCTATACTTGGTGACATTCTTCTATTATTACATTGGAACATCATCATGCATGCGTTTCTGTGGGACTGGTTCCATTCTTTATTATTATTACATTGGAACATCACATGCATGTGTTTTACACCGGACTGGTTCCGCTCTTTATTATTATTACATTTGGAACATCACATGCATGTGTTTTACACCGGACTGGTTCCGCTCTTTATTATTATTACATTTGGAACATCCTGCTGCATGTGTTTTACACCTACTGGTTCTCGTCTTTATTATTATTACATTGGAACATCACATGCATGCGTTTCTGGCCGGACTGGTTTCGTTAGTTATTATTCATTGGAATAACTTTGCTTGTCATGATCTATCGCATGCATGGTGATTTCTTTTGTTATTCCATTCTTTATTATACCCAGTTGGTTAAAACTTTGACTTCTATACTCCATGAAATTAGTGGAATATCCTTGATATTTGCGTTTCATCCAAAGATATCTTTTCATGGAAATATTCTTCCGATCATTCTTGAATTTTACTCTACAAAACAAAGATTCATGTTGATAATTTGGACGTTAATAATTCCTCGGATAAAATAATTCTTGAACTTGTTTTATTGAATTCTTATATCATTGTCATCATCCTCATGTTTATATTATGTTGAAAGTCATCTCATGGCACATGGTGCATAGATGGACTTGGTATGATTATGACCGAGAGACTATTCGGTGTAATCATGGCCGTAATGTTACAAATGATGTGATAAAAATCCTCGATGGCCGTAGTGCATTGGTGGACGATTGTTGGCATGATCATGACCATTAATGAATACACAAAATATTCATGGCCCGTGAGTGCATGAATAATTGTGGTCGTGATACTAAAGAATATCCTTGGCGTAGTGAAGGGGGTGATTCGATGATGTGGAATATTTATTAAAGTGAGTCTCGGCTATAACAAATGATGAAAACCTTTTAAAACCTAAAAGATAGTAGACTTTATTTTCTACTTGACTCTTTTAATGGATTGCTTATTCATTGCAGCTTAAACCGGTTGTCTATTGTATTTTATCGGTTTAACATTGTTGAAGACTATTGATAATTTATTACGCATTATCTTAGTCATAATATTTCTTCTTGGGCTAGTTGAGCTCACCCTTTCTTTAACTGCTTTCTTCTCTTGAAAATGAGAATATAAATATTTGGACGAGTCGGGGAAGCGAGTGATGGTCCTAAAGATAGCATTAGTAGTCCTCACTATTCTGTGAAATAGTGTGATAATAATTGTAATGAGGACTTCTTTTTGAGTTTGTATAATATCTAGTAGACGATATTTGTATTTAAAATCACAGTTTATGTATTAAGTTGTATTTAAATTCTATACCATGTAAGTGGTGACCCAAGATGGGTGATGTATACCTAATTTTGGGGGCGTCACAGTTGGTATCAGAGCTTAGGGATATGATCCCTGGCTAAGATGTGAGAATAGTACTAGGAGGGGAGAGACGGGGAATAGCTTCGCTAGTATGACCTACCTAAGTTTATGTGCTATTTTATTGGTTGGTCAGAAGATAGGGATAATTTGTTAAATGTCAATTAACCTTTTGTTTTGTGGCAGTATCTGAAAATGACATCTGAGAATGTTGAGAATAGCAATGGAGCGCAGGTGATCGTTGATTCACCACATATCAATAATCAGGATAATGTGCATCAGGAAGGCGACAATCCTCATGCAAACAACAACACTGACCAAATGATGAATGATCAAATGTTTAGAGGCTTTATGAATTTATGCAACAAAGAAAGGAGAGCGACTCTGTCCAAAACGTGGGGTGGAAACACGGAAAACTCTCGGCGGTCACCGCTAAACAATTCAAGGAGCCGGGACCACCGGAGTTTAAGGAGAGCCAAAACCACTTCAAGCGGAAGCATGGATAAAGCAGATTACCAAGATATTTGATGTCTTGGGATGCTCCAGAGAGCAAAAGGTTCCTTTTCTTGCCTTTATGTTGCGGAGAGGCAAATTCTTCGGTGAGAATCGGTAAAACGTACTCAACTTCTTTGTCTTGAAGATATCTTGGGAGAAGTTCGAGAGTCATTCAACGACAAATACTTTCACGAAAGTATTCGCCACATGAAGGAGGTGGAGTTTATCAAGTTGGAACAAAACAATATGACCGTGTCGCAATACGAGGCAAAATTTGCGAGTTATCATGGTTTCATCCCACTTGGTGGATAATGAAGAGAAATGGCGCGAATGTTTTTAAGAGGTTTGAAGCGGAGATACGTCAACATCTTATTTCTCATAAAAAGCGTGTTTGTATTCGGATGTTGTAAATAGGGCTTAGTTAGTGGAACGCGATAATGAGTCAACGCAACTAAAAGAGCAGCGGTAAGCAAAATTATAATACCAAATGAGAGTAGTCATCGAAGCGGTGACAACAAGCGTGGAGGGAATCAACGGGCGGATATAGTAACCACTTGATTGGTAATCGGGGCCAAAACAATAAGAATGGACATTTCATGAAACGGAGATTCAACAATGATGGAAAGACGTCGACCAAAGACCCATTGTTAAGGAAGGAGAAAGACCACCTATCATATGCTTCAAATGCGGAGGAGAGGGACACATCGATCAAAGCTGCGTCATGCTTAGTCCAAAGCATGTTATAATTATGGAAGAGAAGGTCACTTAGCTCGATTTTGTCGTTCATCAAGACAAATTCAGCTAGGATGGAGGCACTAAAGGCCATCCCGAAGAAAATTCAAAACCGGTAGTCAAGGGAGGCGTTTGTTGTGACCTCCCAAAGAGCAAGGAATCCGAATGAGGTCATCACGGGTAAGCTTATCATAAACTCTAATGAAGTCTATACTTTATTTGATCTGGGTTCTACCCATTCTTTTATTTCTCCTACTTGCGCTCATCGATTAAATTTGACTCGGAGAAATTAGACTTTGACTTATCTGTGGAAACTCCGTTGGGAGAAACCTTCATTACATCCACTATTTATAAGTCTTGTTTGGTTCAAATCGGTACCCTCACATTACACATCGATCTTATTTCATTAAAAATACTTGCATTTGACGTGATTCTAGGGATTGATTGGTTAACTACTTATCATGCAAAATTGATTGTTTTCGTAAGGTTGTTAGCTTTCATATTCCTAATCAACCTATTATCACGAATTCAAACGACCAAACCATTAAAATCAATCACGGTCATCTCAAGCCATAAAGCTATTCGTTTATTGAAAAGCGGATGTCAAGCTTTCTTAGCTCATGTCATGATTTAAACAAAAATACGCCGCTTTTGAACGATATTTCTATTGTTAATAAATTTCTGACGTATTCTCAAAGAACTTCATGGCCTACCCCTAGGCGTGAAATTGAATTTTGTATCGACCTTGAACCCAGACAAAACCTATTTCCAAAGCCCCATATCGAATGGCTTCTATTGAACTTGAGAGTTAAAGACCCAACTGCAGAATTGTTAGACATTGGCTTTATTAAATCCTAGTACTTCTCCTTGGGGTGCTCTGTTCTATTCGTGATGAAGAAAGATGGGAGTATCGACTTTGTATTGATTATTGGGAATTGAATCATGTCACCATCAAAAATAGGTATCCATTGCCACGTATTGATGACCTGTTTGACCCGGTTGCAAGGAGCCAAATTCTTTTCAAAGATAGATCTTCGTTAGGATATCACCAATTGAAGATTAGAAAATCACGACATTCCAAAGACGGCTTTCGGAACTCGATGCACGCATTATGAATTCCTAGTCATGTCCTTTGGATTGACTAATGCTCCTAACTTTGCCTTCATGGATATGATGAACCGAGTATTCAAGGAATAATTAGATCACTTTGTGGTCGTCTTTATTGATGACATCCTTATTTATTCCAAAAGTCGTGAAGATCATGAGCAACACTTGAGGTCGACACTCCAAAAGCTTCGTGAATATAAGCTTTATGCCAAGTTGAAGAAATGTGAGTTACGGCTTGAAGAAGTAGCATTCCTTGGGCGCGGGTATCAAGTCATGGAATATCTGTTGACCCAAAGAAAGATTGAAGCTATTCAAAGTCGAACAACCTAAATCGATGGATCAAGTACGTAGCTTTCTCGGTTTAAATTGGTTATTATCGGAGATTCGTGGAAGGATTTTCTCGAATCGCTACTCCATTGACTCGGTGACTCGGAAGATACAAAGTTCGGTTGGAGCGAAGAATGTGAGAAGAGTTTTCAAGAACTCAAGAGGAGACTTATTTCAAAGCCGATTTACGACAATACCATCGGCTCGGAGGATTTGTCATCTCTGATGATGCTTCGGGCAAAGGGTTGGGATGTGTTCTTATGCAACATGGAAAAGTTATAGCCTATGCCTCATGACAACTCAAAGAATATGAGAGGAATTATCCTACTCATGATCTAGAGTTGGCATTTGTTATCTTCTCTGACTTAAAATTTGGAGGCATTACTTGTATGGGGAGAAAGTGGAGATCTTTACGGATCATAAAAGCCTCAAATATTTCTTCACTCAAAAGGAACTCAACATGCGACAACGATGTTGGCTTGAACTGCTGAAAGATTATGATCATACCATCCAATACCATCTGGAAAAGCGACGTGGTAGGTACGCATTGAGTAGAAAATTATATGCAAGCACGAAATGAGTGCGATATTGTCAACGCAAATGCCCATTTTGTGTGACTTGCAAAGAATGGAGATAGAGTTAAAGACTCGAGACGCGTGTGATGATAGCGAGTATCTGAGTAGAACCGACTTTTAATCGATAAAGTTAAAGTCTTGCTCAAGCTACGGACACGGAGGTACGTCGTATGAGGAAGAAAGTGCAAGAAGGTGCTATCTTTGGAAGCAAGAATCGATGAAGAAGGAATACTTGAGTCAACTCCGATCTTTGTGTTCCTAACGACCACGATTTAAAGTATAATATCATGATGGAGGCGCACAACACACCATTTGCAATCCATCCCAGGAGTACCAAAATGTATCGTGATATTCGGTCATATATTTTGGTGGAGCAATATGAAGAGAGAGATAGCGCTGCTTATATCAAGGTGTCTAACTTGTCAACGAGTTAAAGTGGAGCATCAAGTACCAAAAGGTCCATTGCAACCACTTGAAATTCCGGAATGGAAGTGGGAGCACATTACCATGGATTTAAATTCTGGGTCTTCCTAAGGTTTCTCAAGGCATTGATGCAATTTGGGTCATTGTTGATAGATTGACCAAGTCTGCTCATTTCTTCCGATCTGAGAAACTTATACACTTGAACGTCTTGCTCAGTATGTATATAAACCGAGATTGTAAGATCGCATGGTATGCGGTATCCATAGTTTCCGATCGAGACCCAAGATTCACTTCACGATTTTGGGTTAGTTTGCAAAAAGCTATGGGCGCAGACTTACGATTTAGCTTCGGCATATCATCCTCGAATCGACGGACCGGACGATCGGAGAGGACTATTCAAACTCTTGAAGATCTATTAAGACTCTGTGTCCTTGATTTCAAGGGAAGTTGGGACAAGTTCTTACCATTGGTGGAGTTTTCCTACAACAACAGCTTATCAAGCAAAAGTATTGGCATGGCTCCATTCGAGGCGTTGTATGGAAGAAAGTGTCGTTCTCCGAAGATCTTTGGGATGAGGTGGGTGAAGCAACGTTGTTGGGACCGGAGTTGATACGTATGACTACGGAAAAAGATTCAAACGATCCCAAGAACGTATAAAAACCTCACAAAATCAACAAAAGAGTTATCTTGATCTTCATCGAAAGGACGTGGAATTCGATATAGGAGATCATGTGTTGTTAAGAGTTGCTCCATGGAAAGGAGTTACAAGATTTGGAAAGAGAGGAAAACTTAATCCTCGATTCATCGGTCCATTTTTAATCCTTGATCGAGTAGGAGCCGTGGCCTATAGACTCGCTTTCTGCTGAAATATGTCTCGTGTTCATAACGTTTTCACATATCTATGTTACGTAAATATGTGAAAGACCCGAACCATATTATTGAGTTAGAACCGGACGAAATAGACGTATGAAGAGGTTCCTGTTCAAATTTTGGATAAGAAGGAACATATTCTACGCTCCAAGGTTATACCTCAAGTCAAAGTTTTGTGGAGGAACCACGATGTTGAGGAAATGACTTGGGAGTTAGAATCTGATATGAAATCAAGGTATCCTTACCTCTTCAACATACCAGTATCGTACCCTAATTTCGAGGGCTTAAATTTCATAAGAAGGGAGGTTGTAAGACCCAACTTTTATAAATAAAGATGAATTTTTCTATAAATATTATTTTTTGAATATTATGGAATAAATTTGATATAATGTTATAGTTGTGGGTAATATTTATAAATTTTGCAAAGTATGCAAGTTGTTATAAAATATTCGTTTGGTCGGGGAATATTCTTTTGTTAGGGAATATTCGCATAACTACTCAATCATTGGTGGACCCCATAATGTAATTATTATCTTGGATTGAGAAAACGACAAAAATATTTTATAAAAATAACGGGCGGAGGTGTTACTGTTAAAAGCGTTGAACTACCCGGTGGTAAAAATACAAGATGTCTGGCGTGGTTGCATAAGTAGCACACGGTATTGATTATTGATGCTTACGTGAGAAGTCACTCAACTATGCTCAATTATTGCTACGATAATTCTTTGCATCATATCTCTTATATTATTGATTCAATTATTGTCACAAGATCATCATATATAATATGTTATAGTATTAAATCAATAATTGAGACGACAAGTTATAAATGATTAATAATTGTTGAAAGATTAAATATGTGTTGATGAAAAATAAAATGATTTGTGGTAAGTTTGATTATTTTATTGGGGCTCATATGTCATCATCTAAGAGTCTCTTCTTCAATAGTAATTACCTTCGTCAATAGTAATTACCCTTGTGAATAGTATTTACCTTCGTCAATAGTAATTACCTTCGTCGATAATAAGAATTACCCTTGTGAATAGTATTTACCTTCGTCAATAGTATTTACCTTCGTTAATAGTAATTACCTTTACCGCACGCCGAACGAACCACTTGTCGTTTCATATATTACAGTGATCGAACCACTTGTCGTTTCACATTACAAAAGGCCAAACCACTTTTCTTTTCACATCATTAGTCGTCAAGCCACTTGCCTTTTCACACGGCAGGTGCTAAGCTAGAAATCTTCTATAAATAGAGGCCTAGGGCTTCATTATTTTTCACGAATTCATTCAAGCTATAGAGAGAGAATGTATAGAGAGAATAAGAGAGAAAGAAGAAGAGTATTTTGTTACTACACTGCTGCAGTATTCAATCTCCTACCAAAAGTAAGGGGTGTTATTCTTTCTTATTCATGAAGAGAACTGTTGTTATTCCATTGCTTATTATTCATTGGAATAACTCAGATACGCCATTTATTACCTATACTTGGTGACATTCTTCTATTATTACATTGGAAACATCCTCATGCATGCGCTTTTTCTGGGGACCGGTTCCATTCTTTATTATTATTCTGTTGGAACATCTTGTTCGTGGTGTTTTACACCGGACTGGTTCCGCTTTTATTATTATTATTCTTTGAACATCTTGTGCGTGTGTTTTACACCTTGACCGGTTCCGCTTTTATTATTATTCTGCTGGAACATCACATGCGTGTGTTTTACACCGACTTGGTTCCGCTCTTTATTATTATTCATTGGAACATCCTCACGTCGCAATGCGTTTTACTGCCGGACTGAGTTTCGTTAGTTATTATTCTGCTGGAATAACTTTTGCTGTGCGGTCTATCGCATGCATGGTGATTTCTTTTGTTATTCCATTCTTTATTATACCCAAATTGGTTAAAACTTTGACTTCTATACTCCATGAAATTAGTGGAATATCCTTGATATTTGCGTTTCATCCAATATCTTTTCATGGAAATATTCTTCCGATCATTCTTGAATTTTACTCTACAAAAAAAAGATCATGTTGATAATTTGGACGTTAATAATTCTGGATAAAATAATTCTTGAACTTGTTTTATTGAATTCTTATATCATTGTCATCATCCTCATGTTTATATTATGTTGAAAGTCATCCGTATGGCTTTGTAGTGCATAGATGGACTTGGTATGATTATGACCAGAGAGACTATTCGGTTGTAATCATGGCCGTAATGTTACAAATGATGTGATAAAATCCTCGATGGTCGTAGTAGTGCATTGGTGGGCCGATTGTTGGCATGATCATGACCATTAATGAATACACAAATATTCTTGGCCCGTAGTGCATGAATAATTATGGTCGTGATACTAAAGAATATCCTCGGCCGAGTAGTGCGGGGTGATTCGATGATGTGGAATATTTATTAAAGCTGAGTCTCAGCTATAACAGTGATGAAAAACCTTTTAAAACCTAAAAGATAGTAGACTTTATTTTCTACTTGACTCTTTTAATGGATTGTTTATTCCACTGCAGTTAAACTGGTTGTCTATTGTATTTTATCAGTTTAACATTGTTAAAGACTATTGATAATTTATTCTGCATTATCTTAGTCATAATATTTCTTCTTGGGCTAGTTGAGCTCACCCTTTCTTTCACTTTTTCTCTTGAAAATGAGAATATAGCCGGGACGAGTCCTGGGAAGCGAGTGATGGTCTGAAGATAGCATTAGTAGTCCTCACAATTCTGTGAAATAGTGTGATAATAATTGTAATGAGGACTTCTTTTTGAGTTTGTATAATATCTAGTAGAAGATATTTGTATTTAAACTCACAGTTTATGTATTAAGTTGTATTTCAATTCTGTACCATGTAAGTGGTGACCCAAGATGGGTGATGTATACCTAATTTTGGGGGCGTCACATGGAAGGTCATCGGGCAAAAGGTTGTCCAGAATCAGGAAAGAGGTGTAGGAAATAAGTAGAATTAGTATTTTATTATGTATGTTTGGTAATGTGTATATGATATATATGCGTGTGTAATTTAATATTCCCAACTTTTGTATAAGGGCAAAAGTTCGCCTCCCCTTTCATCATATAGGTGGCAAAGGGATAGTCCCGACATTTATAGTCACAAAGGGATAGTTGATATTTAAAGCAGTATGTGCTATGGTATGTAAAGTATTTGCTAAATGAATATGAATCTATGTTTGAGTACTGAGACAAGTTTAATATATTAAACTTATATGATAAGGTTTAGAATGTAAGTTAATAAAGAATAATTTATGATTTTATTTAATCAGATAATGCTGCCAAGACGTCAAACTCGAAATCAAAGGGCAGAAGAATCTGTCAACAAGGCTTAAGGACAACAACAAGACCCGATGCAAAACTTTGCGAATATGGTAGCTCAAGCTATACAGCAAGGAATACTAGCCGCGAAAAACCAGACAGATAATCGCTTGACAAATTTCAAAGATTTTAAGGTTGTAGGACCACCAGAATTCAAAGGGACAACTGACCCTGTAGAGGCGCAAACTTGGGTTAAGGAAATAGAAAGGGTGTTTGTAATAGCTAGGGTAGCTATGGGGCAAAAGACCACTTTTGCCACCTATATGATGAAAGGGGAGGCGAACTTTTGGTGGGAAGCAAATCAAGCTAGGGCAGGAGAAGGAGTAGTTACTTGGTCTGGGTTCAAAACTTTGTTTTTCAAAAAATATTTTCCATCTAGTATGCAGGCTAGGATGGAGGTGAAGTTTTTGGAGTTGAAGCAGGAGAACATGATTGTTGCGGAGTATGCTGCAAAGTTTAATGAGTTGGCTAGGTTCGCTCCGCATCAAGTAGATACTGAGGCTAGGAAGGAGAGAAGGTTTGAGCTGGGATTAAAACCCTGGCTCTACAATAAGGTGGCAGTGTTGCAGATAAAAACTTTTGCAACACTCATGGAAAAGGCTATCATAGCCGAGGAAGGGAGTGAGGCCATGAGCCTCTACAACAAGGAGAGAAAGAACAAGGGTAAGGTCGAAGGAGCTGGGAAGGTGGAAATTAATAGTGGAAGTAGGAGTGGTAATGGTAAGAGGAAGGGGAACAATTTTGGGAATGTTCATGTGAAGCAAGAAGGTGTGAAGAAGAAGCAGGTAGTCCAGTGTGGAAATTGTGGGAAGAACCATTCGGGTGAGTGCCTCAAGGGAAAGTTCGTGTGCTATAAGTGCAGGCAGGAGGTCCATATCTCTCCCAACTACCCCAATTTAAGGATGAATAGTGGGTGTTTCGTGTGTGGGTTAGTGGAGTATAAGGTGAAAGACTGTCCAAATAGGAGAGTGGAGGCAGGAAGCGTGAACACAGGGATAGGCAGTGGGACTCTGGCGATTACAGGACCAACTTCATCAAGCAAACCAACAAAATCAACCGCGAGAGTTTTCAACATGACGGTCCAGGATACTGTGGCAGCTGGCGATGGAACTCCAGGTATTATTCGTATAACTTTTATTTTCTTATACATGATTTTCCTATATATAGTAAATTATTTTATGAAGAAATTTTGAAGGAGGAATTTGAGTTCTATTAGAAATCAAATTTCTGTTTAATCAAATAGACAAGCTCTACGTTGAATAGTTAAAGATCGGTTCGATCGAATCCGATCGAGATCTACTTGAATTGACTGTGTATGATATGTACCCTTATATGTATATGTTTTGAAACGGTGATTCCGGGGATGGAATCTTTATAAGGGAGGGTGAATGTAATAACCCGATATTTTCTATATAATTAAATCAGAAATTTTGCGTATAATTTTTTTTTATTTATTAAAAAAAATGTGGGGAATATGTATAAGTCAAGGCGTATGTATTTATGTTATAAATAAATTATATTTATTACATGAATAATTACAAATAATTTTATTTTTAAATTATTGATCATTATAAATTATATTCTTATAATAATTAATTTTATAGTAGAAATGTTTTTATTAATTATTTTCCATGAAAATATGATTATATATTATTTAAATAATATATGAAATGATTATAGAATTATTATACTAATTATTTTATTCTATTATGTGAATTTATTTCAGATTAGTTAAGTTAACTATTTTTAACTTAATTAATAATGCTATTTATGCAAGATAAATCAGATATAGAATCCAAACCCTAATTTTGGATTTGGAATAAGGAAAGAGAATATTAGTATTATATTAATTATATTTCAGTGCTATAAATATGTACTATATGTACGTATTGATAATGGTTGGTCAACTATAGTGCAGTATTTGAAAACATAGTGGTACTGTGATTTGAAACTCAAACCGGAGTTAAGATCAGTCAAAAATTGTATTAATGTGATTATAATAAGTGTTAGAATTATAATTTAAGTAATTTGGAAACCCAGGGAAATTAGAAACCCTAATTATTGACTCAAAACCCTAATTGTAAATTAAAAACCCTAATTTCTAATCTAAAACCCTAATTACTAAACGAGGAACCTTAATCGCTAAATGATAAAGCTTAATGCTATTTAGTGGACTTTAAACCCTAATGTTCATGTATAATGTAATTAGATAACCTAATGTAATTAGGAAACCTAAATCAATTTAGCAACCCTAATTTATAATTTAGAAACTAAAATGTTTATTTTTAACCCTAAATGGAAATCCTAAAAACTAAAATTCTAAATTCTTAGGGTTAAACCCTAAGGGTTGGATTAGATTGTCAAGAATGCCATTAAAATTGGGATCAAATTAACTATAATACCCTTTTTGAATTATTTAGTAGGAAACTTGTATAACTTTCCAAACCTTTAGTGATTGTACAACCCTTGACTTGCCAATGTATTAAAAATCTATACAAATCAGCCAATTATTGACAACAACATCCGATACATGCATTGCATTCACATTATATATATAGAATTGGAGAGAGAAAAATCATTTTAAGCCCATTTGTTCATCACACTCAACCAAAACTCTCTCAGCTCCACACCTCTGAAATTTATTGCTAGACCAGTCCCAAACTGAGCCCCACTAACACCCATAGCAAAAACAGTAGCCAAGAATTAGAAATTGATCATCAAGGTATAAAACCCTAATTTAGAATCTGACCTTTGATGATGTGTTAGATGTTAGTTTTTGTGTGTGTTAAACATGTTGAATATAGTGTTAGTAATTGATCTGGGTTGCTAGATGTTAGATCCATAACATCTAGAGGCTCGGATTTGATGTTTTACAAAATCTAAAATTTTTTGTTTTTGATGTCTAATAACGAATGTCAGACCATCTAGATCTCATCTTGTTTATGTTTTTAGCTGTTTAAAGGTTTAAAGTTGTAGTATGTCATGAGATCTTTGTTCTGAAGCTTGAATCAAGACCAAATCATGCATGGATTGAAAGTTATTCTTGGTCAAAGTCGGTTGACCGACCATGACCAAACAAAATCTGGGTAACCCAGAAGTTACCCAGAACACTCTGATAGTAATTTTGTGACTTTAGATCTTTTGTGTGTTTGTTGTTTTGTTCTTGATGTTGTATCTGGAATGTAGTTTGGTATATGGACTGTTGATTCAAGGTTTTAGATCATCTAAATATCATGCATGTTAGATTTTATTGGACGGTCAAACTAAGTAGAATGAACACGAAATACGTTTTCTGGGAAACCCAGAAAACGTATGATCATGTATTCTGACATGGTTTGACTGGTCCGGATCTGTAGATTGTGTTGTTGTTTTGTTGATGTTTTGTAATAGATCTCTTAAGGTACATGTTGGCTACAACCTGAAATCAATAGATCACTAAAATATTTCATGAAAAGCAAGTTGTGAAAGCCCAAATATGAACAGTCGAATTGTTCTTCATTTCTAGGTAACACAGAAAATGAAGAACAGCTCTGACAACTTGTTCTTAAGCTTAGATCTTGCATTTGATACATGTTTTGACTGTGTTTGTTGTTTGATCTTGTAGTGTTACAACAGTATTACAAGATCTGACTAACAACATTCCCAGAAACACACTATACACAGATTAATTGATGGTCAAACATGGTCCCTCGTTCACTGTATATAAAGATCTCGGTTTCATCAAGAACATGAAGAAAACCTATAGCGACGGTTCTGTCGCTATAGGCAGTCTTTAGCGACACTTTATTTATTATATTATTATTTTTATTAAATATTTAGAAAAAAAATAGTTTTTAATTATGAAAAATACATAATAAATTGCTAAAAATTATTTTAAAGCCTTAAAAATTAGTTTTTAATAATTTTGAATATATTTCATTAATATTTTATATTTTGGAATATTAATGGTATTCAATTTATTTATTTATAATATTAAATAAATTGTTTAAAAATGATTTTAATTAATACTTGAAAAATCATTTAAAAATTATATTATGTTATAAGAAAATATTTGAAGTTATTTTAATGACTTTTAATATTTTGTGATGAATTTCTTTAATAAATTAATATTAATGATAAGTAATTTATTTAATAAATGCATTAAATAAATTAATTAAAAATGATTTTATTATTTTAAAAATCATTTTAAATGATAATAAGGTATTTAAAAATATTTTAGGTTATAAAATATAACTTTCAATATTTAAAGGTAAATTTTATTAATTATTTACTATTAATGATATTAGAGTTATTTAATAATTATATTAAATAAATTAATTAAAATGATTTTAATGTTATGAAAATCATTTAAAATGAAAATAAAGTGTTTAAAAATATTTGAAGTTATAAAATATAACTTTTAATATTTAAAGGATAATTTCATTAATAATTTAATATTAATGATATTAATTTAATATTAAATGATATTTGATTTATTTAATAATTATATTAAATAAATAGTTTAAAAATAGTTTTATTAATTTAAAAATCATTTAAAAAGGATATAAATTAATTAAAAATATTTTTAGTTATAATTAATGACTTTTAATATTTTGATAAATAATACATTAATACTTTAATATTAATGTTAATTATTTAAAAATGATTTTAAGTGGTTTACAAATCATTTAAAGGTAATGTTAATACTTTTAAAAATATTTTAAGTTATTATAAATAACTTTAATATTTTGGCAATGGTTTTATTAATAGTTTAATATTAATTAAATATTAATGATAATAGAAATATTTAATATTTAAATTATTTAATAATGATTCTAGTGTTTGAAAAATCATGAAAAATTATAATAATTAATTAAAAATTATTATAAGTCATTTAAAAATAATATGACTGATACTTACAGTTATTGAACTACAGGATAGTCTTAGACTCGATAATTACCCGATAAAGCCGTCGGTACACCGACATATTTCAAAAATTGAGCTGGACTTAGATAATTTGACTAGATATGTGTCTATTTGCGATCCAATGACTACTAAACATATGTGACAATGTGATTAGGTTATGTGCTGACTGCAAATAGTAGTACTATGTGATATGATATAGTATTCTAATCAAATAAATGATCTTATTAATGATAGGTTGATATATAAAAGATAAAACTAAGTTGCGTATTGTAAGCAGCAGATCAGGCAAGTATCCTACCTTTACATTTACTTTATGTAATGGACATAAGTAAGAAAGTTTCAGAATTATATTATCATTGTGCCAGAATATTAACTCTATTGTTATCGATTATGTATCCGATCATTATTTATCAGTACAATATTATTTTATAATTCAGATATTTATTTTGTTTGTTAATTTCTAAATATGGTTATACAAGTGTCCTCACTTGGATAATCATTGTATTTAATCACATGTTGATACATACTTATTAATTTCCATTACATATATGTTGACTTAAAAGTTGTCTAAGCTATTTGATCCGACTAGACACACACTTAAAAATATTGTTGAACAAGATAAAACTTTATTATTATCCGACCAAATTATTTTGGTTCGGATTCCCAACTAAGTATGAACATCCCGTATATGGGAAAACTTTTGTCGCCTAAAGTGATCGGATGAAACGATAATATCGTTCTTGCATATAATATTATCGATCAATACAGGTATAAATTCGATCACCCTCGTGTGCTAGTAAGTTATGAATGATTTACGAGATGAAGTTCATTTAACCTTTTCAAAAATAGAAAACAATGTTCATAGTCTGTCGACTAATCTCCAGTTATAGTCAGTATGTAGTTTTAAAAATTTGATATAGAATTAATATATTGTTATTATTGGTTCAGCTTACTTCACAATTGTTGATTCGTTGTAGAAGTGCCGTACAAAGAAAATATTTACTTCTTTTAGCTAATATTTAATATTGCTATTACTTGTTGGGCACTCAAATGCTCATCCTTGCTTAATTTAAATGTTTTCAGCTAAGTGTGAGTAACCAGAAGGCTCGACTAAGAACAAAGGGAAAGGGAAGGTTTCAGAATAAGTTGGTGTTATATTATGTAATATGTGAGACCCCAAATTTTATGAAATAAAAGTATTCATTTTTTTTATTTTTGTAAATAGTTAAATTGATAAAAGTTTAAAGTTAAGGGTAATATTTGAAAATTTTTCAAAGTAAGAAAGTTTTCATAAAATAATCGGTGATAAAAGTACAGTAATACGCTTGGTTGCATAGTAGCACACGGTATTGATTATTGATGCTTACGTGAGAAATCACTCAGTTATACTCAATTATTGCTACAGTAATTGCTGCATCATATCTCTCATATTATTGATTCAATTATTGTCATAGTATCATCTGCATAATATGATATATTATTAAATCAATAATTGAGATGACAATGTTATTCATATTATTATTTGCAATATTGACAATGTCTAAAAGTTCTGTCAAGGAGAGGTTTGGTCACCTAATTGCACGCCAATATGAAAAAATCCTTATCGGAAAGCCCCCTCTTTCCTGGGAAGGACCTGGTTGTTAAATATTGTGAATTATAATATTAATGATGAATAAGTTTGTGTTGATTAAAGATGAAATTGATAGTTCCATTGTGTTAGAATTATTAGTGTTAGTAAAAATCGTCATTTATTCCGATAATAATTGATGTCTGGAGGTTATATTGACCAATCGGGTAATTAACCGGATAAATGAGCAATTAATTGCTATTAATTCACATGCTTATAACAATGTGTTCACATGTGTGTACTATTGATTCACGTGATTTAGTATTAGGGGAGTTGGTGCAAGATTAATAATACTTGCATGACTAAGTTAAAAATGGAGGTATAGTTGAAGGTACTATACTATAATTAATTTTTTCACATGTTTAGAACTATTGAGTCACATAATTTACTATTGATTCACATGATTTACTATTAGGGGAGGTGGTGCAAGTTTGATAATACTTTCATGACTAAATTAAAAATGAAGGAAAAGATGAGGGTATTATACTGTAATATTTCGAGCACCAAAATGTGCAATTATGAAAACTATATTTTCTTATAAATAGAAGCTCATTCCTTCATTATTTTTCACCAATTCACTAAGTCTCACAAGAGCAATTATTATAGAGAAATTATTTGGAAAAAGCTATAGAGAGAAAGAATAAGCGAAGTCTGCTACTTCACTATTTCAGTATCCAGTCATCTTCTGAGGTAAGGGATATTATTATTATTATTATTATTATTATAGTAAGGGGTATTATTTCTTTCATATTCATGAAGAGAGCTATTGTTATTCCATTCCTTATTATTACATTTGGAATAACTTTTGTATCACGCGACTCACCGTATACATGGTGAAATTCTTCTGTTATTCCATTCTTTATTATTATATTGGAATAATCTGTCTATGCGAAGTATCGCATATATGGTGAAATTCTTCTGTTATTCCATTCTTTATTATTCTAACGGAATAACTTTTATCATGCTTGATCTATCGCGTGCCCGGTGAATTCTGTTGTTATTCCATTCTTTATTATTTTGTTAGAATATCCTGTCTGTATGGATTACGCATGACCTGGTTCTATTCTTTATTATTCTATTGGAATATCCTATTTGTGCGGATTACGCATGACCTGGTTCCATTCTTTATTATTTTGTTAGAATATCCCATGCATATGCGGATTCTGCATGACACAGTTACATTCTTTATTATTACATTTGGAATAACACATCGCATGGCCTATCGCATGCATGGTGAATTCTTCATTATTTTGTTAGAATAACCTGTCTATGTGGATTACCGCATGCATGGTGAATGATCCTTTGTATTCATTCCTTATTAAATTGTGGAAATGATCTGTCTACATAGATTACCGCATGGCGGGTAAAAATCCATTTGCAATTTCGTATAATCTATTATACTCGTATGAGATATCATTTCTTTTGTACTCGTCATAGAATATCATTTTCTTTGGTATTTTTTTACGAGTTACTATTCACGAGTTACTATGCACCTGGTTACTATTCACTCTAGTATTATTCACTCGGGTATTCAGGGCACTTTTCATATCAGAGTAATATTCACGAGTTACTATTCACCCAAATTACTATTCATCCGAATATTATTCACTCGGGTATTTGGGGTACTTTTCATGTTAAAGTACTATTCACGAGGTACTATTCCCGAAGTACTATTCACAGGGTACTATTCACGGGGTACTATTTACCCGAAAAATATATTTCTTTTCTATCCAAATTATTTTTGGTACATGAATATTATTCTTGAATTTTTCTCTACAAAGCAGTATCATGTTGACAATTTGGATATTTTTTTTAAACTCTGGATAAATTTAAAGTCTTTAATATTTATCCTTGATTTTGTTTGATTAATGCTTATATCATTGTCATCATCCTCATGCTTATATTATGATGAAAGTCATCTTTGGCTTACGTGCAAAGATGGACTGTTGATTATTGGTTTAATAGTTGTATATCTTTGGCTTACATGCAAAGATGGACTGTTGATTATTGGTTTTATAGTTGTATATCTTTGGCTTACGTGCAAAGATGGACTGTTGATTATTGGTTTTACAGTTGTATATCTTTGGCTTACGTGCAAAGATGAGCTATTGATTGATGAGTATCTTTGGCTTATGTGCATAGATAAACTATTTATTGGTATGATTATTACCAGGGATCATTCGGTATAGTCATGACCCGTAATGTTATAGATGATGTGGTAAAAGTCCTCATTGGCCCGTAGTGTGTGTTGATGGGCGATTATTGGTATGATTATAACCGAGGATTATTCGGTATAATCATGACCATTGATGATTATTACATGAATATCGTTGGTAGTAGTGCGGGGATGATTCGATGATGTGGATTATTTATTAAAATTTGAGTTTCAAATGATAAAATATTGATTATAAACTTTTAATTCATAGAAGATAGTAGATATCATACTCTACTTGACTCTTCTAAAATACAGTTGTATGTCTTTAGCTTGTAGTGCAAAGATAAATTGTTAATGAATAACTTTGGCTATAGTGCAAAGATGAATTTAGTAGTATGATTATGAGCAGGAATTGTGATTTGGTATAACCATGATTTTGATGTTTGGTGAAGATAGGTGATGAAAATTATCTTAAATCACAGAATGCGAAGAAATTTAGAATCACAATTATGATTATGAGTTCTTCATATGATTGTGGATGAGAAATTGTTGAATGATGTTACAGGGATAAAATATTATTGGTGGACTTTTAACATGGAGAAGATAATAGACCTGATGGTCTATTTGACTCTTTTAATGGATTGCTCGTTCCGCTGCAACTATGGTTGAAAAGTTTTATCATCTACCATATGTTTTAAATCTCTAATTTATTACTGATGAAGGCTATTAATGATGTAAATTATCTTTAGTCATGATATTCTTTTATGGGCTAGTTGTGCTCACCCTTTTTGCTTCACAATTCCTTTCAGGTAATAAGAGTGTAGTTGGGTTGAGCGGGGGTAACAGGAGAATAGAACGGTGGTCTATAGCTGTTGAGGTTCTCCTTAAATAATATGGAAATAATTTTATTGAGAACTTTAGATAAGTGTGTCGTATTGTATACGTCATTTGATATTTAATTTTGGTGAACCGAATAGGGTGAGGTGAACCCAAATTTGGAAGGGTGTTTTGCCACTATCATACAAGATGTCTAATGACATACAACCTCGTGTTATCATAAGACAGGGTTGTGCACATCCACTTGCCGAGTATATCTACGAGCACTACCTATATAATCTTGGAGTTTGTTTGAAATATGATTCTCAATTGGAGACAATGGAGATAATTATAAGTCAAGAGAAGACTCACCATTGGAAATAAGATGATAACAATCTTCTTGTTTTTCTTTGGGGATTATTGGGTCAACTAAGGATAATTCTATGGACATATGATATCTATCATAACCTAGACGCATGGCCTCTCATGTATGAAGGTTTCCTTGAGTATTTTCCAAAGATTTTAATTTCTAAAACAGTTATTGACTATACCTTTATGTAAGGTACCATTGGTAATGTGTATATGATATATATGCGTGTGTAATCTAATATTCCTAACTTTTATATAAGTAGTAGTAGCGAATCCCGACTTTTGTAGTCACAAAGGGATAGCTGATATTTAAAGCAGTATGTGCTATGGTATGTAAAGTATTTGCTAAATGAATATGAATCTATGTTTGAGTAATGAGACAAGTTTAATATATTAAACTTATATGATAAGGTTTAGAATGTAAGTTAATAAATAATAATTTATGATTTTATTTATTTAGATAATGCCGCCAAGATGTCAAACTCGAAATCGAAGGGCAGAAGAATCTGTCAACAACGCTAAAGGACAACAACAAGAACCGATGCAAAACCTTGCGAATATGGTAGCTCAGACTATGCAACAAGGAATACCAGCAGCGGGAAACCAGCCAGATAATCGCTTGGCAAATTTCAAAGATTTTAAGGCTGTAGGACCACCAGAATTTAAAGGGACAACTGACCTTGTAGAGGCACAAACTTGGGTTAAGGAAATAGAAAAGGTGTTTGTAATAGCTAGGGTAGCTAAGGGGAAAAAGACCGCTTTTTCCACTTATATGATGAAAGGGGAGGCGAACTTTTGGTGGGTAGCAAATCAAGCTAGGACAGGAGAAGGAGTAGTTACTTGGGCTAGGTTCAAAACTTTGTTTTTCGAAAACTATTTTTCATCTAGTATGTAGGCTAGGATGGAGGTGAAGTTTTTGGAGTTGAAGTAGGAGAACATGACTATTGCGGAGTATGCCGCAAAGTTTAATGAGTTGGCTAGGTTCGCTCCGCATCAAGTTGCTACGGAGGCTAGGAAGGAGAGAAGGTTTGAGCTGGGATTAAAACCCTGGCTCTACAATAAGGTGGCAGTGTTGCAGATAAACATTTTGCAACACTCATGGAAAAGGCTATCATAGCCGAGGAAGGGAGTGAGGCCATGAGCCTCTACAACAAGGAGAGAAAAAACAAGGGTAAGGTCGAAGGAGCTGAGAAGGTGGAAATTAATAGTGGAAGTAGGAGTGGTAATGGCAAGAGGAAGGAGAACAATTTTGGGAATGTTCAGGTGAAGCAAGAAGGTGTGAAGAAGAAGCAGGTAGTATAGTGTGGAAATTATGGGAAGAACCATTCGTGTGAGTGCCTCAAGGGAAAGTTCGTGTGCTACCAGTGCGGGCGGGAGGGCCATATCTCTCCCAACTGTCCCAATCCAAGGATGAACAGTGGGTGTTTCGTGTGTGGGTCAGTGGGGCATAAGGTGAAAGACTTTCCAAATAGGAGAGTGGAGGTAGGAAGCATGAACACGGGGATATGCAGTGGGACTCTGGCGATTACAGGAGCAACTTTATCAAGAAAACCAACAAAATCAACCGCGAGAGTCTTCAACATGACGGTCCAGGATACTATGGTAGCTGGCGATGGAACTCCAGGTATTATTCGTATAACTTTTATTTTCTTATACATGATTTTCCTATATATAGTAAATTATTTTATAAAAAAAATTTTAAGGAGGAATTTAAGTTCTATTAGAAATCAAATTTTCGTTTAATCAGATAGACAAGCTCTACGTTGAATAGTTAAAGATCGGTTCGATCGAATCCGATCGAGATCTACTTGAAACGACTGTGTATGCTATGTACCCTTATATGTATAAGTTTTGAAATGGTGATTCTGGGGACAAAATCTTTATAAGGGAGGGTGAATGTAATAACCCGATATTTTCTATATAATTAAATCAGAAATTTTGCGTATAATTTTTTTTTATATTAAAATAAATGTGGGGAATATGTATAGGTCAAGGCGTATGTATTTATGTGATAAATAAAATATATTTATTACATGAATAATTATAAATAATTTTATTTTAGAATTATTGATCATTATAAATTATATTCTTATAATAATTAATTTTATATTAGAAATATTTTATTAATTATTTTCCATGAAAATATGATTATATATTATTTAAATAATATATGAAATGATTATAAATTATTATAATAATTATTTTATTCTATTATGTGAATTTATTTGATTTAGTTAAGTTAACTATTTTTAACTTAATTAATAATTCTATTTATGCAAGACAAATCAGATATGGAATCCAAACCCTAATTACGGATTTGGAATAAGGAAATAGAATATTAGTATTATATTAATTATATTTCAGTGCTATAAATATGTACTGTATTTACGTATTGATAATGGTTGATCAATTATGGTGCAATATTTAAAAACCTAGTGGTACTGTGATTTGAAACTCAAACCGGAGTTAGGATCAGTCAAAAATTGTATTAAAGTGATTATAATAAGTGTTAGAATTATAATTTAAGTAATTTGGAAACCCAAGGTAATTAGAAACCCTAATTATTGAATCAAAACCCTAATTGTAAATTAGAAACCCTAATTTCTAATTTAAAACCCTAATTACTAAATGATGAACCCTAATTGCTAAATGATAAAGTTTAATGCTATTTAGTGGACTTTAAACCCTAATGTTCATGTATAATGTAATTAGATAACCTAATGTAATTAGGAAACCTAAATCAATTTAGAAACCCTAATTTATAATTTAGAAACTAAAATGTTTATTTTTAACCCTAAATGGAAATCCTAGAAACTAAAATTCTAAAGCCCTAGGGTTAAACCCTAAGGGTTGGATTAGATTGTCAAGAATGCCATTAAAATTGGGATCAAATTGACCATAATACCCTTTTTGAATTATTTAGTAGGAAACTTGTATAACTTGCCAAACCTTTAGTGGTTGAGCAACCCTTGACTTGCCAATGTATTAAAAATCTATACAAATCAGCCAATTATTGACAACAACATCAGATACATGCATTGCATTCACATTATATATATAGAATTGGAGAGAGAAAAATCATTTTTAAGCCCATTTGTTCATCACACTCAACCAAAACCCTCTAAGCTCCACATCTCTGAAATTTATTGCTAGACCAGTCCCAAACTGAGCCCCACAAACACCCATAGCAAAAACAGTAGCCAAGAATCAGAAATTGATCATCAAGGTATAAAACCCTAATTTAGAATTTAACCTTTGATGATGTGTTAGATGTTAGTTTTTTTTGTGTTAAACATGTTGAATATAGTGTTATTAATTGATCTGGGTTGCTAGATGTTAGATCCATAACATCTAGATGCTCGAATTTGATGTTTTACACAATCTGGAAATTTTTGTTTTTGTTGTCTGACAACGAATGTCAGACCATCTAGTTCTCAACCTATTTATGGTTTTAGCTGTTTAAATGTTTAAAGTTATAGTATGTTACGAGATCTTTTTTCTGATGCTTGAATCAGGACCAAATCATGCGTGGATTGAAAGTTATTCTTGGTCAAAGTTGGTTGACCGACCATGACCAAACAAAATTTGGGTAACCTAGAAGTTACCCAGAACACTCTAACAGTAATTTTGTGACTTTAGATCTTTCGTATGTTAGTTGTTTTGTTTTTTGATGTTGTATCTGGAATGTAGTTTAGTATCTGGACTGTTGATTCAAGGTTTTAGATCATCTAAATATTATGCATGTTAGATTTCATGGACGGTCAAACCAAGCAGGATGAACACGAAATACGTTTTCTGGGTAACCTAGAAAACGTATGATCATGTATTCCGGCATGGTTTGACCGGTCCGGATCTGTAGATTGTGTTGTTGTTTTATTGATGTTTTGTAATAAATCTCTTAAGGTACACACTGGCTACAACCTAAAATCAATAGATCACAAAAACATTTCATGAAAAGCAAGTTGTGAAAGCCCAAATATGAACAGTCGAACTGTTCTTCATGTCTGGGTAACACAGAAAATGAAGAACATCTCTGACAACTTGTTCTTAAGCTTAGATCTTGCATTTGATGCATGTTTTGACTGTGTTTGTTGTTTGATCTTGTAGTGTTACAACAGTACTACAAGATCTGACTAACAACATTCCCAGAAACACACTATACACAGATTAATTGATGGTCAAACATGGTCCCTCGTTCACTGTCTATGAAGATCTGGGTTTCATCAAGAACATGAAGAACACCTATAGCGACGGTTATGTCGCTATAGGCAGTCTTTAGCGACACTTTATTTATAAAATTATTATTTTTATTAAATATTTAGAAAAAAATTAGTTTTTGATTATGAAAAATACATAATAATTTGCTAAAAATTATTTTAAAGCCTAAAAAATTAGTTTTTAATAATTTTGAATATATTTCATTAATATTTTATATTTCATGTGTGTACTATTGATTCACATGCATGTACTATTAGGGGAGGTGGTGCAAGATTGATAATACTTGCATGACTAAATTTAAAATTGAGGTATAGATGAAGGTACTATACTGTAATTATTTTTTTCACATGTATAGAACTATTGATTCATATGAATGTAGTATTAATTCACATGATATACTATTAGGGGAGGTGGTGCAAGTTTGATAATACTTATAAGACTAAATTAAAAATGAAGGAAAAGATGAAGGTATTATACTGTAATATTTCGAGCCCCAAAACGTGCAATTATCGAAACTATATTTTTCTATAAATAGAAGCTCATTCTTCTTTCATTATCACCAATTCACTAAGTCTCACAAGAGCAATTATAGAGAGAGAAGCTATAGAGAGAAAGAAGAAGAGAAGTTTACTACCTCACTATTCTAGTATCCAATCTTCTTTTGAGGTAAGGGATATTATTTTGTTCAGTATTCATAGGAATAATATTTTCTTTCATACTCTGTAGTATGTGAGTAATATTATTTCGTCTCGTATTCCAGATTATACCCTCATTTTGTTAAAGTATTGCTTTTATACTCCGTGAAATTAGTACAATATCCTTGAAATTTGCGCTTCATCTAGTATCATTTTACAAGGATATTTTCTACTCATTCTTGTTAAATTTTAAGCTTTTCATGCCGGAGTACTGTCCATGAGTACTATTCATTTATACGGTACTATTCATAAAGTACTATTCATGAGTACTATTCACAAAGTACTATTCATGGGATACTATTCCTGAAGTACTATTCATTGGGTACTTGTCACCTGGGTACTATTCACCCTGAGTACTATTCATGACAAAAATTGATTTCTTTTCGGTCCAAATCATTTTTGATACAAAATCATTCTTGAATTTTACTCCAAAAAGCAGTATCATGTTGGCAATTTGAACATTATTGAATTCTGAATAAATTAAATTATAAATCTTTAAAAATTTATCCTTTGTTTCTATTAATTGAATTCTTATATCATTGTCATCATCCTCATGCTTATATTGTGATGAAAATCATCTTTGGCTTACGTGCATAGATGAACTGTTGATTGGTATGATTATGACTGTCGACGTCGGGATTTTTGAGTGTCCCTTTTCGTTACTTGTTCTTTGGTGTTCTCATGTTAATGTGAGATTTATTTGAAAAAACAAGTGAAAAAGGTCCGACATATATAATGTCGACGATTTGACTTTAAGAGTCGCCAGTTGGTGTATTTAACTGGTTGCACCAACACAATCGAAAAAGGTTTGCACATTGACCCAGTGATGCGACACTGCTAAACGGGTCTGTGAAACCAAAATTCAATTAGGTTCGGGGGCTTGATTATGCGGAGGGAAGGTGTTAGGCACCCCCCCGACATCCGTGTTGCCACGTTGACCGCCACTTTCCAAAGAAACTATTATATGAATGTGTGTGTGTGAGTGTGTTTGTGTGGATCAATGTCCAATTATTTGGAAGTAGTGCTGTACCTCATTCGCACCTATATACATAGGGTTTGAATTTATAGAAAAAATCAGTTTTAAACAAGATATAGCAATGACATTTTGTAAAAGAGGTTTTTCAAACCCTGTGCTCAATAGTAATTGAGGCCTTTGATACTTCCATTTTATTATTAAATGTTCGGCCTGTTTGCTTTTATTTTCGAGATGCGAAGCATTCTTCAAAAAATAATATACAAGATCTTAGAACTCCTCATGGGCATGACAACCATCCAAGGAAATTCGAGACATCAGTAAATAATATACAAGTCGCTCACAACTAAAAATGTCCATCATGGGGAACGAATCTAGATTCAATGAGATGAATCAGTGATCACATGATTCCTAGGCTCACATGATACGCAATTTGTATGGAAAGCGATAGCGATTATATATATATAAAAGTCAGTAATATATATATACGAGACATGATTAACAACCACGAAGCAACTCCATGGGGGATCGAAAATGTAAATATATAAAAAGCGGTATATATATATATATATATATATATATATATATATATATATATATATATATATATATATATATATACACACCATTTTTGAACCCAGTAATAATGAGTAGGTTATTTAGATCTAACTCCTCAGCTAGTCACAGGTCAACCTTGCAATCAATACCCGACATAGTTAATCAAGAAGAAAATAGTTATGAAAATATCAGTCAAGTTTTGCATAACTGGAATATACCCAGAATCTCTCCAAAGGAAATTTATCAGTCAACATTTTTAGATAATTTTAAAACTGATTATAATGTTAAAACAGTTGAAAAGGTTTATGCTATTAATAAAGAGTATGAAAATTGTAGCCTTCTTTCCCCAGATGTTATTAAAAAACATAGGAAAAAGGGTTATAATTTCATTCACATAGGTTTAGTTCAAGTAGCTGTTAAACCATTAAACATTAAAGGAATTAATTCAAGCATCTACCTCACATCTTTAGAGATGCTAGATTTTTGAATTACTATCCAAGCATTATAGGTTCCATGGAAGCAAGTCTGCACAATGGTCCTATCCATTTTAATTGCTTTCCAGACTTCACACTTAGTCTAAGTGATCAGCATCTATTAAAGGCTTTAACATTAAATATTAAAACAGCAGGAGAAATTACACAAATGATTGAAGGTTCTCAACCAATTGCTTTGATCTATAGGATTTATTATAAGACCATGAAGACTAATTTAAATGTCCATGCTCTTAATAAAAGCCCTAAAGATCACACTGTATTAATTCAAAGTTCAACCAGTGATGCTAATATCCAAATCCCTAGAACAATTCTTTGGAAAGATATTACATTACCCAGTCAATGGATTTTACCATGCGAAATACCACAACATCCTGTAGTTAACAACGTAGTAAACATAGAAAATATAAGGCAATTTTCTGATGGAACTGTCAAAGTTAGCTTTGAACGTTCCCGAAGACCAGTTATTATAGAAGACTATTCTAGTTCTTCAGCTCCTTCTATGGATCTGCCTAGAAGAGATTCTGAAGTCCTTAGTAACCCTTCTATAAGAGACATCAAGTTAAAAGGAATTTTAAATCAAGGTCAAGCAAGTCATCCTTGTTATTCCTGTCATCCTCAGAATGATTCAGCCGAAGAAGAAAGCTCTTCTTCTCCGACTCCTTCTGAGCTTCCAAGTCAGTCTGATTTTGATGTTCCAATTAATAATCAATTAAGAGTCATTAAGAAAGAATTTGTGTTAGATTGGACTAATCTGGTAAAGAACTTTAACTCCAAATCTAATAAAATTAAAAGACATCAATTTAGACAAAATCACCCAACTGAAAAGGAAAGGGATAAAATAGTCAATAAATGGAAAAAATTTATTAATAATGAAAAAATTAATATTACCTTCTATGATTGGTATGATCAATATCAATTTAAATGCAATGTTATAACTAAGACTTAATGGATTAAAGAAGACAAATCTAAGGTCTCATCTAGTCATCCACCCTTAGAAGTGCAGCATCTTGATTTCAAGAAAAAATACTTCAATTACAAACCGGTCCATTTAAAATCTCCAATGGTGTAAATGATGATAAAAAAATCATAGAACAGTTAAATTTTAGTAACCAATACCTAGCAACTGTAGGAAAATAGTTAGACAGGATTGAAGAAAAATTTGAAGAAAATATAATTAAAAAACCAGAGTCAAAACTTGTTCAACCACTACTAAAACTACCGAAAATAGAGAAAATTAGGTTTACCTAATAAAGATAGTGATCTTCTGATAGCTATTGATCGCTTATTTAAAAATTAAAAACAAAGATCGAACCGAAAACAAGCGGTACTATTGCTATTATCGATCGATTATTTACGATAATGAAAACGATGGTCGATCCGATGATCAATCGATGCCACTTGATTCAAGACATTCATGAGCAATTAAATAAGTTAACAGATTCATAATACGAGTATGACCAGAAATTGGTATTCTGCACCAACTCCTCCGATTTACAATTTGAAGAGAGAAATCTAGATAAACAATTTTCATTTAAATACAACAAAATCTCTGAATGGAACATTGACGATTTAGCGAACAAGAAATCCTCAACAAGTTAAATCATATGTCCATGGTAGCAAATAAATATATCTAACAAAATTCAACACTCACTCGACCAGATATTGTTGAATTATTGGCGATGGATTTATAGGTATTCTCGGATCTTGGTGGGAAAAACATCTCATTGAAGATTCTAGATTATCTATAATCCATCCGTATTCGGCCAGATTTGGCGAAGAACCCGATTTTTAATGAAGCTATAGGCATAGGGCCACCGATGGAGTAAACACTTTAATTTATACTATAATAAAACACTTCGTAGGAACCCCAAAGAGCATCAACGAAAGAATCCACGATCGGTTGAGTAATCTCACTTGTCCCACTCTAAGTGATTTTAGATGGTACAAAGATGTTTTTACTTGAAGGGTTATGATCTTGAAATGATAGTAATAAATCATTCGGAAAGAGAAATTTGTCGATGGTTTTACCGTCCTTATTTGCTCATAAGGTTCGTGAAGAACTAAGTAAAGATTTGGGATATATTGATTATGATAATCTCACTTATGGTGACATAATCAGTTATATTCAAAAGATAGGATTAAAAATGTGCATTGATTTCAAGTTAGCCAAACAAGCCAGTAAAGACAAGAAGAAGGCTAAATACGAGTTAGGAACATTACTCATGAAAGCATGGTTTTACCCACATGGCTCCTTCCGAGGCGTAAACACAGGCATAAACATATTGACTCTCACAGAAGTCATAGACGCCATAAGAAAAAACGTAGTCATCATAAAAATGAGAATCAAGATAATTATTATAATAAGCCAAAACCCAGTAATAAAAAACATAACAAAAGACCTAAAAAATTTGATAAACGTAAAATTGTGTGCCACAATTGTGGGCAAAAGGGTCATTATAAAAGTGAGTGCAAAATAAAACAGAAGTTATCTCAGTTAAATATTACTAGTGAAGATACTGAGTATATATTAGAGTTAATGAGAATAGAAAATGAAGTTAGTAATAATGAAGACTCTAACATTTCATATTCCTCTGATAATAACAGTAATAGTGATTCAAGCAGTAGCACAGATGAAGTCACCATTTGTGCTGAAAATTGCAATGAAAATTGTTGCACTAAAAGGATTAATGTGATCAACAAGGATGATGAAGAAAGTTCTTTGTTGATTGACTTAATTAGTAAAATCACTGATCCTAAATTAAAAGCCCAATACACAAAACAGTTAAGAGATTTATTAACTAAAGGTACTAGAGAAAATGATAAGTTTATTAAAGCTAAGGAAAAACCAATTTTTAGTCTTAATAAAACCTTAGAAAGATTTAAATCTCCAGTTAAAGAAGCTAGTCTTCCAGAATTAAATCAAGAAGTTAATAAATTAAAGAAAGAGATAGCTAATCTAAAGATAGAAGTCTCTAATCTAAGAAAATTAATTGATAAAAGGCCTGATCTTCAGATCAATGATTCCTCATCCAGTGATGAAAATCAAGATGAACCAGAATCATCTCGGTACTAAAGATATTTCAGACTATTTATTCAGGTCTTTCACTTAAAAAATTTAAAGACATCACCATTCGTAAATGATGCGTACGTATCTATTAACCTAGTTGTGGATAAAAACTTTTCAATACAGCTTCCTGCCTTGGTTGATACAGGTGCAGATTTAAACTGTATCCAAGAAGGTTTAATTCCAACTAAGTATTACAAGAAAACCAGTGAAAAATTGAATTCAGATAATGGTAGTCAAATGAAATAAACTATAAATTACCTAAAGTGCATATTTGTCAAGATAACATGTGTTTCAAAATATAATTTGTTTTGATTCTTGATCTTACGTATACAAAATTATTTTGGGTTTACCATTTATATATTTATTATACCCATTTACTACTAGTAATTTGATTAACTTTAAACATTTAGGAAAAGAAAATAACATTTAAGTTTCTTATTAACTGTATTTAAATTTATTCAAAGAAAATCCATTTTCAAATCATTGAGATTAATAAAAAGAGATAAATTTATTCAAGAAGATCCATTTTCAAATCATTGAGATTCACATTTGAATTTCTTGAAAGAAGAAATCAAATATAAAAGAATTAAAGAACAACTTCAAAATGAAAGAGGTTCGTTAAAAAATTGAAAAGTTAAAACATACATGAAGAATAACCTTTGTTCCGATTCCCCAATGCCTTTTGGCATAGAAAGAAAATATGGTTAGAAGCTTCCTTATCTTGCTAAGGAATTCAAAGAACATTTAATTCCCCACTAAGGCTTTAGGCTGTTCGAATGTCGTGAACAAATGGAGTTATGTAAGAATGAAATCAATGATCTCCTCAATAAAGGGTTAATTAAACCTAGTAAATCCCCTTGGTCTTGCTTCGCTTTTTATGTCAACAATGAAGCGTAAAAAGAAAGAGGTGTTCGTTTAGTTATCAATTACAAAACCATTAAACAAGGTCTTAGAGTGGATTAGTAATTTCCTTCCCAACAAGGACGACCTGATCAATAGGTTAAGTAATGCCACCATTTTAGTAAATTAGACCTTAAATCCATTTACGGAAAATTTCCATTCATCCAGATGATCGGACAAAAGCAACGATTCACCACTCCATTTGGACACTATGAATGGAATGTTCGTGCATTTGGCCTAAAAAATGCTCCAAGTGAATTTCAAAATATTCTCAATGACATATTAAACCCTTTTGACCATTTTATCGTTGTTTATATTGACATTCTTCTTTACTCTAAGACTATTGAAGAACATGAAAATATTTAAAATCGTTCTTCATTCATTTGTTAAAATAAATGGTCTTGTTCTTTCTCCTTCCAAATGCGGCTGCTTGAGTCCGAATAAGTTTCTTGGTCTTAATATCTTCAATGGACATATTCACCCTATTGAGCGAGCTATTCAATTCAGCGACAAGTTCCGGATAAGATAACCAATAAAACCCAACTGCGGAGATTTCTTGGCTATTTGAATTATATAAGCAGTTCTAGAATCTCGGAAGATTTTCAAACTTCTTTTCCGGCGTTTGCAAAACAATCCTCCACCTTGATCGACATTCATACTTGGCAATCCAGAGTTAAAAAAATATGTCAAGGCATTGCTTACGCCTGGTATCTCGGTTATTCGACTTTCAAAATTATTGAAACCGGACGCCTCGAATATTGGATTGGAGGTATTCTTAAACAAAAGATAACATCTGATTCCCGAGAACAAATTGTTCTATTTCATTCCGGCGCATTGAATACTACACAGTCAAAATATAGTACTATTAAAAAGAAATTCTTTCATTAGTTCTATGATTAACAAATTTCAAAATGACTTATTAAATCGAAATTTCCGGTCGCGTTGATTGATTGCAAGTCGGCCAGTACATTTTAGTAAAAGATGTTGAGAATTTAGCCTCTAAGCATTCTTTTCGCTATATGGTAAGCTTTATTAAGCATTTTGATTTTGATATTGAATATATTAAAGGCAAAATAATTCTATTTCTCGATTTTCTTACCGGAGAATTTATTCATACAGTCTTATCTGATCATGAGTTTTGAGGTTCATCCTCCTCGCAGGTCCTGGGTAAGCCCTATTGGCCCAAGTAATCAAAATGTCGGCCAGTACCTTAGTCACTCACCCGCACCCTGCATCATCACGAAACAAATTTTCTGTCTTGGGACAATCCCAAGCCTTCTGATTCAAAATTTAGTAAATAAACTGAACCCGTTGATCCATTCGGTAATCCGGCCCAAGACCTCGTCTTGACTCGATCCACTCCCCCATACGAGCATGTGCTCAAATGGGAAAGTTACTTGTTTTATATCGAACCATACATGAAGCCAAAAAAATGATCCAGGTTAAGCTTGTCAGCCCGGCTTTTCCCTCTGGTTGGCATTTTCCTCAATACGCTCCTTATAAGTCTCTTGTTTATTATAAAGACATTCTCTCCTTGGCCCGATTCAAAATATCAAAGCGTATGTAATAGTCAAAAGTTCCTTTTTTTACTTTAGTAAATCACTTTTGCTTAGTAGTAATGTTTCTTATTTTACCAGGTAAATGTAATAGTTCCGCTTTCCTTGTTTATAAAAGGAGAGAGCGAGCTATAATCGTAAAAAAAGCATTAAAGCTGAAGCTCAGTTTCTTTAGTTTTACTGAAATTCTTAGTTTAAACTTTTAATTTTGTATTTTAGCTTATTTACGCTTGTTTTTTTTTGCTTTTACTTTATTAGTTCCCTTTCCTTGAACATTAAAGGAAAGCGACTCATTAAAAATGAAAGAAGACCACGAGCTCTCTCTAGGATTAATCTTTAGGTTCTCCTCGATCTTTTATCTTCTCAAAAGTAAAATGTTTTTAATTTTGTATGAACAAGTTTGTCATAGCTTGTAAATTAATTGATAGTTAATTTATAAATAAGTAATTTGTCTCAATCTCTGTAATTCCTCATTCTTTTTTGAATTGGGTAAAAGCAAAAGAATGAAAATAAACAACAAGTATTGTCAGTAAATTAAAAAATTTAACTAGAGAATTGCGAAAAGAGGGGTTAAGAGCCGAAAACGAAGAAATCAGAAAGCTAAAGTTTAACTGAAAGACTAAGGTAAAAGCAAAAGTAAAAAACTGATTCTTCAAATGAGTCGCATAATGCAATATAATAAAACAAAGAAAACTAACTTACTGGTAAAAGTGAAACATTTTACTAAGGTAAAAGTGATTTACTAAAGTAAAAGCAAAAGTAAAACAATTAACCAAAAAGCAAAGTAAATATACTCGATATAAACACGCTTTCTTTGACTAAACAGCCTTTACCGCTGAGCAACTTTTGACTCGACGCTGCTTTGGTGGAAAGTGAATCCTTTTCTTGTTGAGCTACATTGGTCAAAGTGGAATCAATCATTTGGTCACGGCTGCGCGAGTCTTTGGTGATTATGAGCATCGTCACGGAAAGCAGTCTTGGTTTCTTAACATTAATCGCTACTCTCGAGGTGTGTCTTTGGTCATTTAATAAAGAATCGATAAAACTGCTGACGCCAAAGTAAATGGGTCTGAGCATCCTGAAGGTTGATGGTGCCGTAAGGATCGTATGCACCATCATCTTCTCGCAAAATTGGCTAATCAATCATTCTCGGGAAGAAGTGAGGAATGCTTCCAGAGGCTTCTTCGTGTAACTCATCAATTCTTTTATTGAGGGCTTGAGCAATAAGTTTTAACTCACTACCGGAGCAATCTTTGAAATTAGAAATGCTACGGGAACAGGAAGAACCTATAGGACTGGTTTTTAACTTAGATTCTTTTAAAGTCTTTTCTGACTTGAGGAATATGGTTCTAAAGGAATGACCTTAGAATCCTTAGCCTGAATAAGCTGGGAATTGATCGAATCGAATAGGCAACAGAAATTCTGTTGAACTGACCTATGATTCTCATTAACGTCGAACTTATCCCACCACTTGATGTAGAAAAAGCGGGAAAGTCGAGGGAGTGGATCAAATGATAATCGCCAATTACTAGCAACAGAGGTGGTGAAATACCGTATTGCCATTTGAGGATCCGAGAACTTTGTATTTACTAACAAAGAGGAGAGTGAGAGGAATGTTCTTATTCTTTGAATCTGTTTACTATTATTAGCAAAATGAGTAACTTGAACTTTAAGGGGGTTTCTGGAAGGAGGTCATAGTAGAACCATGCCTATACCACCGTGAGAACGAACTAATAAACAATTGGACTTTTGAATTTATGATCGAATTGAATAAACCAGAATGACTATGGGACTCATTCGATGAAGGAGAACCTTATACCGTGTCAATATAATCATAAAAACAAAAGGGATTACTATATTTGAGAGATCCATTAGATCGGAGGATTTTTACCCCAATCAAATCAAGGAATTGTTTAATATACAAAGAATGATAAAGGACTTTTGATTTATCATTGTTTGCATAAATAGGTTTGATATTTACCGAATCGGTTTGAGGAGAATGTCTTTATAATAAACAAGAGACTTATAAGGAGCGATGGAGGAAAAATGCCAACCAGAGGGAAAAGCTCAAAACAAGTTTAACTGGATCATTTTTTGGCTTCATATATGGTTCGATATGGAATAAGTAACTTTCCCATTTGAGCACATGCTCAGAAGGGGAGTGACTGGGAGCTGATGATGAGGTCTTGGCTGGATTACTGAATGGATCAATGGGTTCAAGTTTATTTACTAGGGCTGAACTGTAAGGCTTGGGGATTATCCCAAGAACAGAAAATTTGTTTGACTGATAGACAGGGGTAACTGGCTGAGGGACTAAGGTACCTCTGGGCTGATTACTTGGGCCAATAGGGCGACCCGGACCCTGCGAGGAGGATGAACCTCTGAAACTCATGACTGTATAGTACCTGTATGAATAAATTCTCTAATAAGAAAATCAGGAATAGAATTGTTTTTGCCTTTAATATATTCAATATCAAAATCAAAAATGCTTAATAAAGCTTGCCATCTAGCGACAAAATGCTTAGAGGCTAAATTCTCAACATCTTTTACTAAAATGTACTTGGCTGACTTGCAATCAATGCGGACCAGAAATTTCTGATTTAATAAGTCATTTTGAAATTTGTTAATACATAGAACTAATGAAAGAATTTCTTTTTTAATAGTACTATATTTTGACTGTGTAGTATTCCATGCGCCGGAATGAAATCGAACAATTTGTTTTGGGGAATCGGATGTTAACTTTTGTTTAAGAATACCTCCGAATCCAATATCTGAGGCGTCAGTTTCAACAATTTTGAAAGCTGAATCATTGGAGATACCAAGGCAGGGCAATGCCTTGACGTATTTTTTAACTTGTTGGACTGCTGAAGTATGAATGTCAGTCCAAGGTGGAGGATTGTTTTGCAAACGCTGAAAAAGAGGTTTGCAAATCTTCTTGAGATTCTTGTAGAACTTGCCTATATAATTCAAATGAGCCAAGAAATCTCTCGCATTGGGTTTTATCAAGTTATCTTATCCGGGAACTTGTCGTTGAATTGAATAGCTCGCTCAATAGGTCGAACATGTCCATTGAAGATATTAAGACCAAGAAACCTTATTCGGACCTGAAACAGTCTGCATTTGGAAGGAGAAAGAACAAGACCATTTACTTTAACAGGAGTGAATAACGATTTTAAATGTTTTTCATGTTCTTCAATAGTCTTGGAGTAAACAAGAATGTCGTCAATATAAACAACGATAAAATGGCTGAAAGGGTTTAATATGTCATTGAGAATATTTTGAAATTCACTTGGAGCATTTTTTAGGCCAAATGCCTGAACATTCCATTCATAGTGTCCAAATGGAGTGGTGAATGCTGTTTTGTACTAATCATCGGGATGAATGACAATTTGCCAGAAAGCGGATTTAAGTTCGAATTTACTGAAAATGGTGGCATTACTTAACCTATTGATAAGGTCGTCCTTGTTGGGAAGGGGGTACCTAATCCACTCTAAGACCTTGTTTAATGGTTTGTAATTGATAACTAAACGAGGAACACCTCTTTCTTTTTCTGCTTCATTGTTGACATAAAAAGCAGAGCAAGACCAAGGGGATTAACTAGGTTTAATTAACCCTTTATTGAGGAGATCATTGATTTCATTCTTACATAACTCCATTTATTCATGACTCATCTGAATAGGCCTAGCCTTAGTGGGAATCAAATGTTCTTTGAATTCCTTAGCATAAGGAAGCTTCAACCATATGTTTCTTTCTATGCCAAAAGGCATTGGGGAATCCTGAACAAAGGTTATTCTTCATGTATGTTTTAACTTTTCAATTTTTAACCAACCTCTTCATTTTGAAGTTGTTCTTCAATTCTTTATATTTGATTTCTTCTTTCAAGAAATTCAAATGTGTAGATTTACATTTATTAATCTCATGATTTGAAAATGGATTCTTCTTGAATAAATTTTAAATCTCTTTCTTTCTTGCTTTAATAAGAAACTTAAATGTTATTTTCTTTCCTAAATGTTTACAAGTTAACCCTTCATTACTAGTAGTAAATGGGTAAAATAAATATATAAATGGTAAACCCAAAATAATTTTGTCTGTAAGATTGCGAATAAAAACAAATGATGTTTTGAAACACATGTTATCTTGACAAATATGCACTTTAGGTAATTTATATTTTATTTCCATTTGACTACCATTAGCTGAATTCAATTTTTCACTGGTTTTCTTGTAATACTTAGTTGGAATTAAACCTTCTTGGATACAGTTTAAATCTGCACCTGTATCAACCAAGGCAGTAAGCTGTATTGAAAAGTTTTTATCCACAACTAGGTTAATAGATACGTACCATTTCTGAATGGTGATGTCTTTAATTCTTTTAAGTGAAAGACCTTGAATAAATAGGTCTGAAATATCTTTAGTACTAGATGATTTTGGTTCATCTTGATTTTCATCACTGGATGAGGAATCATTGATCTGAAGATCAGGCCTTTTATCAATTATTTTTCTTAGATTAGAGACTTCTATCTTTAGATTAGCTATCTCTTTCTTTAATTTATTAACTTCTTGATTTAATTACGAAGACTAGCTTTTTAACTGAGATTTAAATCTTTCAAAGGTTTTATTAAGACTAAAAATTGGTTTTTCCTTAGCTTTAATAAACTTATCATTTTCTCTAGTATCTTTAGTTAATAAATCTCTTAACTATTTTGTGTATTGGGATTTTAATTTAGGATCAGTGATTTTACTAATTAAGTCAATCAACAAAGAACTTTCTTCATCATCCTTGTTGATCACATTAATCCTTTTAGTGCAACAATTTTATTGCAATTTTCAAAGACAAATGGTGACTTCATCAAGCCATCGCTTGAATCACTATTATCAAGTTATTATCGAGGAATATGAAATGTTAGAGTATTCATTATTACTAACTTCATTTTCTATTCTCATTAACTCTAATATATACTCAAAGATCTTCACTAGTAATATTTAACCGAGATAACTTCGCTTTATTTTGCACTCACTTTTATAATGACCTTTTGCCCACAATTGTGGCACACAATTTTACGCTTATCAAATTTTTAGGTCTTTTGTTATGTTTTTTATTACCGGTTTTTGGCTTATTATAATAATTATCTTGATTCTCATTTTTATGATGACTACGTTTTTCTTATATGCCTATGACTTGTGTGAGAGTCAATATGTTTATGCCTCGTGTTTACGCCTCAAAGGAGCCATGGGGTAAACCATACCGCTTCGCAGAATGTTCCTAACTCAGATTTAGCCTTCTTCTTGTCTTTTTACCGGGCTTGTTTGGCTAACTTGAAATCAATGCACATTTTTAATCCTATCTTTTGAATATAATTGATTATGTCACCATAAATGAGATTATCATAATCAATATATCCCAAATCTTTACTTAGTTCTTCACTTAACCTTATGAGCAAATAAGGATGGTAAACCATCGACAAATTTCTCTTCCGTATTAGTTTATTATTATCATTTCGCATCATAACCCTTGAAGTAAAAACATCTTTGTACCATCTAAAATCACTTAGAGTGGGACAAGTGAGATTACTCAACCGAACGTGGATTCTTTCAAAGATGTTACCGGGGTTCCTAACGAAGTGTTTTATTATAGTATAAATTAAAGTGTTTACTCCATCGTGGCCCTATGCCTATAGCTTCATTAAAAATCGGGTTGTTGCCATTGTCCTAATCAACAAAAGATGGATTATAGATAATCTGGAATCTTCAATGAGATGTTTTTCCCACCAAGATCCGAGAATACACAGAAATCCATCGCCAATAATTCAACAATATCCGTTGAGTCGAGTGTTGAATTTGGTTAGATAGCTGTTTGCTACCATGGACATATGATTTAACTTATTGAGGATTTCTTGTTCGCTAAATCTATCAATGTTCCATTCGTAGATTTTGTTAGACGAAACAGAAAATTATTTATCTAGATTTCTCTTCAAATTGTAAATCGGAGGAGTTGTCTAGAATACCAATTTCGTCATACTCATATTATGAACGGTTAACTTATTTAATTGCTCATGAATGTCTTGAACTGAAGTGGCATCAGATTGATCATCGGACTGACTACTGTTTTCATTATCAGAAATAATCTGATCGATAATAGCAATAGTACCGCTTGTTTCTGGTTCAGTCTTTGTTTTTAATTTTTTAAATAACTGATCAATAGCTACTGTAAGATCACTATCTTTATTAGGTAAACCTAATTTTTCTCTATTTTCTGGTAGTTTTAGTAGTGGTTGAACAATTTTTGACTCTGGTTTTTTAATTATATTTTCTTCAAATTTTTCTTCAATCTCGCCTAACTGCTTTCCCTCTGTTTGCTAGGTATCGTTACTAAAATTTAATTGTTCTATGATTTTTTATCATCATTTACACCATCGAGATTTTAAATGGATCCGGTCAGAATCAAGTATTTTTATCAAATCAAGATGATTCTAAGGGTGGATGACTAGATGAGACCTTAGATTTGTCTTCTTTAATCCATTGAGTCTTAGTTATAATATCGCATTTAAATTGATATTGATCATACCAATCATAGAAGCTAATATTAATTTTTCATTATTAATAAATTTTTTCCATTTATCGACTATTTTATCCCTTTCCTTTTCAGTTGGGTGATTTTGTCTAAATTGATGTCTTTTAATTTTATTAGATTTGGAGTTAAAGTTATTTACCAGATTAGTCCAATCTAACACAAATTCTTTCTTAATGACTCTTAATTGATTATTAATTGGAACATCAAAATCGGTGATCGAGTTGAAGCTCGTAAGGAGCTCTGAGAAGAAGAGCTTTCATCTTCTACTAATCATTCTCGAGGATGACAGAAATAACAAGGATGACTTGCTTGACCTTGATTTAAAATTCCTTTAACTCGATGTCTCTTATAGAAGGGTTACTAAGGACTTCGAATCTCTTCTAGCGCATCCATGTAAGGATCCAAGAACTAGAATAGTCATCTATAATAATCGGTCTTCTTGGAACGTTCAAAGCTAACTTTGACAGTTCCATCAGAAAATTCCCTTATGTTTTCTATGTTTACTACATTGTTAACTACAGGATGTTGTGGTATTTCGCATGGTAAAATCCATTGACTGGGTAATGTAATATCTTTCCAAAGAATTGTTCTAGGGATTTGGATATTAGCATCATTGGTTGAACTTTGAATTAATACAGTGTGATCTTTAGGGCTTTTATTAAGAGCATGGACATTTAAATTAGTCTTCATGGTCTTATAATAAATCCTATAGATCAAAGCAATTGGTTGAGAACCTTCAATCATTTGTGTAATTTCTCCTGCTGTTTTAATATTTAATGTTAAAGCCTTTAATAGATGCTGATCACTTAGACTAAGTGTGAAGTCTGGAAAGCAATTAAAATGGATAGACCATTGTGCAGACTTGCTTCCATGGCACCTAACTTCATATATATATATATATATATATATATATATATATATATATATATATATATATATATATATATATATATATATATATATATATATATGGACATGATCAATTGCCACGAAATGTAAATAAAGTCAGTAAAAGCGATCAACGCCACAAAGTAAACTCCAAGCGGGACGAAATGTAAATAAAAGGCTGTAAAAGGCCATGAAGTAAACTCTGTGCCCGATGTAAATGTAAATATATATATATAAAAGCAAAGAAATGCAATCGGATGTGAATCCAGGCTCATCGAATATGTCTGAACCACAATTATATATATAAGTATATATATATATATATAAAAAGCGAGTAAATGCAATTTGATGTAAAATCCAAGCTCATCTGGATATGTCCGACAACAATTATATATATATATATATATATATATATATATATATATATATATATATATATATATATATATATATATATAAAAAAGCGGTAAATGCATTCTGATGTAAAATCCAGTGCTCATCGATATATAATATAACAATTATATATATATAAATATATATATATATATATATATATATATATATATATATATATATATATATATATATATATATATATATATATATGCAGATAAACGCCTCGGCATCGAGGTCTAGGCTCAATTGAGGCGTAACTCGATAATGCTAGTTCATATATCAAATATATACATATATAAGTATATATATACAGACAGAAATGAAAACCACAGACCGAAGTTCGGGCAAACACACACAACATGACTCTCAATGTGTATAACACTGTGTGCTAATATGAGAAGAAGGCTTTATATAATGTGAGAAAGCTTACAGTGGGCTGCCAATGTAGACTTCTATGACATTAAATGGATAAACACTCAGCTCCCGCCGGATAAAAGATAGCTATATGTGTGCTAACATGTGTTTAAAGATGAGGAAACACTCAAAAGATGTTTATACAGAGTAAAATGGACAGGACTTCCTCGCCTTTTCCTCTCCTTCTCTTCTTCAAATGGCTAACCCCAAGGCTCATATTTATAGATCGATGGCGCGGTATACTGCGGCATGGCTTGTACCTACTACCGGTCGTGGTGCATCCGAGCCTCATGGGTCCTCGCGTCGTCTCAAAGTACGTGCACTCATGTACCTTTGTAATGTCTCGCCGAACTTCTGTAACTTCAATCCGAGCATCCGAACGAGGTATATCTGACCTTCTTCGGACCGCTTGTGTTGAGAGTTACGCAATGACATAGATTAGAGGTTGTACGAAGTCAGGAAGAGGGGTCTATGCCCATGGTCTTCAAGCTTCAAATTCTATCCAAAGTACTGTCATGCGTAATAGTCACTCAGGATTGTTACTCCTCAGTTCTTGTGGGACATCGTTGGATGTATGTGTGTATGAAGTGTTAAGACGACGCACAGGTGTTGAAGGGGGCAAGATGACGTTTGACACTTTGCCGGGGTTATGGCCGGTTTGAGTTGAAAGTAAACGTTGCTCAGGGTTACATCTGAGATTAGACTACTTGTTTGTATACCACAATGTCATCTTATGAGAGGAAATGTTGAGGTGGCAAGATGACGTTTGACTCCTCACCGGGGTTATCGCCGGTTTGAGCTGAAAGTAGACGTTGCTCAGGGTTACATCTGAGATTGGACTACTGCAAGTGTTTGAATGCCGCAAGGTCATTTGTGAATGTACCTGTCTACCCGGTGTTAGCTCCGGGTCTAAGGTATGAGTGCCTCTGTGGGAGGTTTGAGCTTGAAGCTGATAGCATGTATTTGAAACAAACAATTCCGGAGTTATCGCCGAAACTGCAAAAGCATCCCTTGGGGCTATCACCAGGGATGGAGTCGCTACTCCCAGTGTTGGTTCTGGGACTGGAACTGAATGTCACGGTGTTATCGCCGAGACAGAACTGTCCTCTCTAGTGTTGTTGTCGGTCTTTTAATCTGCATACCTCGGGGTTATCTCCGAGATTGGAAATGACATTCCCGATTTGTGTTCCGGGTTGGAACTGAAGTTCTCTGTTTGTGTTCCGGGTTGGAATTGAACTTCCGGTAGTATCTGGAATGGATGTCAGCTGTCTTCCAGGGTTCTGAAAGACGAATCTGCCCTCCTGCAATGTCAGTAACAAGCGTGCAAAAAATTTCGAGTGTCTACAATGACCAGGGATCATTCGTTATAATCATGACCTGTATTGTTACAAATGATGTGGTAAAAGTCCTAATTGGCCTATAGTTCATTGATGGACAGTTGTTGGTATGATTATGACCAGGGATTATTCGATATAGTCATGACCATTGATGATTACATGAATATCCTTGGCCATGGCGCATGGATGATTCGATGATGTGGCTTATTTAATAAGCTGAGTCTGAGCAATAAAGTTGATGAAAAACTTTTTAAATCATAGAAGATAGTAGATATCATGCTCTACTTGACTCTTCTAATGGATTGCTTGTTTCGCTGCAGTTAAACTTGATGTCTATTATATTTTATCAGTTTAACATTGTTGAAGGCTAACAATAATTTATTCTGCATTATCTTAGTCATAATATTTCTTACTGGGCTAGTTGAGCTCACCCTTTGCTTTCATTGTTCTCTTCAGGAAATGAGAACGTAGCCGGGACTAGTCGGGGAATGGAGTGACGGTCCAGATGTTTGCATTAGTAGTCCTCACTATTCTGTGAAATAGTGTGATAATAAATGAGGACTTATTTTGAGTTTGAATACTATCTAGAAGATAATATTTGTATTAAAACTCACAGTTCATGTTGTATAATTAAGTTTGTATTTGTATTTAGTACCATATATTTGGCGACCCAAGATGGCTAATGTATACCTATTTTGGGGGCGTCACAATTGGTATCAAAGCTTAGGGATATAATCCCTGGCTGAGATGTGAGACAAGAACTAGGAGGGGAGAGACGGAGAATTCATTCGCTAGTATGATCTACCTAAGTTTATTTGGCATTTAATTGGTCGGTCAGAGTATAGGGATAATATATGACATGTCAATTAACCCTTGTTTTGTGGCAGTATTTGAAAATGGCATCCGAAAATGTTGATATAAGCAATGAAGCACATGAGACCGTTGAGTCACCAACGATCAATACCCAGGATAATGTGCAACAGGAAGACAATAATCCTTAGGTAAACAATAACACCGATGAAATGGTGAATGATGGGATGTTTAGAGGCTTTATGCAATTCATGCAACATCATGCGAGAGCGGCTCCTGTTTAAAATGCATGTGGAATCACTGGCAACTCTCGGACGGTCACCGCTAAACAGTTCAAGGACCTGGGACCACCGGAGTTTTTCGGAGAGCCAAAACCACTTAAGGCGGAGACGTGGATAAAGCAGATCACCAAGATATTTGATGTCTTGGGATGCTCCGAGGAGCAAAAGGTTCCCTTTGCCACCTTTATGTTTCGAGCAGAGGCGATTCTTGGGTGGGAATCAGAAAAGCGTACTCACTTCTTTGACCGAAGATGTCTTGGGAGAAGTTCCAAGAACTGTTCAACGACAAGTACTTTCCCGAAAGTATTCGTCACATGAAGGAAGTAGAGTTTATCAAGCTGGAGCAAAACAATATGACCGTGTCATTGTACAAAGCTAAGTTTGCCGAGTTGTCCCGGTTTGCGTCCCACTTGGTTGATAATGAGGAGAGAATGACGCAGATGTTTCTAAGAGGTTTGAAACCTAAGATACGTCAATACCTAATTTCTCACAAACTATGTTTGTATTCAGATGTTGTAAATAGGGCTCAGTTATTGGAGCGTGATAATGAGTCAACTCAACCAAGAGATAGCAGCCGGCAAAGCGATACTACCAGTGGTAGCAGTCATCGAAGCGGTGACAGTAAACGTGGAGGGAATCAACATGCCAGAAATGGTAACCACTTCGGTGGTAATCATGGCCAAGACAATAAGAGTGGGCATTTCAAGAAGAGGAGATTCAACAATGATGGAAAGACGTCAGCACCAACACCCTTTGTTAAGGAAGGAGAACGACCGCCGGTCATATATTAAATATGAGGAGGGGAGCGACATATCTGTCCAAACTGCGTGATGCAGTCCAAAGCATATTGTAGACACTCGAAATTTTTTGCATGCTTGTTACTGACATTGCAGGAGGGCAGATTCATCTTTCGGAGATAACCCTGGAAGACAGCTCACATCCATTCCAGATACTACCGGAAGTTCAGTCCCAAAACTGGAACACACACCGAGAACCTCATTTCCAACCTCGGAACACACACCAGGAGGATCATGTTCGACCTCGGAGATAACCCCGAGTTTCTTCCTTGGAGATAACCCCAAGGAATGCTGTTGCAGTTCCGGTGATAACTCGGGAATTGCTTATTTCAGATGCATGCTATCAGCTTCAAGCTCAGACCTCCTACCGAGGCACTCATACCTCAGACCCGGAGCTAACACCGGGCAGATAGACACACTCACAAGATGACATTGCGGCATACAAACAAGTAGTCCAACCTCAGATGTAACCCTGAGCAATGTCTGCTTTCAACTTAAACTGGCTATAACCCTAGTGAGGAGTCAAATGTTATCTTGCCACCTCAACACCTGCGCGTCGTCTCAACACTTCATACATACATACATACAATAATGTCCCACAAGAATCGAGGAATTACAATCCCGAGTGACTATTACGCGTGGCAGCACACCGGATAGAATTTGAAGCTTGAAGACTATGGGCATGGTCCCCTCTTCCTGACTTCGTACAACCTATAATCCATGTCATTGTGTAACTCTTGACACAAGCGGTCCAAAGAAGGTCATATATACCTTGTTCGGATGCTCAGATTGAAGTTCTACAAGTTCGAGCGGACATTACAGTGCACGAGTGCACGTACTTCGAGATAATGGGACCTTGCAGAACCCAGCGAAAGCGGACGACCACAAACAAGTAGTACATCTCTACTACCGCCATAAGTACACTGTGGCTAGCAAATCTATAAATATAGAGCTTAGGCTAGCTATTTTAAAAAAGAAAAAGGGCGAGGAAGCCCTGTCCAATTTTCTCTGTACACACCCATATTGAGTGTTTCCTAATTTTAAACATTTGTTAGCTCACATATAGCTATATTTTTATTCGCGGGAGCTGAGTGTTTATCCATATAGAGTCATGGAAGCCTACATTAGCAGCCCACTATAAGCCTTCTCACACTCTATAAAGCCTTTCCTTTCATATTTGCACACACTGTTATACACATTGAGAGCCGCGTTGTGTGCGTATGCCCGGACTTCGGTCCGTGGTTTTCATTTCTGTATGTATATATATATATATATACAGACATAATTCTAGGCTCAATCGAGGCATAACTCGATAATGTTAGTCCATATATGATATATATATATATATATATACTTATATATATAAACTGTCGTCAGACTATGTCTGATGAGCCTAGACTTATGTCTGGAGCGTTTATTTGCTTATATATATATATAATTGTTGTCAGACATATCTGATGAGCCTGGATTTTATATCCGGAGCATTTACCTACTTTTCTATATATATATTTGTATATATATAATTGTTGTCGGACATATCTGATGAGCCTAGAATTACATCCGGTGCGTTTACTGCTTATATATATATATATATATATATATATTCATTTCATTAGTGCTGAGTTCACTTCACGTGGCCTTTTACACTTTTATTTACATTTCAATCAAATTTCTGGAGTTTACTTCGTGGCGGTTGATTGCTTTTACAGCTTTATTTACATTCAAGTCCCGCCTGGAGTTTACTTCGTGGCGGTTGATAGCATTTACTGCTTTATTTACATTTTTGATCCCCCATAGAGTTGCTTTGTGGTGGCTGATCATGCACACACATATATATATATATATATTTACAGCTTTTATATATATATAACTGCTTATTGCTTTCCATACAACTGCAGTATCATGTGAGCCTAGGAATCATGTGATCACAAATTCATCCATCAATCTAGATTCGCCCTCAAGTGATGGACTTTTTTCATTTAAGCGACTTGTACATTATTTACAATGTCTAATGAATTTCTCGGATGACTATCATGCCCATAAGGAGTTCTAAGATAATCAGATATTATTTTCTCAAAGATGCTTCGCATCTCGAAAATAAAAGCAAACAAGCTGAACATTTTTATAATAAAATGGAAGTATGAAAAGATCTCAATTCCTATTGAGCACAGGGTTTGAAAAACCTCTTTTTATAAAACTTCATGTCTATATCTTGGTTAAAACTGAATTTTTCTATAAATTAAAACCTTGTGTATATAGGTGCGAACGAGGCCTCGCACTACTTTCAAATAATTGCACATTGATCCACACACACACACACATTCATTTAACAGTTTCTTTGAGAAGTGGCGGTCACCGTGGTAACACGGATGTCGGGGGGTGCTTAACACCTTCCCTCCGCATAATCAAGCCCCCAAACCCAAATGAATCTCGGTTTCACAATCCCGTTTAGCATTGTCACATCACTGGGTCAATGTGCAAACCTTTTCGGTTGCGTTGGTGTAACCAGTTAAAAACACCAACTGGTGACTCTTAAAGTTAAATCGTTGACATTTCACATGTCAGACCTTTTTCACTTGTTTCTTCAAACAAATCTCACATTAACATGAGAACACCAAAGAACAAGTAACGAAAAGGGACAAATAAAAATCCCGACGTCGACAGGTGGCGACTCCATTGGGGATTCCAGTAAGAGGGCTTAAGCCGCTATTACAAGCTTTTCAAAATTGTTATATGCTTGTGTGTGAATTTTGCATTTACATTTATGATGAATGTGTACGAATGCATTTTTACTTACTGTACTGCTAAATATCTATCTGTGATATTAGTGCTTCGCATATGTCATCATTTTCATGAACGGTGAGACACGTTGTATGTGAATATGTGCTATGTGGTTCCTCCACCAGGAGGCTATCCTGTCGGTGTTTGATTACTAGACTCGTAGGAAGAATCATTCCAACGAGGCTCAGGAAAGGCACCACCCAGATTCGCTTCAGTTGAAAGATCGGATTAACTTCCTGTCAAGTAGATTGCGATGATCTGGGAACCTTTATGCCAAAAAGCCGCGAGAGTAACCCTAAGATAGGTCAACCTCTGATAAACCAAATGCGGAGGAAAGTCTCTTCATGCTTTCCATTTTCAATTACTTGTAAAAGCATTTACTTGTAATTTTATTCCATGATCATCTATATTTAATGGAAAATATTAAGAATACCTGTGCATACATGACATGTTATCAATTAACAACCGTTTTTACAGGACCATATTCCTAAAATGGATACATTATGATAACATTTACATTACCCTAAGACTAAACTACATAAGTCTTCTGTAGGGAAATCATTGGGCATGTTACCCGCTCAAAATCCAAAAAGGCCACGAGCCTACAGCCAATCATGTCTTTGTCTGACCAATCTAATCCTGTTTCTCGTGAAGAATTTGACGGATTAAGTCAGCAAATCACAAATTTGGCTGTTTTACTTAAAGAATTGCATCAATCCAATCAGGGTACAAAGATGCCTACACATATAGATTCCTCTTCACAAGGAGGAGCTCAAGGTTTGAAAAAAACAATTCCAGAACCTCAGTTGGATACAACCAACAAAGACCCTAAAAACACCCATCTCAAAAGAGATCCAGACACCGGTGACATCAGGAAGAAGGTCCTCCAGATGGAGGAAACTATCCGTGTTCTCAAAGGGATTGGAACAATAGAAGTGTTTCATATGCTGACCTTTGCATATTTCCTTGGGTTCATTATCTAGAGAAATTCAAAACCCCGGATTTTGAAAAGTATGATGGATTAGGGGATCCTTATATACATTTAAAGGTGTTCATTGGAGAACTTGGATCTTACGTGGAAAATGAAAAGCTCAGAATGCAGCTGTTCCAAAAGAGTCTGACTAGAGAAGCCCGTTCATAGTATACTAGATTAGACAACTCAAAGATCCATAGCTGGGAAGAGCTAGCTCACGCCTTCCTCACTGAATATAGTTTTTAATCTCAAATGGCTCCTGATTGGTACCAAATTATCAAGGTCAAGAAACAGTCTAATGAGTCTTTCAGAGAGTATGCTCAAAGGTGGAAGCGCCTTGCTACTCAAGTTATTCCTTCCATGACGAAATCAGAAATGGTCATGACTTTCATAGATGTACAGGAACCTCCTTTCTATGAAAGAGTTTTAGCTGGTATCGGCAAACCATTCTCTGAAATGATTAAACACGGAGAAATGGCTGAGATGGGATTGAAGTCTAGTAAGATTCAAGACCTAGCTGCTCTTAAAGCAGTTGCTGAGCACATCCAATCTGGATCTTATGGGAACAACCCCCGAAGGGTCCATAAAAAGAAAGAGGAAGATGTTTCCTTGATACTACAACGATAGAAAGGCAGTCAGAACATGCCTATACAGAGGAGAAACTACTCCCCTTTTCAAGCACAGTCTTCAAATCGTCCATTGACTAAAAGTGGAGAAGTAAAGCATCCTCAAACATTTACACCCTTAGGGGACTCGCTCGAGAATATTCTGGCTCTTCTGACTACTCAAAAGAAAATTACACGTCTTCTTCCACCAGCCAACCCTAATGGGAGGGGTTTTAATGCTACTCGGAAGTGTGCTTATCATGCCGAAGCACCTGGACATGATACTCAAGATTGTTGGGCCTTGAAGCACAAGATCCAAGATTTAATAGACAACGATGAGATCGTGGTCACCAAACCATATTAACCTCATGTGCAAGACAACCCTCTTCCTCAACACAAAGAAGAAGAGGTCAACATGATCAGTTGGAGCACCGGGATGTAATTCCAGCTTTCAACGGTAATTATTCCCGACCATCCAAGACAGTGTTGACAAATGGGATTATGCAAAGTTCCAGTTTACTATGGAACGAAAGATGAAAGCTCTTTGCAAACAAATTGAGCAATTGGCAGAACTGGTGACCCACCATCATCAAGTTACACGCCAATTAATTAGATAGGAACATGCATATCTCCTTCCATTTGTTATAAATGCTCCACCATCACCTTCAGAAAGCGAAGCTATGGAGGATAAGGTTGCAAAGAGAGCAAATGCTAAAGCCCGTTGGGATTTTGCCAATCAAAGGGAGTTTACCTATCTGGGCCAATCTATGGAGGAAATATTTTAAATATTGATCAATGAAGGAAGAATTACATCCCTTCTACCTCCAATCAATCCCCGTGCAGGACGATTTAACGCCAATGGAGTGTGTCAATATCATTCCTATTCTCGGGGTCAAAACACAGACGAATGATGGGCACTCCGCCATCTCATTCAAAATCTTATTGATAGCGGTGTCCTGCAAATGGCAGACAATGACACTGTGCAACTTGAGGGTGGGAGTACATGTCCTACTAAATGGAAGGATCAGAAAGGCTTATTATCCAAGCGAAGATGATGAGACCACAAATCATTTCCCATACAAACAATTCAACTTAAAGGAGCTGACAATCCTTTGAAAGTGGTTGAACCAGAGCCAATTTCTTTACCTTTCAGACTACAATATCATGTTGTCAGCTTACACAAAGTTGCATGGAATTATGGAAAAGCTGAAGGATCTACGTCTCATACTACTGCTACAGTATTGAAGGAAAATCCACTCTTCCTCAACGGGTTGTGAAGCCTACTTGCCAAGCCAAGGGGAAGATTCCCATGGAGAAGATTGAAAAATTCCTCCACACTATGGGCCATAATGAAGCCAAGGTGGTTTTAAGCTTACGAGAAGCTCCACATCAGATATCAATACTGGACTTGGTTTTCTCTTCTGAGGATCACCGGAAGGTTTTATTAAAGGTTTTGGAAGAAGCCTACTTGCCAAAATCAGTGGATGTAGAAAAATTTCAACATCTGGTTGATCACATTTTCAACAACAATGTGATATCCTTCACTGATGACGACATACCACCCGAAGGGACCGGTCATTACAAGCCATTACACATTGCAGTTTTGTCTTCAGGGTATATGCTAGCTGGAGTTTTGATAGATAGAGGTTCGTCTCTAAATATTTGTCTTTATGCCACCTTGGTGAAGATGAATGTCAATCTCAAGCGGATCCAAAGTAGCCATACGATTATTAAAGCTTTTGATGGATCCCGACAAAATTCCGTCGGAAAGATTGAGTTGCCAATTGAGATTGGTCCAAATACATTCAATATATCCTTCCACGTCCTCAGGATAGATTCAGGATATGACCTGCTATTGGGGAGACCATGGATACACATGGCTAGAGCTGTTCCCTCCACACTACATCTGAAAATCAAATACATTATCAACAACAGTCTAGTCATTATTAACGATGAGCCGGAATGTCCTGGACAAGGAGATCTGCCAATCATCAGCTTCAACTCAAAAGTCAAGCCGGCCAGTTTTCATACCTTAGAAGTGAGTAACACTCAATACCATCCTGTTGGAGTACCACTTCCCATACCCAATATTTCTGCCGAAGTTATGTCGGCCACTCAAGAAATGATGATATTGGGTCATCAGCCTGGACAAGGCCTTGGTAAAAATCAGCAGGGTATTAAGCACCCAATTCAAGTATCTAGTTAAATTGGAACAGTTGGACTAGGCTATTCTGCCAGTTCCAGTCACAGGAATCCTCATAAGCATAAGCAAATTCCTCAGGCTTCCACCTCACGACGATTTTCTCAACCTTTACTTCATGAGTTGATACAATCTCCAGTAAAGGTACCAGTCCATGTTGTGTACATATTGTTTCCTAAACTAGTACCATTCAAAGCAAAAGAGGTGTTGATTCCTGATCCCGAAATGGAAGAAAAGGAATGAAAACATAAACATGACATCGCCTTGATGATGTCAGGCGTACGCGTCATTGTTTATGATGAACATACAAACAGATATACCCCGGACGATGATTGCCCAGATGTCATGGTTATCATTCGGGAGAAGGAGGACAATGACGATCCCTCCATCATTGCAGTCCTTCAGGACTTTGCCCTCGAAAATTGGAGCAGCATTCCATGCATTGGTCGACAAGGGTAAAATGGGCAGAAAATCCCTTTGCCCTGTAGATAACTTTAATTGATTGTTTTTCTTTATAGTATTAGCAGTTATTTTATCAAGTACATGCTAGCACTTCTGTATGATCAAATAGTTGCATATATTTAGTGAAGCATACTTTATTTCAGGACTCTGAATTTAGATGTGCATGTACTTGCTGATGAGGTTCCTTCTCTCCACAAGGGCTGTAACTTTGATGCAAAGTTGGACTCAGACTTGATGGACATACAAGAGGACATTGAGACATCTCAGGAGATTAAGGAATGGGTCGCAGACAAACCTAAACCCAACCTTGACCAAACCACTTCTTTCAATCTTGGAACCTTAGAAAACCCTAAGCTAATCCAAATTGGTTCAGACCTTACCCCAAACCAGCGGAATGACATGGTTGTTCTATTAACCCAATTCCAAGATGTTTTTGCATGGTCTCATGAAGACATGGTGGGTTTGTCCACTGACATTGTTCTTTATTGCCTTCCCATTAAAGAAGGATTCAAGCCAGTTAGACAAAATCTCAAGTGATTGAAACTTGAGTGGAGTTTAAAGGTTAAAGAAGAAATTGTGAAACAATTTCAAGCTGGCATTATCATGGTGTCTACATATCCAGAGTGGATATCTAACATTGTTCCTGTGCCTAAACCAGGAGGAAAGGTGCGAGTTTGCGTGGATTATCGGGATTTAAACAAAGCTTGCCTTAAAGATAGCTTTCCCGTGCCCTTTATCTACATTCTCATTGACAATACTACTCAATACGGCATGTACTCCTTTGCTGATTGCTTTGCGGGGTACCATCAAATTATGGTCGCTGAGGAGAACCGTGAGAAAACTGCTTTCATCATGCCTTGGGGGACTTTTTGATACAGACGGTTGTCATTCGGCCTCATCAATGCCGGGGAAACCTACCAGCGAGCTATGATGGCTCTTTTCAACGATTTAATGCATAAAGAGGTAGAGATCTATGTGGATGACATCATTGTCGAATCCCGAAAGGAGGAAGACCACTTAGACCATCTTAGAAAACTTTTCAACAGGTTGCGTAAGTACAACTTGAAGTTGAATCCAGCCAAGTACGCCTTTGGCGTCAAGTCAGGCAAGTTGCTAGGTTTCCTAGTCAGCCACAAAGGGATTGAACTGGATTCTACAAAAATCCAGGCCATCGAGGAAATGCCCATTCCTTAGACAGAGAAGGAAATACGGGGATTTTTGGAAATAATTAACTTCATTAGTAGGTTTATCTCTCAACTCACAGCAACCTGTGAGCCCATCTTCAAGCTGTTAAAGAAGAACTCTTCCATGAAATGGAACGATGAGTGTCAGAAATCCTTCCTTACCATTAAAGAGAAGTTGTTAACGCTCTTGTTTTGGTACCTCCCAGGGATGATGATCCCCTATTCATGTATCTGTCCATAAATGATAATGTCATGGGTCAGATATCTTTGAAGCAAAAAAGATGATAGAGGCCAAGAACGAGCTATCTATTACCTCAAAGAAAAGATTCAAAGATCGATGAACATAAGTACACTCTAATTGAGAAGACTTGTTGTGCTTTTTAGCATGGGCTTCCATGAGGTTATAGCATTACCTCCATGGTCACACAACCCATCTCATATCCTCGTGGATCCTCTCAAGTATGTGTTCAAGAAGCCCATATCAATTATCGATCGTCCGGATGGCAGTTGATCCTACAATAATTGACATCATCTACATGACGCAAAAAGTCCGCATCAAAGGTCAAGGAATTACGGATAAATCGCCACCGCACTTTTGCGTAGGGACTACAAACCCTTGAAACATACTTCCCCGATGAAGGGTAATGACATTCAAAGAACAACATCGAAGATGATACATGCCGTATGTGAAAAATGTATTTTGATGGAGCTGTTAACAGAGAAGGCTCTGGAGCTGGAGCAGTACTAGTATGCGGTACGGGGGAGCAATATCCCATTGCCATCAAATTATAGTTTGTCAGCGTCAACAACACAGCTAAGTATGAAGGCTGTCTCATGGGGCTAAAACTTGCCCATTCAATGGGCATCAGGTGGTTAACTATCTTTGGGGATTTAGAGTTGGTAATCAAACAATCCACGAGAATCTATCAAACCAAAGAATTACATTTGCTGCCTTACCATCGACAAGTTTTACAGATGGCTTTGGAGTTCGAAGAAATCTCCTTTCTACACATTCCTCGTAATAGGAATGATTTTGCGGATGTATTAGCAATGTTGGCCTCCTTGATTCATATACCTGACAAGGAAAACATGCCAAGAATCACATTTGCCCTGCAAAAGACCCCAGCTTATGGGAATTATGTTGGAGAAGTATCGGATGAGCTACCTCCCATCCACAACCCTTGGTATCAATACATCAAGGAGTATCTACAAGATGGATCTACACCCGCCGAGGCGAGCCTAACTGAGAAGAGGCAGATTCATCGACTTGCTATGAAATTCTACCTGAGCGGAGATGCACTCTACAAAAGAGATGCAGGATTAGGTCTCCTCAGATGTCTGGATAAAGACCAAGCTTAGAGGCTCATGGATGAGATCCATGGTGGAGTATATGGCCCTCACATGAGCGGACCCTTACTTGTCAATAAGATCCTCAGAATAGCGCATTATTGGCTTACACTCAAAGATGACTGTGATGATCACGTCAAGAGGTGCTATCAATGCCAAATTAATGGGAATGCTATCCACGCCCCTCCAAGGGAACTCCACAATATGAGTTCACCATGGCCCTTCTCAATGTGGGGAATGGACGTGATCGGGCCCATCAAGCCTAAAGCCAGTAATGGACATCGATTCATATTCACCATGATCGACTACTTCACCAAATGGGTAGAAGCAGCCTCCTTCCCCAGGGTTACTAAAGAAGTCATCATTGCTTTCATCAGAAATAATGTCGTCGGTCGATATAGACAACCAGAGGTTATTGTGTCAGACAATGCTAAGAACCTCAACAACAAAATGATGGAGGAGTTATGCAGCAAATTCCACATCAAACACCTTAACTCCGTCATCTACCATCCAAAGATGAATGGTGTTGTTGAAGAGGCTAATAAAAACATCAAAAAGATCATGCAGAAAATGTCCGCCAATCACAAAGGATGGCCTGACATCTTGCCTCTGACTTTATTAGCCTACGTAACTTCAATGCGCATTTCCACCGGGAAACCCCTACTCATTAGCCTATGGGATGAAAGCAGTGCTCCCCATAGAGGTGGAAATGGAATCCCTTAGAGTTTTGATTGATGCTCAGTTGGATGAAGACCAGTGGGTACAAGACAGGTATCATCAATTGTCTCTGATAGGTGAAAGGCAAACCGCGACTATCTTCCATGGTCAGTTATATCAACAAAGGATCGCACGATCCTACAACAGAAAAGTCTGGCTACGGCAATTCAAATGACATGACTTGGTTTTAAAGAAGATCATTGACAACCAAGATCAATCTAAGGGAAAATTCGCTCCTAACTGGGAAGGCCCATTTGTTGTCAAGGAAGTATTGACAGGAGGTGCTCTTAGATTGCAGGAAATGGATGGCGATGAATTTCCACAGCTTATCAACTCAAACACCGTGAAACGGTACTATGTCTGAAGTTACCATTAATAAAACATCCTGGTTTTGATCATCAAATCACCAGTCATTCCGGTTTCTAACCCTCTCTTCTTTACATACTCTTCTTCCCCTCAGGGAACATACACTTTAAACCAGCAGCCTGGTTTCACCTCAGTTCAAACTTTCATACAATTTCGGTTATCCTGAAGATGGGATTGAACCTTTCATACCTACAGTTTATCCTGAAGATGGGATTAAACTTTTCAAACCTGCAGTTTATCCTGAAGATGGGATTAAACTTTTCTACGCTTGCAGTTTGTCCTGAAGAAGGGATCAAACTTTTTCCACACTTACAGTTTATCCCCATCATGGGATTAAACTTTCCTTTCCCCGCAGTATAGCCTGCATATGGGATTCCCAGTCGCAATAAACAAAAAATAACAAAAACATTTCTGCCCTTTCTCTTTAAAAACAAAAACCACAAAAAATTTCTACACCTATCTGCCTTTCACATTCAGCGTTGAACCTCTTGCACCAGGATCGAACTACGCAGACTTGATCTCTTCTTCAATAGGAGTACGTAGGCAACCATTTATGGTTCAGTCTAACCCCTACCAGAACGAAAATTTTTGTCACACGGTATTGGGATCACCCTTCAATCTACCACATTTCATCAGTTTCAAACCAAAGGGATGGAATTACCCAACCTCTTCTCAAAAATAGAAGATTCGGTGACCATCTAGGCTGCGGTTGTGCCGCAAAGAGCAACACCAATCCATAAGAGATGGAATTAACTAGGCTTCTCATAAATAGAAGTACTGGCGACTATCTGTGGTGCGGTCAATCTCAGAGAGGAAAAGCCACACTCCTCTCTATATTTCCATACAGATACCAGTCCCAAGACACCAAAGATGATAGGGATACATACAGATCAATGATCCGTTCTGAGAGATCTTGCGACGTCTCAATGTCCACATATCAAGGATAAGTTCAGAATGCATCAAGATCTTAAGGCCCTGAAGAAACTTGCAATTATCAAGCAAGTATCAAGGCACAACTGAAAGGGAAGTGAATCAAAATATATTTCCCTGCCATACATAATACTATTTGATATATACATATGTGATGTACATTACAAAATGGCTAAGCTAGTCTATACAGGAAAATATAAAGCTATATACAGATCTGTGTGTATGCGGACTATCAGATCTAACATGGAATCCCTCTCTGAAGATGAAGGTAACACTTCAAGCTCCTGCCCAATGGCATCTACATGAGCTAGCAGATCAGAGGCTAACTGCATGGTGGCATAATGCTCATCAATGTAAGCACTCATATCGGCAAAAGTGACAGTCATCTGGGATCTCACTGAAGTACTATCTGCAATGGCCACATCCCTAGCAGATAGGGCGGCATCCCGCTCCATAATCAATGCATCCCTGGCTGGTCTAGCCTCATCCCTCTCTAACAGAGCAGCGTCTCTCCTATCAAGAGTCACAACATCATGACCCTAGCTTGATCTCTCCGCAATAGGTCATCGATGTAGGCTCGCTCAAAATGTTGTCTTTGAATCGAAAGTAACAGTGGCACTCGGGGTGGGAGAATCCATCACAAATGCTTGCAGCCCAGAAGTCAAGTCCCCATCGATGGGAATGTTAGCCTCCTCTATAGGCTCCTCATCATCAGAATCAACATCCTGCACTGTGGATACTACCATAGTCGATGCAGTCTCTATCTCCATCCATGCTGAATACTCTGCAGAATAACCTGGATGACTGACAGAAAACTCAGCCAACTCTCGCTGATCCCAATAGGCATACAACTTGGATCTGTCCTCTGCTGATAAACGGTGTGAAGCGAAGTGCTGACTCACTGCCCCCTCAAATGGGCGGAAATCCTGAAACTGGTCAAACTGACACATCACGGCCAGTGGGTGGTAGGTGATCATCCCTCTCAAACCAGCTAGAGGTAGATAATCCATGCCTGGAGCATGAGTAATAAAGCTGTAGGGTGAGCTAAGCCCTGTATACGGTAATATAGAAAATGGATCTCCAATCCCTGCCAGGAAAGTTGACCAAGATGCATCATCTGTGCACTCCGCAGGCCGAAAGGAGTATGACATGGCTATATCATGGGTGAAACAATATCCATGCCGTCTAAATGTGCCAATCGGTCTCAAGTGTGACATAAACCACACATACAGCATGACCGAGCTACCTGTAAACACTCATGCCGGATAAGTGCAGCAATATGTAGCTGACCTCAAAGTCTCTGCAATGATCATCGATATAATGGTATGACCCTCCCTGAGAGCTCTTACAGCCATAATGACACCGATATCTAACTCATCCATGTATCGTGGCATATAGAGGTATGACAATACGCACAACAGTAATACATCCACTCTAGCTGAACGCTAATGATCCTCTGGTGTGGTGAAATCCCTGGAATGCCATGCATAAATATCCTCAGAGCCAAATATGTCAAACAAAAAACGCTGGGATATCACGTGGCTGGATGTAATCTCGTACTGTACCACTCTATGTCTCAATCCGGTGAGGGTCATGAACTGTCTAGTCATGTCTCCGATAGCCATATGCACGCAAGGTCTGTCCAGTGGCAACATCGTCAACCATGCATACTCCTCCAAAGTAGGAGTCAACTCCCGGTCCCAAATCGAAAAACATGCCTCTCGATACCCAAAGGCTTCTAAAGATACCCTCTACAAATCCTGTGGGAACTCAAAACATCAACATGGTCATAGTATGTTGCAAAGAATCATCTACAGTCACCATGTCTGATGGTGACATACTATCATACCATGAGCGCATACCAGATGCCACCAAAAATGGTGGGGTATAATCAATACGGCTAACTGTCGAAGAAGACATCTGTACGGGCCGTGTCATAAGACCATCCAAGGGTCAATGCTGAGTATCTCTAGACATACATACATATGCATAACATAATAACATGCATGATACACTAGATGACAATATGTTATATGGAATGAAAAACTCTACATACATTCCTAAGTATATCATCACCTAATACATCTCTGTACAGCTAAAATACAAGGAAATGGGGAAAAGCTACCCATTGTCTAACAGAGGCCTATCAAAAAAGATAACGAGAAATGTACATCAGAAAAAGTCAATGGTGTCGATGTCTACATCGTCAATCCTGTCTACCTGATGTAACTCCTCCTGAGTCACTGGATCTCTATCTACAGGGATGTCAGGCCTATACAAGGGAGGATCTACACCGGCAAAGCCATATGGGTCACCTGAAGGGCCAGCGCCAGAGCTGGAAGGATCAAAAGTATCTGCCTCTGAAGGATCTCTACCCAAATATCGGATAAAGAAATGTGTCCGGTCCATCTATCGGGTCAAACTGTCAATCTGTGTCACATGAGTCGGATCTCTGACATAAGCTAGCCAATCCGTCATCATCACGGATCCTGGAACCATATCCCACATAAACTGTGTGGCGCGAGTCTGAGCTCCAATGGTACGAGGGAACCACCAATGCTGGAACATCTCCTGAGTGCAGGGACCCTCTAATAATGTATAACCATCAATCCCAAACAATGGGATGTCAATGACGGGTGACTACGAAACAAGCCAATAACGCCTGGCAAGAGGCAAGATCGGCATGCGAATCTCTCCTGTAGTGCTCCTGATAGTACGCTCTCCTAAATAGAGCTCCTATCCTCTATTTGTGAAGAGAGGAATCGTACGGGTGGACATAACATACTCAACTCTAGTCGGGTACCCATCCTCAAATCTAACACTCAAGAGTTCCCAAAATAGGGAACCCATGTGATGACATCCGCTGTCAACAACTCTAGCTGTAGGCGGCAATAAGTGAAACCCTCAGCTACATGGACCTCCGCTAGTATGGAATGATGCCATCTCCATCCTTTTGGATAGGTGTCTAAACCTAGCACGCTCACAGGATGCAAACATGGAAGCCTCTCATAGGCCCAAAACTGCCAACACAAAGGCAAACATCTGCTGTCAGTTAACACTCTTAACCTGTACATGGGAAAAGATAAGAGAAATACTCACCAGCAGAAACGGGTGAAATCCTAACCATAACTCGGTCAAGCCCTGCGATCGCATGCGCATTCCCCTGAAGAAATAAGCAAAGGTGTAGGAACCCCAATCGTAATCTCCTATACGGTCCACGTGTCGAGTGGCGCTCATCAAAGAGAAAGACACCGTAGAAGAGTTATCTGCTATGAAGCAGTCCCTAATGATCATCAGGAATAATCGCCGAAGAATGCGAACCCTGACTCTCAAATCAACGGGTAAAGGCTCACTCAACAGCCCACTCATAGCATTAACGCTCAAAGGACCTGTACGAATAGTCCTACCCTTGAGCGCCTCCACCGGAACTCCCAACAAGGATCTGATGGTAGTAGGGGTAATATCCGTCGTGCAAGGCACTAGATCCCCTCCAAACTCCATACCTGTGATAAATTAACAATCCATCAGCGTCATAATCACCTCACAGTCCAGCAAATGGAGTGATTGAGTCTGGTGAAACCAGCGCTCAGACAATGCCCTAAGGTAACCCCAGGGACAACGACTAGAAAAAATGGAGAAGAACATCCCGAATCCCTAGCCATGCACAATCTCTCTATAGTCATCATGCAAAGCTTTATACATAGAGTGGATGTTGAGTCAGTTCCCTCAAGGCTGTGTAAAGCCAGGAACCTACATCAAATGCAGATCAACATGAGAACCCTTTGCTCATTATCAATAGGAAATAAGGAAGATTAAAGATCTAACTTCATACCTCGTTTACGTGTAGGTAGACTGAAGGATGCCAACTCAAGTCATCCAGAAGATCTGGGTTTGCCACTTGAATACCTGGCAAATCCCTACGGGGAACACGTGCAGCAGGAGCAGGAACCTCAATCGGTACACGTGCAGCAGGAACCTCAATCGGTACATCCTCTTTCTCGTCCTCAACATCTGGCACTTCAACCCGGATAGGACGTATCACTGCCTCCACCGAACAACGAGGCTGTCTAACAGAACGGGGTCGAGGTACTTCAGAAGCCCTCCTCCGTACACTAGAAGTGATCCTGCGGGAACTACTCGGCTGATCCGGATCCATAATATCTGGACAACAAGTCTCCAAATCACCTCAGAAAGGATGTGGTAAATTCTTATTGGGAGCTTTTCAAAATGCATCGTAAGATTACATGCATGCATGCATTGTTTTAACATACATCTACAGTAGAGTTAAAAATACATGACTACCCAATGCCTACATTTTGGGAAATTTTTGCCATAGCCCCTTTGTGAATGGGACTATCCACATGCACATAGGCATGACTAGGTGGCCATTCAGTAGGAAACCTATACACAGTCATATACACCCTACATGCATTAATACATCACAGTAAAAAATCCGTAAATGTAGTCTAATTACCATAATTATTTTGCTTTTCTACCTTTACTCATTTGTCCTCAGATAGGATAAGAAATGACAGTAAGAGGTGCCAATTTGACTATTTCAAAAGTTAAATTTTTTCACATCATTATGTTCAGCATGGTTTAATACTAACATTTGCTATGTTGAATATTTTTTATCAAGTCATATCAACACGCATATTCACTACTATGTGTCTAAATGCATTTCATGTGATAAGTCATTTTCCAACGGATAGAAATTGGAAAAAATACATGCATGTGTTACCAGGACAATGAAGAACGCTTGTACGGTAGCAGAATATGCAGAAAGTTGCCCGAACTCAACAGGTCTAAAGAAGAGCTCTCAGATTTCCTTTGTCGCACAGCTTGAAAATGACTTATGAAGATAGCCACGATTGGCCGCAGGTCCACCTGCGACTGCTGCAGGTGTACCTGCGACACTCCTATATGGGTCCCACACCTCTGGCTCGCTCCAGTTAGAGTTGCAAAGGAGGTCTCACAAGATGAAAAGGCCAAATCAGGAATAAAAATGCTACGCGATTGAGAGAAATAGCCTGGAATCCTGGTTTTTACGGGTCAAAATTTAACTCCCGTCATCTCATTGGTATTCGCCTGAATGCAGGGTATACTATACCAATGAGCTCAGCTTTCACAAATAATGCTCGGCAATACCCCACAAAGGTCTGATGCCGTCGTTGTAGGGTCACAACCCTAAACCTTCCCCGGCGGGGGTTACAACGTAACTCAACCATTGATACACACATCAATGAGGGTCAAACAGCCTTAACGTCATGTCAGCCGATGGCAAGTAAACCCATCGAAGCAACCTTCCCCGGCGGGGGTTACAACGCAATGAAACCATTGACACATACATCAATGGAGGTCAAGCATCCTTGACAATGCACCCAACAGGGATCTATTCGGTGATACACACATCATCGAAGGTCGGGTAACTTTGTCTGTTTGAGGATGTGTACAACATATTCCCTCATCCTGTCTTTTGAAAAGGACAACCCGGCACTAAGTCCGTAAGTTCGACATAGCTTACGAGCACTTCTAAGTGATCAGCTCATAGTACTCTATGTTGATCAACACTACATTCATTAAACGTATATACGTTTAAGTTGTGGCAACCTCACGTGCCTGTCGTTAAACGACAAAAACATTTTAGCATACTTGGTCTTCGATTGAAAACCATACCAATATAACTTGGTAACATTAATCATGCTTGATAGATTCATAATATAAGTCTAGCCAAAAGAATTGGCTTTAGACTTCATCGTTAAAAACTTCATGCGAAAGAATACATGAATTACACAGCTTGTCCAGACTGAACTGGAACAAGGGTTAGAATACTTGCCTTTAGTGTCTGCTTACTGATTAACACACGTACACTTTAAGTCTTTATGATTCTACAATACATAATCATATAACGTACCACATTAGGTCCTACATAATCAAGTATGTTTACTATTATATCTTACCCTTCATCTCAATGTAAACCCTAACTTAGATCTATTACTAGGGTTTCCGGATTTTATTACGTCATTCACATTCCGCTCATCTTCGATTGATTATTAACTCTTAATCAACATGCATTAGTGTCTTACAAGTACCTTACAATGTTATGATTACATCTTAATTCATTACGAACAAGTTCCCTTTCCTTCTACACTTGAAAACATTCTTTACTATCAATTTCAGGATCAAGCGCCATGCGCCACCATCAATTACTCGAGTCTCATGTCATGTGTGTGAGTTAGCAGCAGTGCAGGTTTCAGGCCTCATCTCATGCGTGGGCCTCTTAGGCTTGGAGTCGCGCCGCAGCACGGACTCTGTGCCTCGGACAATTATGCAATTTTTAAAATTTTACGAACTTCCCGGACGCATAACTTCTTCATCTTAAGTCCGAATTGGTCCGTTCAAAAGCCTACGGTTCACAAATTTCATAATCTATGCGTTCATGCAAGAATTTTATCTATATGACTTCGTTTGCTTAAATTTCACCTATGAGTTCATTTTTATCGAAAACGATAAACGTTCGTGAACGTTCAACGCTCGTTTCTTCGTTTCAAGTCGGAATCCGGTCATTTTTGAGTCCAAAACTCTATAATGACCAATATGACTTGTCTCCATCGAAAACCAACATTTCTGACTTCAAACACAAAATACGACTACCATTCCGAGAATTTCACGAATTCGATTATAATCGTCCAATCGTGTGATTTCCGACAAAGCTACATTCTTAATGATTCTAAATAGATTTCAACCAACATATGATCATTATAAGTTACTTATTAACCCATCTCATAAACAAGGTAGGTTTTGACTCATTCTCATAAGTCATTAACTTATACAACTTATGAACTAAAAATCTTCATGCTCATGACTTATTAACAACTTAAGTCCTTCAATCAAAGTTCTCATGCTATAATCAACATACTAATCGTCATATGACAACTCATAATAAGTTCTTCATGGCTCTAGCAACTTATTAATGTTCAAGTTCCTTATTCAAATTATTCGGCTTAAGTTCATTCCTTATTAACTTATTACATGTTATTATCAAACCATCCCCCTTCTCTATCAATCCCATCATAGAAGAGATGTAGATAAAAGAGATGAGTCTTACCCTTGAAGACTAAGACTTCAATTCACTTTGGAAAACTAACAAAGGTTGAAGTGGCTTATAAGTGCGTAAGTGGCTTATCCTCCCTAACCAATAAGTAGCTTTATATTGAGAGGTAAGTTGGATGAAATAACAACCAACAAAATTGAAATGAGCTTTGTATTTATAGGCTATCAAAAGCTAGGGTAGAATGGTCATTAACACATCCCACCTCCTCATTTCCACCTCCACATTCCACATCCTCATACTCCACCTCCTTACTATTCATTATCTAGCCACTAAGTAAACTTACTAGCCACGACACTTGCTCATCACATCACTTGGTCACCACACATTAACCTTGCCCATCAAGTCTACCCACTTACACTTGGATCACTCCATGGATCATGGCTAAATCATTGGGCTTGCTAGTTTTTTTATTCGGCTTACACTACCATTGTTTGGACTCATGATTAACAAACACTTGGCTTGAGAAACACATTCTATTGGACTTCTACCAATAAGCTAGCAATCCTACAAGTCCATTACCTTTAATTCAATAACTTAACATTTATACCCCACGTATAATCTTCGTATGCTAAATCGTATATTAATTCTTAATATACGCTATCTCATTCTTCATACATAATAGTATAATATGTCGTATTATACTTACATCCATTACTTCATATAATGTATACACATGATATAATCACAACTCTCTTCCTTTAACGCTTAATAATCTAACGCTCCCCAAATTAAGTCCGCATGCTAAATATTACGCGCTTCCATACTTAGGTTATTATTACATAATTAATATCACCTCGATATTATAAAATTACGTATTTCTCGTAAGTTCAAAAATAGTTCTTGAGCAGAAATCGATGAATAGTGTTTTTCGGAAAATTTCTCGAAAAACTTTTTTTTTCATTTTAGAAATTCAAACACTTTAATTCTCCCACGTAGTTAAAATACTACGACGTTCTGACATTTCTAGGTTATAGAATGACCTTCATCTTCTCAACACGTAATAATAATAAATAATATTATTTTATTCATTATTAAAAGTAATTACAAAATGTTCAATTTTCCGTATGTTACACTCTCTCCCCTTATAAGGATTCTCGTCCCCGAATCTCGCTCGCTAAAAAAATTACACAAATAATTGAGGGTAATTCTTTTTCATCATTTCTTCTAACTCCCACGTTGCTTCTTCAGCATCGTGGTTCTTCCATATCACCTTCACGAAAGGTATGACTTTATTCCGTAGAACTTGTTCTTTTCTATCGATAATTTGAATCGGCGTTTCCTCGTATATTAAGTCCTTCTCGATATGGATAGGCTCATATTCTATCACGTGCTTATAATCCGCTTATAAGGACGCAATAATGCCTACATGTGAAATACATTATGTATTCGTTTCTAGGTCCGGAGGTAACGCCATCATATAAGCTACCTCACCCACCCGCTTTTAATACTTCAAAGGTCCTATAAACCTGACTTAACTTCCCTTTTTTCCAAAACGATCTTTCCTTTCCAGGGAGATACTTTTAGAAATATGTATTTAACCTACTTCAAACTCTCGATTCTTCTCTATGGGATCCGTAAACTTCTTCTCGCTCTATCTTGAGTCGCTAGAAGACGATCCGAATCTTCTTGACAATATCCGCCGCCTCTCAGCACCAATTCTCGTCCCAACATTCTGCGCTCTCCTACCTCATCCCAATACAAAGTGGCGCTTTCGCATTTTCTCCCATACAAAGCTTCGTGGTGGTGGCATACCTATGCTTACATGATAACTATTGTTATACGCAAACTCCACTAATGGTAGATGATCATCCCAACTACCCTTGAAATCCATGACGCAAGATCTTAGCGTATCTTCTAACGTCCCTGAATTGTCTTCTCGCTCGGCCCATCCGCTCAGGATGATACGTCGTACTCAACTTCAACTACATTCTCCCAACTCTTCATAGACTTCTCCAAAAGTTCGACGTGAATTGTGGATCACGATCTGACACAATCGATACTGGCACTCCATGTCTAGAAATTATTTCCTTAATATAAAGTCTAGCTAATTGGTCTAAGTTATACTTAACCCTAATTGGCAAAAGTGAGCCGACTTCGTCACAACCTGGCCCACTATTACCCAAATCGCATCATACCCCTTCCGAGTAGTGGAAGTCCTACCACAAAATCCATCGTGATATTCTCCCATTTCCACTCCTGAATTTTTAATGACTGTAACAAGCCACTAGGTCGTTGATGTTCGACCTTAACTCTCTGACAATTTAAGCACCTACTAACGTATTCGGCTATCTCTCTCTTCATGTTCTACCACCGAAAACTCGTCAAGATTTTGATACATCTTAGTGCTACCAGATGAATCGAAAACCTTGAACTATGAGCCTCTTGTAGAACTCCTGCTCCTTTAATTTCATCTCATTCTAACCCAAATTCTTCCTTCAAATCTCAATAACCCTCGCTATCAAGATCAGATTTACTATCCTTTTCATTGGTCACCACTCCTTCATACTTGGCACACACTCATCGCTTTTGAGTTGCACCTCCTCGACTCTTTCTACGATGGTAGATCGCATCTCCGCTGCAAAACAACATTTGTCCCACTTCACTTGGTAGCTTCACTTCCAACTCCATCCTAGCCATCTCTCATTATTAACTCGTTTTGAGCCATAACAAAGACAACTTTTCCCGACCCTTCCTACTTAAGGCGCTTAAGAATTACATCGCTTTTCCCCGGGTGATACAGATTTCACAAATCGTAATCCTTTATCAACTCCAGCCATCTCCTCTGCCTCATATTCAACTCCTTCTGTGTGAAGATATATTTTAGACTTTTGTGGTCCGTGTATATCTCACATTTTTCTCCATAAAGATAATGTCTCCATATCTTTAAAGCAAAAACTATTGCGGCCAGTTCGAGATCATGAGTAGGATAAACTTTCTCATAATCCTTCAACTGCCTAGATGCATACGCAATGACCTTGCCATGCTGCATGAGCACGCAACCAAGTCCTCTATGCGAAGCATCGCTATAATCTACAAAATTTCATATGTCATCAGATAATGACAAAATAGGCGCTTCACTCAATCTTTTCTTCAATTCTTGAAAACTGTCTTCATACTTCTCCGTCCACACGTAATTCACTGTCTTCCTTGTCAAGTTAGTCAACGGAGTAGCTATCTTCGAAAAATCCTAGATAAATCTTCGATAGTAACCCGCTAACCCTAGGAAACTCTGCACCTCGGCCATGCTTTTGGTTGTTCCCAATTCATCACGGCTTCCACCTTCACCGGATCTATCGAAATCCCTCACGGTCAATGACATGTCCTAAAAATCGCACCTTCTCTAACCAAAATTCACACTTCATGTGAATTTTCACAGACAACTTCTCCTTCCTTAATGTCTCCAATACTAATCTTAGGTGTTCAACATGATCTTCCGCATCTTTAGTAGACTAGAATATCATCTATAAACACCACGATGAACTTGTCCAAATATTGTTTGAACACTCTGCTCATCATATCCATGAATGCAAATGCATTTGTCAACCCAAACGACATCACTAAAAAAACTCGTAATGACCATAACGAGTCCTAAATGCCGTCTTTGGCACATCCTCCTTCCTAACCTTCAACCGATGATACCATGTTCTTAAATCTATTTTAGAAAATACTTAGCCCCTTTCAACTCGATCAAAGAGATCATCGATCCCGGCAATGGGTATTTATTCTTTATTATTAACTTGTTCAACTCTCTATAGTCGATACAAAGTCTTAACGATCCGTCCTTTTTCTTGACAAATGCGACGGGTGCTCTCCACTACGACACACTCTCCGTTTGAATGTACTTCCGATCCAATGCTTCTTGCAATCGCACCATCAACTCCTTCATTTCCATCAAGGCGCATACGACATTACGGTGCCTCGAAACGGTGCCGCCTCGCACAATGTCTATCACAAACTCTGGTCTCCCTATCCGTGGAAGACCCGACAATTCACTCTAAATACATCGCTAAATCTCTCACTATAGGTATTTATTCCTTGGTTGCTACCACTCTCTGGGTATCAACAACATGACACGATAACCGTCGCACCTTTCCTCAATAATTTCCTAGTTTGTGTTATGGTTAGACAACACGAACGTCCCAGCGATCTATTCCCGTAAAATACTACCTGAGGTTGTTTTAACGTCTTAATGTTCACACATTTCTTTTGATAATCTATAATTGCCCCATGGTTTACCAACTAATCCATTCCGAGAATTACATCGAATTCTCTTAACTTTATTGGTAATAGATCTACCGATAATTTACATCCCCGTATATCTACACAACAACTCCTATGAACATTTTCAATAGGAATTATTTCTTCATTTGCTACCTTAATATTTAAAGGTATAGGCAACTTTTCAGGAAGTAATCCTAATCGTTTAGCAAAATCGTATGCTATAAACGAACAAGTAGCACCCGAATCAAACAGCACATACCCATTGATATCGTTGATCGGAATAATACCTGCGACGACGTCCCCTGATGCAACCGCATCTTGGACTGTTATGTTAAAGGTACGATCCATCGGCCTACCCGGCTGCGCTGGACCCCCAATAGCTAACTTAATGCTATTAGTGCCCCGGTTCCCGTCCGTCCCCTTCTTCGGGCAGTTCTTCGCCATGTGGTCAGTTGACCCATACACAAAGCATTCGTGATTCTTCATCGAACTTGGACAGTTAGGCGCAATGTGCCCCTCCTATCCACAGTTGTAGTAGACGGCCTTCCCTTGAGATGCACTCTAAGTGAGTCTTCCCACAGTCTCTGCAGCAGCCTCCATTCTTCTCTTCTTCTCTCCCTTGCTTCACTCGATATTCCCGAGCTAAATATCTTCCTCTTCCGACCCTCACCACTTCCACTGCTCCCCTCAATCTTGACTCTCCCACCAACCTTTCCCTTATTCTTCTTTTCTTTGTGGTATTGGCTCAACGCCTCACTACCACCCTCTAGCGATTATCGCTTTCTCTCTAAAACGGTTCCAAAAGAAGTACTTTGAACACCGATATACTGATTATAGAGCCGTGTTTCAAGCCTTGCTCGAACCATCAGCGCCTTCCTCACCTCAAGATCCACTTGATGTGGAGCGAACCTCGCCAGCTTCATTGAACTTGGCAAATTGATTGGGGGAATAGTTATGTCCCTTATTTCAACTCGAGAAACCGTGATTCCATCCTTCCTTGCATGCTCGTGGGAAAGTAGTTCTCAAGAATATCTCCTCGAACCTATCCCACGCCAAATTCGCTTATCCCAACCCTAGCCCGATTGGCTTCCCACCAAAAATTGGCTTCTCCTTCATCATATAGGTCGCAAAAGGCAACCTTCGGCCCTCGCCGACATTTGCAATTACAAATGCCTTCTATTTCCTTAACCCACGTTTGGGCTTCGATCGGGTCCGTAGTTCCTTTGAACTCCGGTGGACCCACGCTTTTGAAATCCTTAAAGGTCGTAGCTCGTGCTACTCCCGATTTACGAGGATATTAGCCCTCGCTCTATTAAATGCGGCGGTTATTAAGTTAACAAACTCCTCGTGATCGATTAACTGACCTCCCTCCTGTTGATTTACGTTCGTTTTCTTGATTACGCTGCACTCTTCTCGCGGCATTTTCTCGATATAATAAACACATTAAGTTATTATTCCTTTCTTTATTAGTTATCATTTAATATTAAATGATAACGTCCACATCCATAAAACATTGCTTTCCATAAAAAGGACTTATATTCATTCTTCGTAGTATAATACTACATCGGTTACATACACTGCCTAAGCTGCTTACATTACTTTCCCGCTATCACTTTCCAAAAATTGGGATTTACAAAAGACTACCATTTACTATACAAAAAGGGCTTTACGTCACTACTACTTACAAAATATTTACATACTACCTTAAATACCACTAATCTACATCTGCCTCAAGGCATTATCGAAATCTGCCTTGGCAAGACCAAAGAATGATATCACTACTAATAGTATGTCGTGATTGCCCCCCCCTCTACAGATATCCAACATACCGCTACTTGAAAACCGATGAGAACTCCTATAGATATAGGACATTCTCCTATCTTCTGCACCTTAATCTTTAGCTCTTCCTTGAGCTCAAAGACCTCGTGCTTTAAATCATGGACTTTGTCCTTAGCCAAAATCCTCTCGTCGTGTTCCTGCTCCCACATGGACTCGACATCGCCTTGTCCTCTCTAATAATTTGGAGCTCTCGCCTTTAAGCTCCTTAACCTCCCCGACAAGAATGGATATTTCTATCCAACACCGACATGAACAGAGACATCATCGACCCCCAGTGAGCTATCTCAAATTGCTATAGCACACTAGTTAAAGGAGACTATTTCTACCTCCTCCTCTATCATCCCGTCAAACACCGACATATAGTCACTTCCTCTCGAGTCTCCGCACTCAATAATCACTACATCCGGCTCTCATTGCTATAGGTTCTTGTAGAAACCTCTATTTGGTTCACCGACTTTTCACTAATGGATTGATCACTAACAAACATCTCGCTTTACTCCCGACATCTACACAACACAATTAAGTTGATTAGTACATGTCAAGAGAATAATAAAAACACATAACATAATCATAATGCATTTTTTAAGGTTATTTTCTTCTTGTACTTCTTTGACTCCTCTTAAGGTTATGACTTAAGGTTTTAATTCCTCCCTAAGTTTTATAACCTAATGCTTTGATACCAACCTCAGGACGCCCCCAAATTGGGTCTCTTCCAACCCGACAGATGGTGTTACACTTGCAGACTACCATTCATTCATTCATTCACCGAATAGTCACAAAAGGACTAATATAACTTCTATATATCCAAAATAATATTACATTTCCTGTGTTCTTTGTAACCCATTCGCTTGTTCTTGCCATAATATCAAATATATTATAATCGCTCACCTATACTATTACATAAGTATCTAAGGTTTTCGCTTCTCTCTCTTCTTTATTCTCGCCTCGAGCCTTCTTGGTCCGCTTCGATCTTGGTCAGTGTTCATATGGTTCAAGCAAGAGTGAGCATAACTAGCTCAAAGCAAGTACTACAATTCTAATAAACAACATGCTTGAAACATAGAACTCATATAGCTTCAATAATTGAATAATAGTTACGGGCACTATCGATAATTCAAAATAGCACTTCTTTTCCTTCAAAACGCTTTTACACAACCATACTCAAGTAGAATAACAATTATGGCTCAAGTCTATGAGCATATCATAAGTTCTTTTGAAAAGGACAACCCGCACTAAGTCCGTAAGTCCGATATAGCTTACGAGCACTTCCGAGTGATCACCATAATAGTACTTATGTTGATAAACACTACATTCATTAAACGTGTATACGCTTAAGTTGTGGCAACCTCACGCGCACCGCCGTTAAACGACAAAAACATTTTAGCATACTTGGTCTTTGATTGAAAACCATGCCAATATAACTTGGTAACATTAATCATGCTTGATAGATTCATAATATAAGTCTAGCCGAAAGAATTGGCTTTAGACTTCATCGTTAAAAACTTCATGCAAAAGAATACATGAATTACACAATTTTTGTCCGTATCGAATCGAACAAGGGTTAGAATACTTGCCTTTAGCGCCTACTTATCGATTAACACACGCATACTTTTTAAGTCTCTATGATTCTACAATACATAATCATATAACGTACCACATTAGGTCCTACATAATCAAGTATGTTTACTATTATATCTTACCCTTCATCTCAATGTAAACCCTAACTTAGATCTCATTATTTAGGTTTTCTGCTTTTATTACGCCATTCACATTCCGCTCATCTTCGATTGATTATTAACTTTAATCAACATGCATTAGTGTCTTACAAGTACCTTACAATGTTATGATTACATCTTAATTCATTACTAACAAGTTCCTTTTCCTTCTACACTTGAAAACATTCTTTACTATCAATTTCTTGATCGAAGCCATGGCGCCTACCAATTACTTTCTCAGTCTCATGCTGCGGCGCTAGTTATTAGTGTGCCTCAACATCGCAAGGCACGGCGGCCTCTTAGGCTTGAGTCGCACATGGCCGCGCCTTCGTGCCTCGAAATTATGCTTTTTTTAAAATTTTACGAACTTCCTTCGCATAACTTCTTCGCTCGAAGTCCGAATTGGTCCGTTCAAAAGCCTACGGTTCACAAATTTCATAATCTACACGTTCATGTAAGAATTTTATCTATATGACTTCGTTTGCTAAAATTTCACCTATGAGTTCATTTTTATCGAAAACGATAAACGTTCGTGAACGTTCAACGCTCGTTTCTTCGTTTCAAGTCTGAATCCGGTCATTTTCGAGTCCAAAACTCTATAATGACCAATATGACATGTCTCCATCGAAAACAAACATTTTCGACTTCAAACACAAAATACGACTTCTATTCCGAGAATTTCACGAATTCGACGATAATCGTCCAATCGTGTGAATTCCGACAAAGCTACATTCTTAATGATTCTAAATGGATTTCAACCAACATATGGTCATTACAAGTTACTTATTAACCCATCTCATAAACAAGGTAGGTTTTGACTCATTCTCATAAGTCATTAACTTATACAACTTATGAACTAAAAATCTTCATGCTCATGACTTATTAACAACTTAAGTCCTTCAATCAAAGTTCTCATGCTATAATCAACATACTAATCATCATATGACAACTCATAATAAGTTCTTCATGGCTCTAGCAACTTATTAATGTTCAAGTTGCTTATTCAAATTATTCGGCTTAAGTTCATTCCTTATTAACTTATTACATGTTATTATCAAACCATCCCCCTTCTCTATCAATCCTATCATAGAAGAGATGTAGATAAAAGAGATGAGTCTTACCATTGAAGACTAAGACTTCAATTCACTTTGGAAAACTAGCATAGGTTGAAGTGGTTTATAAGTGCTTAAGTGACTTATTCTCCCTAACCAATAAGTAGCTTTATATTGAGAGGAAAGTTGGATGAAATAACAACCAACAAAATTGAAATGAGCTTGGTATTTATAGGCTATCAAAAGCTAGGGTAGAATGGTCATTAACACATCCCACCTCCTCATTTCCACCTCCACATTCCACATCCTCATACTCCACTTCCTTACTATTCATTATCTAGCCACTAAGTAAACTTGCTAGCCACAACACTTGCTCATCACAGCACTTGGTCAACACACATTAACCTTGCCCATCAAGTCTACCCACTTACACTTGGATCACTCCATGGATTATGGCTAAATCATTGGGCTTGCTAGTTTAATCTAGCTAGTTTTCTTATTGGGCTTACATTACCATTGTTTGGACTCATGATTAACAAACACTTGGCTTGAGAAACACATTCTATTGGACTTCTACCAATAAGCTAGCAATTCTACAAGTCTATTACCTTTAATTCAATAACTTAACATTTATACCCCACGTATAATCTTTGTATGCTAACTCGTATATTAATTCTTAATATACGTTATCTCATTCTTCATACATAATAGTACAATATGTCATATTATACTTACATCCATTACTTCATATAATGTATACACATGATATAATCACAACTCTCTTCCTTTAACGCTTAATAATCTAACGTTCCCAAATTAAGTCCGCATGCGAAATATTACGTTTTCCATACTTAGGTTATTATTACATAATTAATATCACCTCGATATTATAAAATTACGTATTTCTCAGAAGTTCAAAAATAGTTCCCGAGCAGAAATCGATGAATAGTGTTTTTCGGAAAATTTCTCGAAAAACTTTTATTTTCATTTTAGAAATTCAAACACTTTTATTCTCCCACGTAGTTAAAATACTACGACGTTCAAACGTTTCTAGGTTATAGAATGACCTTCATCTTCTCAACACGTAATAATAATAAATAATATTATTTTTTTCATTATTAAAAGTAATTACAAAATGTTTGATTTTCTGGGGCGTTACATCCAATCCATCACTGATTGTTATCCCGGCAGGATTCGCAGGGAACCAACAATCATTTCCATCATGCATCATTTATTTGCATCATGTTGCTGCACATAGCATCGTGTTTATCTCACTTGCATTTCAAGTGTCTAGGATTCTTTATCCTATCCATGCCTTGCATTGCATGAATATGATAAAGAGGGACATCTATAGACACACGAAATTTTCTGCACGCTTGTTACTAACATTGTCGGAGGGCAAATTTGTCTTTCAGAGATAACCCTGGGAGACAACTCACATCCATTCTGGATACTACCGAAAGTTCAGTCCCAAAATCGGAACACACACCAGGAACCTCATTTCTAACCTCAGAACACACACCGGGAGGATCATTTCTGACCTCAGAGATAACACTAAGTTTCGTCCTTGGCAATAACCCCAAGGAATGTTGTTACAGTTCCGGCGATAACTCCGGAATTGCTTATTTCAGATGCATGTTATCAGCTTCAAGCTTAGACCTCCTGCCGAGGCACTCATACCTCAGACCTGGAGCTAATACTAGGAAGACAAGCACACTCACAAGATGATATTACAGCATACAAACAAGTAGTCCAATCTCAGATGTAACCCTGAGCAACGTCTGCTTTCAACTCAAACCGGCGATAAACCAGGTGAGGAGTCAAACGTCATCTTGCCACCTCAACACCTGCCCGTCCTCTCAACACTTCATATATACATACATACAATAATGTCCCACAAGAACCGAGGAGTTACAATCCTGAGTGACTATTACGCGTGGCAGCACACCGGATAGAATTTGAAGCTTGAAGACTATGGGCACGGTCCCCTCTTCCTAACTTCGTACAACCTCTAATCCATGTCATTGCGTAACTCTCGACACAAACGGTCCGAAGAAGGTCGTATATACCTCGTTCGGATGCTCGGATTAAAGTTCTGTAAATTTGAGCGAACATTACAGTGCATGAGTGCACGTACTTCGAGATGACGAGACCCACGTAACTCCGGCAACAGATGTGTGCATCTGCAACCACGCCAAGTAGTACACTGTGACTAGCAGCTCTATAAATATAGAGCTTGGGCTAGCTATTTTAAAAAAGAAAAAGGGCGAGGAAGCCCTGTCCAATTTGCTCTGTACACACCCATGTTGAGTGTTTCCTCATTTTAAACATCTGTTAGCTCACATATAGCTATATTTTTATCCGGCGGGAGCTGAGTGTTTATCCATATAGAGTCATAGAAGCCTACATTGGCAGCCCACTGTAAGCCTTCTCCCACTCTATAAAGCCTTTCCTTTCATATTTGCACACACTGTTATACACATTGAGAGTCGCGTTGTGTGCGTATGCCCAGACTTCGATCCGTGGTTTTCATTTCTGTCTGTATATATATATATACTTATATATGTATATATTTTATATATGGACTAACATTATCGAGTTATGCCTCCATTGAGCCTAGACTTATGTCTGGAGCGTTTACTTGCTTTTATATATATATATATATATATATACTTATATATATAAACTGTTGTCAGACTCTGTCTGATGAGCCTAGACTTATGTCTAGAGCGTTTATTTGCTTATATATATATATATATATATATATTGTTGTCAAACATATCTGATGAGCCTGGATTTTATATCCGGAGCAATTACCTGCTTTTATATATATATATATATATATATATACCACGTTCAGAAACGTGCCAAAGAAATGGACCAAGCAACGGACTAAATGAAAAAAAGAAGAAAAAATACGCGCGGGTTCAGAAACAAAACGGGGGGAATTGGGTCAAAAGTTCCCAATCTGTATTTTCTCTCTCTCACACTTCTTCCCTCCCTCTCTCTCACTTCTTCGGTTCTTCCCTCCCTCTCTCAGAATTGCCGAATCTGGTTCCATTCCTCTCTCACACGATAAACTAGCAGACGGAAGAGCTCATCGGAAGGTCTGAGCTCGAAAACATAGCAAACGGAAGGGAAGGTAAAGCATTTTTATCACTTTTTTGGGCTTGCAATTTTTTTTTCCGGGCATTTGAAAATCTAGGGTTTGTTCTTTAAAAATCCTAAGCTCAAGTCGGCAATACCTTTTTCTCAGAGCATAACTGCGACTGTTGAACAAACTCTAGGGTTTGTTCTTTAAAAATCCTAACTGCGAATGTATTCTATCACTTCATAAAATTTGTGCCATAAGCTCTTAAAATTAGGGAAAACTACAATAGGATGGGGGACTAACAATTAGGAAGTGTCCACTCATTTTAATTAGTTTTATTTAAGAAATGCTACAAACATTACAATTTTTATTGAGCAAAAAGAAAAAGAAAAAAAAATTTGCCAATAAAAGGATTATGTTGTGAATCATTGATATCAAAAGACTATTAGTATATAAATTTGGAGTACATGGACATACTGCTTTCTTTTTCATTTTTTTCGCCTCAATCCTCATTTCTATTTTATTTTACAGTTTTTGTTAATTTTGTTGTTATCAAAAGATTGTATTGATGTTTCTTTTAATTCCATTGATATTTAATTTTTTGTTACTTTGGCTACTTCTTATTTGAAGTTTGTGCCTGGCACTCTTAAATAGGCTGATCATTTCATATGTATGTGGTGATGAAAATTTGGAAAGAGTTTCTTGTAATAGTTTGCTAGAGTTTCTTGTTTGGGACATTGGTTTGGGTTCTTGTTGTCCAGACAGATGACTTGAATTTCCCATATCCATCCCCCAAGATCATGAACCAACTTTAATTTCTGGTTCTGATGCCATTGTGGAAGGAATTGAAAGTGCATTATGACGCATACTCTGCCATCAAATATGGCACCTAATGGGGGATGTAGAGTTGTATCAAATATGGCATTATGACGCATATGTAGAGCCTCTCAATATGTATTTGAGTAAAGAGAAGTTCTCTGCTTCTATACTGATGCAACTCTTTTGTACTAGTAACTATTTTGGATATCCATATTATTTGAGAAATTCTTGTTATCTTTCTTGTTTGAGTTGTTTCTGGGTAAACTATTTTGTGTTATTCATAGTGTGCAATGAAATTGTCAAGTGTTTTGAAGTATTACGCTGGTCACATTCAATGATTTTACGCAGACTTGAATGCGTAACAAGTAGTGCATCTGCATGGTTGCCACAGTGTATACTCAGTAGCTAGCAAACTTCTATAAATATAGAGCTTGGGCTAGCCATTTTAAAAAAGAAAGAGGGCGAGGAAACCCAGTCCAATTTTCTCTGTACACACCCATATTGAGTGTTTCCTCATTTTAAACATCTGTTAGCTCACATATAGCTATATTTTTATCCGGCGGGAGCTGAGTGTTTATCCATATAGAGTCATAGAATCCTACATTGGCAGCCCACTGTAAGCCTTCTCACACTCTATAAAGCATTTCCTTTTATATTTGCACACATTGTTATACACATTGAGAGTCGTGTTGTGTGCATATGCCCGGACTTCGATCCGTGGTTTTCATTCCTTTCTGTATATATATATATATACTTATATATGTATATATTTCATAGATGGACTAACATTATCGAGTTATGCCTCGATTGAGCCTAGACTTATGTCTGGAGCGTTTACTTATATATATATATATATATATATATATATATATATATATATATATATATATATATATATATATATATATATATATATATATATATATATATACTTATATATATAAATTTGCTGTCGACTCTATCTCGATGAGCCTGTAGACTTATGTCTGAGCAATTATTTGCTTATATATATATATATATATATATATATATATAAAGGTGTAATGTTAGGATATGTCTGATAATAATTATATATATATATATATATCAATATTTGTATATATATAATTGTTGTCAAACATATCCGATGAGCCTGGAATTACATCCTATAATAAGATCTTTTTTTTATATATATATATATATATATATATATATATATATATATATATACATTTCTGTCAGTCCTGGAGTTCACTTCGTGGCCTTTTATAGCACTATTTACATTTCGTCCCGCCTAGAGTTTACTTCGTGGCGGTTGATCGCTTTTATAGCTTTATTTACATTCAAGTCCCGCCTGGAGTTTACTTCGTGGTAGTTGATCGCATTTACTGCTTTATTTACATTATGCAGCACTATGCTGCACTATGCATATTATAAAATATAATATGTTCTATTTTATATAAAAAATAAAACTTATATACATACATATATATATATATAAGTGATAAAACAAAACTGAGATACCTTTTTACCGACGATTTTGAAAAATGGGTAAGTGAGGGTCCATATAATAAGCCAAATTTATAACAAATACTTCATAAAAAAATCCCTCTATTTATCTCAATCCACTTGGCTTTACTAAAAACATTTTTAATAACATTTATTCATCATTAATATTATAACTCGCAATATTAACAACCAGATCATTCTAACAAAAGAGGAGGCTTTCCAATAAGGACTTCTCCTTATTGGCGCACAATTAGAGGACCAAAACCCATTCCTCGAAAGAACTTTCTAGACATTGTCAATAATGCAAATAATAATATTAATAACTTTGTCATCTCAATTATTGATTTAATAATATAAAATATTATGCAGATGATACTATGACAATAATTGAATTAATAATATGAGATACTATGCAGCAACTACTGTTACAATAATTTAATAAAATTGAGTGACTTCTTATGTAAACATCAATAATCAGAGATACTGTGCAATACCGTGTGCTAATGTGCAACAATGTATATTACTGTATTTTTTTCACCGGGGATTTCAACAGTTAACGGTAAAATTCTTGTCGTTATTTTTATAAAAATGTTATTTCTGCCGCTTTCTAAATAAAACAGTAATTCTGTTATAGGGTCCACCAATGATTGTGCCATCGTACGAATATTCCCCGACAAAAAGAATATTCCCCGACCAAACGAATATTTTATGACAACTTGCTTACTTTGTAAAATTTTCATATATCACCCTAAACTTTAACCTTTTATCAATTTAACCATTTACTAAATAGAATAATATTTATAAGAAAATTTAATACTTTCATTTCATAAAATTCGGGGTCTTACATCTGGTTTATATTTTTTTTGTCTAATTCACTGAAAAAAGCGTACTAGTGAATGTGTCTTGGTAAACGCGCACACACAACGTAAATGTCACTACGTCCCACCCACATGTGGGAATATAGGAATAAAAATGGATAATATAAACGAGTGCGGTCATATCAGCACTAATGCACCGGATCCCATCAATTCTCCGAAGTTAAGCGTGTTTGGGCGAGAGTAGTACTAGCATGGGTGACCCCTTGGGAAGTCCTCATGTTGCACCTCTTTTTATTTATTTTTTTGTGTAATTCGGTGAAAAAAAGAGCATGGGTGATACTTTAGAACTCTGAAGTTAAGCGTGCTTGGGCGAGAGTAGTACTAGGATAATATAGATTTCAACATTAATCATAAAAGAACCTTTGAGTTAATAGTTACCGTACAATTCAATCCTTCCACCATACAATGTCCCAATTAAATATAAAACATGGAATTACTGTCAAGTCTTATTTTATTTAATTATATGTATTTTGATTCCTAAATGCACAACTCTTAATGAATGCAAATTAGAAACTACTTTCTAATTTCATTCCACCTCGCCAAGGATTCTGGTTGTCATTTATCGAATCACATAGACATTTCTCTTCTTTTACTAGAAGTGGTAGATTCTTTATTGATCATTCATTATCTTCATATATAACTTATTACACCCAAACATACCCTTTGATATACTCTAAGAGTCTTAAGGAATAAGTCAAAGTATAATTCATTATATATAAGATACTATGATGATCTCAAGTCTAAGGATCATTTGTACTACTATCACTACAGGAATTCCTATTGACAGGCAAGTAAAACTTCATTAGGTATTCCTTAGCGAGTCACGTTCAGTGAACTTATTCTCTAATAAGCACCTACATACTTGCTTTAGTGTCTTCACACAAATGATCATGAGATCAATCATCCTCATCCAATGAGCAAGCAACGTACGTACCAATCTATCTGGATTCACTAATCCCCTTTTTAGTAATCCATTGATTGGGAACATTTTAGTTTTAAGCAATCTAAGAATTTAGATCTCATTAGCATGATCTCATCATGATTCTAAAAGCATTGCTTAAAACTATGGGTTTATCACATATTATTAAAACAACACCATGTAGATAATAAATGCCTTTAATAAATAAATCTTTTATTAATAAATAAATAAGATTGATTACAAAGTATATGCTTTATCATCATACATGCTTGGCTTATATGCATACTACTTTCAATCTCCCACTTGCACTAAAGCCAATCACCGTGGTATCTCATACCCATATTCTCTAAGTGACGATCAAACTGTTGTTGTGTTAACGCTTTAGTAAATGGATCTGCAATATTGTCTTGAGAGTCCACACGCTCCAGGGTGACGTCTCCTCTTTCAATGATCTCTCTGATCAAATGAAATCGCCGCAACACGTGTTTGGATTTCTGATGAGACCTGGGTTCCTTAGCTCAAGTAATGACTCTCCAAATTGTCACGTATCAAAGGCACTGGTCCTGTAATGCTAGGAACCACACCAAGTTCGGTAATGAAATTCTTCATCCAAACAACTTCCTTTGCAGCTTCACTTGTAGCTATGTACTCTGCCTCTGTCACTGAATCAACAACTGATTGATGTTTGGAACTCTTCCAACTCACCGTGCCACCGTTTAAGGTAAACACATACCCCAAAACGAATTTACTGTCATCTTGGTCTGTTAGAAAACTTGAGTCTGTGAAGCCCTCTAGTTTTAATTCAGACCCACCATAGACAAGAAATACATCCTTAGTTCTTCTTAAGTACTTTAGGATATTTTTCAATACCTTTCAGTGTTCTTCCCCTGGATTTGACTGATATCTGCGTGTTACACTAAGTGCATGAGTGACATCTGGTCTAGTACATACCATACCATACATGATAGATCCTATTACTGAAGTATAAGGAATCTTACTCATACATCTGTCTCTCTCTCGTGTGTCTTTGGGCCTGCTTTTAGAGAGATGTATTCCATGGCTCATCGGCATGAGACCTCTTTTGAATCTTCCATGCTAAATCTCTTTAGCATAGAGTCAATGTACGTTCCTTGGGACAAGCCAATCATCCTTTTAGATCTATCTCTATAGATCTTTATCCCCAAAATATAGGATGTTTCTCCCAAGTCCTTCATGGAGAAGTGTTTAGATAACCGATTTTAATTGATTGTAGCATAGGAATATCATTCCCTATCGAATATATCATCAACATATAATACGAGGAATGAAACAGCACTCCCACTAACCTTCTTGTACACACATGGTTCATCCTCATTTTTGATAAAATCAAACTCTTTGATTGTCTCATCAAAATGGATGTTCCACCTACGAGAAGCTTGCTTCAATCTATAAATGGATCGTTGAAGCTTACGTACTTGATTTGTTCCAACCTTTGAAACAAATCCTCCTGGTCAGTGTCATATACACATCCTCCTCAAGTTTCCCATTGAGGAAGGCCGTTTTCACGTCCATCTGCCAAATTTCGTAGTCATGGTAAGCTGCAATCGCAAGCAAAATCCGAATGGACTTGAGCATTGCTACTAGTGAAATGGTTTCATCATAGTCAACTCCTTGTCTTTGTTTGAAACCAGTCGGGCCTTATAGGTCTCTACCTTGCCGTCTACTCCAGTCTTTCTTTTAAAGACCCATTTATACCCAATAGGCTTAATGCCTTCAGGTGGTGAAACCAAAGTCCATACTTGGTTTTCATACATGGAGTCCATCTCGGATTTCATGGCATCTTGCCACTTCTCTGAGTCTTTACTACTCATAGCCTGGTAGTAATTCAATGGATCATCATCAGCTATGATGCGTACCTCATCGTCATCCTCTATGACAAGTCCATACCCATCAGGTATCTTTGGTACTCTTCCAAATTTACAAATAGGGTGTGGTACAGAAGGAATCTCTACTTGGACAGGTTCATCCATTTGATCTGTAGTGGTTTGTGGTTCTTTAATTTCTTTAAGATCTATTTTCCTCCCACTGACCCCTTCGAGGATAAACTCCCTTTCCAAGAAGGCAGTATGTTTGGCAACAAACACCTTTTGTTCAGTAGGATTGTAGAAATAATAACCTAAACTTTCTTTAGGATATCCCACAAAAGTACACTTATCAGATCTTCTCCCAAGCTTATCATTCTGAAACCTTTTCATATAAGCTGGACATCTCCAAATGTTAACATGCTTAAGACTAGGCTTCCTCCCTGTCCACATCTCATATGGAGTCTTAGGGACGGATTTTGAGGGAACCTTATTTAGTAGATATGTAGCCGCTTCTAGGGCATATCCCCAGAATGACACCAGAAGATCGATAAAACTCGTCATGGAACGAACCATGTCCAACAGTGTTCGATTTCTCCTTTCAGATGCACCATTCTGTTGTTCTTCGAGCTCTATAATGTTGTTGCTTGACTGCTCCTGCTCGGGGTTCCAGCAATTATTGAGATTTTGTTACTCTCCAAGTATACCTTCTAATGACTAAGCTATAACTAAAAATTTAAATATAAGTAAGAGATAGAGTTTAGAGCTTGGGTTGCCTCCCAAGAAGCGCTTGATTTATAGTCTTTTCGGCGGACTTTGTCTTCGTCAACGCTATCCAATTCCTCTTCTAAGTTGAGGAACCTCCATCCATCAAGAGCAAATTATTATTTGGGAGGTTCCCACAAGCGATGGCCATAACATCAAAGTCACCTAGCATGCTCTGACTCGGTATGATCTCAATCAAGAACGTCCCACAGCTAGGTGTTTTCTCCATTATGCATGTCATCACTTTGGGGCATGGAAGCTTGTCACACACAATGGGCTCTTCATCTATCTTCTCTTTCTTGTCCCACCATGGATTCAAAATTGTATTATCTCTTTTGTCATCAAGAGCTTCGCCGACGACATGACTACCAAGTGGGCATGATTTTGCAAATCTGACTGACTCGTTGATCTTTGGTGGAGACCCATTTAGATCTTCGTCGACCTCTATTTCATTATCCCCAATTGTCTCCACACTTCTGATATCTTGTGGCTCATCCAGTTGCATATTTGGTTCGGGTTCTCCATCAATTTCATCATCCATATCATAAAGCCAAGTGTTTGGAGGAAGGTTGCTTACGGCTTTGGTCATTTGATCTATCTTATTATGCAGATTTTGAATTGCTATCTCTTGATTCTGAATTGACCGCTCTTGAATAATCCTCCTCTCCTCATTTGATGCTATGAACTTGGACAACAATTCCTCCCCGCCTTGAATTTTCTCGTTTCACCCTCTACGAATCCATGTATTGAGGACCATTGGTTGAGGTAGTGATGAGTTGTTCCATTCGATTATTAAAATTTTGGGTTGATAACTCGACTCATTATCATCTCTTCTTTTTTTCTCGCTATAATCCTTAACATGAATTCCTTGAACTCAATTGTCTTACCGTTGCATTGAGGTGGATTTGAGAAATTTGATGGATATGTTGGATTTGGAGCGTAGTATTGGTCTTTATAAGTATAGCTCCATGATTTAATCCGGTGATACCCCAAACTTGATGATAATTAGCATATGTATAATCGTTGAGGTATTCACCACCGTACTATACCAGCCCAAGATTGATGGTGCATTGATTACTCGGGTGATCGCCAGCCCAATAGTCACACATAACTGCCATCCTTCGACTCCTTTGGGCTGCAAAAACGTCCAACTTCCTCGAAAGTTCTTCAATCTGTGCTGATATTGCGGAAAATGCATTAAGTCCATCAATCCCCGTTTCCCTTGGTTGAGTCATGTTTGTGTATGGCCATTGATACGCAAAGTCATCCATGGTACCTGAAAAGAGAGAAATATAGGAAGAGAATTAAAAATAAAAATGTTTAAATTAAGGCTAATTTGATTGAAATTAATATTGGTAAATAATTATTAAATTAATTCCCCGGCAACGACGCCAAAAACTTGTTGGGTAAAATCTAATTACGCACAACACGCAAGTATACGTGGTCAACAAGTAATAAAGTGATAAGTTGAGTATCGTTCCCACGGAGAATTATTTAATAAAAATCACCAAGTACTAACTCGTAATCAACTCAATCTTATTTAAACAAATGATTTAATAATTTAATTTAAAATAAGTAAATAAACAATTACTAACTATCCCTATAATGAAACAAGATATTGAAGACTTGAGATTACAATTTCACTTATTGTTACATTTAAATCAACACACTTCCTGTTAAGCCAAATTATTTATACTAGATTGTTAATCAAGAACACGAAAGTGAAATATGGTCATCTCTCAATGCACCATATTCATATCAAATCAAATCCACAGATGATAGAATCAATTTGAACACCCTAATTAACTAACCCACTATATCTCTATGTGAATTACAATTAAAAAGGGTTTAAGTTCAAGTTCTTATTAGACTACATATGGCGTAAAGGCATATCTCTATCCTAAACACGAATCATGAATTCCATCTATGCAGAAATCACAAACACATGCTATTATGATCAGATCTAAATCTATACTTCATCTCTCGAGTTCATATAGATTATCACGGTAATTGTTAGCTAGGCAATTAAGCAATTCATTACAAATCATAATAGACAATCCAAATATAGCTAATAAGACTAACAAAGAAGCATATCAAAGTAAACTACACAATAAGATCCATAGTAATCTCAAAATAGAGTTTAATTCATAAATAAACTAGAATCCATCATCCACAATTGATTAAGCATTAAAAAGAATATAAGTAAATAAGAAAAGAAATTAGAATTGAGATAAACAAATCTGCATTCTCTTGCTTGCAATTTGATTCTCCAATGATAATCAATAGCTTCAATCTTCAATTCTAATCTAATCTAGGGTTCCTAATCTAAGAAAGAAAGTAAAGAAATCGATTATAAAAATCTATCCCAAGAGGGATGTTATAAAGTCTTAGAATTAGCCTCTCAATCCAAGTTAAACTCAAGTAATTATAGTTCTAATAGGTATCCTAGCAAGTTAGGCAACTAAGAATCCTATTCTAGCTCAATTTGGACATCAAATAACCTAATTTGACTTAATTCCCACCCCCTAGCATAGTCAGCGCCATTGTGGCCTTCCCGCAGTGCAGTCAGCGATACAGGGTCAGAAACTCTGGTGGCCTAGCGTGCTCAGCACTAGGCGTAGCGCAGTCCGCGCTATGTTGTTTTCTGCTGCGACGTCCTTTGGTAAAACAGTCACAACTTTTGATCTGCTTGGAGTTATGGGGCCTGCCACCTATCAAATTGAAGATATCGACGAGATCTATAACTTTTATTCTTTGAGCTTTAACAAATTCGAATTAAATAAAGGTAGAAATCGGGCTTAAAGTAGATGCTATGTAATTGGCAAGTATGACAACTCTTAGCTTTGATCTTCGTTGATAAAAAGGCCATAACTCTCACATCCGAGCTTCGATTGAGACGATTCATGATGTTCCAGAAAGCTAAGAAGTAGAGCTACCATAAAATCCAAGTTCCAAGCCAAGAACATGCATCTAACTTGTGTCAAAAGTCCTTCAAAATTCCCTTATTGCACTTGCTTGCGTATTTTAGTCCAAAAGATGTCCGAATTTCTTTCCCTTGCTTCTTCATGCCAATGTCATGTCATAGCCTACAAAATAACATAAAATGTATGAAAAGTAACTAAGAACATGAATATAAGCAACTAATTCAACTAACATATACCGAATAAGTAGGTATAAAACCTACTTATCACATTCAGCCGTGGCATCCCTGGTGGAGTCCATTGTGAGATTATACCATTTTCTTTGAGACAATTGAGAAACTCACTACTTAAGTATTCACCACCTCGATCTGATCGATGAATCTTACTTTTTGCCCGTTTGTTTCTCTACTTCACTTCTGAACTCTTTGAACTTTTCAAATGATTCAGATTTGTATTTCATTAAATACACATATCCATATCTTGAGTGATCGTCAGTGAATGTAATAAAATAAGAATACCCTCCTTGTGCATTTGTTGTCATAGGTCCACATACATCTGTGTGTACCAATGCTAACAACTCTATAACTCTTTCTCATTTTCCACTATAAGGAGATTTAGTCATTTTTCCCATGAGACAAGATTCACAAGTTGGATATGATTCATAATCTGATAGCTCTAGGAGCCCATCTTTATGCAACTTGGATAATCTTGTTTCATTAATATGACCGAGTCTACAATGCCACATATAGGTATAATTAACATCATCTCTTTTCCTTTTCTTAGTTGGTTCAATTTGAAGTATATTTTCATGCAAGTCAAGAATGTAAAGTCCATTTCGTAAATTACCAACACCATATAAAATATTATTATTATAAATAGAACAACTATTGTTCTTTATTATAATGTCAAAACCATCCATATCCAATACAGATATTGAAATAATGTTTCTAATAAGTGACGGAACAAAATAATAATTATTTAAACTAATGGATGTGCAGTGCTAAACAATAAGTCCCTACAGCTAATGCAGGAACCTTTGCTCTATTTCCCACTCGTAGGACAACCTCATCCTTGCTCAGCTTTCTACTTCTGACCAGTCCCTGCATATTATTACATATGTGAGAACCACAGCCGGTATCCAATACCCAAGTAGAAGATTGACTTTTAGAAAAATTAATTTCAATAATAAACAAACATTGAATAGGATTTGAAGCTTCTCCAAGCTTCTTCTGCTTTTGTTCCGCAAGATAATCCTTGCAATTACTCTTTTAGTGACCCGGCTTGTTGCAATGGAAGCAAATTCCTTTGCTAGCTGGATCAGGTTTCTTTTGATCCTTCACTTTCGCCTTTCCCTTTGCCTTCTTGGATTTCTTCTTTTCAGAAGATACCTTGGGCCTCTTCCTTTTCTTGGAAAAATCATCCACCAGTAAGACATGGTTCTTCTTAGATGGGAAGTGACCTTCAGCAGTTTTCAACATGTAAAGTAATTCAGGCAAGCTGACATCTAACTTATTCATGTGAAAATTCACAACAAATTTTGAGAAGGTGTCTGGGAGTGACTGCAAGACTAAATCTTGACTCAACTCCCCATCCATGATTTAACCCAAGTCGTCCAAGACGCTCAATCAGATTGATCATCTTTAAGACATGAGTCTCAACGGTAGTGCCCTCGGTCATCCGAGAACGGAAGAGCTCCTTAGATATTTCATATCTAGCAGTCCTACTTTGCTCACCATACAACTCTTGAAGGTGCAGTAGCATAATAGAGCATTAATGTTTTCATCTTTGTGCGCCAAAGCTCGTTACTCATGGATGCGAGCATGATGCATTGAGCCACTGATGCATCATCTTGCCACTGTTTAAAAGTAGCAATCTCTTCCTCAGAGGTTGTTCCTGCAACTTTTGCAGGTACAGGTGAATTTAGGACATAATAAATCTTTTCAGCAGTGAGAACAATTCTCAGATTCTTTAACCAGTCCGTGTAATTTGGTCCGATCAGTTTGTTAGCATCAAGTATGCTACGCAGTGAAATTAGGGAATGTGACATTTTCAAAATTCTGCATGTAAAAAGACAATATTTTAGTAAACATTCATTTAATTAATTATCAAAATAAATTAGGTCTTATTTTATATTGGTATCTCCCCCTATTTTTTTTTTCAAACTATATTACCCTCATGAATATAGTTCGGCAATATCTATTAAAAGATTTGCTAGTGAGAATAAGGACCCCATTTCAAATGTATATAGCCTTGTGTGTGCACAACAAACTATATATAAATAAATAGGTAGACAACTCTTGTCAATTACATCATCGTGTAACTCCTTATATTTTGCCTCTTAAATCATAATGGTCAAGTGTGTGCACATCCGAACTAAAATGATTTAAGTTAAGTCATACCAAGTATTTCCATATAAGTGAAGAGAAAACTACAGCACTTGTGTGTGCACAACAAAGCGTTAATGTTCAATTCCTTATAAACATCAAATATAACAAAAATAACATCTCAAATATTTAATACCCGCCTTGTGTGTGCACAACAAACTCATATTAAATATTCAATGCTCTATTATTTTTATCATGCTAAAAGGCGACATTCAATATTCTAAATATCTTTGAACGTTACAACTTAATATAATTTCATTAAGGGGTTTGTTATTATTAGTCTCATCTTGTTTAGCGCGCATGAAAATATATATATAAAATACGCGTCATATTATTAAACATGCGAAGCGTGTTTGCATAATATATAATATATATAAAACTAGCATGCACATATAGAATACTATATTCTACCCGGATTGATTATGAACTTTTATTCTAGTTTGGTTCACTAGAGCCACCAAATGAACCAAAAGGTTAAACCCTAGGATGTAAGAATAAACATTTAAATATAACTATTACATTTAAACCCGGGCTCCATTACAAACGGGTCTTCGAATGCTCCTTGATCGCCGGTTCTTCGAAAAAAAATTCTAACTAATCCTATTACATAAACTATTCAATTTAAATAGAAACCTTGATCAACAGTCAATGAGAAGTACATAGGAGAGAGATAGAATTTACATCAGAAGAAAACCAGAAAAGACGAGGTACGCAGACCCCATTTAATAAAACTCATTCATTCAAACATCCAACCAAAATAAATCCAATCACATTGGTCAATAATCCATAATCAATCTCATTTATTATCATACATATCAATAAATAAAATCATTCCATATATATATGAGTATCATTTAATGGGCAATTTTAAGTTGCATGAAATCCAATTTCAAGATTAAAATAAACACTTTATTTTAATTATAAAATTATTAATATTAGTATATATATATATATATATATATATATATATATATATAAAAGATTCCATCAAGACATCCAGGATACTAAGGATCTAATAGTATATATATTATATATAAATATATAAACCAAGTTATGAAGAAAAAAATATACTCTCAGAATCGTGAGATGGTTCACGTGATCCATTATTACATAATAGTCGATATATATATATATATATATATATATATATATATATATATATATATATATATACCACCAGCTTAACGAGAACCAACATGACCACCGGCCGAAAAGAATAAAAAACAGGATTACCAGAAGAAAAAAAAACTGAGTCAGCGAATGAAATCGGCTATTCAAATTTTTTTTTTAAGATAATAATTTTATACAACAAATTATGCCCAATAAATTATTCAAAATATATACCCATATATATATAGAATTAAAATAATTAATAATTAGCATAAAGTTTGGCTCTGATACCACTGTTAGGCTTTGTGAAAATCAAAGTAGCAATCAAATTACAAAAATTTAGCGGAAACAATGTAAAATCAGATTTTAAATTTTTTTACAAACCAATTACCTGGATCATCCTTTATGCATATTATTAATTAAAAGAAAGAACAAGAAGTTATTAAATCATACCCTTGTAGATGCGAGCTTCCACACGTACGAGTTCACCTCCTACTTCTCCGTGATCTCCTTGAATCTCCAGGTAGATTCCTTCCTTTGATCAATGTTAGCCACCCAAGTGTATGGCCTCTAGAGGTGATCCACCAAGGAGGAAGAATTTTCAAGAAGAAAGGTGTATTGGCACAAACCCTAGTTTTTCCTATCTCTATAGAAAAAGGGGCGTACTCTCCAACTATTGGAATTACGTATATTTGATATCTGATATAAGACTCCTCTTATATAGATATCAGGTAACCCTATTAAAATAAGGTATTATTTATTTAATTAAACTCTTTTAATTAAATAGGCTCCCTAATCCTATTAGGGATAATTAATTAAACTCATTTAACTAATTTTCCTCATAATCCTATTAGGAATAAATGAGAGTACTTATATTAAATTAATTCATAAACTCTTTTAGAAATTAAAATAATAATAATTGTAATAATATTAATAAGACTCCTCTTATTAATTTATATTTAATATTTCTAAAATATTAAATAACAATATTAAGCTATTTAATTTATTCTATCACCATAGATTAAATTAAATATACTTAATATATTATTATGATTATGCCATTAACTTCTTAAATAATTATTCTTCCTTTTATGGTGTGACCCTTTAGGTTCTCCATATTAAACCGGTTGTGAATAAATCAATTAGAACAATTCTAATCTTATTTAAATAAATAAATTAAATGAATAAATTATTTAAATAAATAATATTTATTCTACAATAGGGATAAGCCTCCCTAGCGATCAAAGACTTTTAAGATAATATAGATTTCAACATTAATCATAAAAGAACCTTTGAGTTAATAGTTACCGTACAATTCAATCCTTCCACCATACAATGTCCCAATTAAATATAAGACATGGAATTATTGTCAAGTCTTATTTTATTTAATTATATGTATTTCGATTCCTAAATGCACAACTCCTAATGAATGCAAATTAGAAACTACTTTCTAATTTCATTTCACCTTGACCAAGGATTTCTGGGTTGTCATTTATCGAATCACATATGACATTTCTCTTCTTTTACTATAAGTGGTAGATTCTTTATTGATCATTCATTATCTTCATATATAACTTATTACACCCAAGCATACCCTTTGATATACTCTAAGAGTCTTAAGGAATAAGTCAAAGTATAATTCATTATATATAAGATACTATGATGATCTCAAGTCTAAGGATCATTTGTACTACTATCACTACAGGAATTCCTATTGACGAAGCGAGTAAAACTTCATTAGGTATTCCTTAGCGAGTCACGCTTTCAATGAACTTATTCTCTAATAAGCACCTACATACTTGCTTTAGTGTCTCCACACAAATGATCATGAGATCAATTATCCTCATCCAATAAGCAAGCAACGTGACGTATTACAATCTATACGGATTCACTAATCCCCTTTTAGTAATCCATTGATTGGGAACATTTTAGTTTTAAGCTATCTAAGAATTTAGATCTCATTAGCATGATCTCATCATGATTCTAAAAGCATTGCTTAAAACTATGGGTTTATCACATATTATTAAAACAGCACCATGTAGATAATAAATGCCTTTAATAAATAAATCTTTTATTAATAAATAAATAAGATTGATTACAAAGTATATGCTTTATCAGCATACATGATTGGCTTATATGCATACTATTTTCAATACCAACACTAATGCACCGGATCCCATTAGAACTCCGAAGTTAAGCATGCTTGGGTGAGAGTAGTACTATGATGGGTAACCCCCTGGGAAGTCCTCATGTTTCACCTTTTTATATTTTTTTGCGATATTCGGTGAAAAAAGAGTGTACTATTGAATGTGTTTTGATAAACGCGCATGCATGACGTAAACGTCACTACGTTCCACCCATATGTGGGAATATAAGAATAAAATGGAGAAGCCTAATAGATGCGATCATACTAGTACTAATTTACTAGATCCATTAGAACTCCGAAGTTAAGCGTGCTTAGGCGAGAGTAGTATTAGGTTGGGTGAACCCTTGGGAAGTCCTCGTGTTACACCTCATTTTATATTTTTTTGTGTAATTCGGTTAAAAAAAAGAGCGTACTAATGAACTTATCTTTATACACGCGCACACACGACATAAATGTCACTACATCCCACCCACATGTGGGAATATAGGAATAAAAATGGAGAACCCTAATGGTTGTGATCATACCAGCACTAGTGCACGACATCCCATCAGAACTCCGAAGTTAAGCGTGCTTGAGCGAGAGTAGTAATAAGATGGGTGACCCTTGGGAAGTCCTCGTGTTACACCTTTTTAAATATATTTTTGGCGTACTAGTGAACGTGTCTTGGTAAACGCACATGCACAATGTAAACGCCACTACGTTCCACGCATATGTGTGAATATAGAAATAAAATTCTAATAGATGTGATCATACCAGTACAAATTTACCAGATCCATCAGAACTCTGAAGTTAAGCGTGCTTGGGCGAGAGTAGTACTAGGATGGGTGACCCCCTGGGAAGTCCTCATGTTGCACCTCCTTTTATATTTTTTATGTAATTCGGTGATGAAAAAAGAGCGTACTAGTGAACATGTCTTGATAAACGTGCATGCACAACAAAAATGTCATTACGTCCCACCCACATGTGGGAATATAGAAATAAAAATAGAGAATCCTAATGGGTGCGATTATACCAACACTAATGCAACGGATCCCATCAGAACTTCGAAGTGAAGCGTGCTTGAGCGAGAGTAGTACTAGGATGGGTGACCCCTTGGGAAATTTTCGTGTTGCACCCTTTTTATATATTTTTAACGATATTCATTGAAAAAAGAGCGTATTAGTGAACGTGTCTTGGTAAACGTGCATGCACGGCGTAAATGTCACTCCATCACACCCCCATATGGGAATATAGAAATAAAAATAGAGAATCCTAACAGATACCATCATACTAGTACTAATGCACCGGACCCATCAAAACTCTGAAGTTAAGTGTGCTTGGGCGAGAGTAGTACTAGGATGGGTGACCCCCTGGGAAGTCCTCGTGTTGCACCAGCTTTTATATATTTTTTTATGTAATTCGGTGAGAAAAAGAGCATACCAGTGAACGTGTTTTGGTAAATGCACATGCACGATGTAAATGTCACTACGTCCCACCCACATGTGTGAATATATGAATAAAAATGGAGAATCTTAACGGGTGCGATCATACCAACACTAATGCACTGGATCGCATCAGAACTTCGAAGTTAAGTGTGCTTGGGAGAGAGTAGGACTAGGATGGGTTATGTGATGCCCCCAAAATAGGTCCACACAACCCATTCTGATTCGCCAAATACATGGTACAAAAACAAATACAAACTTTATTAATACCACTGTCGTGCAAAATACGACAACACATTGCAGTGAGTTTTAGTACAAATATTATCTTGTAGACAATATTCAAACTCAAATAAAGTCCTCATTACAATTATTGATACACTATTTTACAAAATAGTGAGGACTGCTATAATAACCGTCTTGAAACATTACTTCACACCCCAACTATTCCCAGCTATATTCTCGCCTCCTGAGAAGAACAATGGAACAAAAAGGAAAAGGGTGAGCTCAACTAGCCCAGTAAAGAATATTACGATCAAGATAATGTAGAACAAATTATCCTTAGTCCTCATCAGGGAAAAATATGATAGAATAGAATAGACAACAAGTTTTAGATCAACAATTACAGCGGAAACAACAATATATTAGAAGAGTCAAGTAGAACATGATGTCTACTATCTTCCATGATTTAAAAGTCCATCAACGATATTTCATCCCTGTAACATCAATCAATAATTATTTCTAATCAATGAATTATCTATGCAGTACGGGCCAAAGATAATCGTTTGTATCACCAGTGGTCATGATCATGCCAAACACTTGTTCATCTTTGCACTACGGGCCAAAGATATCAATTAACGATTCATCTTTACACTACGAGACAGAGATATTCATCAATCAACAGTTCATCTTTTCACTATGGGCCAATGATAACTTTCAACATAATTTAAGTCTGAGAATTATGATAATGACAATAAGAATGAATCAAGTGAGACCATAACATAGATTCAATTTCAAGAATAAGATTCATAAAAGATAACTTGGAAAAAGAAAAGAAATTAAATTCTGTTGTGAACAGTACTCATGAATAATACCGTATGAATAGTGCCCTTGAATAGTACCGTATGAATAGTACCCAGACATGAAAAAAATTCAAAATTTAATACGGATTTTTAGACTAATATTCTAGTGAAATGATATTAGATGAAGCGCAATCCTTACGAAATTTCTAATCATTTCAAGAATTATAGAAGCAATAATTACCATAGTAAGTTTTAAATTTAGGAATATGAGATGAAATAAATCGCTTACGTAATATAGAGTATGAAAGAAAATGATATCCCTTATAAGTATGGAAGAAAATAATATCATTTACGAGTATTGAAAGAAAATAACATCCTTTACGAAAAAAATAATATCTTTTACCTTAGTAGAAACTGGATTTGACTGGAATATCGGATATTATTTTGAGAAAATCTTGCACAAAAAGCTAAACTCAATGTATCCTTATACTCAAGAAAAATACTCACAATACTATAGAATAAGAATTTCTGCTATTGAAATGGTGTGTTGAGGAAGGAGGGTTACCCCCTATTTATAGTGCAACGGAGGGAGTAACCTGTCTAACCCCCTTTCTTTTTCTCTGCCTAATTCCTCCTATTTCCTTTATGCCTAACTTTCATTCATTTTCCATAGTTGGGGACCACAAATTTGGCAACATCACACTTTGCAGGCAATTTTCTCACCAACCCACTATTTGGAGAAAAAATTGCATTGTAGGAGAAATGAAATAGCCATCCACCAAAAAAGACAAAGCATACATATATAGGAAAATTTCTTCTGCCCACCAACTTAGAAAATCATTCAAATAAAAATTAAATCACATCTGTCCCTTTTTATCACACACACACACACACACACACACACACACATATATATATATATATTATAATATTATTATTTAAATAATTATTATATAATATAATAATATATTTAAATGAACATTTTATCATAGAAGATAATTGTCAAACTTTCAACAAATATTTCATGCTAAATTCCTTCATTTATATCAAAAATGAACCAATATCCACCACATAATAATTATTCATAAATAATATTATAAGCTCGCAATATTAACCACCAGATCATTCCCAGGAATGAGGGGGCTTTCCGATAAGGATTTATCCTTATTGGCGCGCAATTATATAACTTAACCCCTTTCCTCGACAGAATTTTTTAGACATTGCCAATAATGCTAACTAATAATATGAATAATTGTGTCCTATCAATTATTGATTTAATAATATAAAATATTATGCAGATGATACTGTGACAATAATTGAATTAATAATATGAGATACTGTGCAACAATTACTGTGGCAATTATTGAATGAAACTGAGTGACTTCTTATGTAAGAATCAATAATCGAAATATCAGTAATACTGTACTGTGCTACTCTCTTGTGTAACCAATGCCAGATATTATATTTTTATCAAGGGTATTTTTTAACAGCTTAACGAAGAAAAGTTTTGCCGTTATTTTTATAAAAGGTTATTTCACACATTCTATATCCGGCGATTATTCCAAGCATGTGGTCCACCAATGATTGCACCGTCGTATGAATATTCCCCGACAAAAAGAATATTCTCCGACCAAATGAATATTATATGACAACTTGTTTACTTTGCAAAATTTGCACATTTCACCCATAACTAAAGCATTATATCAAATCACACCTTATTATTCAAAAATAATATTTAAAGAAATTAAATTTTTATTCATAAAAAGTTGGGGTCTTACAACCTCCCTTTTTATGAAATTTCGTCCCCGAAATTGATGTTTGTACCTTATATGTCGAAAAGGTGAGGATACCTTGTTTTCATATTGATAAGTTGGTTTTATACCTACTTATCCGGTATTTATTACTTGAATTATTTGCTTAACCTCATGTTTCTTAGTTACTTTTCATGCATTTTGTGTTCATTTGGTAGATTATATGTTTGGGAGCTGTGTGAGCGACTATTGGTATGAAAACGCAAGGACAAACAATCTGGACATCGTTTGGGCTTTCATGTTCATTTTATGTTCTTGGCTTGGAACTTGGACTATATTATAGAGCTTCTTCTTAGCTTTCTGGAACATCTTGAATCATTCTAATCGGAGTTCGGATGCAAGAGTTATGACATTTGTACCAACGGACGCTGAACTTCACTATTTTGGGTGGCCATTTGTATAGCAGTCATTTCCAGTCCAATTTCAACCTTCATCCATTCGTTATTTCTCAAAACGCAAAGAATAAAAGTTGTAGAGCTCGTTGATAGCTTCGATTTGGTAGGTGGCAGGCCCCGTAACTCCTTCGCGAATCAAAAGTTATGGCCGTTTTACTAGAGGACACTACAACAAAAGGGAGCAACAAGTAGAACATACCCAAGCTAGGGCTTGCTCTTTTAAACCTTATACCCAAGCCGGGGCTTGGGGTCCTGAGTTCAGTAACAGTAGCATAGCAAGCCGGGGCTTGCTATTTGCAAGGTAACAAGCAAGCTGGGGTTTGGGTACGCACAGAAAGAGTATATTTTGTCAGAATTTGAGTCTAAGAAGGATTGGTTCGAGCTGATTGATTCAAAGACTTCTAGGGAGACTAAAAGACAGATAAGGAGGTATATAAAAGGAGGAGAATTACAAAGATGAGAGAGAGGAAGAATTCCATTAGATTAGATTTGAGCAGATTAGGATGAAAACCCTAGTTCTTATTAGTTTTGGAGATTGAAGCAACTTGGAGACCATTGAAGATCAAAAACAGGAGCTTGAGAAGGATGGAAATTTGCTGACAACAAATTCAATTCTTTTCCTTAATCTTATTCTTATCTTTTAATGTTTATTCAAGTGTGGATTCTTAGTTTTAATTCAATGAACTAATTCTTTGTTTGAGAATACAATGGATCTTATTGTGTAGTTTATTTTAATATGCTTCGTTATCAATTATTATATTCCATTGTGAGGATTGTCTATTGTGATTTGGACTTAATTGTTTAATTGATTGGCCAATAATTACCGTGATAATCTATATGAACTCGAGAGATGAAGTATAGATTTAGATCTGATCATGATACCATGCATTTGTGATTTCTGCATAGATGGAATTCATGATTCGTGTTTAGGATAGAGATATGCCTTTGCGCCATATGTAATCTTATAGAGAACTTGTCCTTTAAATCCTTTTTAATTGTAATTCACATAGAGATATAGTGGATTAGTTAATTAGGATGTCTTTCTTAATTCTATCAATTGTGGATTTAAGTGAGTATGGGTATTATGCATCGAGAGGTGGTTTATCTACTTTAGTGTTCTTGATTAACAATTTAGGATAGAAAATAATTAATGAGAAGTTTGTTAACTTAAATGAAGCAATAAGTGAAGTTGTGATCTTAAATATCCATAATCTGATTTGTAATTAGTGGTAATTAGAATTAGTTTAATTAAGTAATTTACTTTATAACATTAAATTGATTGTTTAAATAAAATTAGTCTGGTTAAGAGTTAGTATTTAGTAATTTGTATTAATAATTCCTCGTGGGAACGATACTCTACTTTTACTGTATTACTTGTTGACCATGTATACTTGCGTGTTGTGCATAACTAGATTTTATCCAAAATGTTTTTGGCGCCGTTGCCGAGGAATTAATTAATATATTTTTGCCAATATTAGCTTCAATCAAATTAGTCTTAATTTAAATAATTTTTTTTTTATTACCTTCCTATTTTTCTCTCATTTTAGGTACCATGGCTGGATGCAATTATCAAAGGCCATATTTGAGTATGACTCAACCAAGGGGAGCGGGGATGGATGGACTCAATGTATTTTCTGCATTATCAGCACAACTTGAGACACCTTCGAGGAGGTTGGACGTTGTTGCAGCCCAACGTAATCAAATGATAGCAATTACTTTTAATTATTGGGCTGACAATCACCCGAGTAATCAATGCACCATCAGTTTTGGGCCAGGACAACATGGTGGTGAATACCTCAATTATTATGCATATGATAATTATCATCAAGTTTGGGGGTATCATCCAGATTCGTCATGGAGCTATACTTATGAAGACCAATACTACGCTCCAAATCCAACATATACACCGGAATTCTCATATCCACATCCATTGCCACAAGAAGAAAAGACAAAGTTGGAAGAATTCATGTCAAAGATCATAGCTAACTAAGAGGAGAGGATGACGAGTTAAGAAATATCGAGCCAAAATTTTCAGAACCAGATGGAACAACTCAACACCACTTCAACCCTTGGTCCTCAATACATGGATTCCTAAACTGAGATAGATAATTCAAGGTTGGAGGAATTGTTGTCCAAGTTAATAGCATCAAATGAGGAGAGGAGAATTAATCAAGAGCGGTCAATTCAAAATCAAGAGATATCAATTCAAAATCTGCAGAACCAGATGGACCGAATGCTCAAAGCCATGAACAATTGTCCTCAAAACAATTGGTGTTATGACGAGGATTCCAAGATTGATGAAGTTCCCGAACTAAATATACAACTAGATGTGCCACAAGACGTTGAAAAAGAGGAGACACATGGGATAATGAAAACAAGGTCGGTGAAGAACTAACTGTGAGAACCAATGACGATGAGCCGATGTTATTTATGCCTCAGGTGCCTTCTCCACCAAAGTTCATGAATCTGGTCAGATTTGCAAAACCGTGCCCGCTTGGTAGTCATGTTGTTGGCAAGGCTCTTTATAACATGAGAGCTAGTATAAATGTGAAGCCATGGTGGGATGAGGAGGAGAAGATAGAAGAAAAGTCCGTTGTGCTTGCCAAGCCTTAAAGCCCCAATTGAATCATAGGCTCAACGAACGAAAAAGCACCTAGTTATTCAACATTCTCAATTGGGCACTCATTTAAACAAAGCATTCTAGGCGACTTTAATTCGATAGCCATCACAAACGGGAACCTACCAAAAGCTACATTATTTCCGATGGATGGAGGGTTCCTCAACTATCGACGAGGAATTGGATAGCGTTGACCAGACAAAGTCAGGCTGAAAGACTTTAAATCAAGCGCTGATTGGGAGGCAACCCAGGAATTTATATATTTATATGCTTTACTAGTTTATGTAGTAGATAGGAATTAATTTGTTTATTAAGTTCTCTTATAATCCAAAGTGCTATTCTAATCCATGTTGTCTCTCTTCATTGCAGGTATTGGAGGTTCAATGGACAGGCAAAAGATTATGGAAAGGGAAGCCACCATCCTGAGCCCATGACACAGTATCCTCCTTTTAAATTCCGATGTGGAGGAATTTTCAGTCTTTGTGTCATCGCCACCATCACCTCATGCTTAGCTTATTACAGGGAAGTTCTCTTCTACTTACCGCTATATTTCTACAATGAGGACATTATAATTTCTAAGTTTGGGGGAGTTTAGTTTAGTTCTTTATTGCATGTTTAGTTTCATGTTTATGTTATGTTATTTTGCATATGTTGTTAATTTTGTTTAAGTTCATTATGTTTGAATTCATGTAGTACAACTGCATAAGTAGTTGCATAGTAGTATAGTTTGAATAGCATTATATTCAGTTTCGTGTTAAAAAAAATAAAAAATTATAAAATAATTGTTAGTTACTATGTTCATCTTGCATGATTCCAGCTGTTAGATAGTTACAGTCTATTTTGGCCAATGATGAAGATGAGATTAGGTTGACAAGTATAGTACCGACTATTAGAACTTTGATGTGATTTCTTGTTATAAATTGAATCTTTTCCTGTTTGAAATTGGTATAATAAGGATAGCATAATAATTACAGCTATGTTGACTGATTAAGTTTAAATTGATACATAATGGACTTCTTAAGGATAATACTAGTTTGGATGAATGAAAGACATGAACAGGCAGAGATGGCTAAATTTAGACAAAAACTTAAGTTTGGGGGAAAATTTGGAATATATAAGCTTCAAAAAAAAAGAAAAAAAAAACAATAAAAATGATGAAAAAAATATCGTGGCTAGTCTTGTTTCGGGGCCTTTGTTACTTGAGCAAGTACACCCGAGGGAGTGTCTTTACACCTAGCGCCCTAAGGTCTTTATGGTCTGGGAGACGTTGTTCGAAAGCTCGCTAAGGGGTAGCACTGTTAGCCTAATGGAATGAGACATTGCACAGTCATGGTTGAAAAAAAATAATAAAACGGGAAAAGAGCAAAAAGCGCCCGTAATGCAAAGTAAAGCATGAGTATCCCATATTGGACTCTTAAATTTGGTGGAAGTTTTACTATAGTTTGATCTAGCTTGTTCATGAATTTTGTGAGTTTACACTGTATGATGCCTTTAAAGAGATCTATTATGTGTTGTATTTAGCATTATATCAGTTAACATGGATGTTGAGCACACACGCACTATACCAGTAATAACAGTTTAAGATTTGATGATTGACTAGGAAATTGTTGATTGGTTTTGATACGAAGTATTATCATGTTTATTTCATTTCGCTGAGGTCGGTTGAATAGACTTGTGTTTATCAATACTGCTGGATTCGTAGGCATGTAGATTAGTTGCATTCCATTGCATTACATTATGTTGTGTTGCTTGGGGATAAGCAACGGTTTAAGTTTGGGGGTATTCAAAAACTTGTCGGATAAAATCTAGTTACGCACAACATGCAATGTAGTCAACAAGTAATACAGTGAAAGTAGAGTATCGTTCCCACGAGGAATTATTAATACAAATTACCAAATACTAACTCTTAACCAAACTAATTTTATTTAAACAATCAATTTAATGATATAAAGTAAATTACTTAACTAAACTAATTTTAATTACCACTAATTACAAATTAGATTATAGAGATTTAAGATCACAACTTCACTTATTGTTTCATTTAAGTTAACATACTTCTCATCAATTATTTTCTATCCTGAATTGTTAATCAAGAACACTAAAGCAGATAAAACAACCCCTCGATTCATAATACCCATACTCACTTAAATCCACAATTGATAGAATTAAGCAAGACATCCTAATTAACTAATCCACTATATCTCTATGTGAATTATAATTAAAAAGGATTTAAAGCACAAGTTCTCTATAAGATTATATATGGCGTAAAGGCATATCTCTATCCTAAACACGAATCATGAATTCCATCTATGTAGAAATCACAAACACATGCTATCATGATCAAATCTAAATCTATACTTCATCTCTCGAGTTCATATAGATTATCACGGTAATTGTTTGCCAACCAATTAAACAATTAAGTCCAAATCATAATAGATAATACTCATGATAGAATATAATAATTAATAGCGAAGCATATTAAAATAAACTACACAATAATATCCATTGTAATCTCAAATAAAGAATTAGTTCATTGAATTAAAACTAAGAATCCACACTTGAATAAACATTAAAAGATAAGAATAAGATTAAGAAAAAGAATTGAATCTGTTGTCAGCAAATCTCCATCCTCCTCAAGCTCCTGTTCTTGATCTTCAATGGTCTCCAAGTTGCTTTAATCTCCAAAACTAATAAGAACTAGGGTTTTGATCCTAATCTACTCTAATCTAATTTAATGGAATTCTTCCTCTCTCTCATCCTTGTAATTCTCATTCTTTTATATGTCTCTTTATTTGTCTTTTAGTCCCCTTAGAAGTCCTTGAATCAATCAACTCGAACCAATCCTTCTTGGACTCAAATTCTAACAAAAACTACTCTTTCTGCGCGTACCCAAGCCCCAGCTTGCTTGTTACCTTGAAAATAGCAAGCCCCGGCTTGATGTGCTGCTGTTATTGAACTCAGGACCCCAAGCCCCGACTTGGGTATAAGGCTTAAAAGAGGAAGGCCCGGCTTGGGTATGTTCTGCTAGTTGTTCCCTTTTGCTGCAGTGTCCTCTGGTAAAACGGCCATAACTTTTGGTTCATGAGGAGTTACGGGGCCTGCAACCTACCAAATAGAAGCTATCGATGAGCTCTACAACTTTTATTCTTTGAGTTTTGAGAAATAACGAATGGATGAAGGTTGAAATTGGACTGGAAATGGCTGTTATACAAATGGCCACCCAAACAGTGAAGTTCAACGTCCGTTGGTACAAATGTCATAACTCTTGCATCCGAACTCCGATTGGAATGATTTAAGATGTTCCGGAAAGCTAAGAAGAATCTCTAAAATATAGTCTAAGTTCTAAACCAAGAACATGAAATGAACATGGAAGCCCAAACTATGTCCGGATTGTTTGTCCTTGCGTTTTCATACCAATAGTCGCTCACACAGCTCCCAAACATATAATCTACAAAATGAACACAAAATGCATAAAAAGTAACTAAGAAACATGAGTTAAGCAAATAATTCATGTAATAAATACCGAATAAGTAGGTATAAAACCTACTTATCACATATCCGATTCTAACTCCCAGGTCATTTCCTCAATTTCGTGGTTTCTCCATAAAACTTTAACTTGAGGTATAACGTTTGAGCATAAAATATGTTCTTTCTTATCCAAGATTTTAATAGGTACCCCTTCATACGTTAAATCTTCTGCTATCTCGTCTGGTTCTAATTCAATAATGTGGTTCAGGTCTTTCACATATTTATGTAGCATGGATATGTGGAAAACGTTATGAACACGAGACATATTTGGCGGTAAAGCGAGTCTATAGGCCACAGTTCCTACTCGATCGAGGATTTTAAATGGACCAATGAATCGAGGGTTGAGCTTTCCTCTTTTTCCGAATCTCATAACTCCTTTCCACGGAGCAACACGTAACAATACATGATCTCTAACATTGAACTGCACGTCTCTTCGATGAAGATCAACATAACTCTTTTGTCGATCTTATGAGGTTTGTATATGTTTCCTGATCATTTGAATCTTTTCTATAGTCATGCATACAATTTTTAGTCCCAACAACGTTGCTTCACCCACCTCGTCCCAGCATACTGGAGAACGACACTTTCATCCATAAAACGCCTCGAATGGAGTCATGCCTATATTTGCTTGATAACTGTTGTTGTAGGAGAATTCCATCAATGGCAAGTACTTGTCCCAACTTCCTTTGATAACTAGGACACAAAGTCTTAATAGATCTTCAAGAGTTTGAATAGTCCTTTCTGATTGCCCGTCTGTCTGAGGATGATAAACAGAACTGAATTGTTGATCAGTGCCCATACCTTTCTGCACGCTAACCCAAAATCGTGAAGTGAATCTTGGGTCTTGATCAGAGACTATGGATACTAGCATACCATGAAATCTCGTAATCTCATTTATATATATACGAACAAAACATTCAAGTGAATAAGTTTCTCGTATAGGTAAGAATTGAGCAGACATGGTAATCTATTGACAACGACCCAAATTGCATCTATAATTTGAGAAACCTTGCGAAGACCGGTAATGAAATCCATGTTGATGTGCTCCCACTTCTATTCAAGAATTTCAAGTGGTTATAATGGACCTTTTGGTACTTGATGCTCTGCCTTGACACATTGACAAGTTAAACACCTTGAGATAAACTCTACGATCTCTCTTTTTATATTAATCCACCAAAATGTATGTCGAAGATCATGATACATTTTGGTACTTCCAGAATGGATTACAAATGGTGTGTTGTGTGCTTCCATCATGATTTTGTACTTTAAATCAGAGTTGTTAGGAATACAAAGCCTGGAGTTGACTCAAAGTATTCCTTCTTCGTTAATTCTCGCTTCTGGAATAACACCTTCTTATGCTTTCTCTTTCATACGCATCAGCTCCGGGTCTATGGTTTGAGCAGTTTTAACTTTATCGATTAAAGTCGGTTCTACTCGTATATTTGACATCATCACGTGGGTCCCTGGTGTCTTTAACTCTATCTCTATTCTTTGTAAGTCATACAAAATGGGACTTTATATTGACAATATCGCACTCGTACCCGCATTTGATCTTCTACTCAACGCGTCAGCTACCACGTTCGCTTTTTTGGGATGGTATTTAATGGTATGGTCGTAATCTTTCAACAGCTCGAGGCAACGTCATTGCCGCATATTGAGTTCCTTTTGGGTGAAGAAATATTTGAGGCTTTTATGATCTATATAGATCTCCACTTTCTCCCCATACAGGTAGTACCTCCAGATCTTTAGTGCGAAAATGACTACTACCAACTCTAGATCATGAGTAGGATAATTCCTCTCATATTCTTTGAGTTGTCATGAGGCATAAGCTATGACTTTCCCATGTTGCATGAGAACAAATCCTAAACCATTTCCTGAAGCATCATTGTATATGACAAATCCCTCCGAACCTGATGGTATTGTCAAAACAGGTGCTGAAATGAGTCTCCTCTTGAGTTCTTGGAAGCTATTCTCACATTCTTCGGTCCATCCGAATTTTATATTTTCAAGTCAGCTGAGTTAATGGAGTAGCAATTCGAGAAAATCCTTCCACGAATCTTCGATAATAACAAGCTAAGCCCAGAAAGTTACGTACTTTGGTTACTGAATTAGGTTGCTCCCAACTTTGTATTGCTTTAATCTTTGTCGGGTCAACTTATATTCCATACTTCGATATCATGTGCCCAAGGAATGCTACTTCCTAAAGCTAGAACTCGCATTTCTTCAACTTGGCATATAGCTTGTTTTCACGAAGCTTTTGGAGTATCGGCTTCAAGTGTTGTTCATGATCTTCACGGGTTTTGGAATAGATAAGGATGTCATCAATAAAGACAACCACAAAATGATTCAAATATTCCTTGAATACTCGGTTCATCATATCCATGAAGGCCACAGGAGCATTAGTCAATCCAAAAGACATAACTAGGAATTCGTAATGCCCGTACCGAGTTCTAAAAGCAGTCTTTGGAATGTCATCAGTTTTAATCTTTAATTAATGATATCCAGAACGAAGATCGATCTTTGAGAAGAATTTAGCACCTTGAAACTGGTCAAATAGGTCATTAATGTGAGGTAATAGGTACCCATTTTTGATGGTGACATGGTTCAACTCCTGATAGTTAATGTAAAGTCGCATATTCCCATCTTTCTTCTTTACGAATAAAACTGGAGAACCCCAAGGAGATGTACTAGGATGAATGAAACCAATGTCTAATAATTCCTGTAGTTGGGTTTTTAACTACTAAAGTTTAATAGGAGCCATTTGATATGGGGTTTTGGAAATGGGTTTTGTACCAAGTTCAAGGTCAATACAAAATTCGATTTCACGCTCTGGGGGTAGGTCAGGAAGTTCTTCAAGAAATACGTCAGGAAATTCATTAACAACAAAAATACCATTCAAATCTGACGTTTTTTTGTTTAAACCCTTGACATGGGCCAAGAAATCTTGACATTCATTTTCAATAAATGAATGGCTTTATGGCTTGATATGACAGTGATTAACTTTAGTGGTTTGGTTACTTGAATTCGCATAACAGGTTGGCTAGGAATATGAAAACTAACAACCTTACGTAAATAATCAATTTTAGCATGATGGGTAGTTAACCAATCAATCCCTAAAATCACATCAAATGAAATTAACTTTAAAGAGATAAGATCAACAAGTAATGTGATGGTTCCAACTTGAATCAATCAAGAGTTATAAACAGTTGATGTAATGAAGGTTTCTCTTAATGCAGTGTCAATAAATAAGTCATAGTCTAATTTCTCAAGTGTTAAGTTCAAATATTGAGCACAAGCAGGAGAAATAAAAGAATAGGTAGAACTGATATCTAATAAGGTATAGACTTCGCAATAGTTTATGATTAGGTTACCCGTGATAACTTCATTCGGGTTCCTTACCTTTTGGGACGTCACGACAAATGCTGTTCCTTAAACTACCAACTTTATTTTGTCCGCGGCCGCCTTTGGTGCCACCGTCCCAGCTGAACTTGACTTCACTACAGGACAAAATCGAGCTATGTGACCATCTTTTCCACAACAGTTTGGACTTATGTGTCCCTCCTCTTCACATCTGTAACATCTAACTGGTGGTCTTTCTCCTCCCCTAGAAACATTTCTTATATTATCTTGGCCATGGTTACCATCAAAGTGGTTACCATTTCTAGCATGTTGGTTATCACTACTTCAATGACTGTTGCCACTGGTATGCCTATTATCTTGTTGTCGGTTGTTGTCTTTTGGTTGAGCTGACTCATAATCCCGCTCTAATAATTGAGCTCTATTCACCACATCTGAATATAAATAGAGTTTATGAGATATGAGATGTTGATGAATTTCAGGTTTCAAACCTCTTAGAAACTTTCACGTCATTCACTCCTCGTTATCTACAAAATGAGATACAAACCGGGACAACTCCGCAAACTTTGCCTCGTATTGTGATACAGTCATATTGCTCTGCTCCAGTTTGATGAATTCCACCTCCTTCATGTGACGAATACTTTTTGGAAAGTACTTGTCGTTGAACAATTCTTGGAACCTCTCCCAAGACACGTTAAGTACGGACAGATGAGTACGTTTTAAGGATTCCCACCAGTAATCTACCTCTCCGCGTAACATAAAGGTGGCGAAGGGAACCTTTTGCTCTTTAGTGCATCCCAAGACATTAAATATCTTGGTAATCTGTTTAATCCATTCCTCTACCTTAAGTGGCTCTGGCTTTCCCTAAAACTCCGGCGGTCCCAACTCTTTGAATTGTTTAGCAGTGACAAGCCGTGAGTTACCATTGTTTCTACCTATATTTTGAACAGGAGTTTCTCTCATCTAGTTTTGCATAAATTGTATAAAGCTCCTAAACATCCCATCATTCATCATTTGGTCGGTGTTGTTGTTTATATGAGGATTATTAATGCCTTCCTGATGCACATTATCCTGGTTATTGATTATCGGTGTCTCAACGGTCTCATGTGCTCCATTGCTAAACTCAAAATTTTCAGATGTCATTCTCAAACACTGCCACAAAACAAGGGTTAATTAAAAAATTAACATGCCACATATCATCCCTATATTCCGACTGACCAATTACAAATAAGCTTAGGTAGGACACTCTAGTGAAGGTTTTACTCGTCTCTCCCCACCTAATTCTAATCCTAGATCTCCACCAGAGATCATATCCCTAAGCTATGATACCAACTGTGACACCCCAAAAATAGGTCCACACAACCCATTCTGATTCGCCAAATACATGGTACAGAAACCAAATACAAAATTCATTAATACAACTATTGTGCAAAATACGACAACACATGTGATGTGTGTTTCAGTACAAATATTATCTTATAGACAATATTCAAACTCAAATAAAGTCCTCATTATAATTATTGATATACTATTTTACAAAATAGTGAGAACTGCTATAATAACCCTCTTGAACCATCACTCCACACCTCGATTAGTCCCAGCTGTATTCTCACCTCCTGAGAAGAACAATGGAACAAAAATGAAAAGGGTGAGCTCAACTAGTCAAGTAAAGAATATTATGACTACGATAATGTAGAACAAATTATCCTTAGTTATCAACAGGGAAAAATCTGATAGAATACAATAGACAACAAGTTTTAGATCAACAATTACAGCGAAAACATGATGTCAAGTAGAACATGATGTCAAGTAGAATATGATGTCTACTATCTTCCATGATTTAAAATTCCATCATTAATATTTCATCATTGTAACATCAATCAATAATTATTTCCAATCAACGAATTATCTATGCACTACGGGCCAAAGATAATCATTTGTATCACCAGTGGTCATGATCATGCCAAACACATGTCCATCAATCAATTGTTCATCTTTACACTACGGGTTAAAGATAACTTTCAACATAATTTAAGTCTGAGAATTATGATAATGACAATAAGAATGAATCAAGTGAGACTATGACATGGATTTAATTTCAAGAATAAGATTCGTAAAAGATAACTTGGACAAAGAAAAGAAAATAAATTCTTTTATGAACAGTACTCCTGAATAGTACCGTATGAATAGTACTGTATGAAAAGTGCCCATGAATAGTACCGTATGAATAGTACCAAGACATGAAAAAAAAATTCAAAATTTAATACGAAATTTTAGACCAATATTCAATGAAATGATATTAGATGAAGCACAATCCTTAAGAAATTTCTAATCATTTCAGGAATTATAGAAGCAATACTTACCATAGTAAGTTTTAAATGAATATGAGATAAAATAATATCACTTAAGTAATATGGAGTATGAAAGAAAATGACATCCCTTACAAGTATGGAAGGAAATAATATCATTTACGAGTATTGAAAGAAAATAACATCCTTTACGGAAAAAAATAATATCCTTTACCATAGTAGAAACTGGATTTGACTGGAATATCTTATATTATTCTGAGAAAATCTTACACAAAAAGCTACACTAAAGGTAACCTTATACTCAAGAGAAATACTCACAATACTATAGAATAAGAATTTCTGCTATTGAAATGGTATGTTGAGGAAGGAGGGTTACCCCCTATTTATAGTGCAACTGGGGGTGTAACCTGCCTAACTCCTTTTCTTTTTCTCTGCCTAATTCCTCCCATTTCCTTCATGCCTAACTTTAATTCATTTTCCATAGTTGGGGCCCGCAAATTTGGCAACATCACACTTTGTAGGCAATTTTCTCACTAACCCACTATTTGGAGAAAAATTTACATTGCAGGAGAAATGAAATGGCCATCCACCAAAAAAGACAAAGCATACATATGCAGGAAAATTTCTTCCGCCCACCAACTTAGAAAAGCATTCAAATAAAAATTAAATCACATCTGTCCCTTTTTATCACATGCATATATATATAATTATTATTTAAACAATTATTATATAATATAATAATATTTTTAAATGAATATTTTATCGTAGAAGATAATTGCCAAACTTTCAACAAATATTTCATTCTAAATTCCTTCATTTATATCCAAATTGAACCAATATCCACCACATAATAATTATTCATAAATAATATTATAAGTTCACAATATTAACAACCAGATCATTCCCAGGAAAGAGGGGGCTTTCTGATAAGGATTTATCATTATTGGCGCGCAATTATATAACCTAACCCCTTTCCTCTACAAAATTTTATAGACATTACCAATAATGCTAACTAATAATATGAATAATTGTGTTGTGTCAATTATTGACTTAATAATATAAAATATTGTGCAGATGATATTGTGACAATAATTGAATCAATAATATGAGATAATGTGCAACAATTACTGTGACAATTATTGAATGAAATTGAGTGACTTCTTATGTAAGAATTAATAATCAGATATACTGTGCAATACCGCGTGCTATTGTGCAACCACGCGTATTACTGTATTTTTATCAACGGGTATTTCAACAGTTAATGTTAAAAGTTTTACCATTATTTTTATAAAAATATTATTTCTGTTGCTTTCTATATCCGACAGTTATTTCATTATATGGTTCACCAATGACTGCGTCGTCGTTTGGAGATTCCTCGACAAAAAGAATATTATATAACAATTTACTTACTTTGAAAAATATGCACATTTCACCCATAACTAAAGCATTATATCAAATCAACACCTTATTATTCAAAAATAATATTTAAAGAAATTAAATCTTTATTCATAAAAGTTGGGGTCTTACAGGTTACCCCTTGGGAAGCCCTCGTGTTGCACCTCTGTTTTATATTTTTTTGTCTAATTCGCTAAAAAAAGCGTACTAGTGAATGTGTCTTAGTAAATGCGCATGCACGACGTAAATGTCACTAAGTCCCACCCACATGTGGGAATAGAGGAATAAAAATTGAAAATCCTAACGGGTACGATCATACCAGCACTAATGCATCGTATCCCATCAGAACTATGAATTTAAGTGTGCTTGGGCGAGAGTAGTACTAGGATGGGTGACCCCTTGGGAAGTTCTAGTATTGCACCACCTATTATATTTTTTTATGTAATTCGGTAAGAGAAAGAGCGTACCAGTGAACATGTCTTGGTAAACGTGAATGCACAACGTAAATATCACTACGTTCTACCCATATGTGGGAATATGGAATAAAAATGGAGAAGCTTAAAGGAGGCGATCATACTAATACTAATTTACCAAATCCATTAGAATTCTGAAGTTAAGCGTGCTTGGGCGAAAGTAGTACTAGGATGGGTGACCCCCCTGGGAAGTCCTCGTGTTGCACCACCTTTTATATTTTTTTGTGTAATTCAGTGAAATAAAATGCATACTAGTGAACGTGTCTTTATAAACGCACATGCACAACGTAAATGTCATTACGTGCCACCCACATGTGAGAATATAGGAATAAAAATGGAGAATTCTAACGGGTGCGATCATACCAGCACTAATGCACCGGATCCCATCAGAACTTTGAAGTGAAACGTGCTAGGGTGATAGTAGTACTAGGATGGGTGACCCCCTAGGAAGTCCTTGTGTTGCACCCTTTTTTATATTTTTTTGCGATATTCGATGAAAAAAGAGCGTACTAGTAAACGTGTCTTGGTAAACACGCATGCACGATGTAAACGTCACTACGTTCCACCCATATGTGGGAATATAGGAATAAAAATGGAGAATCCTAATGGATATGATCATACCACTAATAATTTACCAGATCCATCCGAACTCCGATGTTAAGCGTGCTTGGGCAAGAATAATACTAGGATGGGTAACCCTTTGGGAACTCCTCATGTTGCACCTCCTTTTATATTTTGTTTGTGTAATTTGGTGAAAAAAGAGCATACTAGTGAACATGTCTTGGTAAACGCGCACACACGATGTAAATGTCACTACATCCCACCCACATGTGGGCAATATAGGAATAAAAATTGAGAATCCTAATTGGTGCTATCATTCCAGCACTAAACCACAGGATCCCAACAGAATTCCTAAGTTAAGCGGGCTAGGGCATGAGTAGTACTAGGAAGGGTGACCCCCTGGGATGTCCTCGTGTTGCTCCCTTTTTTATATTTTTTTTTTGATATTCGGTGAAAAAAGTGCGTGCTAATGAACGTGTCTTGGTAAACTTGCATGCACAACATAAATGTCACTACGTCCTACCCACATTGGGAATATAGTAATAAAAATGGAGAATCCTAACATGTGCGATCATACCAGCACTAATGCACCAGGTCCCATCAAAACTCTGAAGTGAAGCGTGCTTCGGTGAGAGTAGTACTAGGATGGGTGACCCCCTGGGAAGAGTAGTACTAGGAAGGGTGACCCCCTGGGAAGTCCTCGTGTTGCACCTTTTGTTATATATTTTTTTTCGATATTCGGTGAAAAAAGAGCGTACTAGTGAATTTGTCTTAGTAAATATGCATGCACGACATAAATGTCACTACGTCCTATCCACATGTGGGAATATAGTAATAAAAATGGAGAATCCTAACATGTACAATCATACCAGCACTAATGCACCAGGTCCCATCAAAACTCCGAAGTGAAGCGTGCTTCGGTGAGAGAAGTACTAGGATGGGTGACCCCCTAGGAAGTCCTCATGTTGCACCTCCTATTATATTTTGTGTGATTCGGTAAAAAAAGAGAGTACCTGTGAATGTGTCTTGGTAAACGCGCATGCATGACGTAAACGTCACTACGTTCCACTCATATGTGGGAATATAGGAATAAAAATGGAGAAGCCTAAAGGATGCAATCATACTAGTAATAATTTGACAGATCCATTAGAACTGCGAAGTTAAGTATCCTTGAACGAGAGTAGTACTAGGATGGGTGACCCCCTGGGAAGTCCTCGTGTTGTACCTCTTTTTATATTTTTTTGTGTAATTCGGCGAAAAAAAGACCGTACTAGTGAACTTGTCTTGGTAAACGTGCACGCATGATATAAATGTCCCTACGTCCCACCCACATGTGTGAATATCGGAATAAAAATAGAGAATCCTAACGGGTGCGATCATACCAGCACTAATGCACCGTAGCCGATCAGAACATCGAAGTTAAGCGGGCTGGGAAGTCCTCGTGTTGCACCCTTTTTTATATTATTTTTTTCGATATTCAGTGAAAAAAGAGCGTACTAGTGAATGTGCCTTGGTAAACGCGTATGAACGTCATAAATTTCACTACGTCCCACCCATATTTGGGAATATAGGAATAAAAATGGAGAATCCTAACGGGTGCGATCATACGAGCACTAATGCACTTGATCTCATCAAAACTCCGAAGTTAAGCGTGTTTGGGTGAGAGTAGTACTAGGATGGGTGACTCCCTGGGAATCCCTCATGTTACACCTCCTTTTATATTTTTTTTGTGTAATTCGTTAAGAAAAAGAATGTACCAGTGAATGTATCATGGTAAACGCGCATGCACGACGTAAACGTCACTAGATTCCACCCATATGTGGGAATATAGGAATAAAAATGGAGAAGCCTAACAGATGCGATCATACTAGTACTAATTTACCGATGCATTAGAACTTTGAATTTAAGCTTGCTTGCGCGAGAGTAGTACTAGGATGGGTGATCCCCTGAAAAGTCCTCGTGTTGTACCTCATTTTATATTTTTTTTTGTAACTCGGTGAAAAAAAGTGCATACTAGTGAACTTGTCTTGTCTCTACGTCTCACCCACATGTGTGAATATCAGAATAAAATGGAGAATCCTAAAGGGTGCGATCATACTAACACTAATGTATCGAAACCTATCAGAACTCCGAAGTAAAGCGTACTTAGGCGAGAGTAATACTAGGATGGGTGACCCCCTAGGAAGTTATCGTGTTGCACTATTTTTTAATTTTTTTTGCGATATTCTGTGAAAAAGAGCGTACTAGTGAACTTATTTTGGTAAACCCGCATGCACGACGTAAACGTCACTACGTTCCACCCATATGTGGGAATATAGGAATAAAAATGGAGAATCCTAACGGATGCGATTAAATTAGTACTAATTTACCAGATCCATTAGAAATGTGAAGTTAAGCGTGCTTGGGCGAGAGTAGTACTAGGATGAGTGACCCCCTAGGAAATCCTCGTGTTGCACCTCCTTTTATATTTTTTTGTGTAATTCAGTGAAAAAAAGAGCGTACTACTGAACGTGTCTTGGTAAATGCACATGCACGACATAAATGTCACTACATCCCACCCACTTGTGAGAGTATAGGAATAAAAATGGAGAATCTTAATGGGTGCGATCATACCAGCACTAATGCACCGGATCCCATCAGAACTCCAAAGCTAAGAATGCTTGGGCGAAAGTAGTACTAGGATGGGTGACCCCCTAGGAAGTCCTCGAGTGGACCTTTTTTATTTTATTTTTGCGATATTCGGTGAAAAAAGAGCATACTAGTGAACGTCTCTTGGTCAAACTGCATGCACGACGTAAACATCACTACGTTCCACCCATATGTGGAAATATAGGAATAAAAATAGAGAATCCTAATGAATGCGATCATAGTAGTACTAATTTACCAAATCCATCAGAACTTCGACGTTAAGCGTGTTTGGGCGAGAGTAGTACTACGATGGGTGACCCCCTGGGAAGTCCTCGTGTTGGACCAACTTTTTATATTTTTTTGTCTAATTCGCTGAAAAAAAGAGCGTACTAGTGAACTTGTCTTGGTAACGCACATACACGACGTATATGTCACTACGTCCCTCCCACATTGGAAATATAGGAATAAAAATGGAGAATCCTAACGGGTGCGATCATACCAGTACTAATGCACCAGATCCCATCAGAACTCTGAAGTTAAGTTTGCTTGGGCGAGAGTAGTACTAAGTTGGGTGACTCCCTGGGAAGTCCTCGTGTTGCACCCTTTTTATATTTTTTTTGCGATATTAGATGAAAGAATAGAGTACTAGTGAATTTGTCTTGGTAAACGTGCATGCACAAAATAAACGTCACTACATCTCACCCATATGTGGGAATATAAGAATAAAAATGGGGAATCCTAACGGATACGATCTTACCTATACTAATTTTTCAAATCCATCAGAACTCCAAAGTTAAGCGTGCTTGGGCGAGACTAGTACTAGAATGGGTGACCCCCTAGGAAGTCCTCGTGTTGGACCTCTTTTATATTTTTTGTGTAATTCGGTGAAAAAAAGAACATACTAGTGAACGTATCTTGGTGAACGCGCATGCACAAGGTAAATGTCACTATGTCCCACCCACATGTGGGAATATAGGAATAAAAATGGAGAATATTAAAGGGTGCAATCATACCAGCACTAGTGCACCAGATCCCATCAGAACTCCGAAGTAAAGCGTGTTTGGGCGAGAGTAGTACTAAGATGGGTGACCCCCTGGGAAGTCATCATGCTGCACCATTTTTTATAATTTGTTTACGATTTTCGGTGAAAAAGAGCGTATTAGTGAACGTGTCTTGATAAACCCGCATGCATGACGTAAACGTCACTACGTTCCACCCATATATGGGAATATAGGAATAAAAATTAAGAATCCTAACGAATGTGATCATACCAGTACTAATTAAGAAGATCCATCAGAACTCTGAAGTTAAGCGTGCTTGGGCGAGCGTAGTAGTAGGATGGGAGACACCCTTGGGAAGTCCTCGTGTTGCACCACCTTTTATATTTTTTTGTGTAATTCGGTGAAAAAAATGCATACTAGTGAACGTGTCTTGGTAAACGCGCATACACAATGCAAATGTCCCTGCATCCCACCCACGTGTGGGAATATAGGGATAAAAATGGAGAATTCTAACGGGTGCGATTATACCAGCAGTAATGCACTGGATCCCAGCAGAACTACGAAGTGAAGCGTGCTAGGGCGAGAGTAGTATTAGGATGGGTGACCCCTTGAGAAGTCCTCGTGTTGCACCCTTTTTTATATTTTTTGCGATATTCGATTATAAAAGTGCGTACTAGTGAAAGTGTCTTGGTAAATGCGCATGCACGACGTAAACGTCATTACGTTCCACCCATATGCGATAATATAGAAATAAAAATGGAGAATCCTAACGAATGTGGTCAAACTAATACTAATTTATCAGATCCATTAGAAATCCGAAGTTAAACGTGCTTGGGCAAGAGAAGTACTAGGATGGGTGACCCCATGGGAAGTCCTCGTGTTGCACTTCCTTTCATATTTTTTTCTATAATTCAGTGAAAAGAATTTCGTACTAGTGAACGTGTCTTGGTAAATGCGCATGCACGACATAAATGTCATTACATCCCACCCACATGTGGGAATATAGGAATAAAAATGGAGAATACTAATGGGTGCGATCATACCAGTACTAAAGCACCGGATCCCATCAGAACTCTGAAGCTAAGCATGCTTGGGCAAAAACAGTACTAGGATGGGTGACCCCCTAGGAAGTCCTCGTGTTGCACCCTTTTTTATATTCTTTTTGCTATATTCGGTGAATAAAGATCATACTAGTGAACGTGTCTGGGTAAACTCGCATGCCCGACATAAACCTCACTACTTTCCACCCATATGTGGAAATATAGGAATAAAAATGGAGAATCCTAATGAATACGATCATACCAGTACTAATTTACCAGATCTATCAAAACTCCAACGTTAAGCGTTCTTGGGTGAGAGTAGTACTAGGATCGTAATTATATTATTTTTTTCTAATTCGCTAAAAAAAAGCGTACTAGTGAACTTGTCTTGGTAAACGTGCATACACAATGTAAATGTCACTACGTCCCACCCACATGTAGAAATATAGGAATAAAAATGGATAATCCTAACGGGTACGGTCATACCAGCACTAATGCACAAGATCCCATCAAAACTACGAAGTTAAGTTTGCTTGGGCGAGAGTAGTACTAAGATGGGTGACCCTATGGGAAGTCCTCGTATTCCACCCTTTTTTATGTTTTTTTGTGATATTTGATGAAAAAAGAGCGTACTAGTGAACGTATCTTCTAAACGATCATGCACGACGTAAACGTCACTACGTTCCACCCGTATGTGGGAATATAAGAATAAAAATGGGGAATCCTAACTGATAAGATCGTGCCTATACTAATATACCAGATCCATTAGAACTCTAAAGTTAAGTGTGCTTAGGCGAGAGTAGTACTAGGATGGGTGACCCCCTGGGAAGTCCTCGTGTTGCACCTCCTTTTATATTGTTTTTGTGTAATTCGGTGGAAAAAGGGCATACTAGTGAACGTGTCTTGTTAACGCGGATGCACGATGTAAATGTCACTACATCCCACCCACATTTGGAATATAGGAATAAAAATGGAAAATATTGAAGGGTGCGATCATACTAACACTAGTGCACCGGATCCCATCAGAACTCCAAAGCTAAGCATGCTTAGGCGAGTGTAGTACTAGAATGGGTGATCCCCTGGGAAGTCCTCGCGTTGCACCCTTTTTGATATTTTTTTACGATATTCGATGAAAAAAGAGCATACTAGTGAACGTGTCTTGGTTAACGCGCATATAAGACGTAAACGTCACTACGTTCCACCCATATGTGGGAATATAAGAATTAAAATGAGGACTCCTAACGGATACGATCATACCTATACTTATTTTTTAAATCCATCAGAACTCTAAAGTTAAGCGTGCTTGGACGAGGGTAGTACTAGAATGGTTGACCCCCTGGGAAGTCTTCGTGTTTCACCTCTTTTTATATTTTTTGTGACGCCCCCAAAATAGGTATACAACACCTATTCTGAGTTGTCAATACATGGTACAGAAACAACTACAACTTTATTATTACAACAGTAAAACTGTGAGTTTGAATACAAATATTATCTTCTAGACAATATCTATACTCAAATAAATCCTCATCACATTTATTGATACATTATTTTACAAAAATGGTGAGGACTACTAAACAATCCTTTCTAAAACCTTCCATTCCATACCCGACTCGCACTCGCTATATTCTCGCCTCCGAGAAAAATGGAACAAAAGGAAAAGGGTGAGCTCAACTAGCTCAAGAAAGAATATTATGACTAAGATAATATACAACAAATTATCGTTAGTCTTCAACAGGAAAAATATAATAGAATACAATAGACAACAAATTTTAAATCAATATTCGCAAAATAAAATAATAATTCATTAGAAGAGTTAAGTAGAGAATGCAAACTACTATCTTCTATGTATGAATTTAAAAGTTCATCGCTCTATCTTTTATCCCCGTAACATCAATCAATATACATCTGAATCAAATATTCATCTTTGCACTACAGCCAAAGATATTCATCACCAAGTTATGTTCATTTAAACACTGCTCATCTTTGCACTACGCCCAAAGATATTCTTCAGAATCATTCATCTTTGCACTACGGCCAAAGATATTCTTAAGAAATCATTCATCTTTGCACTACAAAGCCAAAGATATTCCATAATATCATCATTTAAGACCGAGGATGATGAAAAATATTTTTTAAAGAAACGAATCCAAAGGAAACAAAATGACAAGGATTAAGGATTAAGGATTCGTGACTTGGTTTTATCCACGTCCAAAAATACCTCAAAAATAATCATAGTGGTGTAAAATTCAAGAATGATCAAAACATGGATACAATCGAGTTAGTATCCGTAATAGATATTTTAGACTTAAAAGAAGAAATTTTATTTTTCTATTGAATAATACCAGTATACGTGAATAGTGTCAGATACGTGAATAGTCTTAGATAATATCGTGAATAGTAACTCAGACACCAAAAGATAGAAATTCCACAAAAACATCTTCACGCTTCATGAATAGTACTCGTGAATAGTAACTCGTGAATAGTAACTCATGAATAGTAACTCGTGAATAGTAACTCATGATAAGTAACCCATGAATATTAACCCCGACATGAAAAAGTTCCAAATTTGATAAAAACTTCAGATCAACATTTCAGTATAATGATATTGAAGAAATAATATCATTACGAAAAAAATAATATCCCTTACCTCGAAAGATCAGTACTTCTATCTAGAATACCGGGTATAGTGCTAAAGGGAACTTGCACCGTCTAGCAATACTCAAAGTATACTCAAAATACTCACAAGAATACGCTCAATAATATAGAGAGAGAAAACTTCAGTTTCTGGTGTGATTTTCAATTCTAACCTAAGCACCCTATTTATAGAAATTGCTTAGAACACCAAAGCGTAAAATTTAATAAAATATTAATATATAATTATTAAATTCCTACGCACCCAAAATCTGATTCAAACCATCACCACCAAAAGTGACTCACCTTGCCTAACTAAAAAAAAAAGCTTTTTCTTATTAAAAATATTTAAAACTTCAAAATTAATTATTTGAGCTTGAACTTCAATAATTCACAATAAATAGCCCTTTTGTCGGAAAATTCGAATCTCATGAGTTTTTATAGGAAATTCAATTCTCTACAACTTTGCGGAAGAAAGTTTTTCCAAATTCCAAATAGAAATTGACCAAAGAAATCCACAAACTATTGATTTTACAAAGCTATAATCAAATTTCACCAATAAATGGGGTCCACCGACATGTTTTAACATGTTTTAAACATTTATTGCAACAAAAATACTCTTCCTCCTCGTATACTCATATATCCCACATTCGTTGTAAAAATATCACCATTATTATATTATTAAAATATAATAATATATTTAAATGAATTATTTTATCGTAAAAGATAAAATTTCAATTTTCAACAATTGTCACATTAAACTTTTTCTCCATCTATATCCACATAAAATCAATATTTTCCTCATCATATGAATCAATAATTAATTATTCATAAATAATATTACGAATCACAATATTGACAACCAGTGCGGTTCCTGGAAAGAGGGGCTTTCCAATAAGAATTTCTTCTTCATGCCGCGCAATTAAGTGACCAAACCTCTCCTTAGACGTAACTTTCTAGACATTGCCAATAATGTTATCTAATAATATTATTCGGATAATATGAATTATTGCTTCGATAATGAAAAATACCGTAAATGACAATTATTGAAACAACAAAGAATATAAAAAATATCAACACGTTAATTATTAACTCAATAAAATACTCGAATAAATTCATCGTAACCATTATTGAGTAGTGCCTTCTTACGTAAGAATCAATAATTGGTGCAATACTGGTGTAAAGCTACTTGCTCAATAACGCGTATTAGTGTGTTTTAACCACCGGTATTCCAACAAGATAATCTGGAATAACTACGCCGATTATTTAAAAACAACTTATATTTGTTGTTTTCTTCATCCAATCGCTTTCATATGGGGCCCACACACGGTCAAAGCTACTTCGCCGCGCATTTAATATTCCCCAACCGTATTTAATATTCTACGACCAAACGAATATTCCCCGACAACAATGAATATTTTTATAACCACTTGCTTATTTTGAAATATTTGCGTATTTAACCCCTAACTATCCACATTAATCAAATCAACCCTTACTATTTCAAAATAATAAATAAAGGAAATTCCTTTTTATTTAAAAATTTCGGGGTCTTACATTTTTTATGTAATTCGGTGAAAAAAGAGCGTACTAGTGAACGTGTCTAGGTAAACGCGCATGCATGACATAAATATCACTACGTCCCACCCACATTTGGGAATATATGAATAAAAATGGAGAATATTAAAGGGTGCGATCATACCAGTACTAGTGCACCGGATCCCATCAGAACTCTGAAGTTATGCATGCTTGGGCGAGAGTAGTACTAGGATGGGTGACCCCCTGGGAAGTCCTCCTGTTGCACCCTTTTTTAATTATTTTTTACGATACGCGGTGAAAAAAGAGTGTACCAGTGAATGTGTCTTGGTAAATGCGCATGCACGACGTAAACGTCAATACGTTCCACCCATATGTGGGAATATAGGAAAAAAAATGGAGAATCCTAACGGATAAGATCATACCAGTACTACTTTACCAGATCCATCAGAACTCCGAAGTTAAGCGTGCTTGGGCGAGAGTTGTACTAGGATGGGTGACCCTCTAGGAAGTCCTCGTGTTGCACCTTTTTTTATATTTTTTGTGTAATTCGGTGAAAAAAGGCATGTTAGTGACTAGTATACATGTCTTGGTAAACGCGCATGCACGATGTAAATGTCACTACGTCCCATCCACATGTGGGAATATAGGAATAAAAATGGAGAATCCTAACGGGTGCGATTATACAAGCACTAATGCACCGGATCCCATCAGAACTTCGAATTTAAGCATGCTTAGGTGAGAGTAGTACTAGGATGGGTGACTCTTTGGGAAGTCCTCGTGTTGCACCCTTTTTTATATTATTTTTGCAATATTCGGTGAAAACAGAGCGTACTAGTGAACATGTCTTAGTAAATGCGCATGCATGACGTAAGTTTCACTACGTTCCACCTATATGTGGTAATATAAGAATAAAAATGGAGAATCCTATCAGATGCGATCATACTAGTACTAATTTACCAGATCCATTAGAACTCCGAAGTTAAGCGTGTTTGTGCGAGAGTAGTACTAGGATGGGAGACCCCTGCGACGTTCTCGTTTGGCACCTCCTTTTATATTATTTTTATGCAATTCGGTGAAAAAAGAGTGTACTAGTGAACATGTCTTCATAAACGTGTATGCACGACGTAAATATAACTACGTTCCACCCATATCTAGGAATATAGGAATAAAAATAGAAAATATTAACGGATGTGATCATACCAGTACAAATTTAGTAGATCCATTAGAATTTTGAGGTTAAGCGTGCTTGGGCGAGAGTAGAACTAGAATGGGTGACCCCTTGGGAAGTCCTCGTCTTACACGTCATTTTATATTTTTTTTGTGTAATTCGGTGAAAAAAAAGTGTACTAGTGAACGTGTCTTGGTAAACGCGCATACACGATGTAAATGTCACTACGTCCCACCCATATGTCAGAATATAGGAATTAAAATGGAGAATCCTAACAGGTGCGATCATACCAACACTAATGCACTGGATCCCATCAGAACTCCGAAGTTAAGCCTGGTCGGGCGAGAGTAGTAATAGGATGGGTCACCCCTTGGGAAGTCCTCGTGTTGTACCCTATTTGTTTTTTTTACGATATTCAGTTAAAAAAGAGCGTACTAGTGAACGTGTCTGGGTAAACCTGCATGCACGATGTAAACGTCACTACGTTCCACCCAAATAAAAGAATATAGAAATAAAAATGGAGAATCGTAATGAATTTGATCATACCAGTACTAATTTACCAGATCCATCAGAACTCCGAAGTTAAGCTTGCTTGGGCGAGAGTATTACTACAATAGGTGACCCCCTAGGAAGTCTTCGTGTTGCACCTCTTTTTTATACTTTTTCGTCTAATTCGCTGAAAAAAGAGTGTACTAGTGAACGTGTCTTTGTAAACACGCATACATGACGTAAATTTTACTATGACCCACCCTCATGTGAGAATATAAGAATGAAAATGCAGAATCCTAACTGGTGAAATCATACCAACTCTAATGCACCGGATTCGATCATAACTCCGAAGTTAAGCGTGCTTGGGGAGATTAGTACTAGGATGAGTGACCCCCTGGGACATCGTCGTGTTACACTTTTTTTATGATATTCGGTGCAAAAAGAGCATACTAGTGAACGTGTCTTTGTAAACACACATGCATGACTTAAACGTCGCTACGTTCCACCCATATATGGGAATATAGGAATAAAAATTGAGAATCCTAACAGATATGATCATACCAGTACTAATTTACCAGTTCCATCAGAACTCCGAAGTTAAGCATGCTTGGGCGAGTGTAGTACTAGGATGGGTGACCCCCTCAGAAGTCCTCGTATTGTACCTCCTTTTATATTTTTTTGTGTAATTCAGTGAAAAAAGAGCATACTAGTGAACGTGACTTGGTAAACGCGCATCCACAATGTAAATATCACTACGTCCACCAACATGTGGGAATATAGGAATAAAAATTGAGAATCCTAACGGGTGTGATCATACAAGCACTAATGCACCGAATCCCATCAGAACTCCAAAGTTAAGCATTCTTGGGAGATCATAGTACTAGGATGGGTGACCCTTTGAAAAGTCCTTGTGTTGCACCCTTTTTTATATTTTTTTTAGTGTACTACGGAATGTGTCTTGGTAAACGCAAATGCACGACGTAAACGTCACTACGTTCCACCCATATGTGGGAATATAGGAATAAAATTGGAGAATCCTAACGGATGCGATCATACCAGTACTAATTTATCACATCCACCAAAACTCCAAAGTTAAGCCTGCTTGGGCGAGAGTAGTACTAGGATGGTTGACTCCCTAGGAAGTCTTCGTGTTGCACCTCCTTTTATATTTTTTTGTGTAATTCGGTGAAAAAAAGTGTACTAGTGAACGTCTCTTGGTAAACGCACATGCACGACGTAAATATCACTACGTCCCACCAATATGTGGGAATATAGGAATAAAAATGGAGAATCCTAATGTGTGCGATCAACTTCATGGGCACGAAGATTCCCGATGAGATTATCTATAGGATATGTGGTTAGATCTTGCATTTCTTTTATTGCAGTGACCTTCATTTTCTAGATGGATGGAAGAGCTTTGAGTATTCTTCTGTTTTTCTCATTTGTAGTGTATGTTTTTCCCAATTGCTCTAGCTCATCAATGATTCTAGAAAACTGAGTTTCCATATCAATGATCTTTTCTCCTTCTTCAAGTTTGAAACTTTCGTACTCTTGAATTAGAGCGTCTTTTCTAGTTTCTTTGATGTGATTGGTACCTTCATAGGTTACCATCAATTTTTCCCAAATTTCTTTTTCATTTTTACAGTTATTAACTCTTTTCTATTCTTTTTCAATCAAAGCACTGGTTAGTACTTGTTCTGCTCGGGAAGCAATGTTCATAATCTTATCTTCTTCAGTGGTGAATTCATATATGTCTTTTTCGACAATCTTTTCTCCTTCAATTTTGGTTGGAATTTGTACACCTCGTTCAATGGCACACCAAATTTTGATTCCTTGGGATTTGGCATAGATTTTGAATCTGTTTTTCAAGGTGGCAAATTTGTACCATCAAATATTGGAGGTCTGGACATAGACGGTCCTTCCCCGCAATCAGTAGCATTGTAGGCCATGGATCTACTCTTAGGTATGCCTGTATATACTCAACAATCAAGTTAAAGAGCACTGCTCTGATACCAATTGAAAGGTCAATAATAATCTAGAAGGGGGGGGTTGAATAGATTATTATCAGTTAAAAAAAATTATATTTAGGCCTTTTTGAATTTTTAGTTATTAATCAGCAGTTTTTAGTAATTAGCATGCAAGATAATAAAAATTCAATCACAATGCACAAAGATTTATCTGGTTCACAACACACACCCTTTGGCATGTTGCTACGTCCAGTCTCAAGTCCCTACTTGGAACTTGAGATCCTATTACTATCAGTAATAATTACTCCTTCAACAGGCAGAGAAGCCTTTACAAAGTTTAACAGACAAACTTCTAACTATTCAACTATTCTATCTTGGACAGCAGGCTTCATGCTCCTTCCTCAAGTCTAGTTGTACCACTTTTTGAGATTAGTTCTATTCTATGATCTGGTCTTGAAACAAAAGTCTCTTCCTAACCTCACAAGTTCACTAGAGACCCAACTTCCTGCTGACCTCTCTAAGACTCTGGTCTTGGTTGAACAATTACTCATTTTTCTCACAGGTACATAAAATAAACTAACTCTAATCCTTTTTCTGGTTACAAATAAGTTTACAACAAAGTGCTTCTTCAATAAGCTGATAAGAGTAAGTACTGAATAATGCTTCTCAAATAAGCAAATAGAGAATTAAGAACTAATATATCAGTATAAAAATTCAAGGACTTTTATATTCAATAATAAGCTCCTTTAAAGCAGATAGAACTTTTTTTTAGATTCACTTATGCTTCTGATTAAGCAAGTATATGATATTAAAGCACTTTATAAAGAATTAACAATTCTATAAAATAAAGAGTGTTTTTCATGGATAATATAGAATTGTATCTTAGTTAATTTTTACCAACTACTATATAATTTATTTTTTATGAATCAATACTTGAATAAGATAATAAATCGAATTAAACAATACTTATCAAGTATAATCTCAGTTTAAGCACAAACTGATATAACAAATATTACTTATTTAACTCAAATAATATATAAGAATATTTTATCTATTATGTGAATTTTTATAGATAATGTCACTTAGTACTATACGGAATCGTACGGTTCAAATTCCTCTTGGTAGAGGTGTATCTCTGTAACCTTGCGATGTCTAAGTATGACAAAATTTATAATTTTCATAATTCGTATTTATATAAATATTTTCAATAGATCACTACGATTCTCAAATCCAATTCGGATGACTACTCTTTTTGGAGCAGTATCTCAGTGTCGTTTTGAGCTTTCAAGTGTCGTATCTATTTTACGATATTTATATAAATAATATAAATAAAAGGTTACTGAAGACTATAAGGAATCATACGGTTCGAATTCCTCTCCGTAGAGGTGTATCTCTATAGCCTTGCGGCTTCCAAGTATCCTTTTATCTGATAAATAGATGAAATGTAGATATATAGAATTGTGTAGAATAATATGTATTTGTATATCTGTAGATATAATGCAAGTAAGAAATAATTCAACAGAAATTAAACTTATCTCAATACTTGGACCAATTTTTCTCTTTAAAAATAATCAGAACTTTTGTAAGAAGAGATATAAATCTTTAGAGTTCTGTAGGCAAGGAGAGTATGATTTTCTTTTCACTAAATTGGTAAAAATCAAATAAATCACATACTCCCTATTTATAGAATTTTAGAAGTTGGGGCAATACTGTAATATTTTGAAATCTGATATGAGTATACGGTTTAGATAAAAACGTTTGAATTTTAACGGACCAGATTTTTACGCGTGAGACGATCAAAAAATTTCAAGCAGCAAACTCACGCGGTTTTGATGTCCCATAATTAAGGTATCAAACATGCCAACATATCACACGCATATACTTATATATTATATATTATTAAGTATTGTAACATATGTCTGCTAGCATGCATTTGTTATATATATATATATACATATATATATATATATAAGTTTATTATATATTATATTTTAGTATATATGAAAATATTTTGCCCAACTTTAGTTTAGAAAAAGAAATAGGGTTTCCTTGCCTTGAATATTATATGAATTAATTTATTTAACACTTGACATTTAATATATCAAGGTCAATAAAATTAATTCAAGTAAAATGTAAAATAATAAATAAATAATTACATATTTATTAAAAACATAATTATTATCATCAAAATATAAAATAAAATTATGCCTATCAATATATATATATATATATATATATATATATTGATTTGTTACTGAAGTGGGGAAATGGGATGGCATGGAATGGAGGGTATATATTTATATATATATAAATATATATTTTATAAGTTTTTTTTATGAAAAATAGAATATATTATATTTTATTATGCATAGTGTTTGCATAGTATTTGCATAGTAAAATTAATTTTTTTTTCTTTGCCAGTGTGCGCCCGTGAAACTTCTAATGTGCAGTCCGTGATTTTCTTTTTCAAATAGTATCATGCAATTCTCCTATAAATAGGATGCTTAGTTTAGAATTAAAAATCACACTAGAATCAGAGAATTCTTCTTCTATAATATTGAGTGTATTTCTTTAGAGTTTAAGGAATTTTGAGCGTAGAAAACAGTATAAATTTTCTTCAAGAATATCCCCGCCCCACCAGTCAGAAATACTCTCCTTTTAAGGTAAGAGATATTATTTTTGTTCAATATTCGTAAGAAATAATATTTTCTTCCATCGTTTCAAATTCTGAATTCTACACTCATATTGTTAAGTATTGCTTCTATACTCCTTGAAATTAATAGAATATCCTTGAAATTTGCATTTCATCTAGTAACTTTTCATGAAAATATTATTCTGAGCATTCTTGATAATTTTTAATATTTTCATGTAGGGGTACTATTTCTGAAGTACTATTTATGAGTTACTATTCACTCAGGTACTATTTACCCGGGGTACTATTCATGATAAAAATTGATTTCTTTTATGTCCAAATCATTTTTGATACAATATTATTATTGAATTTTACTCCACAAAGTAGTATCATGTTGACAATTTGGACATTATTGAATTCTGGATAAATTGAATTAAAATCTTTAAAATTTAACCTTTCTCTCATTTAATTGAATTCTTATATCATTGTCATCATCCTTATGCTTATATTATGATAAAAGTTATCTTTGGCCCGTAGTGCATAAATGGACTATTGATTGATATGATTATGACCATGGATTATTCGGGATAATCATGACCAGAAATGTTACAAATGATGTGGTAAACACTACTAGAAAATCAAGCTATGGCGACAAGATTTAGCGACAGTTGGGGTGGAACCATCGCAATATATTTATATAGCGACAGTCACGGTCCGACCGTCAGTATATGACTCTGAAGGTGGTCTATTTCGAGGGCCACAATTTGGCCGTCGGTATAGGACCTATTTTTTTTGGGATTTTAACGAGGGTCACAAAGGGGGGGGGGCATTTTATCAGTCATAAATCCCTCATGTTCTTTCCCCCAAATCAACATCTCTCTCAGTTGCTCGATCAACATCTCAATCACTCAATATCAGTCACTCTACATATCCTCTTCAGCATTCTCACTCCATCTCAGTCACTCTGCATCTCAATCACTGCATCTCGTTTCCACCGAACTTCGTCTCACTTCATCTCTCCGTCCGGCTTGAAAGGATCATATTGACTGGCTGTTTGAGCAGGTATAATATAATTCTTTAGGTTTTCAATTTTATTTACCCCTTAGTTGTTATGATTTCCTCTATTTCTCTCCTCCCTCTAACAAGCTCTAAATTTACTAATTTTGGGACACCCTTCTGTGGGGTGTTTCATGGTTCTGGGATTCGCCATGGAATTCAAGGGCTGCTGCTGTTCCTCTCAGAGGATTGTGGTGGCCAAAGGGAACAAAAGTTCCTTTGATTCTTTACCTGGAGATGGACATTCCATGATCTTTCAATGATGGGTCGACTTATAATTAGTAAGTAGAAGAAGAATAAGAATGTTTCTGATCTAAGATTTTAACCAATACCCAATACAAGTCTGACTCAAAATCAATCATGGCTAAGATGTACTATGTGCTTATTGTATCATGTAGTTTGGAAAATAAATTTTATAAATAAAGTCATTCTTCTTCATCTTGTTCCTACAATTTCTAGTATTTCAATTTTTTTTTGCATTTAAAAGTTTTCGCAGTGAACATTTGTTTCAGCTGATATGCACAGTTGAAATGAAAAATAACTAGTAGAAAGGTTGTATTATTTTCAGAACTATATGTTCAGGATTATGCAATTTCTATACTCTTCTCATTCCATTGTTATTGCCCCTAATAGCAACGATTAGGTTTCCTTATGAGAATTATTGTTTAAATTACATGAGGCACGGAATTACAAGTGTATTGGTTAATGACACGAGCATTACAATCTTACAATTGAAAGAAATGACCACTAAAATGCTAATTTTTGTTTCAAGTAGTAATATTAGTGAAGTAATAATAGGCTTAGGATTTTTTTTGTTTTGTTTTATAAAGTAGTAGGCAGGCATAACAACATATTGTTTGTCATTTTGGCAGTATTATCTGTTAAGGGGGCCGACTTTGTTTGTTGTAAAACTATTATTTAATAGTAGTAGTTGAACTACCCATTTTAAAGGTATGAGGAGCACTCAAATAGCTAGCATGGCCTAAAAAATTATACAAGTAACAAATCAAGCAACATCAAAGTTATCTAGTAGTTGGTAAAAAATTATACAAGTAACCAAATTTCTCGTAAGTTTTCTAAGGATTCTTGGCCTGCGGGGTGATTAATTAAAATAGGAAGTTTTGCTTTTATAGAGGGCTAAATTCTGATTCTATATACGATATATGAAAGTGGTGAAAATGGTTGAGTAACAAAATCTTGTACTTGTTTTAGTTGTATGCTTGATTGCTTTTCTTCTTATCCTAACAAGTAATAACATCATTTGGATGAACATAAGAAAACAGAGCTGGAAAATTTAGAACAATGTATATGATTGCTTTTCTTCTTATCCTAACAAGTAATAACATCATTTGGATGAACATAAGAAAATAAAACTGGCCAATTTACTTTTATGGGGTCTACATAAAAGTAAATCTAACACCAAATGTTAGTTTGAAATCTATAGCTTGCTAGTGATACTAATAAACCCATTTTATAGTCATATCTTCTAATTAATCTGCTGCCTTCTCCCTCTCGTCTAGTGCTACTCCTTTTCTTACAACTAAACTAAATATTTTCCTTGTTATGACAAAATCTTTTAGTATATTTCTCTCTATTATCTTTAATCAACCTGGGTGGTGGGAAGGGGACTTGGCATAAATCTTACATACACCTTTTTTGTTTTGTTTGAGTGAGCTGGGAGTTTGGTTGGCGTTCAAGGTAATTAATTATGATAATTAATTATCATAGATTCTTAACTCAATATCATTCTGATGGTTTTTCAATTTGATTTAGGGACATAATATAATGGATAAGATGTGGATGGAATTACCAAGATATTCTCGAGAATATCTTACAGGCATAGAGAGATTTCTGGACTTTGGTTTCGAAAAAGTGGGCATGGTAACGAGAAGAATTCATTGTCCATGTAAGAATTGTGTAAATGGCCGATACCATATTCGAGCTACTATTCATGAACATTTGATTTGTGATGGATTTATGTTTGGCTACACAAATTGGGTGCATCAAGGGGAAGATGTGATTGTCAAGGATGTGAGTAATGATGATGTTCACGACGAACCATCACAATTCGAAGATGATCATCGTATGCCTGAGATGGTAAATGATATATTTAGGGATCACGATGTGGAATCGTCGGCTGAAGCTATAAAATACCAAAAGTACATGTCAGAGGCCAATCAACCTTTATATCCTGGATGGGAAATTGAGACTATCCTTTCATTCATTGTATGGATTTTCACTCATAAAATAGTAGCAAATGGACTGATGTGTCCTTTGATGGTTTGCTCCGTAAGTTCAAGTCATCATTTCCATCATTCGCAAACTTGCCTGATATTTTTTATGAAATAAAGAAAATGGTTGGAAATTTAGGGTTTGGTTATGAGAAGATCGATGCATGTGAGAATGATTGTATGCTCTTTTGGAGGGAGAATGAAAAATTAGAGTCGTGTACAGTTTGCAAATCATTGAGATGGAAGCAGACTGAGATGGTTATACCAGAGAATGCGCAAATAGATACAAATTCTAAGACGAGCAAAGTAGCTGTGAAGCAATTATGTTATTTACCGTTAATTCCGAGATTACAGAGGCTATTTATGTCTGTAGAAACTGCAAAATACATAACGTGGCATCATGTAAAGCAACGCAAAGATGGAGTGAATCGTCATCCAGGTGACTCTGCAACTTGGAAGCATTTCGATACAATGTACCCTACATTCTCTCAAGAACATCGAAATGTAAGACTCAGTCTGTCCACTGATGGCACGTGTTTATTATGATTTAGTACTCTAAATCCTATCTTTTGGTCAAATTAGTGAAGAAACTGAGCATGTATATTTTGTGGATCTTTGTTAAATTCTTTCCACCTAATTATTCATTGCGAAATACATCAAGTCTCAACTTGAGTATCATTTCTTTTTGATACCAAATCTATCTTCTTTTCTTTCTTTCATTTTAAATCACCATGTGAACATAAATAACAATGCTACTGTATAATGCATTTCCTTTTAGAACCATGGTGACAAAACGGCTAGCATATGTTAAATCAAACACAGATGCATTATATATATTCATATTATTTTTAAATGGTTGTTGCTCATGATATTTTCATATTTAAGTTATTTATATTTTGCCTTGTATATTTTCACAGGAAAAAATTATTGAGTTAAAGAAGACTCAGGAATCGACTGGTGACAGCAGTAATACAGGACAAAATGATATACTTGCACAAGTGCTTGGACCGGAGCGACATGGTAGACTTCGACAAGGTGGAGTTGGTGCCACAGTTACAAACACTTGGGGGTGTTGTGACACAAATAATTAGGTACAACGTGAGAATAAAGAATTGAAAGCGGAGTTGAAAAGGTGCGGGAAAAAGGAGACGATACTGTAAGGAAAGTGGATGAAATATTATCAATCATAACAGAATTTATGAAGAAATTATCAGTTCCAAATGCTCATTCCAACAATCAGGTGTTTCTCTCACTTCACTTATACTTAATTTTTTTCTCTATCACTCTGTTTGTATGGATTAACAAGTTCACTTGATAATTAATTTGTAGGATCGATCCACAGAAGGAGATAATGGTGATATTAGTGGATCAAATAATCCTATAGAGGACCTGTGACATGTCTCGTGCTGCTGGAAATTTGTTAGATGTAACACTATTTTGGATGAAAATTTATTAGATGTGATACTGAAAATATGTTAAATGTGCTACTGGTTATGTACTTTTTTGCTACATAGTAACAATATTTTGGATGGTTATGTATATTTAGATGGTATTATACATTAATAGACTTTATTTGTTTTGTTCTTTTACTTGTAAATGTTACATTCAGATTAGATGGTTGAATATAATTATGCTTCTTAACAGGTAAAATAAATAAGAAATATTGTATAAGAACAACAAATTATTTCAAAAGCAGGAAAAGATATAGCGACGGCCATGACCGTCGCTATAGATAAAAATTATTGGCGCCATAAACATCTATAGTGACGGCCACGACTGTCGCAATACATCACAAACATTCGTGCCAATTTTCTATAGTGTCGGCCAAGACCGTCGCAGTAGATCTCGGACATTCGCACCAAATCTTCTATAGTGACGGTCATGGCCGTCGCTATATCTATTCCATGACCATCAGTATAAAGCTTCATGCGCGTTTTTATGAAGTTTTCTGGTGACGGTCTGACCGTCGCTATAGTAGAAAGGACTGTCGCTATAGGTTTTAGCGATGACTTATATGGCGACGGTATCCGGTCGTCGCTATAGCCTATAGAGACGGTCTTTTAATCTATAGCGATAGTCGGCGACCATTGATATAGCTTAATTTTCTAGTAGTGAAAAGTTCTCATTGGTCCGTAGTGCATTGATGGACAGTTATTGGCATGATCATAACCATTGGTGATAACACAAATATCCTTGGCCCGTAGTGCATGGATAATTCGTGGATGTGATATTAATGAATATCCTTGGTCCGTAGTGAATGGATAATTCAGTGATGTGGATTATTTATTGAGCTGAGTCTAAGAGATAAAATTGATGATAAACTTTTTAAATCATAGAAGATAGTAGATATCATGCTCTACTTGACTCTTCTAATGGATTGTTTGTTCCGCTGCAGTTAAACTTGATGTTTATTCTATTCTATCAGTTTAACACTGTTGAAGGCTAACGATAATTTATTCTGCGTTATCTTAGTCATAATTTTCATACTGGCTTAGTTGAGATCACCCTTTTGCTTTCATTGTTCTCTTCAGGAAATGAGAACGTAGCCGGGATGAGTTGGAGAATGGAGTGATGGTCCAGGATAGGTAGCTATAGTACTCCTCACTATTTTATGAAATAGTGTGATAATAAATATAATGAGGACTCCATTTAGGTTTGGATATTGTCTATGAGACAATATTCATGTAAAAACTGTCAGTTACACTTTTGTCATATTGTATAAATGAAGTTTGTATTTAAATTATGTACCATGTATTTGGCGACTCGGAATGGGTGATGTATACCTATTTTGGGGGCGTCACATTAATACACCGGATCCCATCAGAACTTCGAAGTTAAGCGTGCTTGGGCGAGAGTAGTACTAGGATGGGTGACCCCCTGGGAAGTCCTCGGGTTGCACCTTTTTAAATATTTTTTTTGCGATATTCGGTGAAAAAAGAGCGTACTAGTGAACGTGACTTGGTAAACGCGCATGCACGACGTATGCGTCACTACGTTCCACCCATATGTGGGAATATAGGAATAAAAATGGAGAATCCTAACGGATACGATCATACCAGTACTAAGTTACCAGAACCATTAGAACTCCGAAGTTAAGCGTGCTTGTGCGAGAGTAGTACTAGGATAGGTGAACCCCTAGGAAGTCCTTGTGTTGCACCTCATTTTATATATATATATTTTTTTTGTAATTCAGTGAAAAAAGAGCGTGCTAGTGAACGTATCTTGGTAAACGTGCATGCACGACATAAATTTCACTACGTCCCACCCACATGTGGGAATATAGGAATAAAAATAGAGAAGCCTAACGAGTGCGTTCATACTAGCACTAATGCACCAAATCCCATAAGAACTCTGAAGTGAGGCGTGCTAGGGCGAGAGTAGTACTAACATGCGTGACCCCCTGGGAAGTCCTCGTATTGTACCCTTTTTTATATTTTTTTACGAGATTTGGTAAAAAAAAAGCTTATTAGTGAACGTATCTTGGTAAACGCGCATGCACGATGTAAACGTCACTACGTTTCACCCATATGTGGTAATATAAGAATATAAATGGTGTCTACGTCGGGATTTTTATTTGTCCCTTTTTTGTTCTTGTTCTTTGGTGTTCTTATGTTATGTGAGATTTGTTTGAAAAATAAGTGAAAAAGGTCCGACATCTATCATGACGACGATTTGTCTGTAAGAGTCGCAAGTTGGTGTTTTTAATTGGTTGCACCAACGCAACCGAGAAAAGGTTTGACATTGTCCTAGTGATGTGACACTTCTAAATGAGTCTATGAAACCGAGATTCATTTGGGTTTGGGGGCTTGATTATGCGGAGGGAAGGTGTTAGGAACCCCCCGACATCCGTGTTGCCATGGTGACCTCCACTTTTTAAGAAACTGTTATATGAATGTGTGTGTGTGTGTATGTGGATCAATGTGCAATTTATTTGGAAGTAGTGCGAGGCCTCGTTCGCACCTATATACAAAGGGTTTGAATTTGTATAAAAAATTCAGTTTTAAACATGATATAGCAGTGAAGCTTTGTAAAAGAGGTTTTTCAAACCTTGTGCTCAATAGTTATTGAGACCTTTTCATACTTTCATTTTATTATTAAATATTCAGCTTGTTTGTTTTTATTTTTGAGATGCGAAGCATCTTCGAGAAAATAATATATAGCGGTGCCGAACTCCTCATGGGTATGATAGCCATCTAAGGACATTCAAACACCGTGAATAATTTACAAGCCGCTTACAGCTAAAAATGTCCATCACGAGAACCTAATCTAGATTCAGTGGACTGAATCTGTGATCACATGATTCTTAGGCTCACATGATGCAGCAATTTATATGAAAAGCAGTAAGAAGTTATATATATAAAAGCTGTAAATATATATATACAGACATGATCAACCACCACAAACCACCTCCATAGGGGATCAGAAATATAAATATATAAAAGCGGTAAATATATATATATATAGACTTGATCAACCACCACGAAGCACCTCTATGGGGGATCAAAAATGTAAATAAAGAAATAAATGCGATCAACCGCCACAAAGTAAACTCCAGGGCGGACTAAATGTAAAGAAAGCAGTAAAAACGTTCAACCACGATGAAGTAAACTCCAGGCAGGACGAAATGTAAATAAAGCAGTAAAAGGCCACAAAGTAAGCCCTAGGCCTGACAAAAAATGTAAATATATATATATACACACACACACACACACACACTTATATATATGAACTGTTGTCGGATTATATTCGATGAGCCTGGATTTTATATTCGGATTATATATAAGTGTGTGTGTGTGTATATATATATATATATATATATATATATATATATATATATAAGCAAGTAAACGCTCCAGACATAAGTCCAGGCTCAATCGAGGCATAACTCGATAATGTTAGTCCATATATATAAATATATACATATATAAGTATACATATACAGACAGAAATAAAAACCACGGACTGAAGTCTAGGCATACACACACAACACGAATCTTAATGTGAAGAATAGTGTGTGCAAAGATGAAGAGAATGGCTTTATAATGTTTAGGAAGGCTTACAGTGGGCTGGCAAAGAAAACTTATATGACTATAAATGGATGGACACTCAGCTCCCGCCAGTAAAAATATAGCTATATGTGAGCTAACAGGTGTTTAAAATGAGAAAGCACTCAATATGGGGTGTGTACAAAGCAAATTTGACATGGCTTCCTCACCTTTTCCTCTCTTGAATATGGCCACCCCAAGCTCTATATTTATAGAGCTGGTGGCCCTTAGTACTACTGCGGCAGCCTTGCAGATGCACTGTGGTGCGCGCCGGGTGCCCTGCTCCATCGATCCTGCCGTCTCGAAGTACGTACACTCGTGCACTATGATGTCCATTCGAACTTGTAGAACTTCAATCCGAGCATCCGAACGAGGTTTACAAGACCTTCTCCGGACCACTTTTGCCGAGAGTTACGCAATGACATGAGATTAGAGGTTGTACAAAGTCAAGAAGAGGGGACCATGCCCATGGTCTTCAAGCTTTAAATTATATCCGGTGTGTTACCCTGCGTAATAGTCACTCGGGATTAGAATTCCTCAGCTCTTGTGGGACATTGCTGTGTAGAAATGTATGTATGAGATGTTGAGACGACGCGCTGGGGGTTGAGGTAGCAAGATGATGATTTTGCCCCTCACCGAGGTTATCTCCAGTTTGGGCTGATAAAGCTGATGTTACTCAGGGTTATCTCTGAGATTGGACTGCTGTAAGTGTTTGAATTCTGTAGGGTCATCTTTAAGTGTGCCTGTCTTCCCGATTTTATCTCCGGGTCTTTGGAATCAGTGCCTCGGCGGGAGTTCTGAGGTTGAAGCTGACTGCATGCTTTTGAAAAAAGCATTTTTGGAGTTATCGCCGGAACTGCAATGGCATTCCTTGGGGTTATCTCCAAGGATGAAACTCGGGGTTATCACCGAGGTTGAAATTGATACTCCCGGTGTGTGTTCCGAGGTTGAGAATGAACTTCTGGTGGTATCCGGAATGGATGTGAATTGTCTTCCAGTGTTATCTCTGAAAGACTAATATGCCCTCCTGCAATGTTAGTAACAGGTGTGCAGAAAATTTCGAGTGTCTACAGATGCCCCTCTTTATCATATTCATGCAATGCAAGGCATGGATAGGATAAAGAATCCTAGACACTTACAATGCAACAAGATAAATATGATGCCATGTGTAGCAACATATGCAAATGCATGATGCATGTAGTTTGTTGGATTATTTTCCAACATGATGGAATGATTGCTGGTTCCCTGTTAATCCTGTCGGGGATGACAATCGGTGATGTCTTGGACATTCGATCCATGTCTTCCAGGATGTTGACGTTGGGGTTATCACCAAAGTCCTGAATCCATGATACAGACTTTACCTTGAAGATGTGCCTCTCGTGTGCAAGAGATCTGTGGGGATAAAGCTTTGTCTATTTGAGGATGCGTATAACATATTCCATCATCGGTCCTCTCCGATGAGGATGGTCTTCTCTGGTTTGTGTCACAAGCATATACCACGGTCCTGTTGGAGTTACTGACAATAGTATGTATTGTCAGGCTGCCTGACCTTCGCTGATATGTGTATCACTAGATAGATCCCTGTTGGGCAAACTGTCAAGGCTGCTTGACGTTCATTGATGTGTGTATCAATGGTAAGATCCCTGTTGGGTGAACTATCAAGGTTGCTTGACCTTTGTTGATGTGTGTATCAATGGATAGATACGCGTTGTAACCCCCGCCGGGGAACATCTCAAGGCTGCTTGACCTTCATTGATGAGTATATCAATGGTTGCATTACGTTGTGATCCTCGCCGGGGTTTACCCCGACTGCCGTCAGATCCTTGCTAAGAGTTCCGGTGGAGGCGCTCAAGGGCAGGACTGTACATGCAGGTCCTTTGAGCGTAGATGCTATGAGCGGGCTGTTGAGTGAGCCCATACCCGATGATGTGAGAGTTAGGGATCACATTCTTCGACAATTGTTCCTGATGATCATTAGGGGCTTCTTCATAGAAGATAACTCTTCTACGGTGTCCTTCACTTTGATCAGCGCCACTGGACATTTGGACCGTATTGGAGATTATATATGATTAGGGTTCCTACACCTTCGCCTACTTCCTTAGGGAATGCACATGCGTTCGCAGGGCTTGACCAAGGCTTGGTTAGGATTCTACCCATTTTTGCTGGTGAGTATTTCTCTTGTCTTTTCCCATGTACAGGTTAAGAGTGTTGACTGAAAACATATATTTTCCTTTGTGTTGGCAGTTTTGGGCCTATGAGAGACTCCCATGTCTGCATCATGTGAGTGTGTTAGGCTTAGATACCTATCCACGAGGACGGAGATGGCATCATTCCATACTGGCGGAGGTCCCTGTTGCGAAGGGTTTCACTCATTGTCGCCTAAAGCTAGAGTTGTTGACAGCGGATGTCATCACTTGGGTTCCCTACTCTGGGGAGCACTTGAGCATTGGATTTGAGGATGGGTACCCGACTAGAGTTGAGCACATGATATCCACCCGTAGGATTCCTCTCTTCATAGATGGAGGATGGGAGCTCTACTTAGGAGAGCGTGCTATCAGGAGCACCACAGGAGAGATTCGTATACCTATCTTGCCTCATGCCAGGCGTTATTGGCCTGTTTCGCAGTCACCCGTCATTGATATCCCATTGTTGGGTGTTAACGGTTTTGAACTGTCAAAGGGTCCCTACACTCAGGAGATGTTCCAGCATTGGTGGTTCCCTCGTACCATTGGAGCCCAATCCCGCGCCACGCATTTCATGGGGGATATGGTTCCAGGATCCATGATGATGACTGATTGGCTAGCATGTGTCCAATGTGACGCCCCCAAAACAGGTATACATCACCCATCTTGAGTCGTTAGATACATGGTACATAAATCAAATACAAACTTAATTATATAACAGTCGTGTAAAATATGACATAACATAATCAAAGAGTTTTAAAAAGAATATTGTCATCTAGACAATATCCACACTCAATGGAGTCCTCATTACATTTATTGTCACACTATTTTATAGAATAGTGAGGACTACTAAAATAACTATCTGGACCATAAATCCGTTCGCTGACTCGTCCCAGCTATATTCTCATTTCCTGAAGAGAACAGTGAAAGAAAGGGTGATCTCAACTAGCCCAGTAAGAAATATTATGACTCAGATAATGCAGAATAAATTATCCTTAGCCTTCAATAGTATAACAACTGATAGAATATAATAGACAACTAGTTTTAGATCAATAACTGTAGCGAAAATAAGCAATCCATTAGAAGAGTCAAGTAGAGCATAAAATCTACTATCTTCTATGATTTAAAAAGTTTTTCATCAACTTTATTGCTGAGACTCAGCTTAATAAATAAAATTGAATCATCCCTGCACCACGGCCAAGGATATTAATGTAATCATCAATGGTCATGATTATACCGAATAATCCCTGGTCATAATCATACCAACAACTGTCCATCAATGAACTACAGGCCAATGAGGACTTTTACCACATCTTTCGTCATATTACCGTCATGATTATACCGAATAATCCCTAGTCATAATCATACCAAGTCCATCTATGCACGTAAGCCAAAGATGATTTTAATCACAATATAAGCATGAGGATGATGACAATGACATAATAATTCAATAAAACAAGTTCAAGGATAAATTTTAAAGATTTATAATTTAATTTATCCAGAAATCAATAACGTCCAAATTGTCAACATGATATTGCTTTGTAGAGTAAAATTCAAGAATAATATTCATGTACCAAAAATAATTTGGACAGAAAAGAAATATATTTTTTGGGTGAATAGTACCCCGTGAATAGTACTTCGGGAATAATACCCCGTGAATAGTACCCCGACACAAAAAACGTCCCGAATACCTGAGTGAATGATACTAGAGTGAATAGTAATCGGGTTAATAGTAACCTGTGAATAGTAACTCGTGAATAGTACTCCAGCATAAAAAGTGCCCCGAATGCCCGAGTGAATAATACTAGAGTGAATAGTAACCTGTTAATAGTATCTCATAAAAGAAAAATACCAAAGAAAATGATATTCCATGACGAGTACCAAAGAAATGATATCTCATACGAGTATAATAGAATATACAAAACTATAAATGGATTTTCACCCGCAATGCGGTAATCCACATAGACAGATCATTTCCATAATTTAATAAGGAATGAATACACAGGATCTTTCACCATGCATGCGGTAGTCCACACAGACAGGTTATTCCAACAGAATAATAAAGAATGGAATAACAAAAGAATTCACCAGGCATGCGATAGACCGCAGACAAAAAAGGTTATTCCAATGTAATAATAAAGAATGGAACCAGTCGAAGCGTAATCCGCAAAGACGTGGATATTCCAATAGATTAATAAAGAATGGAACCAGTGTCATGCGTAATCCGCATGCATGTGATATTCCAATGTAATAATAAAGAGCGGAACCAGTCATGCGTAATCCGCATACATGAGATATTCCAACGTAATAATAAAGAATAGAATAACAACGTAATTCACCGAGGCATGCGATGAGTATTGCATGCATGAGTTATTCCAATGTAATAATAAAGAATAGAATAACAGAAGAATTTCACCATGTATGCGGTACTTTGCATAGACAGGTTATTCCAACATAATAATAAAGAATGGAATAACAGCTCTTACGAGTACTGGAAGAAAATAATTCTCTTCATGAATACGAAAGAAATAATACCCCTTACCTTAGAAGAAAACTGGATACTGGAATAGTGAGGTAGCAGACTTCTCTTCTTCTTTCTCTCTATAATTTCTCTCTATAATAAATGCTCTTGTGAGACTTAGTAAATTGGTGAGAAATAATGAAGGAATGAGCTTCTATTTATAGAAAAATATAGTTTCGATAATTGCACGTTTTGGGGCTCAAAATATTATAGTATAATACCTCCCTCTTTTTCTTCATTTTTAATTTAGTCCTGCAAGTATTATCAAACTTTCACCACCTCCCCTAATAGTAAATCATGTGAATCAATAGTAAATCATGCGACTCAATAGTTCTAAACATGTAAAAAAAATTAATTATAGTATAGTACCTTCATCTATACCTCAATTTTTAATTTAGTCATGCAAGTATTATCAATCTTGCACCAACTCCCCTAATAGTAAATCATGTGAATCAATAGTACAGACATATGAACACATAGTTATAATCATGTGAATTAATTGCAATTAATTGCTCATTTATCCGGTTAATTACCCGATTGGTCAATATACCTCCAGACATCAATTATTATCGAAATAAATGTCTATTTCCACTAACACTAATAATTCCCACACAATGGAATTATCAATTTCAGCCTTAATCAACACGAACATATTCATCATTAATATTATAACGCACAATATTTAACAACCAGGTCGTTCCCAGGAAAGAGGGGGGCTTTTCGATAAGGATTTCTCCTTATTGGCGCATAATTAGGTGACCAAACCTCTCCTTGACAGAAATTCTAAACATTGTCAATATTGCAAATAATAATATGAAAAACTTTTCCGTCTCAATTATTGATTTAATAATATAACATATTATAAAGTTGATACTGTGACCATAATTGAATCAATAATATGAGAGATATGATGCAATAATTACTGTAGCAATAATTGAGTATAACTAAGTTACTTCTTACGTAAGCATCAATAATCAATATCGTGTGCTACTATCACTACAAGAAAAAGCTTTATTTCCGACGGAATTATGGTCGACTAAACACATTCAGTCGATGTTAATCTAAGACCGACTGAATATTCTGTCGGCATTAAGTCAGTCGATATTAATTTATCCTTGACGGACATCAGTCGGATTTAAGCCCTCCTCCTTAGCGCGAGAGTTTCCCGCCAACGCGAATATAAAGTCGACATAATATGTGTAATCCTCGACTGAATACTTCGTCGACATTAGCTTATGGTCGACAGACATAACCTCGACGGAATTTCGTCGAGCATAATCTTTAAAAACCTAGTCAGATTGTTTTCTCCAGCGCCTCCCTCGTCACTCACTCTCTCATTCTCTCTCTCTCAGTTCGTTCTCTAACTCACTCTCTCTCACTAAAACCATTTCAGTCCACCCACACTACCACCTCGCCGGATTCCAACCACCGCCTCCGACGACCATCTCCGGCCACCGAATTTCTACTGTGACAACTACTCCGATGACCACACCTCTGACTCTCTCTTTTGATCAGTCCCTTTTCTCCTCTTATAATTAAAGGTATATACTGAAATTCCTAATTTTTTTAGCTAGGGTTAATATTTATTCTACTGATTTTGACTGGAATTGGTTTAATAAGTTACAATTACATATGATTTGGTGTCATGTGTTAATATATATCATAATATGGAGTTATAGGGCTTAATAAGTTACAATTGCATGCATCTGATTTGGTATGTTTCGTAGTATAATTTGGGGTCAGCAGTACATGCCTTTTGTTGAGTTTGATGTATCTGATTTGGTTCTATTTAACCAGTGAATTTGATGTATTTGAGTTTGGTTAAATTTTTATGCCTTTTGTTGCCATATGAAGTGAAATGCAGTGTGATAAACTTATAATTTGCGGTGTTCTAATTTCTGCATTTTCCAGCATTGTGAATTTTAATTTGTGAATCAATTGAAGACTTCTCTTATTTTGGTTTTGAATATTAATTCCGACGGAATTTTTGACTAAATTCTGTGGAAGTTATAGATGATAATAAATAAATATTTAATTAACTATATAAAAGACAATTAGGACTTAGTTTGCCACTAAAACTAAGTAGTTATACTAGACAACTTAAATAAATTAATAAATTAATACCAAAAAAATACTACTTAGATTTAAATAACTTTAATAAATTATACAATATAATATAATATAATAAACATTAAAATAAAATAAGTTTAATAACATAAAATAAGTTTAATAACATAAAATAGATTTAATAAAATAAAATAAATTTACTTTATTATTTAATATAATATAATTAAAAATAAAATAAAATAAATTTAATTTAATTTAATATTAATAAAATAAATTTACTTTATTATTTAATATAATATTATTAAAAAATAAAATAAATAAATAAATCTAAATAAATAAATAAATTTAATTTAATTTAACTAAATTAAATTAAATTAAAGTAAAATATAAAATAAAATAACTTAAATTTAATTTAATAATAAACTAGAATAAATTAAAATAAAATAAAATATTACTCATTTGCTTAGTTTTCCATTACATCAAAAATAAACCTAATTAAATAAAATAAAATAAACCTGAGTAGAATTTGCTTAGTTTTCTACAAGTTAAAGTAATCTGAATAATAAGTTGTCTATATATTCAATAAATAAAATAAAATACATGGTGATTGGGTAGTATTTATCTAGTTTTTCATTGGTAAAATAAACTAAATACCATTTGCTTAGTCTAACACAAATTTTAAATGTAATAACATATAAATTAAATTAACTATAATATAATAACATATAAATTAAATGAAGCACTTCCTTTTATGCGAGGTTAAATATATGCCATTAAAAATAATAGTACTCTAACCAGTTCCTCAATAACAATTAAAAAAAAAGGGTTGTAGTTTCTTTTTGTGTCTTATACTCGAATAATAAAGTTAATTGAATTATTGAAGACATTCCTCACTGTTCCATCATAAAAGATGCCAACATACGGAAGGAGTGACGTTCAGTTGTTGATCAAAGTTATAGGTTAAGCAACCCTCTAGATGAGCGATCACTTCTCTACTAGGAATGAATCATTGCCTGATATGGGTCGAATCCATGACATAGACAGCTTCTCAGCATTCCAAATTCCTCAGATGGGTATTTGGAGTGGTGGGAAGCTTTCTATGGCATGGATTGAACCCATATTAGGTAATGATTCATTCATAGTAGAGAAGTGATCGTTCGTTCATCTAGAGGGTTGCTTGACTTGGAACTTTGTTCAATAGCTTAATGGAACTCCTTCGGGATGTTGTCATCTATTATGGTGGAACAGTGAGGAATGTCTGCATTAATTCAATTAACTTTATTAATAGAGTATAGGACATAAACAGGAACTACGATCCTTTTTTTTGTCTGATTACTACCGGGGAACCGGTTGGAGTACTATTAGCTGCAACTGCAACTAATATGAAACTTAGATTGACTCTTCTCCTAGTACTATTACAGCTGCAACTGCTATAAAACTTAGAAACCCATTTGATAATTGTGTTTACAGGAGTGGATGTCGAATAGTACTCTCTATAGATTCCAAATAACAATTCTCATAAAATAATGAAGTACCACTTACTTAGTTTATCATAGGCAAAATAAACAAAGTAGCATTTATTTAGTTTGCCATAATTTTCAATAAACTCAATAATACTCTCCCTTTGCTCTTTAATACACTTATATATATATATATATATATATATGTAATATACTTTGAAACTTAGAAACCTGTTTGACATTCACTCAGTAGGAGTGAATGCTGAATAGTCCCCAGTTTGGGACTATTACTGGATGTTATGTCTCTCACTTAGGTCGGTGCTAATTCACAAGGTGCGTACGTGTTTATAATATTTTGAGGATTTTTCAGCTGGTGTCTCTACATATGTTCTTCGAGTACATACTTAGACTAAGTTATCTTGGTCTATTTCATGTACTTGGAGACCATGGGGAGGTGATGCTAAAATTTTCTTAAAATATTATAAACACACACCTTGTGAATGGCACTAGTGAGGAGACGCATCCAGGAACGGGATAGAAGCCTAACCCCTATAGAGTGGAGATATATACTATGTAAACTAAATACATGCATATATATTCTAATTGGGTATTTTCTTGAATTAAAGATGCCAGCCGACCGGAGTTGGATGTACCGTGGGATACCAATTGATGGGAGGGGATTAGTTGATGTGTATCGTGAAGGGGTGTCCAATTTTATGAACAAAGCAATAGAACATGTTGATGATCCGAACGGAAAGATGAGATGCCCGTGTTTCAAGTGTAAGAACATGATATGGAAGATTTCCGATGAAGTTAAATTTGACTTATATTCACATGGGTTTGTGAATGGGTATTCGGTATGGATTCATCACGGGGAATAAACAGAGTTTAGAGAACGACCAGATAGTACTGCAGACCAATCGGATCACGGGGATTCGTAAGCAGATAACTATGATGTCGTGCAGATGTTGGTTGATGCGTATGGCCCTACCAATATTGACAGGGCTGAAAATGAGTATGCGTTAAGCAGTGCTCAGCAAAAGCTAAATGATTCAGCAGTTGCTTTCTACAAGTTGCTATCTGAATCGGATGTTCCATTGTATCCTGGAAATGACAAGAACATCAGGCTTTCTGTAGTTACTAAGCTTTTACATTTCAAGAATGAGCATGACTGCAGTGAGAGAGGATTAAATGATTTGCTTGATATTCTGAGCGAGTTCTTACCCAGGGATAATACGTTGCCCACGAATTACTATGAGGTGAAGAAGATTATTAAGGGGTTGAATCTCGGGTATGAGAAGATCGATGCTTATGAGCAGGATTACATGTTATATTACGGGGAGGATAAAGATAAGGTGCAGTGTGATATCTACAACTCGCCAAGGTACAAGATCACAAAACGTCGGGGGAAGAAGAAACATGTTCCAAAGAAGATTTTACAGTATTTTCCTCTTGCGTCGAGGTTGCAGTGGCTATTCATGTCTGCGCACACTGCTCAACATATGAGTTGGCATAGAACAAGGGATGTCGTGCCTGGTCAGCTGACTCACCCAACAGATGGAGATGAATGGAAGAATTTTGATGCCAATTTTCCATAATTTATCGAAGAAGTTAGGAATGTCAGGCTTGGCATGGCTACAGATGGATTCTGTCCATTTAATAATTTTAGTCAGCCTTATTTTGTTTGGCCAGTGATTATGGTAGCTTACAATCTTCCACCGTCAATGTGCACGAGGGATCTGTATCTTTTCTTGAACTTACTTATACCGGGCGATAAGAGTCCTACAAAAGACATTAACGTATACCTCAGGCTGTTAGTCGATGAACTTAAGATGCTGTGGGAAACAGGTGTTCAGACTTTTGATAAATCTGTCGGGCAGAATTTTGTCATGAAGGCAGCCTTGTTATGGATTATCACTGACTTTTCGGCACTTGGGATGATAAGTGGTTGGTCGACTCATAGAAAGTTGTCATGTCCAGTCTACATGGGGGATGTGCAAGGCACTCAACTACATCATGGATGAAAAATTAGTTTTTTGGCGCTTTCAGAGATTATTGCTCACGAGCACGCTTATAGAAAGATGTCTACACAATTCAACAGAAAGATAGAGAAGAAAGGGGTTATTGGTTGCTTATCGGGCAGCGACATATTGGGCTGGTTAAATGATCTAACATTTCCATCCCCTGGGAAGGAGCATGGTACGTTGAGAGCTATAAGATATGGGAAAAGTTATAACTGGACTCACTCGCCAATTTGGTTTGAGTTGCCATACTTGGTCACACTAGCACTTCGTCATTGTATAGATGTTATGCATACATAAAAGAATGTATTTGAGAACTTGTTTTACACCGTAATAGATACAAGTGGTAAAACAAAAGACAATGATAAAGCACATAAAGACTTGGAGGAAATGAATATCAGGCGGGAATTTTGGCTCCGACCTAACAACACAAAACCAAAAGCTCCATTTTATCTTACCAAGCAACAGGTTGAAAACATTTGCAACTGGCTTAGCGCATTGAAACTCCCAGATGGATATGCTTCTAACATATCTCGTTGTACTAAGGTTGAGCAGTTGAAAATTACTGGGTTCAAAAGTCACGACTGTCATATATTCATGCAGAAGTTGATGCCAATTACATTTCGTGAGGTGTTACCCAGGAATATTAATGATACTTTTACCGCACTTTCAAATTTCTTTCGGGATATTTGTTCAACTGTTATAAGGTATAGTGATGTGGAGCAGATGGAGAAAAACATAGTGTTGACAATGTGCAAGCTCGAAATGATTTTACCACTGTGGTTCTTTATTGACAAAGATAGAGCATTTGCCTATTCATCTGCCATATGAACTTAAGCTTGGAGGACCGGTGCAATATCGATGGATGTATCCATTTGAGAGGTAATATCACATACATTGTGTAATATGCGTCATCTTTATATTTAACTTATCAGGTAATATATATTACATACTTTCATATTTTAGGTATATGTGTCGATTACAGTAGAAAGTTAAAAACAAAGCGTGCGTAGAGGGTTCTATTGCTGAACGCTATATAGAGGAAGAGCTTGTCAACTTTTGCTCGTTGTACTTTGACGATGTAGTCATAACGAAGCATAACCGTCTAGGTCGGAATGAGGTCGGGGATCCGTCTGGTCGTGCTGATGATGAGTTGGTTGTATTCACTTATCTAAACCATTTGGACATGAGACGAAGACTTACCTAACCGATAAAGATTTAAAGATTGTCTCTACATACGTGCTTCTAAATATGCCTAAAGTATCGTCGTACATCAAGTATGTATTATTACAAATTGAAAATAATTTATCCATCCTTAATAAAAAATTAATTAATGGTCATATTATTGTATGTAGTTCATTCGAATTGGAAGCACATGCTTCTAACCTGGGGTTGACAGAATCACAGATGGAAGCATTCACTAATGCAAATTTTCACCAGTGGTTTAAGAGAAGGGTCGAAGAAGAGAATGTGTATGATCGTTTTAGAGATGTCATTTTAGGCCCGTACAAACTTGTTAGTTCATTTCTAGGTTGTATCGTGAATGGGTATAGATTCAAAGTTGATGACTTGAATGAATTGACATCAGTCAACTCCGACGTTATCGTGTTGGGAAGTTGTTATGGAGATTCTGAATCCAATTACTATGGAAGATTAACGGAAGTGGTTGTGCTCAATTATCCAGGGGCTAAAAAGGTCGTTACATTTAAGTGTCGCTGGTTTGATATTACAAAGGGTGTTAAAGTTGATTGTAATAGAATCGTCACAGTAGATATAAAATCTATTTTACAGTCTGATGATGTATTTGTGTTAGCCAGTCAAGCAACTCAAGTGTACTACGCCCCTAATGTCATTCACAGTAGAACTCCCTGGTATACAGTTGTGACAACGATGATTCGGCCATTTGATGGTACTAATTTGTCTGGAACGAATGACCTGTTGCAAGAACAAGTTAGCAATCCCAGCCACGTGGTGGTATATGATGACGATGTGTTGGGTGATGATGTCGTTGACGTACTCGATGTTGACGAAGTGGAGAAAGATGTGGTTGTTAGTCCGTATGTGATGGTAGAAGATGATATTGAGGAAGAAATTAAAACAGAAGAGGAAGAGACAGAATTAGAGGATGAAAATGATTTTGATTCTGACGGGTTTGACGACGTACTTTTTCTTCACTAATTGGTGTTTTGTAAATACTATACAACTAAAATCAATCATTATATATTTGATCGTTCATCATATCTATGTCTGTTATTTCAGTAGTACATCTATATATGCCTCGACATAGCGGCGGAGGTGGCCGTGGTAGCGGCCGCTCCGGATCGGGTGACGGTTCCCAGGGAGGGTCGTTCTCAGATGCTAGTGAGTTGATTTCTTTTTTTGGCTTAGTAACATTATTTTCAGAACTATATTATACATTCATTTACTATTTTTGGACAATGTCATAACTATATATATTAACATACAGATGCTAGACGTCGACGTTCGCGAGGGCCTAACCTCGGTCGATTAGGTCGTCCACCAGCAGTGCCTAACACAGTTCCAGTTGATGTCGGCTCGTCTGTGTAGGTTTCAACTATAATATATCACTTATGTTCAATTAGAATGATATTATCATGTGATTAATAAATTAAAATGTTCTTAATAAATTTTATATTCTAGTATTATGGATCCTGTCGCTAAGGCGACCGTACACGCCATCTGCCTAGCACATCTCCCTACTGGCTGCATGTGATTTAGTTAGTACGCGCGCTACGATGCCGGCTTCATGGTGATAGTGTTGCGGGAGTTTCACGTACGTCGACTTACATATATTAAATCAAGGTTCATGCATGTTATTTACATATTATTCAAATAATAAATTATACGTATGTTATGTCTGTTGGTTGTACGAGATGCGACAGAGGGCAGTCTGGGCGATAGAAGAAACGCCCGGGACTAATTTACGAGATCATCAGCCACCGGCAATATCAGATGCAGCATGGGCTGCAATGTGTGCGTACTAGGATGATGTTGCGTTCAAGACCAAGTTAGAGTAGATGAAGAAGAATCGCGGCAAGCTGTGAGTTGTACATACTTCTGGCTAGCAGTCGTTTCAGGAGGTTAAGTCGGTATGTATTTCACTTTAGTTTAGTTTAATCTTATGTTGCAACTATAGTAAATTAAGGTGATCTTATTTAATGTATATGATCTAGGCCATGCGGAGTAGTTTGGGCCGACCTCATACTATGATCGAGTTCTGGGATAGAGTCCATACGCCGAAAGGCTCTACTTTGGGGTCGACGATATCTCCAGCAGCACTAGTTATACGGGTAATACATTTACTATAATAGATATTATTTAGGATAATATTACGTAATTTTTATCATGATACCAAGATAACTCACTTGTATATCAAATTACAGGAGCGGTTTGAGAAGCTCCGCAGCCAGCGTATAGCAGAGTTATAGGCTGCTAGGGGCGATGCTGAGATGTTAGATTCCACCGTCCTTTCACCCGAGATTAGTTTATCTCAGGACGAGGAGACGGCTCTTTGGGTCGCGTCTCAGCATACTCCCACTAGTACTACCGGCCGGTATCGAGTGCTGAGGTTACCGAGGATACCGGCTTATACACTGCTAGGAGTTATAATATTTATGTTTATTTCATGTTTATGAATAAAGTAAACTTGTAATATTATTCATGTTATATTTATTTTTGTAGGCTCTAGCCAGCGTCTGCGTCCGAGAGTCCCTGTGGGACCATCACATACAGGCACTGGCTTAGATGATGCTTTGTTCCAGCGTGTTATGGTTGTGGTGTCGGAGGGGTTTGAGACCGATCCGCTGTTCCATCGTCAGGACCCTCCCAACCGTTCTCACCTTCATCAGCTTGCACAGGACGTTGCAGCTGGTGCCACTGCCGAGAGTACGGGTATCCCTCCGGAGTAGTGGGCCGCGATGGTGGTTACCTTAGTCGAGGACTCGTTTGGGCCGATGTTGAGTCAGTGCTCGACTTCTCAGGTATATTTCATTTTAAATACAAATTTATATTCTACATGTTATTTAATTTTCATTTAGTTATCTTTAATTGAATCATATATACGGACTTATGAGTTACATTATATTGTATCAACAGGGTGACGAGTGGACTGATGAGCGGGATGACGATTTTCATACTCCAGAGCAGCGTCGACGCCCGCCCGATGATCCTCCTCACACTGGGGACTCTACTAGCTTGACTTAGTTTACATTCTTTTGTAGTTTAAATTCTTTTGTATTAATTTTACATAACTTTTGACATACATATTGTACTTTAAACCTTATCATTACTTTGGTTTTGTTGCGGTTTGACACTTAACTTAATTTAGATTAATAGGATGTTTGTTATAGTTTAGTTTAGATTAATGGGATGTTTTTGACCTTTTTACTTCTCATTTAATTAGTTAGTTTTTGATATATTGTTGGATGAAGTGATTGTAATTGTAATTTATGTTATTGTCCATATTGTTAGCTTGTGTATGTGATGTTGGGAAAACAGGTATAGGTACAGGTACAAGATGTGGGTTAAATCCCTGGATATTGCAAAAATTAATAAAATATTAAAAAAAACACTATCATCGACGGAATATGGGTATTTTCGAAGGACATCCGTCGAGGATAAGGTATTTTCCATTTTTATTAGACTAACACGTGGCATACCTGTCATCGACCGAATATCCTCGACTGAATATCCTCAACGGAATAGTGGTATACTCGACGGAATTCCGTAGCAGTTAATTTATTTTTTAATTTTACTAGGTTGCCACGTGGCAAGCTTATCATCGATCGAATATCCTCGACCAACACATTTCAGTTTGAGATATATTAACACCGACGGAAGGTTCGGTCAATAATAATTCCGTCGACTCTAAGTATTACCGACCGAAAAATCGACGAACTTATTTTTGACGCGCTTATATACGACCGAATTTCTGACCGACTGTTCCGTCGATAATAAGGTTATCCTCGACGGAATAACTTTATTATCGACGGAATATTTCGTCGAAAATAACCTTATTTGTTGTAGTGTATGCAACCACGCGTATTACTGTACTTTTACTACCGGGTAGTTCAACAGTTTTAACGGTAACACTTTTCGTAGTTATTTTTATAAAAGATAATTACGCTGTTTTCTAACTACGACAATACTTCCGCTCGGGGTCCACCAATGATTGTGTTGGTCGCATTTAATATTCCCCGTTAAAATGAATATTCCCCGACCAATCGAATATTATATAACAACTTGCATACTTTGCAAAATTTATAAATATTACCCACAACTATAACATTATATCAAATCCACACCATAATATTCAAAAAAAAATATTTCGAGAAATTTAAATCTTTATTCATAAAATTTGGGGTCTCACAATCTCCCCTCCTTATGAAATTTCACCCTCGAAATTTATGTACGTACCTGGTATGCCGAAGAGGTTAGGATACCTTGACTTCATTTCAGATTCCGACTCTTGAGGTATAACCTTTGAGTGTCGAATAAGATCATTCTTATCCAAGATTTTAACATGTATCTCCTCATACATTAAATCTTCTGCTATCTCGTCTAGTTCTAATTTAATAATGTGGTTTGGGTCGTCCACATATTTATGTAACATCGATATATGAAAAATGTTATGAACACGCAACATACTTGGCGGTAAAACGAGTCTATAGGCCACTGTTCTACTCGATCGAGGATTTCAAATAGACTAATAAAACCGAGGGTTGATATTTCCTCTTTTCATCAACTCTTGCTTCTAGAATAACTCCTTCTTGAACCTTCTTCTTCGTATTCATCAGCTCCGGGTCTGTACCTTGAACGACTTTTAACTTTATCGATTAAAGTCGATTCTACTCGTATAGTTGATATCACCACGTGGGTCCCTAGAGTCTTTAACTCTATCTTCATCATTTGTAAGTTATACGAAATGGGTTTTTGTGTGAACAACATCGTACTCGTAAACGCATACGATCTTCTACTCAACGCGTCAGCTACTACGTTCGCTCTTCCACGATGATATTGAATAGTATATTATTAATCTTCAACAGCTCGAGACAACGTTCATGGTGCATTATACGTTCGTTTTGGTTGAAGAAATATTTAAGGGTTTTAGAAATGGGTTTTGTACTGAGGTCAATACAAAATTCTATTTCATGCTCTAGGGTTGGGCCAAGAAGTCTTCAAGAATACGTCAGGAAATTTATTAACAAACAGAAATATCATTCAAAATTGTGACTCTCATCCAAGACTTGGATAGTACATCACATTGATACCTATCAACTTGCCACCATTATTCATGGCTTCCCCTACAGAAAGTCTGGCTTCGGTGCATTCCACATAAGAAAGTCACCAGCGAAAGGCTCAGGGTTCTTTACTTATGGCTTTATATAACAGTGATTGACTTTAGTGGTTTGGTTTCTTAAATTCGCATAACAGGTTGGTTAGGAATATGAAAGCTAACAACCTTACGAAAAGCATGATGAGTAGTTAACCAATCGATTCCTAAAATGACATCAAAGGCAAGTATTTTCAAAGAGATAAGATCGACAGGTAACGTGAAAGTGTCGATTTGAATTAAACAAGATTTATAAACAGTGGAGTTAACAAAGGTTTCTCCTAACAGATTTTCAGCCAATAAGTCAAAGTCTAATTTCTCCGGAGTCAAATTTAAACGTTGAGTGCAAGCAAGAGAGATAAAAGAATGGGTAGAACCGGTATCTAATAAGGTATAGACTTCGCAAGAATTTATAATTAACTAACCCGTGCTAACTTCGTTCGGATTACTCACTTTTTGAGAAGTCACGAAAAATACTCTTCCTAAAACCACCGACTTTGTTTTGTCCGTAACCGCCTTTGGTGCCACTGTCCCAGTTGGACTTGATTTTGGTGCACGACAAAATCGGGCTAGGTGTCCTTCTTTTCCACAATTGTAACATGCTTTGGATTGCGTCACACAGTTTGGACTGATATGTCCCTCCCCTCCGCATTTGAAGCATACAATTGGTGGTCATTCTCCTTCCTTGAAAATGGGTGTTGATGCTGCTGTCTTTCCATCGTTGTTGAACTTTCTCTTCTTGAAATTTCCACTCCTATTATCTTGGCCATGATTACCACCGAATTGGTTACCATTCTTGGCATGATAATTTCCCCCACAATGGTTATCATTTTTCCGATGGCCATTGCCACCGGTACGATTATTATCGTGTTGTTGCTCGTTACCTTTTGGTTGTGATGACTCATTATCGTGCTCCAATAACTGAGCCCTATTCACAACATCTGAATATAAACAATGTTTATGAGAAATGAGGTATTGACATATATCGGGTTTCAAACCTCTTAGAACATTCGCGTCATTCGCTCCTCATTATCGACTAAATGGGATGCAAACCGGGATAACTCCGCAAATTTAGCCTCGTATTGCGATACGGTCATATTGTTTTTCTCCAACTTGATAAATTCCACCTCCTTCATGTGACGAATACTTTCGGGAAAGTACTTGTCGTTGAACAGCTCTTGGAACTTCTCCCAAGACATCTTGAGTGCATGAGGCTGGGTACATTTTACAGATTCCCACCAGTAATCTGCCTCTTCATGCAACATAAAGGTGGCAAAGGGAACATTTTGCTCCTCGGAGCATCCCAAGACATTAAATATCTTGGTGATCTGCTTTAACCACGTCTCCACCTTAAGTGGTTCTGGCTTTCCCAAAAACTCTGGTGGTCCCAGCTTCTTGAACAGCTTAGCGGTGACCGACTGTGGGTTGCCATTATTTCCACCTATATTTTGAACAGGAGTCTCTCTTACCTGATGTTGCATGAATTGCATAAAGCCTCTGAACATCCCATCATTCATCATTTGATCGGTGTTGTTATTTACCTAAGGATTATTGTCTTCTTGTTGCACATTATCCTGGGTATTGATCATTGGTGACTCAACGGTCTCATGTGCTTCATTGCTGATCTCAAAATTTTCAGATGCCATTTTCAAACACTGTCACAAAACAAGGGTTAATTAACATGTCACATATTATCCCTATACTTTGACCGACCAATTAAATACCAAATAAACTTAGGTAGGTCATACTAGCGAAGGAATTCCCCGTCTCTCCCCTCCTAGTTCTTATCTCACATCTCAGCCAGGGATCATATCCCTAAGCTTTGATACCAACTATGACGCCCCCAAACAAGTATACATCACCCATCTTGAGTTGTCAGATACATGGTACATAAATCAAATACAAACTTAATTATACAACAGTCGTGTAAAATATGACATAACATAATCTAAGAGTTTTAATAAGAATATTGTCATCTAGATAATATCCACACTCAATGGAGTCCTCATTACATTTATTGTCACACTATTTTATAGAATAGTGAGGACTACTAAAACAACCATCTGGACCGTCAATCCGTTTCCTGACTCGTCCCAGCTATATTCTCATTTCCTGAAGAGAACAGTGAAAGAAAGGGTGAGCTCAACTAGCCTAGTAAGAAATATTATGACTGAGATAATGCAGAATAAATTATCCTTAGCCTTCAACAGTATAACAACTGATAGAATATAATAGACAACAAGTTTTAGATCAATAATCCATTAGAAGAGTCAAGTAGAGCATAAAATCTACTATCTTCTATGATTTAAAAAGTTTTTCATCAACTTTATCACGAGACTCGACAATAAATAAAATCGAATCATCCCTGCACCACGACCAAGGATATTCATGTAATCATCAATGGTCATGATTATACCGAATAATCCCTGGTCATAATCATACAAAAAACTATCCATCAATGAACTACAGTCCAATGAGGACTTTTACCACATCTTTCGTCACATTGCGTTCATGATTATACTGAATAATCCCTAGTCATAATCATACCAAGTCCATCTATGCACATAAGCCAAAGACGACTTTAATCACAATATAAGCATGAGGATGATGACAATGACATAATAATTCAATAAAACAAGTTCAAGGATAAATTTTAAAGATTTATAATTTAATTTATCCAGAAATTAATAACGTCCAAATTGTCAACATGATATTTGCTTTGTAGTAAAAATTCAAGAATAATATTCATGTACCAAAAATAATTTGGACAGAAAAGAAATATATTTTTTAGGTGAATAGTACCCCGTGAATAGTACTTTGGGAATAATACCCCATGAATAGTACCCTGACACGAAAAGTGTCCCGAATACTCGAGTGAATGATACTAGAGTGAATAATAATCGGGTGAATAGTAACCTATGAATAGTAACTCGTGAATAGTACTCCAGCACGAAAAGTGTCTCGAATATCTGAGTGAATAATACTAGAGTGAATAGTAACTGGATGAATAGTAACCCGTGAAAAGTAACTCGTAAAAGAAAAATACCAAAGAAAATGATATTCCATGACGAGTACAAAAGAAATGATATCTCAGACGAGTATAATAGAATATACGAAACTGCAAATGGATTTTCAGCCTCCATGCGGTAATCCACGTAGACAGATCATATCCACAATTTAATAAGGAATGAATACGCATGATCTTTCACCATGCATGCGGTAGTCCAGACAGACAGGTTAATCCAACAGAATAATAAAGAATGGAATAACAAAAGAATTCACCAGGCATGCGATAGACCGCACAAACAGGTTATTCCAATAGAATAATAAAGAATGGAATCAGTCAATTAGTATTCCACACGCATGTGATATTCCAATAGATTAATAAAGAATGGAACCAGGTCATGCGTAATTCACATAAACAGGATATTCCAACAGAATAATAAAGAACGGAACCAGGTTATGTGTAATCCGCATAGACATGATATTCCAACAGAATAATAAAGAATGGAATAACAACAGCATTCACCAAGCATGCGATAGATCAGCAGATGCATGTGTTATTCCAACATGTAATAATAAAGAATGGAATAACAGAAGAATTTCACCATGTATGCGGTACTTCGCATAGACAGGTTATTCCAACATAATAATAAAGAATGGAATAACAGCTCTTACGAGTCTTGAAAGAAAATAATTCTCTTCATGAATACGGAAGAAATAATACCCCTTACCTTAGAAGAAAACTAGATACTGGAATAGTGAGGTAGCAAACTTCTCTTCTTCTTTCTCTCTATAATTTCTCTCTATAATAAATGCTCTCGTGAGACTTAGTGAATTGGTGAGAAATAAGGAAGGAATGAGCTTCTATTTATAGGAAAATATAGTTTCGATAATTGCACGTTTTGGGGCTCAAAATATTATAGTATAATACCTCCCTCTTTTTTTTATTTTTAATTTAGTCCTGCAAGTATTATCAAACTTGCACCACCTCCCCTAATACTAAATCATGTGAATCAATAATAAATCATGTGACTCAATAGTTCTAAACATGTGAAAAAATTTAATTATAGTATATTACCTTCATCTATACCTCCATTTTTAATTTAGTCATGCAAGTATTATCAATCTTGCACCAACTCCCCTAATAGTAAATCATGTGAATCAATAGCACACACATGTGAACACATAGTTATAATCATGTGAATTAATAGCAATTAATTGCTCATTTATCCGGTTAATTACTCGATTGGTCAATATAACCTCTAGACATCAATTATTATCGAAATAAATGTCTATTTCCACTAACGCTAATAATTCCCACACAATGAAATTATCAATTTCATAATTAATCAAAACGAACTTATTAATCATTAATATTATAACACACAATATTTAACAACCAGGTCGTTCCCAGGAAAGAAGGGGCTTTCCGATAAGGATTTCTCCTTATTGGCGTACAATTAGGTGACCAAACCTCTCCTTGACAGAACTTCTAGACATTGTCAATATTGTAAATAATAATATGAATAACTTTTCCCTCTCAATTATTAATTTAATAATATAACATATTATACAGATGATACTATGACCATAATTGAATCAATAATATGAGAGATATGATGTAACAATTACTGTAGCAATAATTGAGTATAACCGAGTGACTTCTTACGTAAGCATCAATAATCAATACCGTAGTGCTACTACTATGCCACGCCAGATTCGTATACTTTTACTACCGGGTAGTTCAACGGTTTTAACGGTAACACTTTCGTAGTTATTTTTATAAAAGATAATTACATCATTTTCTAACTACGACAATACTTTCGTTGTGGGGTTCACTAATGATTGTGCTGTGCCATTTAATATTTCTCCGTTAAAACAAATATTCCCCGACCAATCGAATATTATATAAAAACTTGCATACTTTGCAAAATTTATAAATATTACCCACAACTATAACATTATATCAAATCCACACCATAATATTCAAAAAAAATATTTCGAGAAATTTAAATCTTTATTCATAAAATTTGGAGTCTCACATCCAAGATCTGACTCATTTGACACAGATTGACAGTTTGACCCGACAGTTGGACCAGGCACATTTCTTTATCCGACACTTTGGCAGAGATCCTTTAGAGGCAGATACTTTTGATCCTTCCAGCTCTGGCACTGGCCCCTCGGGTGACCTATATGGTTTTGCCAGTGCAGATCCTCCCTTATATAGGTCTGACATCCCTGTGGATAGAGATCCAGTGACTCAGGAAGAGTTACATCAGGTGGACTGGATTGATGATGTAGATATTGATACCATTGTGTTCTTCTGATGTATATTCTCATTATCTCTTTTGATAGGCCTCTGTTAGACATTGGGTAGCTTCGCCCCATTCTCGCTATATATTTTGATAAGCTTCTGTTAGTTATAGGGAAGTTTTCCCCATTTCCTTGTATTTTAGCTGTACAAAGATGTATTAGATGATGATATACTTAGGAATGTATATACAGTTTTCCATTCCCTATATCATATTGCCATCTATTGTATCATGTATGTTATTATGTTATGCATATGTATGTATGTCCAGAGATATTCAGCATTGACCCCTGGATGGTCTTATGACACGGCCCGTACAGATGTCTTCTTCGATAGTTAGCTGTATTGATCATACCCCACCATTATTGGTGGCATCTGTTATGAGATCGTGGTATGATAGTGTGTCCCCATCAGACAGGGTGACTATAGATCATCTGTTGCAACATACTATGACCCTATTGATATTTTAGGTTCCTGCAGAATTCGTAAAGGGCATGCTGGAGCACTGGGTATCGGAGAGGCAGGTTTTCTGATTTGGGACCCAGGAGTTGACTCCTACTCTGGAGGAGTATGCACGTTTGACGATGCTACCACTGGACAGACCTTATGTACATATATAAATTGGAGACATGAGTAGGCAGTTCATGACCCTCACTGGCTTGAGACGTAGGGTGGTGCAGGATGAGCTCACATCTGGCCACGTTATATCCCCACATTTTTTATTTGATAGATTTAGCTCAGAGGATAGTTATGTACGACATTCCGGGGATTTCACCACACTGGAGGATCATTGGCGTTTGGCCATAGTGGATGTACTGCTATTGTGCATATTGTCGTATGTCTACATGCCACGATACATGGATGAGTTGGACATAGGAGTTATCATGGCAGTGAGAGCTCTCAGGGAGGGTCACACCATTGTACCGATGATTATAGCAGAGACTCTAAGGTCGGCCACATACTTCTGTACTTATCCAATGGGAGAGTTTACAGGCAGCTCGGCCATGCTGTATGTGTGGTTTATGTCACACTTGAGACCGATTGGCACTTTCAGACGGCATGGGTATTGTTTCACCCATGATATAGCCATGTCATACTCCTTTCAGCCTGCAGAGTGTATAGATGCTGCATCTTGGTCAGCTTTCCTGGCAGGGATCGGAGATCCGTTTGCTATATTGCTGTGTACATGGCTTAGCTCACCCTACAGCTTCATCATTAATGCTCCGGACATGGATTATCTCCCTCTAGCTGGTTTGAGAGGCATGATTACTTACCACCCACTGGCCGTGATGTGTCAGTTTGACCAGTTCCAGGATTTTCAACCTTTTGAGGGGGCATTGAGTCAACTATTCACTTCTCACCACTTTTGAGGGGGCATTATATGCCTGTTGGGATCAGCGTAAGCTAGCAGAGTTTTCTGTCAGTCATCTGGGTTGTTCTGCAGAGTATTCATCATGGATGGAGACAGAGATTACATCGGCTGTGATAGTATCCACAGTGCAGGGGACTAATTCTGACGATGAGGAGCCTATGGAGGAGGCTGATATTCCCATCGATGAGGATTTGACCACTGGGTTGCCAGCATTTGTGATGGATTCTCCCACTACGAGTGCCACTATTATTCAACATTCAGCACAGTATCTGGAGTAGAGTCTACATTTGATGACGTTTGGGAGAGATCAGGCTAGAGACTTGATGTTGACAGCTCTTGATGGGAGAGATGTAGCTCTATTAGAGAGAGACGAGGCCATATTAACTAGAGATGCATTGATTATAGAACGGGATGCTGCCCTATCTGCCCGAGATGTAGCCATCACATACAGTACTTTAGTGAGATCCCTTACGACTGGCATTCTTGTCGATATTAGTGCATACATTGATGAGCATCATGCCACCGTGAAGTTAGCCTCAGATCTGCTAGCTCATATAGATACCATTGGGCAGGAGCTTGCAGCGTTACCTCCTTTTTTGGAGAGAGATACTGTGTTAGATCTTATAGTTCGCATACACCCAGATCCGTAGATAGACTTGTATTTTCTTGCACAGACTAGCTTAGCCATTTTGTCATGTACAACACATATTGTATATATCAAACAGTATTATATATGGCAAGGAAATATATTTTGATTCACTTCCCTTTCAGTTGTGCCTTGATACTTACTTGATATTTGCCTGTTTCTTCAGGGCTTGTGATCTTGATGCATTCTGAACTCATCCTTGATGTGTGGACATTGAGACGTCGCATGATCTTTCAAAATGGATCATTGATCTCTGTGTATCCCTACAATCTTTGGTGTCTTGGGACTGGTTTCTGTATGTAGATGTGGAGAGGAGTGTGGCTTTTCTTCTCTGAGATTGACAGTACCATAGATGGTCTTTAGTACTCCTATTTAGGAGGAGCCTAGTTAGTTCCATCTCTTCTAGATTGGTGTTGCTCTTTGAGGCACAACTGTAGCTTTGATGGTCGCCGAATCTCCTATTTGTGAGGAGAGGTTAGGTAGTTCCATCCCTTTGGTCTGAAGCCGATGAAATGTGGTGGATTAAAGTTTGATCCCAGTACCGTGTGATAAGTATTTGTGTTCTGGTAGGGGGTTAGACCAAACCATAAATGGCTGCCTACATACTCCTATTGAAGATGAGATTAGGTATACGTAGTTCGAACCTGGTATAAGATGTTCAACGCCGAATGTGAAGGGTGTAAATGGGTGTAGAAGCTTTATTGATGAAGAAGTATGTATAAGTATTTTTGTGGTTTTTGTTTATGTAGAGAAGGGTAGAAATGTTTTTGTTTATTTTTATAGAGAAAGGGAAGAAATTTTTTTGTGGTTTTTTTTGTTGCGATCGGGCCATATAGAATATGGTTGCCTACGTACTCTCTGGTTTCAGGGAGATTAGGTCGACGTAGTACACCCCTCAAGACGATTCGCAGCCGAAGAGAAGTCTGAATCTCATGTGTAGGCTATACTGCGGGGAAAAGAAAGTTTGATCCCATGATTGGGACAAACTGCGGGTGTGAAAAAGTTTGATCCCGTCTTCGTGACAAACTGCAAGCGTGAAAAGTTTAATCCCATCTTCGGATAAACTGCGGTGTGAAAGGTTCAATCCCTGGGGGGATAACCAAAATTGTATGAAAGGTTTGAAATGAGGTAAGACCAGGCTGCTGGTTTGAAGTGTATGTTTCCCTGAGGGCGGAAGAGTATGTAAAAAGGGTTAGAAAACCGGAATAATTGGTGATCTGATGATCCAAAGCTAGAATGTTTTCTTGATGGTAACCTTAGATATAGTACCGTTTCACGGTGTCCGAGTTGATAAGATGTGGAAATTCATCGCCATCCATTTCCTGTAGTCTAAGAGTGCCTCTTGTCAATACCTCCTTGACAACAAACGGGCCTTCCCAGTTAGGAGCGAATTTTCCCTTAGATTGATCTTGGTTGTTAATGATCTTCTTCAAAACCAAGTCATGTTGTTTAAACTGTCATAACCGGACTTTTCTGTTGTAGGATCTTGCGATCCTTTGTTGATATAACTGACCATGGAAGATAGTCGCGATTCGCCTTTCGTTTATTAGAGACAATTGGTGATACCAGTCTTGTAACCATTGATCTTCATCCAGCTGAGCGTCCATCAATACTCTGAGGGATTCCATTTCCACCTCTATGGGGAGCACTACTTCCATCCTATAGGCTAATGAGTAGGGGGTTGCCCCAGTGGAAGTATGCATTGAAGTTATGTAGGCTAATAAAGTCAGAGGCAAGAGGTCAGACCATCCTTTGTGATTGGCGGACATTTTTTGCATGATCTTCTTGATACTTTTATTAGCCACTTCAACAGCACCATTCATCTTTGGACGGTAGATGACGGAATTAAGGTTTTTGATGTGGAATTTACTGCATAACTCCTTCATTATTTTGTTATTGAGGTTCTTAGCATTGTCTGACATAATTACCTCTGGTTGTCCATATCGACAAATGACATTGTTTCTAATGAAAGCAATGACGACTTCTTTGGTAACCCTGGGGAAGGAGGCTACTTCTACCCACTTGGTGAAGTAGTCGATCATGGTGAAGATAAACCGATGTCCATTACTGGCTTTGGGCTCGATGGGCCCGATCACGTCCATTCCCCACATTGAGAAGGGCTATGGCGAACTCATATTGTTGAGTTCCCTTGGAGGGGCGTGGATAGCATTTCAATGAATTTAGCATTGATAGCACCTCTTGACGTGATCATCACAGTCAGCTTTGAGCGTAAGCCAATAATGCCCTGTTCTGAGGATTTTGTTAACAAGTAGGGAGCCGCTCATATGTGAGCCACATACTCCACCATGGATCTCATCCATGAGCCTCTGAGCTTGGTCCTTGTCCAGACATCTGAGGAGACCTAATCCTGTATCTCTCTTGTAGAGTGCATCTCCGCTCAGGTAAAATTTTATAGCCATTCGATGGATCCGCCTCTTTTCAGTCGGGCTCGCCTCAATGGGTGTAGATCCATCTCGAAGATACTCCTTGATATGTTGATACCAAGGGTTGTGGATGGGAGCTAGCTCATCCGATACTTCTCCAACATAGTTCCCATAGACTGGGGCCTTTTGTAGGGCAAATGTGATGCTTGGCATGTTTTCCTTGTCGGGTATATGAATCAATGAGGCCAACGTTGCTAGCGCATCTGCAAAATCATTCCTATTACGAGGAATGTGTAGAAAGGAGATTTCTTTGAACTCCAAAGCCATCAGTAAAACTTGTCAATGGTAAGGCAATAAATGTAGCTCTTTGGTTTGATAGATTCTCGTGGTTTATTTGATTACCAATTCGGAATCCCCAAAGAAAGTTACCCGCCTGATACCCATTGAACAGGCAAGTTTTAGCCCCATGATACAGCCATCATAATCAGCTTTGTTGTTGGTGCTGACAAACTATAATTTGACGGTGACGGGATACTGCTCCCCCGTACCGGATACTAGAAATGCTCTAGCTCTAGAGCCTTCCATGTTAACAGCTCCATCAAAATATATTTTCCACGTATGGCATGCATCGTACTGATGGTGTTGTTGAATTACCATTACCCCTTCATCTGGGAAGTATGTTTCCAAGAGTTTGAAATCCCCTGCAGGTGCGGCGGCCAGTTGATTCGCAATTCCTTGACCTTTGATAGACTTTTGCATCATGTAGACGATGTCAAATTGTTGTAGGATCAACTGTCATCTGGACAGCCGATAATTCAGTATGGGCTTACTGAAAACATACTTGAGAGGATCCACGTGGGATATGAGATGGGTTGTGTTACCACGGAGGTAATGTTGTAACCTCATGGAAGCCCACGCTAAAGCACAACAAGTCTTCTCAATCAGAGTGTACTTGTGTTCACTAATGCTGAATCTTTTGTTGAGGTAATAGATAGCTTGTTCTTGGCCTCTATCGTCTTTCTATCTCAGCATGCATGTGACGCCCTCAAAACAGGTATACATCACCCATCTTGAGTCGCCAAATACATGGTATAGAACTCAACTACAAACTTAATTATACAACTGTCGTGCAAAATACGACAAAACATAGCTGAGAGTTTAAACACAAATATTGTCTTCTAGACAATATCCACACTCAATGGAGTTCTCATTACAATTATTATCACACTATTTTATAAAAATAGTGAGGACTACTATAGCCACCATCTCGGACCATCACTCCATTCCTCTACTAGTCCTAGCTATATTCTTATTTCTTAAAGAGAATAGTGAAAGAAAAGGGTGAGCTCAACTAGCCTAGTAAGAAATATTATGACTAAGATAATGTAGAATAAATTATCCTTAGCCTTCAACAGTATAACAACTGATAAAATATAATAGACAACAAGTTTTAGATCAACAACTGCAGCGGAATAAGCAATCCATTGGAAGAGTCAAGTAGAACATAATGTTTATTATCTCATCTAGATTAAAAGTCCATCGTTCATATTTTATTCCTGTTAATACGCATCAACAGTTCTTTGTTATACCCAAGATAAAAAGAACTCTCATCACCTGTCTTCACCTGAACCACCAAATATTATAGTTAAATCCACAATTCATATTTTTAATCATATAACTCAATAGTTTCTCCTTGCCACAAAGGCTTAATAGAACGTTTACTCAATATTCTTACCCCAAAGGCTAAAGATATTCAAATGTAATAACAATGATCATACCAATCAGTTGTCTATCTTTGCACTACGGGCCAAAGATATTCAACTATAAAACCAATGGTCATGATCATACCAATCTATTGTCTGTCATTGCACTACAGCCAAAGACATTCAACTATTAACTAATGGTCATAATCTTGCCAATCACATCATCGAATTATCCCTGCACTACGGCCAAGGATATTCGTTAGTATAACCAGTGGTCATGATCATGTCATACACCTGTCCATCTTTGTACTACGGACCAAAGCTATCAATCAACATATCATCTTTGCACTACAGACCAAAGATATTCAACAACAGATCATCTTTGCACTATAGGCCAAAGACATACAACTGTAAAACCAATAACTAACAGTCCATCTATGCACTACGGCCTAAAGATGACTTTTAACGCAATATAAGCATGAGAATGATGACAATGATATAAGCATTAATCAAACGAAATCAAGGATAAATATTAAAGACTTTAAATTTATCCATAGTTTAAAAATATCCAAATTGTCAACATGATACTGCTTTGTGGAGTAAAATTCAAGAATAATATTCATGTACCAAAAATAATTTGGACAGAAAAGAAATATATTTTTCGGGTGAGAGTACCCCGACATGAAAAGTGTCCCAAATACCCGAGTGAATAATACTAGAGTGAATAGTAACTCGTGAATAGTAACTCGTGAATAGTATTCTGGCATAAAAAGTATCCCGAATACCCGAGTGAAAAATATTTGAGTGAATAGTAATCGGGTGAATAGTAACCCGTGAATAGTACTCTGTCATGAAAAGATCAATAATTATCAAGAAAGCTCAGAATAATATTTTCATGAAAAGATACTGGATGAAGCGTAAATATCAAGGATATTCTACTAATTTCATGGAGTATAGAAGCCAAAACTTCAACAAAATGAGTATAGAATTCAAAATCTGAAACGATATAATATTACTTACATACTACAGAGTATGGAAGAAAATATTATTTCAAGCGAATATTGAAAAAATAACATTCCTTGAACGGAAATAATATTCCAACGAATATTTAACAAAGATAATATTCCTACGAATATTGAAAGAAGATAATATTCTTTATGAATATTGAATCTAAAATAATATTCATACGAATACGAAAAATAATATCTCCTCGTAATATGAAATAAATAATACCCCTTATGTGAGACCCCAAATTTTATGAAATGAAAGTATTCAATTTTCTTATAATTATTCTATTTAGTAAATGGTTAAATTAATAAAAGGTTAAAGTTAAGGGTGATATTTGAAAAAAAAAATTCAAAGTAAGAAAGTTTTCATAAAATAATTGGTGATAAAAGTACGGTAATACGCTTGGTTGTATAGTAGTACACGATATTGATTATTGATGCATACATAAGAAGTCACTCAATTATAATCAATTATTGGTACAATAATTGTTGCATCATATCTCTTATATTATTGATTCAATTATTGTCACGGTATCATCTGCATAATATGTTATATTATTAAATCAATAATTGAGATGACAAAAGTTATTCATATTATTATTTGCAATATTGATAATGTCTAGAAGTTCTGTCAAAGAGAGGTTAGATAATCTAATTACGCGCCAACAAGGAGAAATCCTTATTGGAAAGTCCCCTCTTTCCTGGGAACGACCTGGTCGTTAAATATTGTGCGTTATAATATTAATGATGAATAAGTTCGTGTTAATTAAAGATGAAATTGATAGTTTCATTGTGTGGGAATTATTAGTGTTAGTGGAAATTGACATTTATTTCGATAATAATTAATGTCTGGAGGTTATATTTACCAATCGGGTAATTAATCGGATAAAAGAGCAATTAATTGCTATTGATTCACACGATTATAACTATTTATTCATATGTGTGTACTATTGATTCACATTCATTTACTATTAGGGGAGTTGGTGCAAGATTTATAATACTTGCATGAAAAAGTTAAAAATGAAGGTATAGATGAAGGTAATATACTATAATTAATTTTTTCACATGTTTAGAACTATTGATTCACACGATTTACTATTAGGGGAGGTGGTGCAAGTTTGATAATACTTGTAGGACTAAATTAAAAATGAAGAAAAAGAGGGAGGTATTATACTGTAATATTTTGAGCATCAAAATGTGCAATTATTGAAACTATATTTTCCTATAAATAGAAGCTCATTCTTCCTTCATTTCTCACCAATTCACTAAAGCTATAGAGCAAATATTATAGAGAGAAATTATAGAGAGAAAGAAGAAGAGAAGTCTGCTACCTCACTATTCCAGTATCCAGTTTTCTTCTAAGGTAAGGGGTATTATTCTTTCGTATTCATAAAGAGAGTTATTTTCTTCCAATACTCATAAGGGTTGTTATTCCATTCTTTATTATTACGTTGGAATAACCTGTCTATGTGAAGTACCACATACATGGTGAAATTCTTCTATTATTTCATTCTTTATTATTCTGTTTGAATAACCTGTCTGTGTGGTCTATCACATGCCTGGTGAATTCTGCTATTATTCCATTCTTTATTATTATGTTGGAATAACCTTTCTATGCGAAGTACCGCATACATGGTGAAATTCTTCTGTTATTCCATTCTTTATTATTCTGTTGGAATAAACTTTCTATGTGGTCTATCGCATGCCTAGTAAATTCTGTTGTTATTCCATTATTTATTATTCTGTTGGAATATCCTGTCTGTGCGGATTACGCATGACCTGGTTCCATTCTTTATTATTCTGTTGGAATAACCTGCCTGTGCATTCTATCGCATGCCTAGTGAGTTCTATTGTTATTCCATTATTTATTATTCTGTTGGAATATCCTTTCTGTGCGGATTACGCATGGCCTGGTTCCATTCTTTATTATTCTGTTGGAATATCCTGTCTATGCAGATTACGCATGACCTGGTTCCATTCTTTATTATTTTGTTGGAATAACCTGTCTATGCGGTCTATCGCATGCCTGGTGAATTCTTTTGTTATTCCATTCTTTATTATTCTGTTGGAATAACCTGTCTATGTGGATTACCGCATGCATGGTGAATGATCCTTTGTATTCATTCCTTATTAAATTGTGGAAATGATCTATCTACGTGGATTACCGCATGGCGAGTGAAAATCCATTTACAGTTTCGTATATTCTATTATACGCGTATGAGATATCATTTCTTATGTACTCGTCATGGAATATCATTTTCTTTGGTATTTTTCTTTTACGAGTTACTATTCACGGGTTACTATTCGCCCAGTTACTATTCACTCTAGTATCATTCACTCGGGTATTTGAGATACTTTTCGTGCCAGAGTACTATTCATGAGTTACTATTCACGAGTTACTATTCACCCAGTTACTATTCACTCTAGTATCATTCACTCGGGTATTCGGGACACTTTTTGTGTTGGGGTACTATTCACGGGGTACTATTCACCCAAAAAATATATTTCTTTTCTGTCCAAATTATTTTTGGTACATGAATATTAATCTTGAATTTTACTCCACAAAGTAGTATCGTGTTGACAATTTGGATATTTTTTAACTCTGGATAAATTTAAAGTCTTTAATATTTATCCTTGATTTCGTTTGATTAGTTCTTATATCATTGTCATCATCCTCATGCTTATATTGTGATGAAAGTCATCTTTGGCTTACGTGCATAGATGGACAGTTGATTATTGGTTTTACAGTTGTATATTTTTGGCTTACGTGAAAAGATGGACTGTTGATTATTGGTTTTATAGTTGTATATCTTTGGCTTACATGCAAAGATGGACATGTGTATGACATGATCATGACCACTGGTGATAATAACGAATATCCTTGGCCCGTAGTGCATGGATAATTCGATGATGTGATTGGCAAGATCATGACCATTAGTTAACAGTTGAATGTCTTTGGCCGTAGTGTACTGACTGACAATTGATTGGAATGATCATAACCATTGGTTTTATAGTTGAATATCTTTGGCCCGTAGTGCAAAGGTAGACAACTGATTGGTATGATCATTGTTATTACATTTGAATATCTTTAGCTTTGGGGTAAGTATACTGAGTAAACATTCTATTAAGCCTTTGTGGCAAGGAGAAACTGTTGATTTACATGATTATAAATATGAATTGTGGATTTAACTATAATCTTTGGTGGTTTAGGTGAAGACAGGTGATGATAGATCTTTTTGTCTTGGGTATAATAAAGAACTGTTGTTGAGTATTACAGGAATGAAATATTAACGATGGACTTTTAATCTAGAAGAGATAGTAGACATTATGTTCTACTTGACTCTTCTAATGGATTGCTTATTCCGCTGTAGTTATTGATCTAAAACTTGTTGTCTATTGTTTTCTATCAGTTGTTATACTATTGAAAGCTAAGGATAATTTATTCTGCATTATCTTAGTCATAATATTTCTTCTTTCTAGCTAGAGCTCACCCTTTCTTTCACCGTTCTCTTCGAAATGAGAATATAGTCGGACGAGCCTCGGAAATGGAGTGATGGTCCAGATAAGTGGCTTTAGTAGTCCTCACTATTCTATGAAATAGTGTGATAAAAATTGTAATGAGGACTCCATTGAGAGTGGATATTGCCTGTAAAGGCAATATTCTTGTTTAAACTCTCAAATATGTTTTTGTCGTATTGTACACGACTGTTGTATAATTAAGTTTGTATTTGATTTATGTACCATGTATTTGGCGACTCAAGATGGGTGATGTATACCTGTTTTGGTGGCATCACACCTTACCTCAAAAGAAGACTGGATACTATAATAGTGAAGTAGCAGACTTCACTTCTTCTTTCTCTCTATAGTTTCTCTCTCTCTATAATTGCTCTTGTGAGACTTAGTGAATTGGTGAAAAATGAAGGAAGAATGAGCTTCTATTTATAGGAAAATATAGTTTCGATAATTGCATATTTTGGGGCTCGAAATATTACAGTATAATACCTTCCTCTTTTTCTTCATTTTTTATTTAGTCCTGCAAGTATTATCAAACTTGCACCACCTCCCCTAATAGTACATCATGTGAATCAATAGTTCAATCATTTGAATCAATAGTTCTATACATGTGAAAATACGAATTACAGTATAATACCTCCATCTATACCTCTATTTTTAACTTAGTCATACAAGTATTATCAATCTTGCACCACCTCCCCTAATAGTTCATGAATGTGAATCAATAGTACATACATGTGAACAAATAGTTATAAGCATATGAATTAATAGCAATTAATAGCTCATTTATCTGATTAATTACCCGATTGGTCAATATAACTTTCGGACATAAATTATTATTGAAATAAATGTCGATTTCCACTAACACTAATAATCCCAACACAATGGAACTATCAACTTCATCTTTAATCAACACGAACTTATTAATCTTATAATTCACAATATTTAACAACCAGGTCGTTCCCAGGAAAGAGGGGGCTTTCCGATAAGGATTTCTCCTTATTGGCGCGCAATTAGGTGAAACCTCTCCTTGACAGAACTTCTAGACATTGTCAATATTGCAAATAATAATATGAATAACTTTGTCGTCTCAATTATTAATTTAATAATATAAATTATTGTGATAATAATTGAATAAAACCGAGTGACTTCTCACGTAAGCATCAATAATCAATACCGTGTGCTACTATGCAACCACGCGTATTACTGTACTTTTATCACCAATTATTTTATGACAACTTGTTTACTTTGCAAAATTTTTAAATATCACCCTTAACTTTAAACTTTTATCAATTTAACTATTTACCAAAATAGAAAAATTGAATACTTTTATTTCATAAAATTCGGGATCTCACAATGCAGCCCATATCATTGTCATTAATGGACATGTACATGAACAGGGGAACACCATCCCTAGGAGGTACCAAAATGGGAGCTTTATCTAGCTACTCTTTGATTATAAGGAAGGTTTTCTGACACTCATTGTTCCATTGCATGGAGGAATTCTTCCTTAACAATTTGAAAATGGGCTCGCAGGTTGTTCTGAGTTGAGAGATAAACCTGCTAATGAAATTGATTCTTCCCAAAAATCCTCGTATTTCCTTCTCTGTCTGAGGAATGGGCATTTCCTTGATGGCCTGGATTTTTGTGGGATCCAGCTCAATCCCTTTGTGGCTGACTAGGAAACCTAGCAACTTGCCTGATTTAACGCCAAAGGCACACTTGGCCGAATTCAACTTCAAGTTGTACTTACGTAACCTGTTGAAAAGCTTTTTTGAGATGGTCTAAGTGGTCTTCCTCCCTTCGGGACTTGATAATGATGTCATCCACGTAGATCTCTATCTTCTTATGTATAACTCATGGAAAAGAGCCATCATAGCTCGCTGATAGGTTGCCCCAACATTAATGAGGCCAAATGACAACCGTCTATAGCAGAAGGTTCCCTAAGGCGTGATGAAAGCAGTTTTCTCACGGTCCTCCTCAGCGACCATAATCTGACGATACCCCGCGAAGCAATCTGTAAATGATTACATGTCGTATTGAGCAGTATTATCAATAAGAATGTGGATAAAGGGCACGGGAAAGCTATCTTTAAGGTAAGCTTTGTTCAAATCCCGGTAATCCACGCAAACTCGCACCTTTCCTCCTAGTTTAGGCACGGAAACTATGTTGGATATCCATTCCAGATATGTAGACACCATGATAATGCCAACTTGAAATTGTTTCACAATTTCTTCTTTCACCTTTAAACTCCACTCAGGTTTCAATCGCCTGAGCTTCTGCCTAACAGGCTTGAATCCCTCTTTAATGGGAAGGCAATGAAGAACAATGTCAGTGGACAAACCCACCATGTCTTCATGAGACCATGCAAACACATCCTGGAATTGAGTTAGTAGCGCAACCTTGTCATTCTATTGGTTTAGGGTTAGGTCTGAACCAATCTGGATTAGCTTAGGGCTTTCTAAGGTTCTGAGATTGAAAGAAATGGTTTGATCAAGATTAGGTTTAGGTTTGTCTTCGACCCATTCCTTAATCTCCTGAGGTATCTCAATGTCCTCTTGGATTTCAATCAAGTTTGAGTCCAACTTTTCATCAAAGTTACAGTCCTTGTGGAGAAAAGGCCTCATCAGCAAGTACATGCACATCTAAATTCAGAGTCTTGAAACAAAATATGCTTTCACTAAATATATGAAACTGTTTAATCATACAAAAGTGTAAGCATGTACTGATAAAATAACTGCTAATATTGTACAGAAAAGTAAGCAATTAAAGCTATCTATAGGGCAGAGGGAATTTTTGTCCATTTTACCCTCGTCGACCAATGCATGAAGTGCTGCTCCAATTGTCGAGGGTAAAGTCCTGATGGACTGCAGTGATGGAGGGGCTATCATCATCCTCCTTTTCCCGAATGATGACCATAACATCTAGGCAATCATCGTCTGGGGTGTATCTGTTTGTATGTTTATCATGGACAATGATGTGTATGTCTGACAACATCAAGGCGATGTCATGTTTACATTTTTGTTCCCTTTTTTCCACTTCGGGATCAAGGATCAGGAACTCTTTTGCTTTAAATGGTACTGGTTTGGGAAACAACATAGCCATAACATGGAGTGACACCTTTATCGGAGACTGTATCAGCTCATGAGGTGCAGGTGGAGAAAATTGCCATATGGCGGAAGCTTGAGGAATCTGCTTGTTCTTATGAGGATTCCTATGACTGTAATTGGCAGAATAGCCTAATCTAGCTATCCCGGTTTGATTGGACATTTGAATTGGGTGCTTAATACCCTGCTGATTTTTACCCAGCCCTTGTCCAGGCTGATGACCCAATGACATCATTTCTTGGATAGCTGCCATCACTTCAGCAGAAATCTTGGGTACGGGAAGTGTCACTCCAATAGGATGGTATTGTGTGTTGCTCACTTACAAAGTATGAAAATTGGTCAGCTCAACTTCTGAATTGAAGCTGATGAGTGGTAGGTCTCCTTGTTCAGGACATTCCGGCTCAGTGTTGACAGTGACTAGGCTATTGTTAACAATGTAATTAAGTTGTTGATGAAGTGTAGAAGGGACGGCTCCAGCCATGTGGATCCATGGTCTCCCTAATAGAAGGTTGTATCCTGAATCTATCTTGAGGATGTGAAAGGATATATTGAATGTATTTGGACCAATCTCAATTGGCAGCTCAATATCTCCAATAGAATTTCGTCGGGATCCATCAAAAGCTTTGATAATCGTATGGCTACTTCGGATCTGTTTGAGATTGACGTTCATCTTAACCAAAGTGGTATAAGGACAGATATTCAGAGACGAACCTTCTTCTATCAAAACTCCAGCTAACATATACCCGAAGGACAAAATTGCGATGGGTAATGGCTTGCAATGACCGGTCCCTTTGGGTGGTATGTCATCATCAGTGAAGGATATCACATTGTTGTTAAAAATGTGATCAACCAGATGTTAAAATTTTTTTACATCCACTGACTTCGGTAAGTAGGCTTCTTCCAAAACCTTCAATAAGATCTTCTTGTGATCCTCGGAAGAGAAAACCAAGTCCAGTATTGAGATTTGATGTGGAGCTTCGCTTAAGCTTAGAACCACCTTGGCTTCACTATGGCTTATAGTGCGGAGGAATTTCTAAATCTTCTCCATGGGAATTGTGATGATTTGATTATTTGAATTGTGATTCTGGGGACAGAATCCTTGTAAGGAGGGAAGGATGTAACGATCCGAAATTTCAAGTTATAAGTTTAAATATTTATTGAAATATATAAATATTTATTTGAGGTGTTTATTGTTGAATTAATAATTATTGATGTGATGGTCGTTAATAAATATTTGTAAATTTGAATTTATTAGATAAATTTCTATATTAAATTAATTTATAATTTAGAGATTTGTATTATAACATGAGGTGTTATATGGTGGCTAATAATTTAATATGGTATGGTATATTAAATTATCAAATAAAATTATAACATGAATTATAAATTTGTGATATTTGCTAAAAGGCTATATTTAATCAAAATATAGAATGTGATTAATTTAATTGATTAATATTGGATATGGAGATCCAAATAAATAATAGGTGATTATAATTTATAAACTAAAGTGTTTATTAAAATAAATTAAAAAAGGATTTAAATTAGTTTTTGTCAAACAAGGCTTAAAAGTATTTTAATCCTTTAAACTTAAAGAGTTTGCCAAACAAGCCCTATGGCTTTTCGAATTTCTAGTTTTTGAAAATCAAATAAAATAAATTAGAATAATATATATATTTATATATATATATATATACACGTTAGTTTTGTAACTGCCATTTTATTTAAGTTAGTGTATTAAGACTGACAGTTTATTTCCTACGCTAGCTATTAGTTTTGTATTTTGGTTATTACGCATTCTATTTTTTTCCCAAGTGTGAGAGTACTGAGTTCTGAGAAAATTGAGAACTTGAGAGAGAATTGGAGAGGAGTCTAGGAATTTTCACGTCAATTCCAGTGTGCTTAACAAGAATTTCTGTCAAGCAACAAAAGGTATGTTCATAACTGTGATAATGTATATGTGTATATGTATTTCACGGCAAGAATTTTCTTGTGTTCTGTAAAATCAATTGTTGAATTATGGACATATATAGTTGATAATTGTGGTTATACAGATATGTAATGTTGGAGTAATGTTCAAACAAGGAAATTGCATGCTAAATTGTTCGACAGTAGGAAAAATATAATGTTAGTGTTTATGTTCTTCATATAGTTTGAGTAAGTATCAATTTTATTGGCTAATTCATATGTGAAATTATAAATTGAAATCTATATATGTTAGTTCATTGAGATACGAGCATAACGTAATTTGAATTAGATGATTTGGTCATGTATTGAATTCATAGTGATGATTTTTAGGATGAATGTCCAGAGAATGGAGTTTTTCATGAAAACATGAAAATTGAGAAATTAAAATGGTTTTAGTGTTTGTTAACTTGTGCTAAGTGGTTGTATATGTTAGCAATCATGTCTATGATAGTTGTATATTTATTTTATGTGTTATTATCATTGTTTGATGGGTAAAATTCGTGTTAGTTGGCTTAAGAAAAGTGTCGTGGCTCTGCATTACAAAATCGAAGTTCAGTAAGTCATGCTGGTCAGAATAAAGGCTGGCGCGCAAGACGCATATTGTCACATGGTATGTGACATCCCCATATAAAACTTCATGACCATGAAAGTGCCCATTTCTCGCACACTAAAGTTTGTTTGTTTGTAGACTTTATTCGTCCTTTGTAGCTTAACTTAAGGTTATGGTAGTGTGAGAATCATGTAATAACAAGGTTAATTAGTGTCATGTTATGTGGATTATGAATTCAAAATCTTAAAAGTGATTAGTAAATCGAGAACGCGTTATGTGATGAACGTTAGACAAGTGTTGCGAAGTAAAACACTTAGAATTTCTGAAATGTAAGTGGTAATGAAAGACTTGTGTGGAAATGATAAGTTTAGATAGAAATATACATGTTATGATATGTTAGCATATCTAATAGGTATTGTGGTCCTAAAATTTTGTGTAGGTGATCGTGAGTTTAATTTTATAGCTTACGCTCAAGGCAAGATTCTAAACTCTATCTTTTACATTGAGAAAGTTTCCTAATTCTTTAATTTCGTTGAGCTAGTTCCATTATTACATTATGTAGCTTTATTCTTTGATTGAGCAAGCTTTCTATTTCAACTGTTGATTGATTAAGTCAATTGTCCCTAGAGTTCATTCGAGCAAACTTTAATTCTAATGTTATTTGAATTCTCATTTTTGTTGATTCATTCCAACTTATTTCTGGTTAAGCAAGTTCTTGAGTTATATTATTGTATAATGAACACAGTTTGAACTCCCGTCTCTATTATTGAACTGTTTTTAATCCTTGCATGAATTAATACCATCTTGGGAAAATTTGAGTTTCCAGCTTGCTATCAGTCAATGTATATTCAATAATTTCATTTCTAATGTTATAGGACTCTAACCTTGGCTTATTTTCTGTTCAAGCAAAGGTTTATGTGACGCCCCCAAATTCGGACCTCCACATGGTCACTCGAATTTGGTTCATCACGTTCTCATGTTAAAACCATAATAACTAAAATAACGCATACACAACGGAAAATCTATTTTAGAATAATATACAATGATTTATTATAATTATTCCTCCAAGTCTCGCAACCTACAGTACTTAATAGATTACATAATAGTATCGAATAAAGACCTATTACATAATCCTACTTAAGTTTAAACATAGTCCACAAACAGTCTTAGCATAACATAATAGCTTTAAACATAAAAGGAAAAGCTAGTCGGTAGCCTTGCCCTTGCCCTTATGCGCTCTTCCAGACACCTCCTGTTCTTCCTTAATCGAAAGGTTTTAAATAAGCAAGGATGAGCACAAATTGCCCAGCATGTAATATACAACAAAGGTGTATGATATAATATCACAAGGTTTGAAATATCGAAGGGTTATTTCTCGGATAGTTCAAAGTATCAGAATAACATCATGAATAGGGGATATAACAATTCAATATAAATCAACAGATATATATATGAATTCAACGGCTAATAATGTAGCTAACTGGATAAGCAATTTATACTGAGCAGTCCCTAAGGACTATGGAACTTCCACTAGAGTTACCAATATTATACTGATAACCAAAAATATCAAGTACTATAGATGACCAGTCTACAATACTTTACGTTATGGATAACACCACAATAATATTTATTCATGTGTTGGGGTTTCCAACAACATACACTCCCCTTAACAAAAGGGTTGTCCAACTCAGTTTTTAAGATTTCTGCACCAATCAGTTGGTTTGGACAGTGTTATTATAAACATGCATATAGTCTAGCCGAATCAAATGGCATCGACTTTTTCACAATATTCAAGGGCAATACCAATTTCAACATGAATAATAGCTTTCACAAGGGTTTAACAAAGTAATCTAACTTGTATTCAAAAGGATAAGCTTACGATATTGGCCGAATAATTAATGCAATGATATTGCACCACAATAATAATAGGGTTCAGATACTTGCTCAATAAAAGTAAGGTTCAAGGAAACTTGCTCAATAATAATTAGAGTAAGTTTAGGGAACTTGCCTTAAGCGTAGTTTATCCACGTTAATAAATCAACACTTTCGAATCCTATTTATAACGTATTATATGTTCAAGATGTTAATTAGCCAACACAATCATTAATCAAGCTTGACATGATACAAGTATGCACATATGGTACAAAATCAGTTTATAAGTAATCATGAACCAAACACTTAGTCATTTTATAAACAAATCAAGAATGCTAAAGGTTAGGACCTCCTCTACTCATGGACTTTTCATTTTAATGCAACATCGACTTATCAACTAAGCATCACACATATATATGTACATCAGTAGGTTTTAGATCACATTTAGCATTATAAGTATCATGTAAGTTACTGTCCAAAAGATCAGAATTCATTTTTACGGGATTCTAGATCAAGCAATTGCTTCCATGGCTAGACTAGGGCCGTACAGAGTCATGTCTACGTCCCCCACCCTCGCCAAGACTCAATTTGTTGCCTTGTGGGTTCTGTCCGGTCTCGAACGTACACTCATACCTAATGTATTTTGACATGTTAAAGGCTTTCACATGCTTTTTAGATCAATCTAGGCCCTTTCTTGCATATCATGGTTCTAAGTTCGATCATTTCAACAAATTAAGGTCATGAAACCACAATGTCTAGCATGCTTGCTTTCTAAATCATACAAGTTAGTACAACACTCATATTATACATGCTTGTGTGTATTCGTAACACATACGTGAAACTAATCACCGCTTTAGTTGAAAATATGCTTTGTTCATGCTTTTCCTGAAATATAACATACACATATAGTATATCCATGGTTACACTACATGAGTTAGTCTAAGAGGGTCATTAAATATGATCACAAATGTCAGATTCTAGTCCTCAAGGTAACATGATAATATTCCTATTCAAAGGTCATATTTTCATTTGTAAAGTATATAACAAGTTCATACTTCTTTGCTAATCACTTAAGCATAAGCTAAAGGTTTATTCATGCATGTCTAAGTCACATTAATATGCTTTGCAAAGTCAGAATATACCACATGTAGAAATCATACAAGTTAGCATACTAGGCTAAGTATTTCCTTGAAAATATTCCTAACATAAGGCTTAACAAGTTTTATCATGCTCAACGGACTATGTACACTACAACATGCTCATCTATGTGCAAAATTAGTCAATGCTTAGCTCGCTAGGTTCACAATTTGTAGATCATGATCTTTACATAGTTTGTTTTCAAAACTTAAGGTTCAAATCTCCATTTAAACCATATATCTCCATTAATCATGCAAACCTATTAAAACATGCTCCACTTATCATAATATACATGCACATACACATTACACATGCTTACATGCTATTATAAGTCATAGTACTATATCAGATTGAAAAACAAAAATTAAAAACTGAACTCAAGAACCAAGTAAATTGCCCAATACAAATGTAAGCGCTGCAATTATTAGGCTTCGTTTCAGCGTTCAGCGCTTGCGATTGCTTCCTGCAGAAAAGTCGGCCTAACCTCAAAAATTATTCACCAATTAGATTCCAAACAGTCATGTATCAGTTTAAACATGTTTATATGATCATATAACAACTTTATAACCAATACCCAACCTTATTAACATCTAATTCCATGAATTCAAGAATTTGAATTTCAAGACCAAAACTCCATTTTTATAGAGAATGAAAATGGTAACGAGGAAAAGAGTTTATACCTCTGCAATGTGATGAAGACTTGCTCCAAATGAACTTCTAAGCTCTAGCACACTTGTATGCTCTCAATCTCTCACTTAACAAATTATCAGACAATTCAAGCAACATAGATAATGAAGAGAAGTGTCCAATTTATAGAGAATTCTTTGACCATGCCAAGCTATTGTCCAAGAAATCAAACTCATGGGTTGAGGGATTGCATGATGTATAAGAAGGAGTTGGTAATTAGTTGTTGGATTTCATAATGTGTACCACTCCCCCCATGATCATGCCTAGCAAGCTTGGAAGAAAATATGAAAAACATAGGCCTTAGCCTTTATGAAATGCACGTGAATGGGAAATGAGAGTAAAATGGGACTATCAATTTGGGACTAACAAATTAACTAGCATTCTTGTATACTCCTACACATCCACACTCTTATGTTATATTTTTAATACACATCTCAACCATATATTATAATTAAATATCATACTTAATAATTAAGGTTTCAATGTAGTAGATGGAATATGGAAATGTAATATACATATAATCTATGTACATTTTATCACACTAGTATACTTTAATAGTTCATGGTATATAATTTCCATACATGCCCATATACATATTGTCACATAGATAATATATTTATAACACATAGTTTCAATATGTTTAATTACAATGTCCAAGCAATATAGTTTTATAAGACTTAATTTATAGTCACACGGTGTCACACTACACTATATGATATAGTTGTATTATTGTTCAAATGCATAAACTATCAATATAATATTATTATTTTACTAACTTACTCACTTATGTTAAATAAATTAATCATGCACTCCCTTAATTAATTAACATCAATATTAATTAATCCATCAATTTATGGGTTTTCCATAATCATTATCAATTATTAACTAATAGTATACTACAACAACAATTAACAATTAATATTACTATTAGTATTTCCATCACCATGCCACACAAGGCTTTCAACGAGTTTACCACTAACTCCACGTATCCTCAATTATTCAATTATTTAATATAATTGAGTTATCTCATATCATAACACGAAATTGTTCATTTCCATTAATAAATATTTATTTTCATTAATAAATTTATTTAATAATACGCAGAAATTCTCGGGTATTACAGTTTATCACTTTATTCATTTTGTTGAGTACTTCTGCTCTATAGTTATTTCAAGCATGAGTTTAATATGTATAATCATTTCCTTTATGATTCTCAATTGTTCTATGTTATGTTGTAATTATCAAACACTATGTATTCAACTAGTCCTCTAGTTGATGTTCGTTAAACTTTAAATTACCCTTGAAAGCTTATCCAAACCAAACTTTCTTTGGTGCAGACTTGTACTCTAAATACTGAAATGAACAACCCTACTATTATTAGGGGATAATTTACGCGTAGCGTTAAAATGTTTGTGCACACACATTGTGCGAAGAAATCGATCCCCTAAGTACGAGGAGTCCTTATAGTCTTATGACGGTTAAAGTTGGAGTTGAAAGATTACTCGCAACTGTGGACATAATTCATGCTCTTATGACCCTCAGTTATGTATATTCCATATTTTGGATTCCAATTCCTGATTATCATTGATAGAGTACTATTCAGTTTTGATAAGTCTATTCGTTGGCAGTTATTATTGTTATTCTCATGTTGATTCTTTATTATATCCAGTGAGCAATTGTTTTGCTCACTCTTGCATTTTTATATACTCATTGCAGCCAAAGTGGAGAAGGTAGATGAACCTTCAACTAGCAAAGGAAAGGGAAAATTGTACAAGTGATGCTGATTTGTACTTTTATTTATTATGATGATATCAAACTTTTTAATAATGATGTGATGTAATAAATTTTATTTCCGTACTTGAATGATGTTTAAAGGTTAGATAACTTAGGATTAATTTTGAATGTAACCCTATTTAAGGGAATGATTTATGATTTAAATATTATTTATTTGGGTAGATAGTATGAATGATTAGATAGTGAGGACCAAATCTTGTGGGAATGAAGTACCTAGCTTTTATGATGGGCTTCATCACCCTCTGAGAAAGATACAGTGGATTTTCCTTTGACACTGTAGAAGTAGTATGAGATGTGGATCCTTCAGCTTCTCCATAATTCCATGGGACTTTGTGTAGGCTGACAACAAGATACTGTGGTCTGAAGGGTAAAGAAATTATCTCTGGTGCAACCACTTTCAAAGGATTGTCAGCTCCTTTGAGTTGATTTACTTGTATGGGAAATGGTTTGACAGTCTCATCAGCCTCAGCGGATATAACTGCTACTAGCCCCTTCCATTTAGTAGGACATGTATTCCCACTCACGAGTAGCATAGTGTCATCATCTGCCAATTGCAGGACACCGCTGTCAATTAGATTCTGAATAAGGTGGCGGAGTGCCAAGCATTCTTATGTGTTGTGACCGCGAGAATGTGAATGATATTGACATACTCTATTAGAATTGAACCGTCTTGAACGGGGACTGATTGGAGGTAGAAGGGAGGTGATTCCTCCTTCGTTGATTAGCATCTGAAATATTTCCTGCATAGGTTGGCCCAGGTATGTAAATTCCCTTTTATTAGCAAAATCCCGACGGGCTTTAGCACTTGCTCTCTTAGCAACCTTGTCCTCCAATGCTTCACTTTCTGAAGGTGGTGATGAAGCATTCATAACAAAAGGAAGGAGATAGGCATGCTACTGGCTGACTAACTGGCGTGTGACTTGATGCTGATGGATCACCAGTTCTGCCAATTGTTCAACTTGCTTACAAAGATCTTTCATCTTTTGTTCCATAGCAAATTGAAACTTTGCAAAATCCTATCTTTCAATACCATCTTTGATGGTCTGGGATGATTCACCATTAAAATTGGAACTCTGTCCACTGCTCCAACTAATCATATTGACCTCTTCTTCTTTGTGTTGAGGAAGAGGGTTGTCTTGCACATGAGGTTGATCATGTTTGGTAACCACGATCTCACCGTTGTCTATCAAATCTTAGATCTTGTGTTTCAAGGCCCAACAATCTTGAGTATCATGTCTAGGTGCCCCGGAATGATAAACACACTTCTGAGTAGCATTGAAACCCCTCCCATTAGGGTTGGCTGGTGGAAGAAGATGCATAATTTTCTTCTGAGTAGTCAGAAGAGCAAGAATATTCTCGAGCGAGTCCCCTAAGGGTGTGAATGTTCGAGGGCGCTTTGCTTCTCCACCTTTAGGTAATGGAGGGTTTGAAGACTGTGCTTGAAAAGGGAAGGAGTTTCTCCTCCGCATAGGCATGTTCTAACTACCTTTTTGACCTTGTAGTATCAAGGAAACATCCTCCTTTTTCTTTTTATGGACACTCCGGCGTTTTTTCCAAAAGTTCCAGACGGGATGTGCTCAGCAACTACTTTAAGAGCGGCTAGGTCTTGAATCTTTCCTGACTTCAATCCTGTCTCAGCCATCTCTCTGTGTTTGATCATTTCAGAAAATGGTTTGCCAATACCAGCTAAGACTCTCTCATAGAAAGGAGCTTCTTGTATGTCTATGAAAGTCATGACCATTTCTGACTTTGTCATAGAAGGAATAACTTAAGCAGCAAGGCGCCTCCACCTTTAAGCATACTCTCTTAAAGACTCGTTGGACTGTTTCTTGACCTTGGTAATTTGATACCGGTCAGGAGCCATCTGAGACCGGAAGCTGTATTGAGTAAGGAAGGCATTAGCTAGTTCTTCCCAGCTATGGATCTTTGAATTGTCTAATCTGGTATACCACAATCGGCCTTCTCCAGTCAGACTCTTCTGGAACAGTTGCATTCTGAGCTTCTCGTTTTCTGCATAAGATCCAAGTTCTCCAATGAACACCTTCAAATGTGTGTAAGGATCCCAAAATCTGTCATACATTTCAAAGTCATGGGTTTTGAGTTTCTCTAAATAATGAACACTAGGGAATATGCAAAGGTCAGCATATGAAACACTCCCGTATGTTCCAATCCCTTTGAGAGAACGAATAGTTTCTTCCATTTGAAGGACCTTCTTCCTGATATCACCGGTATCTGGATCTCCTTTTAGATGGGTGTTTTCAGGGTCTTTGTTGGTCGTATCCAACTTAGGTTCTGGATTTATTTTATCCAAACCTTGTGTTCCTCCTTGTGTAGAGGATTCTGTATGTGTATGCGTGACGCCCCCAAAATAGGTATACATCACCCATCTTGAGTCGCCAGATACATGGTACAGAATACAAATAAAAACTTAATTATACAACTGTCGTGTAAAATACGATAGAACATAAGCTGAGAGTTTTAACACGAATATTGTATTCTAGACAATATCCACACTCAATGGAGTCCTCATTACAATTATTATCACACTATTCCATAGAATAGTGAGGACTACTAAAGCCACTTATCCTGGACCGTCACTCCGTTCCACGACTCGTCCCAGCTATATTCTCATTTCCTAAAGAGAACAATGAAAGAAAAGGGTGAGCTCAACTAGCCTAGTAAGAAATATTATGACTAAGATAATGCAGAATAAATTATCCTTAGCCTTGAACAGTATAACAACTGATAGAATATAATAGACAACAAGTTTTAGATCAACAACTGCAGCAGAATAAATAATCCATTAGAAGAGTCAAGTAGAGCACAAAATCTACTATCTTATATGATTTAAAAAGTTTTTCATCAACTTTATCACTGAGACTCAGCTTAATAAATAATCCACATCATCGAATCATCCCTGTACCACGGAAAAGGATATTCATGTAATCATCAATGGTCATGATTATACCGAATAATCCATGGTCATAATCATACCAACAACTGTCCATCAATGCACTACAGGCCAATGAGGACTTTTACCACATCATCTGTAACATTATGGGTCATGATTATACCGAATGATCCCTGGTCATAATAACACCAACCAACAGTTCATCTATCCACGTAAGCCAAAGATGACTTTCATCACAATATAAGCATGAAGATGATGACAATGATATAAGCGTTAATCAAACGAAATCAAGGATAAATATTAAAGACTTTAAATTTATCCAGAGTTTAAAAATATCCAGATTGTCAACATGATACTACTTTGTGGAGTAAAATTCAAGAATAATATTGTATCAACAATGATTTGAACATAAAATAATATTACAACGAATATTTAACGAAGATAATAACATTATTCATTATATTATAAACTCCATTTAATATTATTCATTATATAATAACATTAAATTCATTTACTAATATTATTAACCATTAAATAATATTTTAAATCAATGATTTCATAACACCTTAATCCAAATGTTATCAATCACTTAATAAACTCATAATCTAATATTATTAATATTATAACAATATTTTAACTACCTCTTAAACTTATAAACAATTTATTTTAATTGTTGATACTTTACCAAATAATGCATTTAATCACTCAAAAATGTCATACTCATAAGATTTCATCACCAATGATCAAATCCCTCATCAAAAATCTGGATATATCTTATATAGGATTTCCAAGCCATAAAATCCTATTTACTAATTTTTCAACTTCACATAACATATTTAATTCATATGTTCGTAACTAAACCATTTTCATGAAAAATACCAAATCAGTCCCAAACATTTTTCTTTTCTGGGATTTAGCAGAATATAGTCCCATATTGAACATATATTTTCTCGGAACTTTTAAAATTAATTTACTATTTTTCATATGGCCAAAATCAGAATATTTAGACATTTATCATAAACTCGTATTTACGTCAAAAAATTCTAAAATTTATGAGGTATACTCTGTTATATACATGTACTCCCAATAAAAATTTCACCAATTTTGGGGTTAACCATAAGGAGTTATAAGTGTTTACTTTTAAAATAGTCTTTTCCCATAAAATTCATAACTCTTAATCTATACATCCAAAAATCGCCATTTTTGGACACAATCTAGAAAACTCAACAATTTATCATTTCCAATTTTTCAAGAATTTTTGAGGGTCAGAAAAATAACGAAATTGCAAATGGATTTTCATCCGCCATGTGGTAATCCACGTAGACAGATCATTTCCACAATTTAATAAAGAATGAATACAAAGGGTCATTCACCATGCATGCGGTAGTCCGCGTAGACAGGTTATTCCAACAGAAAAATAAAGAATGGAATAATAGAAGAATTCACCATGCATGCGGTAGTCCGCGTAGACAGGTTATTCAAACAGAATAATAAAGAATGGAATAACAGAAGAATTCACCATGCATGCGGTAGTCGCGATGAGCGAGTTATTCCAATGTAATAATAAAGAATGGATTAATAGAAGAATTTACCATACATGCGGTAATCCGCGTAGACAGGTTATTCCAACAGAATAATAAAGAATGGAATAACAACCCTTACGAGTATTGAAAGAAAATAACTCTCTTCATAAATACGAAAGAAATAAGACCCCTTACCTTAGAAGAAAACTGGATACTAGAATAGTGAGGTAGCAGACTTCTCTTCTTCTTTCTCTTTATAATAATTGATCTTATGAGACTTGGTGAATTGGAGAGAATGAAAGAAGAATGAGCTTCTATTTATAGAAAAATATAGTTTCGATAATTGCATGTTTTGGGGCTCGAAATATTACAGTATAATACCTTCCTCTTTTTCTTTATTTTTAATTTAGTCCTACAAGGATTATCAAACTTGCACCACCTCCCCTAATAGTAAATCATGTGAATTAATAGTTCATTCATGTGACTCAATAGTATAATCATGTGAAAAAAACTAATTAGGGTATAGTACCTTCATCTATACCTCAATTTTTAATTTAGTCATGCAAGTATTATCAATCTTGCACCAACCTTCCTAATAGTAAATCATGTGAATCAATAGTATACACATGTGAACACATAGTTACAAGCATGCGAATTAATAGCAATTAATTGCTCATTTATCCGGTTAATTACCCGATTGGTCAATATAACCTCCAGACATCAATTATTATCAAAATAAATGTCGATTTCCACTAACAGTAATAATTTCCACACAATGGAACTATCAATTTCATCTTTAATCAACACGAACTTATTCATCATTAATATTATAACTCACAATATTTAATAATCGAATTCGTTCCGGGAAGAGGGCTTTACGATAAGGATTTCTCCTTATTGGCGCATGAATTAGGTGACCAAACCTCTCCTTGATGTAACTTCTGAGACATTGTCAATATTGCAAATAATAATATGAATAACTTTGTCGTCTCAATTATTGATTTAATAATATAAAATATTATGCAGATGATACTATGACAATAATTGAATCAATAATATGAGAGATATGATGCAGCAATTACTGTAGTAATAATTGAGTATAACTGAATGACTTCTCACGTAAGCATCAATAATCAAATATATTGTACAATATTGTGTGCTACTATGCAACCACACATATTACTGTACTTTTATCACCGATTATTTTATGACAACTTATTTACTTTGAAATTTTTTGACATATCACCCTTAACTTTAACCTTTTATCAATTTAATCATTTACTAAATAGAGTAATTATAAGAAAATTGAATACTTTTATTTCATAAAATTCGGGGTCTCACAGTAGGCATCTTTAAGCCCTAAGTAGATTGATGTAATTCTTTCAGTAGAACAACCAAATCTGTAATTTGTTTACTTAATCCGTCAAATTCTTCTCTGGAAACGGGATTAGACTGGTTTGAAGAAGACATATTTGGCTGTAGGCTCGTGTCCTTTTTTGGATTTTGAGCGGGTAACAAACCCAATTGTTTCCCTACAAAAACTTATGTAGTTTAGTCTTAGGGATAATATAAATGTTTACATGCTATCATAATGTGTCCATTTTAGGAATATTATCCTGCAAAAACGGGGGTCATTTGATAGCATGTCATGTACGTGCAAATATTCTTCATATTTTCCATTACATAAAGATGAACATGGAATAAAATTACAAGTAAATGCTTTTATAAGTAATAGAAAATGAAAAGCATGAAAAGACTTTCCTCCGCATTTGGTTTATCAGAGGCTGACCTATCTTAGGGTTACTCTCGCGATTTTTTGGCATGAAGGTTCCCAGATCATCATAATCTACTTGACGGGAAGTTAATCTAGTCTTTCAACTAGAGTGAATCTGGGTGGTGCCTTTCCTGAGCCTCGTTGGAATTAGTCTCCCTACGAGTTCAGTAATCAAACACCGACATGATAGCCTTTTGGTGGAGGAAACACACAAAATACATTCACATACAACGTGTCTCACCATTTATGAAAATGATGACATGTACGAAGCACTAATATCATAGATATATATATTGCAGTGCAGTAAGTAAAATGCATTCGTACACATTCATCATAAATGTAAATACAACATTCACACATAAGCATATAACAATTTTGAAAAGCTTGTAGTAGCGGCTTAAGCCCTCTTACTGGTTGTCCCCAGCAGAGTCGCCACCTGTCGATGTCGGTATTTTTATTTATCTCTTTTTTGTTCTTGTTCTTTGGTGTTCTCATGTTATGTGAGATTTATTTGAAAAAACAAGTGAAAAAGGATCGACATGTATCATGTCGACGATTTGACTATAAGAGTCGCACGTTAGAGTTTTTAACTGGTTGCATCAACGCAACCGAGAAAAGGTTTGCACATTGATCCAGTGATGTGACACTGCTAAACGGGTCTGTGAAACCGAGATTCATTTGGGTTCGGGGGCTTGATTATGCGGAGGGAAGGTGTTAGGCACCCCCCGACATCCGTGTTGCCACGGTGACCGCCACTTTTCAAGAAACTATTATATGAATATGCGTGTGTGTGGATCAATGTGCAATTTATTTGGAAGTAGTGTGAGGCCTCGTTTGTACCTATATACAAAGGGTTTGAATTTGTATGAAAAATTTAGTTTTAAACACGATATAGCAGTGAAGTTTTGTAAAAGAGGTTTTCAAACCCTGTGCTCAATAGTAATTGAGCCTTTTCATACTTCCATTTTATTATTAAATGTTCGGCTTGCTTACTTTTATTTTTGAGATGCGAAGCATGTTCGAGAAAATAATATATAGCGGTGCCGAACTCATCATGGGCATGACAGCCATCTAAGGAAATTCAAACACCGTGAATAATTTACAAGCTGCTTACAGCTGAAAATGTCCATCACGGGAACCGAATCTAGATTCAGTGGACTGAATCTGTGATCACATGATTCCTAGGCTCACATGATACCGCAATTTATATGTAAAGAAGTAAGCAGTTATATATATAAAAGCTGTAAATATATATATACAGACATGATCAACCACCACGAAGCACCTCCATGGGGGATCAGAAATGTAAATAAAGCAATAAATACGATCAACCGTCACGAAGTAAACTCCAGGCGGGACTAAATGTAAAGAAAGCAGTAAAAACAATCAATCACCACGAAGTAAACTCTAGGCGGGACGAAATGTAAATAAAGCAGTAAAAGGCCACGAAGTAAACTTCAGGCCTGACATAAATGTAAATATATATATTTATATATATATATAAATGTAGTAAACGCACCGGATATAAAATCCAGGCTCATCGAACAGAGTTCGACAACAGTTCATATATATATATATATAAGTATGTATATATATAAAAGCAGTAAACGGTCCAGATATAAAATCCAGGCTCATCGTATATAATCCGACAACAGTTCATATATATAAGTATATATATATATATAAGCAAGTAAACGCTCCAGATATAAGTCTAGGCTCAATCGAGGCATTACTTGATAATGTTAGTCCATACACATCAAACGAAATTTGGTAAGACCTCTGACAGTAGAGCTAAACGACCCGGGTTTTGGCGGGGCGAAAAATGCGAGCCCAAAGACCCGGTTTTTTAGTGGTAGTGATGTACCATGGTAAGGGTGTTTTATGCCTAGTTTTTGACATTTTTTGGGCTTAAATTGAACGGGCGGGGCTTTCAACAGGCCGAGCCAAAAAGGCCTGGGTTTCTATGGGCCAAAAAATGCAGCCTAAAGCCCGCTTTTTGGAGGGTGGGCTAGCCTGGCCCATGGGCTTTGGGCCCGTTTTCTAGGTCTATTTGTCTATATATATAAATATATACATATATAAGTATACATATACAGACAAAAATGAAAACCACAGACCAAAGTCCGGGCATACACACACAACACGACTCTTAATGTGAAGAATAGTGTGTGCAAAGATGAAGAGAAAGGCTTTATATTATGTAAGAAGGCTTACAATGGGCTGCCAAAGAAGACTTCTATGACTATAAATGGATGGACACTCAACTCCCGCCGGTAAAAATATAGCTATATGTGAGCTAACAGGTGTTTAAAATGAGAAAGCACTCAATATGGGGTGTGTACAGAGAAAATTTGACAGGGCTTCCTCGCCTTTTCCTCTCTTGAATATGGCCACCCAAAGCTCTATATTTATAGAGCTAGTGGCCACAGGTGTACCTGTGGCAGTTGAAGATTCACCTGTGGCTGCCTAGGGTGCCCCGGGCTCTACGGGTCCCGCTATCTTGAATTACGTGCACTCGTTCACTGTGATGTCTACTCGAACTTGTAGAACTTCAATTCGAGCATCCGAATGAGGTTTACAAGACCTTGTTCGAACCGTTTTTGTCGAGAGTTATGCAATGACATAGGATTAGAGGTTGTACGAAGTCAAGAAGAGGGGACCATGCCCATGGTCTTCAAGCTTCAAATTCTATCTGGTGTGCTACCTTGCGTAATAATCACTCGGGATTGGAATTCCTCGGCTCTTGTGGGACATTGCTGTGTAGAAATGTATGTATGAGATACCGAGACAGCGCGCTGGGGGTTGAGGTGGCAAGATGACAATTTTACCCCTCACCGGGGTTATCTCCGATTTGGGCTGATAAAGCAGACGTTGCTCAGGGTTATCTCTGAGATTGGACTACTACAAGTGTTTGAATTCTGTAGGGTCATCTTTAAGTGTGCATGTCTTCCCAGTGTTATCTCCGGGTCTTTGGAACGAGTGCCTCGACGGGAGTTCTGAGGTTGAAGCTGGCTTCATGCTTTTGAAATAAGAATTTCTAGAGTTATCGCTGGAACTGCAATGACATTCCTTTGGGTTGTCTCCAAGGACGAAACTCGGGGTTATCTCCGAGGTTGGAATTGATAATCCTAGTGTGTGTTCCGGGGTTGAGACTGAACTTCCGGTGGTATCCGAAATAGATGTGAGTTGTCTTCTAGGGTTATCTCCAAAAAGACAAATCTGCCCTCCTACAATGTTAGTAACAAGTGTGCAGAAAATTTTGAGTGTCTACAAATGGAGAATCCTATCAGATGCGATCATACTAGTACTAATTTACCAGATTTATTAGAACTCTGAAGTTAAGCGTGCTTGTGCGAGAGTAATACTAGGTTGGGAGACCCTTGGGAAGTCCTCGTGTTGCACCTCCTTTTATATTATTTTTGTGTACTAGTGAACGTGTCTTGGTAAACATGCATGCACGACATAAATATCACTATATCCCACCAACATGTGTGAATATAGGAATAAAAATAGAGAATCCTAATGGGTGCGATCATACCAGGACTAATGCACCAGATCCCATCAGAACTGCGAAGCTAAGCATGCTTGGGCGAGAGTAGTACTAGGATGGGTCACCCCCTGGGAAGTCCTCGTTTTTCACCCATTTTTATATATATTTTTGCGATATTCAGTTAAAAAAGAGTGTATTAGTGAATGTGTCTTGGTAAACCCGCATGCATGACGTAAACATCACTACGTTCCACCATTATGTGGAAATATAAGAATAAAAATTGAGAATCCTAACGAATGCGATCATACCATTACTAATTTACCAGATCCATAAGAACTCCAACGTTAATTGTGCTTGGGCGAGAGTAGTACTAAGATGGGTGAACCCCTAGGAAGTCCTCGTGTTGCACAATTTTTTATATTTTTTTACGATATTCAGTGAAAAAAGAGCGTACTAGTGAACGTGCCTTTGTAAACTTGCATGCACAACGTAAACATCACTACGTTCCACCCATATGTGGAAATATAGGAATAAAAATGGTAAATCCTAACGAATGTTATCATACCAGTACTAATTTACCAGATCCATCAAAAATTCGAAGTTAAGCTTGCTTGGGCGAGAGTAGTACTAGGATGGGTGACCCCCTGGGAAGTCCTCGTGTTACACCTTTTTTTTTATTTTTTTTGTGTAATTCAGTGAAAAAGGGGTGTACTAGTGAACGTGTCTTGGGTAACGCGGATGCACGACATTAATGTCATGATGTCCCACCCACATGTGGGAATATAGGAATAAAATTGAAGAATCCTAACGGGTGCGATCATACCAGCACTAATGCACCGGATCCCATCAGAATTTTGAAGCTAAGCGTGCTTGGGCGAGACTAGTACTAGGATGGGTGATTCCCTAGGAAGTCCTCGTGTTGCACCCTTTATATATTTTTTTTACGATATTCAGTGAAAAAAGAGCGTACTAGTGAACGTGTATTGGTAAACACGCATGCACGACATAAATGTCACTACGTCCCACCCATATGTGGGAATATAGGAATAAAAATGGAGAATGCTAATGGGTGTGATCATACCAGTGCTAATGCACCGGATCCCATCAGAACTCCGAAGTTAAACGTGCTTGGGCGAGAGTAGTACTAGGATGGGTGACCCTCTGGTAAGTTCTCGTGTTGCACCTCCTTTATATTTTTTGTGTAATTCGGTGAGAAAAAGAGCGTACCAATGAACATGTCTTGGTAAACGCGCATGCACAATGTAAATGTCATTACGTCCCACCCACATTGTGAATATCGAAATAAAAATGGAGAATCCTAACGAGTGTGATCATACTAGCACTAATGCAACAGATCCCATCAGAACTCCGAAGTTAAGCGTGCTTGGGCAAGCGTTGTACTAGGATGGGTGACCCCCTGTGAAGTCCTAGTGTTGCACCCTTTTTTATATTTTTTGCGTTATTCGGTGAAAAAGACCATACTAGTGAACGTGTCTTGGTAAACCCGCATGTACGACGTAAACATCACTATGTTCCACCCATATGTAGGAAGATAGGAATAAAAAAGGAGAATCCTATCGAATGCGATCGTACCAGTACTAAATTACCAGATCCATCAAAATTCCAAAGTTAAGTGTGCTTGGGCGAGAGTAGTACTAGGATGGGTTGCCCCCGTTAGGAAGTCCTCGTGTTGCACCTCTATTTTATATTTTTTTGTTTAATTCACTGAAAAAGTGTACTAGTGAACGTGTCTTGGTAAATGCGCATACACGACATAAATTTCACTACGCCCACCCACATGTGGGAATATAGGAATAAAATGGAGAATTCTAACGGGTGCGATAATACCAGAACTAATGCACCGGATCCCATCAGAACTCAGAAGCTAAGCGTGCTTAGTCAAGAGTACTACTAGTATGGGTGAGCCCCTAGGAAGTCCTCGTATTGCACCCTTTTCAATAATTTTTTTGTGATATTCAGTGAAAAAAGAGCGTACTACTAAACGTGTCTTGGTAAACATGCATGCACGACGTAAACATCACTACGTTCCACCCATGTGTGCTATTATAGGAATAAAAATGGAGAATCCTATCAGATGCGATCATACTAGTACTAATTTATCAGATCCATTAGAACTCCAAAGTTAAGCGTGCTTGTGTGAGAGTAATACTAGGATGACAGACCCCTGGGAAGTACTCATGTTGCAACTCCTTTTATATTATTTTTATGTAATTCAGTGAAAAAAGAGTGTACTAGTGAACATATATTGTTAAACACGCATGCACGATGTAAATATCACTACGTCCCACCCACATGTGGGAATATATGAATTTAAAATATAGAATCCTAAGGGGTGCGATCATACCAGCACTAATGCATCGACCAAGAGTAGTACTAGGATTGGTGATCCCCTAGGAAGTCCTCGTGTTGTGCCCTTTTATATATTTTCTTTGCGATATTCAGTGAAAAAAGAGCGCACTAGTGAACGTGTTTTGGTAAACCCACATGCACGACGTAAACATCACTACGTTCTACCCATATATGGAAATATAGGAATAAAAATGGAGAATCCTAAGGAATGCGATCGTACCAGTACTAATTTACCAGATCCATCAGAACTTCGAAGTTAAGCCTACTTGGGCTAGAGTAGTACTAGGATGGGTGACCCCTTGGGAAGTCCTCGTGTTGCACCTCCTTTTATATTTTTTGTGTAATTCGGTGAAAAAAGAGCGTACTAGTGAACGTATCTTGGTAAACACACATGGATGACATAAATGTCATTACATCCCACCCACATGTGGGAATATAGGAATAAAATTGGAGACTACTAACGGGTGCAATCAAACCAGCACTAATGCAACGGATCCTATCAGAACTCCGAAGTTAATCGTGCTTGGGCGAGAGTAGTACTAGGATAGGTGACCCCCTAGGAAGTCCTCGTGTTTCACCTCCTTTTATATTTTTTTTGTGTAATTCGGTGAAAAAAATAGCGTACCAGTGAATATGTCTTGGTAAAGGCGCATGCACGATGTAAATCTCACTACGTCCCACCCACATGTGTTAATATCGAAATAAAAATGGAGAATCTTAACGGGTGCGATTATACCAGCACTAATGCACTGGATCCCATCAAAACTCCAAAGTTAAAGCGTAGTTGGACAAGAGTAGTACTAGGATGGGTGACCCCTGGGAAGTCCACGTGTTGCATCATTTTTTATATTTTTTTGTGATATTCAGTGAAAAAGAGCGTACTAGTGAATGTGTCTTGGTAAACACGCATGTACGATGTAAACGTCATTATGTTCCACCCATTTATGGGAATATAGGAATAAAAATGGAGAATCCTAACGAATGCGATCATACTAGTACTAATTTACCAGATCCATCAGAACTCTGAAGTTAAGCGTGCTTGGGCAAGAGTAGTACTAGGATAGGTTACCCCCTTGGAAGTCCTCATGTTGCACCTCCTTTTTTATATTTTTTTGTCTAATTCGCTGATAAAAAAAGCGTACTAGTGAACATGTCTTGGTAAACGCGCATACACGACATAAATGTCACTACATCCCATCCACATGTGGGAATATAACAATAAAAATGGAAAATTCTAACGGGTGCGATCATACCAGCACTAATGCACCAGATCTTATCAGAACTCTGAAGCTAAGCATGCTTGGTCGAGAGTAGTACTAGTATGGGTGAGCCCCTAGGAAGTCCTCGTGTTGCACCCTTTATAATATTTTTTTTGCGATATTCGGTAAAAAAAGAGCATACTAGTGAATGTGTCTTGGTAAATGCACATGCATGACATAGATGTCAGTACGTTCCACCAATATATGGGAATATAGGAATAAAAATGGAGAATCCTAACGGATACGATCATACCAGTACTAATTTACTAGATCCATCAGAACTCCGAAGTTAAGCATGCTTGGGCGAGAGTAGTAGTAGGATGGGTGACCCCTTGGGAAGTCCTCGTGTTTTACCTCCTTTTATATTTTGTGTGTAATTCGGTGAAAAAAAGAGCCTACTAGTGAACGTGTCTTGGTAAACGCGCATGTATGATGTAAATGTCACTACGTCCCACCCACATGTGGGGATATAGAAATAAAATTGGAGACTCGTAACGGTTGCTATCAAACCAGTACTAATGCACCGGATCCCATCAGAACTCTGAAGTTAAGCGTGCTTGGACGAGAGTAGTACTAGGATGGGTGAACCCCTGGGAAGTCCTTGTGTTGCACCCTTTTTTATTTTTTTAGCGTACTAATGAACGTGTCTTGGTAAACGTGCATGCACGACATAAACATCACTATGTTTCACCCATATGTGGTGATCTATAATATAAAATAGAGCGGCTTCAACATCCAACGATTAGTAATATATCTTTCATAATAATAAAACTACAATAACGGCCCAAATTTCATCTCAATTCATTTAACTTAATCTAAAGGCTCATATTTCATTTCAAAACAAAAAAAATTAAAGACCACCAAAATCAAAACCCCCCTACACTGTACCCAAGTCCCGCCTCCTTCCCTAGTACTCTCCTCCAATTACACCCTATGCTTTGTATACCCTTCTAAAAACTATTCATTCCGCTCTTTGTCTCTTTCTTTCCAAGAAGGAGAAGAAGAATTCAGGCAACGCCACTCTTCCCTCTTCCCTCTTCCTTCTTCCCTCTTCCCCCTGTCCTTGTAATTCTACATATAGTTATCTCCATTTTCTATTCAAAACCTTGATTTTCAGGCTGGTGCTTTAATGGGTTCTGGTTTTTCTTTTATTTTCATACAAAGGGAGGTGTCCTCAGCTCCTTCACCGGAACCCAATCTCGGCGATTTACCTGAGAGTTTTGTGGCTTCTGTTCTTAAGTACATGAACCCACAGGAGATATGTCGGCTATCATTCGGAGATTGTTTAAAAAAATTCCTTCCAAATTGGGTAAGAAAGCTATTTATTCTGCTCTCTGTCGGTCCAATTTTTTTTTATAGAGGAACAAAGGTATGATTTTTATCTCTCTTATCATTATCCTTTATTGTATTGAATGTATATATTTATGTGGGTTTGCCTTTTCTTTAGTTTTGTGCTTAATGAATACATGGGTTGTTTTAGATAGAGAATAATTTGTAAATAGATTTGTATAGTTGAAATGGATTGGGTAGAAATCTATTGGGAATAATTTTGTGCTTAATGAATACGTTAACTGATTTAAGTCAACTGTTCTGGACATTTCTTGCTTGAAATCCTCTAAAAGCAGGTTATTTACTTTCTATGTTATCTTTTTATTTAGAAAATGATTATTTATACTTTAACAGCTCTTGCAATATATATATTTTTTATACATTAAAAGATTTGATTTTGCTTTTTGTTTCAATGTTGAGCAGATTTTATTTATTCATTAAACAAAAAAATTCCCTTGCTTTATATTGATTATTAGAAATTAAAAATTAAATTGATAGTGTTGGAGAGAATAGATAGCAACGAATTCGAGACGGGGCAGCCACCGACAAGTTTGAATTTGGGCAAAATCTTTAATTCCTTACTATAGTATAATCTAAAGAATATTGGGTAACTTGTAATAATGCACGTTAAGTATTTGCAAGAAGGGGTAGAACACCTGAATGGTTCTCTACTCTTGGAATTTTTTATGAGACAACAATCAATTATACTCTTTTCACCCTCAAAGGCATCTATGAAGCGAATTCCTTACTGTCCTCAATTTTATTTGTCACCACCATAAGAACTTTTTGAAGTAGTTGTTATATTAGCTTGAAATTGTGACAATTTGTTAGCCAATGGCTATGAGTGTTTTGTGGAAGAGATATTTTAAAATTGTCAACTTTAAGGTATTTTACAATTTACAGTCACTTCAATAATTTTTCTAAAAGGTATAACAAGAAACTGTCACTTCAATAGCTTTGCTGACATTATTTGATTTCTTAATTTTAACTTTAATAATTTAATTTTCCATTTGATTTTTTAAGCAGAGAATTAGTCTGCCTAGAGGACTAATGAAGAATTTGCAAGAGAAATGCTGACTGGAATAAACCCTATTGTCAATCGTCGTCTTCAAGTAATGCCAAAGATTTTTGTGACATATTCTTATCCTTTATTTTTTTGGAAAAAATTATATAAGAAACAAATTTCAAAGCTTAAGTTTGGTTTTTTATAGTCCTTTTTTATCAACTCCATTCTCATAACAGGCAATATAAGAGCAAGAGCATTCTTTAACTATAACAACTTTCAATTTTTCTTACTTGCAGAAGTTCCCCAAGTAAATGGACACACATAGTATAATTTAGATGGATTAACCATAGATATATGAGGTATATAAAAAAAACTCCCACAACATTTTTTTTGACAAAAATTGTCAATCTAATAGGATTAAATCATATGAAAAATATCAATTAGCAGTTAATATTTGAACACTAAGTTCAAAGTATATTTTTTTTAAACAGGCAATACAGAACAGCAGGCTGTACATATTAGACCACCATGATGCACTGGTACCATACCTGAGGGGTATAATTAAACACAACGGCGACAAAGACATACGCCACAAGGACACTCCTCTTCTTGAAAAATAACAGAACATTAATGCCCGTTGCAATTAAATTAAGTTTGTCAAATCTAGAAGGGGATGAATATAAAGATATTAGTACAGTGTACACACCAGCAGAATGCGGTGCTGAAGGTACCATTTGATAGTAGGCTAAAGCTTATGTTGCAGTTAATGACTCTGGCTATCATCAACTAATTTATCACTGGTATAAATCTGTCAAATAAAGATTCATTTATATTAATTTGTTAAGGGTAACTTAATGAGTTTTATATTTTTGGTTATAGGTTTCATACTCATGCAACAATTGAGCCATTTATAATTGTGACAAATAGGCAACTAAGCATCCTTCATCCAATTTATAAGCTTTTGCATCCTCATTTCTGCGATACAATGAATATAAATGTGCTTGCTAGGCAGACCCTTATAAACGCTGGTGGATTGCTTGAGAAACTGTTTTTCCAGAAAAGTAAGACATGGAAATGTCGGCTAACATGCATAAGGAATGGGTTTTTACTAAGCAAACACTCCCAACTGATCTCATCAAGAGGTAAATTTATTATAGTATAGTTCATAAAAGTTCTTAATAATATGATTAAGGCCTTTTTTGGAGCCGCTTTACTCTAATTTGTGAGCAAAAAGCTCTGTGTGGAACAACTGTTGTTTTGGAATATCGAGTAGTGTTTCATGACCAAACTTATACACCTTTATTGGATCAGAGTTTGAGTATGCAAAAAGGTCATGCTGTCTTTGATGCTTAACATCCGTACAGGTATGAATGCTTTATCTCTTGATTTCCTAAGATATGTTTATGTTTTCTAATTGTTTTGATCTCCTCCTCCCCATCCTCTGTAAATCCCCTCAAATCGTCTCTCAATTTCAGCGATCCCATAAAGGTATGTATGACTCTTCCGTTTCCTATTCATCTTCTCGCTCATTATAGTACCCACTTTTCTCCCATGTCTCTCTCAGTCTAGGGTTTCTATATCCCTTTGTATTACCAATTCTTTCTTAGTCTCAGTAAGTCAAGGGAACATAGTTTAGGGTTTCAACCTCTTAAGATATCAATTGCTAAGAAGTTGTAGCTTATAAAGTAAAAGGTGAGGTTTTATTTTATGTTTTAGTTGTTCTTATTTGAACTTAGTTAATGTCATATTTGATGTATCAATTTAAGTTTTATTTTGTTAATTACTTAATTGGTTACAATGATTTCACAATGAAATTATTCCAATAGTTGTAGAACTTGGTTTTGTGGAGTATTATTGAGTAACATTGGTAAGCAAGATTGGACACGCTTTTTATAAGCAATTGGTTGGATCGATGTTAAGGTATATATTTTCATTTTCTTAATTTTTGGCTTCAATTGGATCATTTATGATATTATACTTTTACGAAATTGACATTTATGATATTATGCAATATTTTGACATTTTAGAGTCCATACGCAAAATTCTAAAATTAAAAATTGATTCTTTAGTTATTTTATAATAATTATAGTTGTTTGTACTAAAATCTAATAAATTTGTATTGATTTTGAATTTTTCGATTTCTAAATTGACTTCAAAAAGTGCACCAAAATATGTGATTAATTTGAGTTGGTGGTACATGATGATTTTGTATATGGAGAGTATGATGACCACCACACATACCCTGAAAGTCATGAGAAAGCTAATTACAACTACTTTGGAGTAAAGGAACATTTGTTATCCATATTTGCACATGTTTGGTTTTGACTATGTCCAAAATAATTTGCACTAATGAAGCTTCCATTATGCTTTTGAAGATGAAAGTTGATGCTTATTATTGCCTCTTTTTTAGTTCTAACAAAAGAGCTCTAACTCATGCAAGCATACATGTGTCAATAAGTAATACAGAGTAGGTAGAGTATCGATCCCATAGAGAAAGTTGTTTAATTCAAACCACTATACATCAACTAAATCACTATTTTTATATGCTTAAACTAAATATTATAATTGTGAATTACTCTAAATGCAAATAATAACTCAAACAAGAATAATAATGGAATAAATCAAGTCTGGAAATAATGGAATCCTTTTTAATACTTCATCTAATTACCACCATCATGTAAGAAAGTTCACATATCACAGGAAAGTAGCCAAGAGCACTAATATAGACATAGACATTTTTCAATGTACTATGACCTACTTACATAGCATCCACATGCAATAGACACCATGTAATCATCAATATAACCAAAATTACTATATGTCTATGTGAAATTGCAACCATATTGAATTTAAGCGCAAGCCCTTATTTTAACTCATACGGTGAAATAGTATATGTCTATCTGGTTCACGAAATACACAAGCCATGCAAAACAGCCCCATATACGTATGCTATTATGATTACAATCCATACTCGCATGTTCATTTTCAATTCCATACAAGCACTTAAAACGAATGGTGATCAAGCATTCATGCATGCAAAACAACTATGATAGAAATTCCTTATGATATGTAAAACAGTCCAGCTATCAAGTACGCAATTAAACTACATATTAAAATCCGTTAGAATTCCATAATGGAGTTTAGTTCATAACTGAACCAAAAGCCATTATGGGATCAAAGCAATATATGGACAATAAATAAACAATTAAAGGAGAGAGATAATAAAATCGATCAAACCCAATTGTTGAATACAATCCACTAATAAAGTTCAATTCCACATTAAAATCTAGCAACAAAATAGTAGTCTTCCACAATGATTGAAAATCCAACGACGAAATAGAAAATATGAAGGTTAGGCTTCATTCTACGTTGGAAAATCTCCCAAAGTGTAAACCCTAGTTACCAATATGAAAATACGTCAAAACTACTGAGTGATGCGTCTGACACCAGTCAGAATCGTTTTTAATTAATTACAACCCTTAAAATTAAAAATTAAAATAAACAGCTCAGCAGCATTAGTCATCGCGCGCGGCCTTGCGCCCCTCCTTTGTAATCCTCGCGCGGGTGTGCGTCTTCAAAATCTGGTCCATCCGGGGTGTTTGTCGTGAGCGCATCCTCAAAACTTTATATAAGCCGTGCACGGCCATAACCACCTGTCTGGTTTTGCTTCGATTACGGTTCTGCCAGTATTACGCTGCTCTTGATTTGTTCTTTGCTCATTCCTTTCATGCTTGGTTTCCTTGCTCCACTAGATCCTCACGCCATGCACCCATTAGCCTTATGCCATCTAATACCACCATATTAGGCCATTTCCTGCACTTTAAGACCAAAAGTGTTCTCAGTACATGCAATGCGAAATAACATGAAATGCAACTAAAAACACACTAAAATGTACTTGAGAGGGGCATAGTTCGCGTGAATTAATATCCAATACGTAGGTATAAAACCCACTTATCACTTATTCGCTTTGGCTAACTATTCGTAGATAATTTATATATGTCCAAGCTTTTAGTCCACAGTTAAAGCTTCTTTGAAGCATTAGGTTGATGCTACATGGACTCTTCATTTTATCCTAACGTATTTGTGTCAGATAGTCAACACTAGGATAAGGGTGTGTGTGTTGCACATTTTATTATAGTTCTAAATTTTGGTGAAATTGAGGAGTGTCTGTGTTAAACTCTTTAAAGTACATGTGTCCGATCGGACACTCCATCCAAGTCCATGTAACTAAGGCATTAGTTGACTGTATGCGAGTGTCATACATGAAAAATTATCTGGGGTTTAAAATTTGAGCTAAATTCTTGGGGAGTCTGCTACAATACCACAAGTAGGCATCACATTGCTCACATTCATGGTCTATATGAAGTAAAGTTATTATTATTATTATTATTATTATTATTATTATTATTATTATTATTATTATTATTATTATTATTATTTTAGGGGGTGTGTAATAGAAGTAATGGTTGGTGATTACTATAAGCAATTTCGGAAGTAGATAATGTTGGTTTGTATTAATATGGCAATGATCTGATGATACAAAGGCAAAGATGTTTTATATCATTGCAACAACAAAATATGACTCTTTTTCAAATGGAGGGTAGTAAAAATTTTAATCAAAACATGAGATAGAGCTTCAATTGATTTATTAAATGTGTAAACCTTCTTCAAATTGAATTCTGATATGGCCAGTTATAGTAAACTGATTGTAAATTTCCTTTCTAACTCAAAAGTCCACATTTTTTTAGCATCATTTTGGGAATCAATCACAGAAGATTACGCAGCAATTGGACCTCCTACGGGTTTCCAAGGTACCATGATAACTTTTACCTTCAATAATTTTTGTGACCCTACATTATTGACGGTGCTAAACTTTTCAAAATATTTTCTTCCTTTATTCTGGACCAGGGCTTATCTAATGGTTATTCCTTCCAGCAGTTGCGGATGGGATGTATTTCAATGTTCTGGTAATATTATACTAGATTCTACATATTCTGGTGAAACGATCTAACACAACATTAGTTTGCACGTCTAACTAATGTTTCTTATTAGGTTGCAGGTATTTTTTTGGGATTCAATGCATAAAAGGTGTGCCATTAGAGGCAAGAAGAAGGCTTGCAGGAAGAAGCGAAAGTAAGCTTCTTTTCTCATATTCAGTTTTAGAGGAGTTTTTGGTTATATTTTTAATCATGCCATTTAAAATGTCATCAAATGCAAGTTTTGAAGAATATGAGACTGAAAAATGTTCTATGAACGTAAACAAGACCCGAAATCAACAACTGATAGAAGGACAATGAGAAATATTTAGGAGCAATTTTGTAGGAAGATTGGTAGCAACAGTTTTAATCAAAAAATGGTAGAAACAGTTGTAGATAGTAGAAGCAGTAGTATAGTGACATATTAAAAAAATATTTCAATTTTCTTTGTATTCAGCAAAAAAATTTGTAATCTTATATCCCATTGTCTAATTCTTATAGATTTTGGGATATATTTTCAATAATATCTTAGCCTTTTACAAAAAATAAATGGTTTTTGTATATATCAGTCATTAAAATAAAATGATCAATAGCCTACTTAATACAATGTATTTAATATAAAAATTTTATTATATTTTAAAACATTATCAATCTCAATCCATATATGAGTCTAATTTTTATAATCTATAATAATAAGATAGTACCCAATTTGATTTTTTTCCAAATTTAAAACCACAATAACGGTTCAGATTCATTCTAATCTCAATTCAATTACCTAGATTTTATCTCAATTCTTCCAACTTAATCTCAATTCAATGACTCACATTTCATCTCACACAAAAAAAATCATGCCCAATTCAAACTCACCCCTACCCGCTACCCCCTCTTGCATTCTACTCAAATCCCTTACAGCTACTCTCTCTTCTGTTCACCAGTCACCTCCATCATTCAATTGAAAACTCACCTAGTCAACTAATTAACTCCCTCAATTGAAAAACTCACGCGAGTTTAAAATCAAATCCATCGTTTAGTGAATCGACTCCATCTCTTCTTCTCGATCGACTTCTTTTCTTTCCCTTGATCACAAACAACTGTCAATGTTCTCCTTCACTAACGCCCAAGCACAAACAATCGTCATTGTTCCAACCTGAACCTCTATTTCTGTAATAGCCCAAATTCCACGGCTTTGATACCAAGTGTAATAACCCCAAATCCGGTATCAAACACCACGAATCTGGTATATTAATTCTATAAATATTGCAGAAGATATAAACATAAATTGTTTATGCATTAAATTGTACACACTATTCCCAATGTCGAGAACCTTCACTTAATACCTGAATCAATATCCTATCTAACATACAAATGTCATTATCATACATTACTGTTATAAATTTAGTTGCACATATAATCCAAAGTTAGACTTGTCTTTGACTTTTCCTGTATCTGACGTATTCGTCCTAATCTGGAATGTTTATCATGATATAGCAAGGGTGAGCAACAAGTTTGCCCAGCAAGTGTAAGTTCAATTAAGGATATATCATGATTGAAAGAATTAAACAAAAAGCTGGCTAACTTTCAACAATATATACATTGTGAAATAGCTTGAACAAATTTTATAGCTGAACGAATAATGAACATGAATAAATCAACTGGACCAAATGGTAATGAAAGTGATCAGCCTTTCATACCTGATGAATACATGCAATGTGCATAGAGTGAAAATAAATAATTCATAGACATGGTATAATCAAACATGATTAACCACACGCATATTTGAATAATCATAACTCAGGGTTGAGTTAGAGAGAACTTGCCTTTATCGCCGACTACTTCTACGCAATCTATTTAGCTTTATCAAAAAACCTAATATTAATAATACCGATCTCCACATTAGAATAATATCATCACAATTAAGTATTGTTAATTACAGTTATAAAATAACCTAAACACATAAGCACATATCCCTATCAGCCTACAAACTACGTAAAACTTGGTATCAAGTCAAACTATTTCAATCTGAGTTGAATCCCGTACTATTTCGACATCCCGACGGCCTAGTCAGATAATTATCAAGCCTATTTTCCTTAAGACTCTACTTAAACTGGTTCACAAATATCTTAGATAATTTTATTCTTAGTCAAAATATTTTTCAAAGACTCATAATAATTTTCAAGTAATTATTACTATTTATTATTATTTTTCAATCATTAATATCATATTTATATGATTTAAATACCACTTAATTCCCTTATCATTAATATTTATTTAATATTAATATTAATAAAATACATGTCATAATATATTATAAATTATTAATAATATACTCAAAGTATTTTTTAATACATTATTATTGCTTTTAAATGATTTTAAAGTATTTAAAACCATTATTAAATAATTGTCATTAATATTAAATATTAATGTATTTCATGACCAAATATCAAAAGTTATATTTTATAACTTCAAATATTTTATAACCCTTAAATCATTTTTATATAATTTTAAATCATTAATTTATTTTTCCATAATTTATTTAATACAATTATTAAATAAATCCATTACTATTACTATTAATTTATTAATTAAATTCATCAAAAAATATTAAAAGTTATTCAAAATAACTTAAAATATTTTCTAATACCTTAATATAATTTCAAATTATTTTTAAAGTATTAAAATTATTTTTAAGTAATTTATTTAATACAATAATTAAATAAATTAAATATCATTAAAATTTAAAAATATCAAGATATTTATGAAATATATTCCAAATTATTAAAAACCCATTTTTAGACTTTAAAATAATTTTTAGGAATTTATTATTTATTTTCCATAATTAAAAACCATTTTCTCTAATTATTGAATAAAATAATTAATTTTGTAATTAAAGTGTCACTAAAGATGCCTATAGCGACAAAATTGTCGCTATTGGCGTTCTTATGCAAACCCAAAACCTTCATGTCAGTTAACCGGTTTCCTAGTTTGACCTTATTTAATTCAATGTTCTTGATGCTTTCTGGGCAGCTAATGGTGTTAGGATTATAGTATTGATGTAATACTACAACCTCAAACAATTTTCATGGCCAAAACATATCACAACTAAGAGAATCAAGCCATCAAAGTCTTGTCAGAGACTGTTTTTCATTTTCTGGGTTACCTAGAAATGAAGAACAACTCATGATGCCTACTTTGGATCCTTGTAACTTGGAATCTAGGTCTGCTTTGTGTGATTTAAAGGTTCCATCATGAAGTCCATATGTCAAGGTACAAATATCATGCACCAGACCAGTCTAATAACAACACACATGAAAGATTAAGACTGGTCAAAGTATGTCAGAAAACATGTTCTTGAAGAATCTGGATTTTCCAAAAACCTTCATAAGGCAGATTGGTCAACCTACTTTGACCACCATTATCTTTGTTTCTGTTTATGATTTTGGTGTTCTAATGGCATGGATTAGTAGTCCACATGTCATTATACATAAATCAAATACTAACATGTCCTATATATCAAACAACAACAAGATTCATGGTCTGCAAAAACGTTGTCAAAACTTTCTGGAAATATGGGAAATTCTGGGTTTTCTAGAAACAGTTTTTCATGGTCGATCAACTGGCTTTGACCACTCATATCTTGAGATCTAGACATGGTATAGAGTTGATTCCACTTCCAGTTTACTCTCCTCATGGCAGAGAACAGATCTATAACATTAAACTAACATAAAATCCAACACACAGAGATTTAGAGGCCCCGACATTAGGCTGTCAGGCCATATTTTTAGGGTTCTTGGTCAGTTTTGAAAACTTGATTTTCGTGCATCTAGATGTTATGGATCCTTGATGTAACATCTTAGATCACTCAATAACATCCTTATACACAACTTTAACCAACAAATAACAACATCTAACATAAAACACATGGATTTAGCAAGTTAGGCTTTTATACATCTTTAAAGCTTGATCTTTGAATCTGATCTTGATGATTTGTTCTTGGTAAGTTAGGATATGATCATGGCTTATCCTATCACTCTCTTTCACTCCTAATCCCAAATTTTTAGAGAGAGAATGGTCTAGGTTCATATGAGAGATAAAGTAAGTAATTTCTCTCCCTTTTAATCTATATATTTTGATACAATGGACCTATAAGATACAAGATGGCCCTTAGATAAGATTTTTGGCTGAGATTTTAGCACATGGAAAATATTAGGGTTGGTGAACAACTTATATCATAGCAAGATTCACACTCCACTTATAAAAAAAATGCAAAAAGGGCACATTAGTCATTTATCTTACCAATTTAATGGCATAAAAGTAATCTAACATAACCCTTAGGTTTTAACCCTTAGGTTATGCTAATTTAATTCTACGATTTCCAATTAGGGTTTTAAACTAGAAAATTAAGCTTTCTAAATTAGAGATTAGGATTTCCTAATTATATTAAGGTTTCCTAATCACAATAAGGTTTGCAAATTAAGACTAATGTTTCCTAATTAGCATTAAACTTTCTAAATTAATTAATTAGGTTTTCCCTAATTGTACATTAAGGTTTCTAATTTAGCTATTAGGGTTTTCTAACTAATTTGTTAGGTTTTCCCTAATTAAATATATAATCATAAACACTTAAGCCATTGAGCTCCCTAATTAGGGTTTTAATATTCCGAATTAGGGTTTCAGATTCCCAAAACTAAAATTAGGTTTTCCAAAATCGGGTTTAGGGTTTCCAACAAATCATTAGAGTTTTCTAACTGTACATTGACGTTCTTAATATATCCTTAGGGTTTGTCACTAATATAGGTTATCTGATCAACCCTTGACCCTTAACCACAATTATGTACACGTAAAACCACATACACAGATTCATATACCCTTATACACTTAACCTTAATAATTCTCCATAAAAAAAATTTTAAATCCTCAAAAATCCTTCATAGAAATGTTAAATCCATACACTTATTTTCTGTCTAGGTCTATTAATTATTTAACCTTTATTCAATCTTTTAAGATTTTATTAAATTGTCTAAATTCTCGAGTTGTCACAATTTCAGCATAGCTTCGCATTCCTTCAACCCCAACAACAACATCAACAATTACAACAACAATAATTTCAACATCAACAACAAAAAAATAAACTTTATCTCTTTACCAACGAAAAGGCTCCCACTAGCTATTGAACTAAATGGGCCGACCTCCACCCTGATTCTCAAAAATTCCTCTTCAAAATCGAGTATGTTTTAAATTAGGTCTTATTTGGTAGTTAAGTGGTAAGTGAGTAGCTAATTGTTAAATTTACTAAAAATTATGATTTTTTTGGAGTATATTAATTTACTTAGAGTTGAATTTACTAAAAAATATGAATCTGTGATGAAGTTTATTAATTTGTTAAGATGGTGTGGATAGGGAGAGAATCTTGGAGTATAGAGACGAGAGCCAACGGGTTGATCAGTGTTGTCGACTTTTTGATTCTTGGGTCTCTAATGATGGATTTGAGCTCGATGCCAGTCTCATTGTTCAGGTATTCACTCTTTGATAAATTAGTTCCATATATATATATTTGGATATATATATATATATATATATATATATATATATATATATATATATATATATATATATATATATATATATATATATATATATATATATATATATCAAAAGGCTCCAATAGCCACACTTTACTATTAACTTGATTGGATTGGCTTCACAAGGTGAGATGAAAAATTGTAGGTTCCTTTACTAAATTATTAGATCTTTATGGGTGTAACAAAACACAAGGAAGGGATTTGTTGTGCTAATGGCCAATTCTTATAGATTTTGGGATATATTTTCAATAATGTTTTAGCCTTTTACACAAAATAAATGGTTTTTGTATATATCGGCCATTAAAATAAAATGATCAATAACCTACTTAATACAATGTATTTAATATAAAAATTTTATTATATTTTAAAAGATTATCAATATCAATCAATATATGAGTCTCATTTTTATAATCTATAATAATAAGATAGTACCCAATTTGAATTTTTTCCAAATTTAAAAGCACAATTAATGACAGTTCAGATTCATTCTAATCTCAATTCAATGACCTAGATTTTATCCCAAATCTTCCAACTTAATCTCAATTCAATGACTCACATTTCATCTCACACAAAAAAAATCTTGCCCAAATCAAACTCACCCCCTACATGCTACCCCCTCTTGCATTCTACTCAAATCCCTTACAGTTACTCTCTCTCGTATTCACCAGTCACCTCCATCATTCAATTGAAAACTCACCTAGTCAACTAATTAACTCGCTCAATTAAAAAACTCACACGAGTTTAGAATTGAATCCATCGTTCAGTGAATCGACTCCTTCTCTTCTTCTCGATCGACTCCTTTTCTTTCCCATGATTACAAACAACCGTCACTGTTCTCCTCCACTAACACCCGAGCACAAATAATCGTCATTGTTCCAACCTCAACCTCCATTTCTGTAATAGCCCAAATTCCACGGCTTCGATACCAAGTGTAATAACCCCAAATCTGGTATCAAACACCACGAATCTGGTATATTAATTCTATAAATATTGCGAAAGATACAAACATAAATTATTTATACATTAAGCTTTACACACTATTCCCAAGGTCGAGAACCTTCACTTAATACCTGAATCAATATCCTATCTAACATACAATGTCATTATCATACATTACTGTTACAAATTTAGTTGCACATATAATACAAACATGGACTTATCTTTGACTTTTCCTGTATCCGACGTATTCGTTCTAATCTATAATGTTTATCATGATATAGCAAGGGTGAGCAACAAGTTTGCCCAGCAAGTGTAAGTTCAATTAAGGATATATCATGATTGAAAGAATTGAACAAAAAGCTGGCTAACTTTCAACAATATATACATTGTGAAATAGCAGGAAATTTTTTTATAGCTGAACGAATAATAAACATGAATAAATTAACTGGACCAAATGGTAATGAAAGTAATCAGCCTTTCATACCTAATGAATACATGGAATGTGCATAGAGTGAGAATGAATAATTCATAGACATGGCATAATCAAACATGATTAACCACAAGCATATTTGAATAATCATAACTCAGGGTTGAGTTAGAGAGAACTTGCCTTTATTGTAGACTACTGCTACGCAATCTATTTAGCTTTATCTAAAAACCTAATATTAATAATACTGATCTCCACATTAGAATAATATCATCACAATTAAGTATTGTTAATTACAGTTATAAAATAACCTAAACACATAAGCACATATCCCTATCAGTCCACAAACTACCTAAAACTCAGTATCAAGTCAAATTATTTCAGTCTGAGTTGAATCCCGTACTATTTCGACATCCCGATGGCCTAGTCGGATAATTATCAAGCCTATTTTCCTTAAGACTCTATTTAAACTTGTTCACAATTATCTTAGATAATTTTATTCTTAGTCAAAATATTTTTCAAAGACTCATAATAATTTTTAAGTAATTATTACTATTTATCATGATTTTTCAATCACTAATATCATATTTATATGATTTAAATACCACTTAATTCCCTTATCATTAATATTTATTTAATATTAATATTAATGAAATACATGTCATAATATTATAAATTATTTATATTATCTCAAAGTATTTTTAATACATTATTATTGCCTTTAAATTATTTTAAAGTATTTAAAACCATTATTATATAATTGCCATATTAAATATTAATTTATTTCATGACCAAACATCAAAAGTTATATTTTATAACTTGAAATATTTTATAACCCTCAAATTATATTTATATAATTTTAAATCATTAATTCTATTTTTTCATAAGTTATTTAATACAATTATTAAATAAATCCATTACTATTAATATTAATTTATTAATTAAATTCATCACAAAAATATTAAAAGTTATTCAAAATAACTTCAAATATTTTCTAATACCTTAATATATTTTCAAATGATTTTTAAAGTATTAAAATCATTTTTAAGTAATTATGTAATATAATAATTAAATAAATTAAATATCATTAATATTTAAAAATATCAAGATATTTATGAATTATATTCCAAATTATTAAAAACCCATTTTTAGATTTTAAAATAATTTTTAGGAATTTATGATTTTTTTCCATAATTAAAAACCATTTTCTCTAATTATTTAATAAAATAATTATTTTTGTAATTAAAGTGTCACTAAAGGTGCCTACAACGATAAAACTGTCACTATATGTGTTCTTATGCAAACCCAGAACCTTCATGTCAGTTAACCGGTTGCCTAGTCTGACCTTATTTAATTCAATGTTCTTGATGATTTCTTAGCAGCTAATGATGTTAGGATTGTAGTACTGATGTAATACTACAACCTCAAACAATTTTCATGGCCAGAACGTATCACAACTGAGAGATTCAAGCCATCAAAGTCTTGTCAGAGACTATTCTTCATTTTCTAGGTTACCCAGAAATGAAGAACAACTCATGATGCCTACTTTGGATCCTTGTAACTTGGAATCTAGGTCTGCTTTGTGTGATTTAAAGGTTCCATCATGAAGTCCATATGTCAAGGTACAAATATCATGCACCAGACCAGTCTAATAAAATCACACATGAAAGATTAAGACTAGTCAAAGTATGTCAGAAAACATGTTCTTGAATAATCTGGGTTTTCCAAAAACCTTCATAAGGCAGATGGGTCAACCTACTTTGACCACCATTATCTTTGTTTCTATTTATGATTTTGGTGTTATAATGGCATAGATTGGTAGTCCACATGTCAGTATAGACAAATCAAACACTAACATGGCCTATATATCAAACAATGAAAAGATTAAGCGCTGTAAAAAAACGTTGTCAGAACTTTCTGGAAATATGGGAAATTCTGGGTTTTCCAGAAATAGTTTTCCATGGTCGGTCAACTAGCTTTGACCACTCATATCTTGAGATCTAGACATGGTATGGAGTTGATTCCACTTCCAGTATACTCTCCTTGTGGCAGAGAACAGATCTATAACATTAAACTAACATAAAATCTAACACACAAAGATTTAGAGACCTTGACATGAGGCTGTCAGACCATATTTTTAGGGTTCTTGGTCAGTTTTAAAAACTTGATTTTCGTGCATCTAGATGTTATGGATCCTTGATGTAACATCTTAGATCACTCAATAACATCCTTATACACAACTCTAACCAACAAATAACAACATCTAACATAAAACACATGGATTTAGCAAGTTAGGGTTTTATACATCCTTCAAGCTTGATCTTTGAATCTGATCTTGATGATCTATTCTTGGTAAGTTAGGATATGATCATGGCTTATCTTATCACTCTCTTTCACTCCTAATCCCATATTTTTAGAGAGAGAATGGTCTAGGTTCATATGAGAGATAAAGTAAGTAATTTCTCTCTCTTTTAATCTATATATTTTGATACAATGGACCTATATGATACATGATGGCCCTTAAATAAGATTTTTGGCTGAGATTTTAGCACATGGAAAATCTTAGGGTTGGTGAACAACTTATATCATAGCAAGATTCACATACCACTTATAAAAAAATGCAAAAAGGGCACATTAGTCATTAATCTTACCAATTTAATGGCATAAAAGTAATCTAACATAACCCTTAGGTTTTAACCCTTAGGGTTTAACCCTTAGGTTTTGCTAATTTAATTCTAGGATTTCCAATTAGGGTTTTAAACTAGAAAATTAAGCTTTCTAAATTATAGATTAGGATTTCCTAATTATATTAAGGTTTCCTAATCACAATAAGGCTTGTAAATTAAGACTAATGTTTCCTAATTAGCATTAAACTTTCTAAATTAATTAATTAGGTTTTCCCTAATTGTACATTAGGTTTTCTAATTTAGCAATTAGTGTTTTCTAACTAATATGTTAGGTTTTCCCTAATTAAATATATAATCATAAACACTTAAGCCTTTGAGCTCCCTAATTAGGGTTTTAATATTCCAAATTAGGGTTTAAGATTCCCGAAACTAAAATTAGGGTTTCTAGAATTAGTTTTAGGGTTTCTAACAATTAATTAGAGTTTTCTAACTGTACATTGACGTTCTTAATATATCCTTAGGGTTTGTCACTAATACAGGTTATTTGATCAACCCTTGACCCTTCACCACAACTATGTACACATAAAACCACATACACAGATTCATATACCCTTATACACTTAACCTTAATAATTCTCCATAAAAAAATTTTAAATCCTCAAAAATCCATCATAGAAATGTCAAATCCATACACTTATTTTTTGTCTAGGTCTGTTATTTAACATTTATTCAATCTTTTAAGTTTTTATTAAATTTTCTAAATTCTAGGGTTATCACAATTTCAGCAGAGCTTCGCATTCCTTCAACCCCAACAGCAACATCAACAATTACAACAACAACAACAACAACAAAAATATCAACTTTGTCTCTTTACCAACGAAAAGGCTCCCACTAGCTATTGAACTAAATGGGCCGACCTCCACCCTGATTCTCAGAAATTCCTCTTCAAAATCGAGTATGCTTTAAATTAGGTCTTATTTGGTAGTTTAAGTGGTAAGTGAGTAGCTAATTGTTAAATTTACTAAAAATTATGATTTTTTTGGAGTATATTAATTTACTTAGAGTTGAATTTACTAAAAAATATGAATTTGTGATGAAGTTTATTAATTTTTTAAGATGGTGATATGTGTGGATAGGGAGAGAATCTTGGAGTATAGAGACGAGAGCCAACGGGTTGACCAATGTAGCCGGCTTTTTGATTGGGTCTCTAATGATGGATTTGAGCTCGATGTCAGTCTCATTGTTCAGGTATTCACTCTTTGATAAATTAGTTCCATATATATTTGGCTATATATACCAAAGGCTCCAATAGCCACACTTTACTGTTAACTTGATTGGATTGGCTTCACAAGGTGAGATGAAGAACTGTAGGTTCCTTTACTAAATTATTAGATCCTTATGGGAGTAACAAAACACAAGGAAGGGATTTGTTGTGCTAATTGCCAATTATGTGGATAGCATTACGCAATGTAAAATTTCCACAGGTAGAAAAATATATTTCCAGTTCTTTCTCCATGTACTGCTATAGATGTTAAAAAATTAGTGACCTGATAATCATTGAAACATAATGATCATAGTATAGATTTATGTTGTTTAAATGAAGTATTCCTGTAAAAAGCACTAGGGAAGGCAACAACAGGTAGAGAAAAAAAGAATTCATTGCAAAACAACTCGTTTTCATTGACAAGGTCATATAACTACAGAACCTGACTAGAATTTTATTTATAATTGGTTGAAACTTGAAAGTATAAGGTAGTAAAAAGTTGAATATTTACTAGAGTTGAGCTAACATCATCAGATTTACTTTTATGTGTTCTTTATATATTAGTATTTACTTTTATATATTAGTATTGATATGAGGTTAGGCATACTGTCTTCCCTAGCTATGACTTGAAGCCCATTTTTCGATCTCGATTCGAGTGGAAAATCTTTGCTAAAACCTTTTTACTGAATGCTTCAATTTCGAAGTAAATAACCCTTCTAGCTATCTTTTCCTCCTTTTCTTCTTTTAGATCATATTACTTGTGTTTTTTTAAAAGTAATTTTTATATATTCATTCTCTTTAGGGTTTATTTCTCTAGAATTCGAATGATTTGGGCCTTTTTGAGTTGAGTAAATTGAGAGATTGCGAACTATGGAGTTCGTGGATCTATCAATTTTTGTTGTTAAATAATTTTTTGAATAAATTTTGAAAGTTTTTAGACGGTTTAGAGAATTATTGTGTTTTTGTCACTACAACAAAAAGGCTTATTTTCTGACGAAATATTCAGTCGACAATAAGGTTATTCCGTCGAGGACAACCTTATTTGCGACGGAATATTCGGTCGTATATAAGCAAGTTAAAATTAAGTTCGTCGGTTTTTCGGTCGGGGATACTTAGCCTCGACGGATGTAGTGTCGACCGAATATTCAGTCAGAGTTAATATATCACCGACTGAAAATAGTCTGTCGAGGATATTCGATCGATGGTAAGCATGCCACGTGGCAGTCTGATAAAATTGGAAAAATAATGTAACCTCGACGGATTTTTGTCGAGCATACCACCATTCGGTCGAGGATATTAGGTCGATGATAAGTATGCCATGTGGCAATCTGTTAAAAATGGGTAACAACTTATACTCGACAGAAATCCGTCGAGAATACCACCATTCCTTCGAGGTTAGTGTTTTTTTTAATATCTTATTTGTTATTGCAATATCCAGGGATTTAACCCACATATTGTACCTGTACCTGTACCTATTTTCCCAACATCACATACACAAGATAACAATATGGCCAATAACATGAATTACAATTACAATCACTAAGGCCACCAATATATCAAAAACCAACTAATTAAATAAGAGGAAAAAAGGTCAAAAATATCTCATTAATCTAAACTAAACTATAACAAACATCCCATTAAACTAAATTAAACTAAGTGTCAAACCGCAACAAAACCAAAGTAATGACAAGGTTTAAACTACAATATATACGTCAAAAATTATGTAAACTGCAAAAGAATGTAAACTACAAAAATAAATATAACATGATTAATATTACAAGTTTACTTTATTCATAAACAAGAAATAAACATAAATATTATACCTCCAGGCGGCGTATATAGTTTAGGTATCCTCAGTAACTCTTTCCACTCGATCACCTACCGGTAGTATTAGTGGGAGTATCCTGAGACGCGACCCAAAGAGTCGTCTCCTTGTCCTGAGATAAACTAATCTCGGGCGGAGGGATGGTGGAATCTAACGTCTCGAAGATCGCCTTTAGCGACTGTAACTTTCAAGTTATCTGTTGGTCATGCGAGCTTCTCAAATCGCTCCTGTAATTTGATATACAAGTGAGTTATCTTGGTATCATCATATAAATTACGTAATATTATCCTAAATAATATTTCTTATAGTAAATGTATTACCCGTATAGCTAGTGTTCTTTGGAGATATAAATGCGACCAAAGTAGAGCCCTTCTTCATGATATGGACTCTATTCCAGAACCCGATCATAGTAGGAGGTCGGCCCAATATACATTAAATAATATCACCTTAATTTACTATAGTTACAGTATAATACTAAACTAAACTCAAGAAAAATACATACCGACTTAACCTCCTGAAATGACTGCGAGCCAGAAGTATGTACAACTCACAGCTTGTCGCGATTCTTCTTCATCTGCTCCGACTTGGTCTTGAATGCAGCATCATCCCAGTACGCACACATACATGCCCATATTGCATCGTCTGCTTGACATCACGGTGATGATCTCGCAAAGTAGTCCCGTGCGATTCTTTTACTGCCCGGACTGCCCTCTATCACATCTCGTACAACCAGTCGGCATAATTCTTTGAGATGTGGGCAACGATAATAATCATACATCCGCCTCGATGATCTTACCTCGTGTCAGAGTAGTATCTCTATCAAATGGACATAACATCGTATAATTTATTATTTGAACAATATGTAAATAACATCATGGACCTTGATTTAATATATGTAATTCGACTTACGTGAAACTCCCGCAACACTGTCACCATGAAGTCGGCATCGTAGCGCCCATACTAGCTAAATCGCATACAGTAGGGAGATGCATCAGGCAGATGGCGTGTATGGTCGCCTTAGCGACAGGATCCATAATACTAGAATACAAAATTTATTAAGAATGTTTTAATTAATTAATCACATGATAATATCATTCTAATTGAACATAAGTGATATATTATAGTTAAAACCTACATTTGAGACGACATCAACCAAAGCGTATCGAGCACTCTGTGATGGATGACCTAAGCGACCGAGGTTAGGGCCTCGCGAACGACAACGTCTAGCATCTGTATATTTAATATAGTTATGACATTGTCAAAAAATAGTAAATGAATGTATAATATAGTTATGAAAATAATGTTATTGAGCCAAAAAAGAAATCAACTCACTAGCATCTGAAGACGACCCTCCCTGGGAGCCGTCACCCGATCCAGAGCAACCGCCACCACGGCCACCTCCACCGCTATGTCGAGGCATATATAGTTGTACTACTGAAATAACAGACATAGATACGATGACATTAATTAAATTTTAAGTCTTTTATTATATATAATGATTGATTTTAGTTGTATAATATTTATAAAACACCAATTAGTGAAGAAGTAGTACGTCGTCAAACCCGTCAGAATCAAAATCATTTTCATCCTCTAATTCCGTCTCTTCCTCTTCTGTATCAATTTCTTCCTCAGTATCATCTTCTACCATCACATACGGACTAACAACCACATCTTCCTCCACTTCGTCAACATTGAGTACGTCAACGACATCATCACCCAACACATCATCATCATATAGCACAACGTGGTAGGGATTGCTTGTAACGCCCCCAAATTCAGGTACTTGAAACCCAAACTCAGTGCTTTACGATACCATTTCTATGAGTGGAATAATACTAATAATAATAATAATAATATAAATATCAAACTTAATTTATATATATCAAAGTCTAATCCCAAGTACGCAACCTTTACTATAATACATTACATGATAGATAATAAATATCATGGTCTAAAATATTATCTAACTATTATAAAAGATACCATTAAACCTATTCTGTTTGCTTTCCTTTTTCCCTTGTTCTTGGCCGAACCTTCTGGTTATTCACACTTAGCTGAAAACATTTAAATTAAGCAAGGATGACCATTTGAGTGCCCAGCAAGTAATAGCAATTATAAATATAAGCTGAAAGAAGTAAATGTTTTCTTTGTACGACACTTCTACAATGAATCAACAGTTGTGAAGTAACCTGAACCAATAATAATAACATAACAATTCTATATCAAATTTTTGAAACTACGTACTGACTATAACTGGATATTAGTAGACATACTATGATCATTGTTTTCTATTTTCGAAAAGGTTAAACAGAACTTCATCTGCAAACCGTCATAACTTACGGGCTAGAGGGTGTACATCCCATGTGCCCTGTATTGATCAATACTACATGCAAGAATGATATTATCGTTCATCTTTTCACTTTGGCGTAAAAGTTTTCCCCATATTCGGGATGTTCATACTTAGTCGGGAATCCAAACCAAAGCAATTTGATTGGATACAATAAAGTTTTATCATATTCAACGATATTTCTAAATTTGTGTTAAATTGGGTTAAATAGCTTAGATGGTCATTAATTCTCAGATACATATTGAGATCAATATATATATATATATATATATATATATATCAACATATGATTAAATATGATGATTATCCAAGTGGGGACACTTGTATAACCATATTTAGAAATTAACGAATAAAATAAATAACTAAATTATACAATAATATTGTACTGATAAATAATGATCGGATACATAATCGATAACAATAGAATTAATATTCTGGGACAATGATAATATAATTCTGAAACTTTCTTACTTATATCCATTAGAATAACATATCATAACACATGTTTCACAGTCAGCACATAACCTAAGCACATTGTCACACATGTTTCACAGTCATTGGATCACAAACAAACACATATAAAGACAAATTATATAAGTCCATATCAGTTTCTAAAACATGTCAGTGTACTGACAACTTTATCGGGTAATTATCGAGTCTAAGACTCTATCCTGTAGTTCAATATTCATTTAGATAACTTAAATATCAGTCATATTATTTTTGGATGACTTTTAAATAATTATTATCATTTATCATGATTTTCAAATACCTGAATCATTATTAAATGATTTAAATATTAAATAATTCTATTATCATTAATATTTAATTAATATTAAATTATTAATGAAACCATTGCCAAAATCTTAAAGTTATTTATATTACTTAAAATACTTTTAAAACCTTAATATTACCCTTAAATGATTTTTAAAACATTTAAAATCATTTTAATTAATTATCATTAATACTTACATATTAATGTATTATTCATCAAAATATGAAAAGTCATTTATTATAATTTCAAATATTTTAATTCATTTATATCCTTTTAAATGATTTTTAGATTAATAAAACCATTTTTTAAACTATTTATTTAATATAATTATTAAATAAATATAATATCATTAATATGAAATTTACCTTTAAATATTAAAAGTTATATTTTATAACTTAAAATATTCTTATAACCTTTAAATCATTTTATATGATTTTTAAATCATTAATTCTATTTTTCATAATTTATTTAATATATTTATTAAATAACTTAATTAACATTAATATTAATTTATTAATGAAATTTATCATAAAATATTAAAAGTCATTAGAAATAACTTAAAATTTTTTCTTATACCATAATATAATTTTTAAATAATTTTTCAAGTATTAAAATCATTTTTAAATAATTTATTTAATATAAAAATTAAATAAATTAAATACCTTTAATATTCTAAAAATATTAAATATATATGAAATATATCCAAAATTATCAAAAACTAATTTTTAGTAATTTAATATGAATTTTTAATATTTAAAAACTATTTAATACTAATTATTTAATAAAAATAATAATTTAGAAATAAAGTGTCGCTAAAGACTGCCTATAGCGACATAACCGTCGCTATAGGTGTTCTTCGTGTTCTTGAACCAAAACCTAGAAATTCTTGACAGTTTACAGGGTAAGTGGTTTGACCACCCATAAATTCATGTTCTATAAGTTCCTGATTTGTTTAAAGTGTTAGTTTTGTAGTATTTATGTAATACTAAAATTCTAATCAAGTTCCATGGCCAAAACATAAGAAATCAGACATATCTAGGCTTCATAAAACCTTTTCAGAAGATGTTCTTCATTTTTGGGTTTTCCAGAAATGAAGAACAGTCCGAGATGGTAACTTATGATCTTCATAACTTGCAACACATGAACTGTTTTTGTGATCTTAAAGTTTCAGTATGTAGAAAACATGTAAATGAACATATCTAGTACATAAAACCAACATAAAAACAACACAATCGTCAGATCAGGAACGGTTAAACCCTGTCAGAGACATTGCTCCAGCGTTTTCTGGGTTACCCAGAAAACGGTTCTCATGATCTTTTCATCTACTTTGATCGGCCACTATGATCAACCCACTTGATTATTTAGTTATCTAAAGGCATTATTTTGAAGTTTATGTAACATACTACAGTCCTATTACAACATCAAGAACAACACAATAAAAATCTGACAGATCAAGAGCCATACAAATCTTGTCAGACGCTGATAAAGAGTTTCTGGGTTACCCAGATTTTAGAAAGTCATGGTCGGCCAACGACCTTTGACCATGAATAACTTATAATCTACAACAGATCTGACTCTGAATCAATTTCTAGATCAAAGCTCTCATAACATACTACAAGAGCAGACACTTAAACAACAAAAACACATAACATACAAAGATTTATGAGGACTGACATTTGACTGTTAGACACAAAAACAAAAATTTCCAGATTCTTGAAATCTTCAAATCTTAACTTATAGATGTTATGGATTTATAAGATACCAACCCAGATCATCAATATCTACTACATATAACATGTTTTAACATAAAAACATAACATTTAACATGGGATCAAGGATCAGATTATAGGGTTAGGTTTTATACCTTGATGATCAATTTTTGATTTCTGGCTTCTGATCTTGCTATATGTATTAGTGGGGCTTGATTTTAGGACTTGTATGCTTTTATATTTCGTGGGTTAGAGAGAAATAAGAACTTGGATAAGTATGGTGATCAAATGGCTAAAAAATGACATTTCTCTCTCTTGAATCTATTTATATAACTTAGATGTATTGAATCTAACTTGCAAGGTGTCAAAGAGGATAAGATTGGATGAGTTTTAGAGCATGTGCTATAATCTAGAGTGGTGACTTGACAAGATATGGCAAGATTTGCAAGCAACCTATTAAAAATAAATCCAAAAATGTTGTTTTAGTAAACTAACAAAACATTTTAAGGGTATTCATGTCCATGGTACTTGAATCTAGGTTTTAATCAATAGATTTTAAACCTTAAGGTTTCCCAAATAATTTCTAGGGTTTGAAAAATTAAGATTAAAGTTTAATAAAATTTTAATTAGAACTTACCAATTAAAATTAGGGGTTTTAATAGAAAATTTGGGTTTTTTTTAAAAAAAATACTTAGGATTTTCTTGATAGTATTAGGGTTCCCCAAATTATGAATTAGGGTTTCCTAATTAACATTATAATTTACTAAAATAATAATTAGGATTACTATTCTAGCAATTAGGGTTTTAAATTGGAAATTAGAGTTTCTAGTTTACAATTAGGGTTTCTAGACAATAATTAGAGTTTACCTAATTTGAAAAGTATAATAATTCTCATTAATTACGTACCACAATTTCTTACCAATCGAAAACTTCGGTTTGAGTTTTAAGTTAGGGTTTAACGAATTAATGCTAGGGTTTTGACATTATACACCATAATTGACCAACTATTATCAATACGTACATACAGTACATATTTATAGTACTGAAATAAAAAAAAATTATATTAATTATTCTCTTTCCTTATTCCAAATCCAGAATTAGGGTTTGGATTCCATATCTAATATATCTTTCAAATACGTACCATAATTAGTTAAATTAAAATAATTAACTTAACTAATTTGAATAAATTCTTATAATAAAATAGTTATTATAATAATACTAATAATCATCACATATATTATTTAAATAATAGTCATATTTTCATTGAAATTAATTGATAAAAACATTTCTACTATCAAATTAATTATTATAAAAATAGAAGTTATAATGATCAATAATTCTAAAATAAAATTATTTGTAATCATTGATGTAATAAATATATTTTATATTCATCACATAAATACATACACATTACCTTGCATTCATTCTCATCTTTAAATAATATAATAATAAAATTAAAAAAAAAATTATACACAAAATTTCTGATTTAATTATCTAGAAAATATCGGGTTATTACATTGCTAACTTGTTCTTGCAACGGGTCATCCGTTCCAGACAAATTAGTACCATCAAATGGCCGAGTCTTCGTTGTCATAACTGTATACCAGGGGGTTCTAGCGTGAACGACATTAGGGGCATAGTACACTTGAGTTGCTTGGCTGGCTAACACAAATACATCATCAGATTGTAAATTCAATTTTATATCTACTGTGACGATTCTATTACGATCAACTTTAACACCCTTTGCAGTATCAAACCAACGACACTTAAATGTAATGACCTTTTTAGCCCCTAGATAATTGAGCACAACCATTTCCTTTAATCTTCCATAGTAATTGGACTCAGAATCTCCATAACAACTTCCCAACACGACAACGCCGTAGTTGACTGATGTCAATTCATTCAAGTCATCATCCTTGAATCTATACCCATTCACGATACAACCCGAAATGAACTAATAAGTTTATGCGGGCCTAAAATGACATCTCTAAAACGCTTCATACGCGCTTCTCTTCTTCGACCCTTCTCTTAAACCATCTTGGTGAAAATTTGCATTAGTGAATGCTTCCATCTGTGATCTTTGTCGACCCGGGTTAGAAGCATGCGCTTCAATTCGAATGAATCACGTATAATAATATGGCAACTAATTAATTATTGATTAAGGATATATAAATCATTTTAACTTGTAATAATACATACTTGATGTATTTATATACTTGAGCTTATTTAGAAGCACGTATGTAGAGACAATCTTTAAATCTTTATCGGTTAGGTAAGTCTTCGTCTCATGTCCAAATGGTTTAGCTCGATAAGTGAATACAACCAACTCATCATCAGCACGACCAGACGGATCCCTGACCTCATTCCAACTTAGACAGTTATGCTTCATTGCGACTACATCGTCAATGTACAACAAGCAGAAGTTGACAAGATCTTCCTCCGTATAGCGTTCAGCAATAGAACCTTCTACCCGAGCTTTGTTTTTAACTTTTTGCTTTAATCGACGCATATACCTGAAATATGAAACTATGTAATATTACCTCTCAAATGACGAATATTGCACATTGTATGTGATATTACCTCTCAAATGGATACATCCATCGATATTGCACCGGTCCTACAAGCTTAAGTTCATATGGCAGATGAATAGGCAAATGCTACATGTTGTCAAATAACCCCGGTGGTAAAATTATTTCGAGCTTGCAAATTGTCAACACTATATTATTCTCCATCTGCTCTACATCACTATACCTTATAACAGTTGAGCAAATATCCCGAAAGAAATTTGAAAGTGCGATAAAAGTATCATTAATATTCATGGGTAAAACTTCACGAAATGCAATTGGCATCAACTTCTGCATGAATACATGACAGTTGTGACTTTTAAACCCAGTAATTTTCAACTTCTCAACCTTAGTACAACGAGATATGTTAGAAGCATATCCATCTGGGAGCTTCAATGCGTTAAGCCACTTGCAAATGTTTCAACATGTTTCTTGGTAAGACAAAATGGAGCTTTTGGTTTTGTGTTGTTAGGTCGGAGCCACAATTCCCACCTGATATTCATTTCCTCCAAGTCTTTACGTGCTTCATCATTGTCTTTTGTTTTACCACTTGTATCTAGTACGGTGTAAAACAAGTTCCTTTTTTGTATGCATAACATCTATACAATGACGAAGTGCTAGTGTGACATAGTATGGCAACTCAAATAAAATCGGCGAATGAGTCCAGTTATGACTTTTCCCATATCCTATAGCTCTCAACGTACCATGCTCCTTCCTAGGGGGTGGAAATGTTAGATCCTTTAGCTAGCCCAATATGTCGCTGCCTGACAAGCGACCAACAACCCCTTTCTTCTCTTTCTTTCTGTTGAATTGTGTAGACATCTTTCTATAACTGTGCTCAACAGGCAAGAATCTACGAGCAGTTCCAAAGAAACTAGTTTTTCGGCAATGACGTAGTTGAGTGCCTTGCACATCCCCCATACAGACTGGACATGACAACTTACCATGAGTCGACCAACCACTAATCATCCCAAGTGCCAGAAAGTCAGTGATAGTCCACAACAAGGCTGTCTGCATCACACAATTCTGCCCGAAAGATTTATCAAAAGTTTGAACACCTGTTTCCCACAGCATCTTAAGTTCATCGACTAATGGCCTGAGGTACACGTTACTTTCTTTTTTAGGACTCTTATCCCCCGGTATAAGTAAGGTCAAGAAAAGATATGGATCCCTCATGCACATTGACGGTGGAAGATTGTAAGCTACCATAATCACTGGCCAAACAAAATAAGGCTGACTAAATTTATTAAATGGACAGAATCCATCTGTAGCCATGCCAAGCCTGACATTCCTAACTTCTTCGACAAATTATGGAAAATTGACATCAAAATTCTTCCATTCATCTCCATCTGTTGGGTGAGTCAGCTGACCAGGCACGACATCCCTTGTTCTATGTCAACTCATATACTGAGTAGTGTGCACAAACATGAATAGCCACTGCAACCTCGGCGCAAGAGGAAAATACCGTAAAATCTTCTTTGGAACATGTTTCTCCTCCCCCCCCCCCCCACGTTTTATGATCTTGTACCTTGGCGAGTTGCAGATATCACACTGCACCTTATCTTTGTCATCCCCATAATATAACATGCAATCCTGCTCACAAGCATTGATCTTCTCATACCCGAGATTCAACCCCTTAACCATCTTCTTCACCTCATAGTAATGCGCGGGCAACATATTATCCCTGGGTAACAACTCGCTGAGAATATCAAGAAAATCATTCATTCCTCTCTCACTGCAGTCATGCTCATTCTTGAAATGTAAAAGCTTCGTAACTGCAAAAAGCCTGGTGTGCTTGTCATTTCCAAGATACAATGGAACACCCGATTCAGATAGCAACTTGTAGAAAACAGCTGCTGAATCAATTGGCTTTTGCTGAGCCCTGCTTGATGCATGCTCATTTTCTGCCCAGTCAATATTGGTAGGGCCATACGCATCAACCAACATCTGCACGGCGTCATAGTTATCTGCTTGCGAATCCCCGTGATCTGATTGGTCTAAAGTACTATCTGTCCGTTCTCTAAAGTTAGCTGATTCCCCGTGATGAATCCATACTGAATACTCATCTACAAACCCACGTGAATATAAGTCAAATTTAACTTCATCGGCAGTCTTCCATATCATGTTCTTACACTTGAAACACGGGCATCTCATCTTTTCGTTCGGATCATCAACATGTTTTATTGCTTTTTTCATAAAATTGGACACCCCTTCACGGTATGCATCAACTAATCCCCTTCCATCAATTGGCATCCTACGGTACAGAATAAATGTCGGATGAAGAAAACGACAAGTTTGAGTTTTTATAAATAACGACGTAGTTGTTACCATTAACACTGTTTGAATACTTGGTAGTTAAAATACAGTAATACGCGTGGTTGCACAGTAGCACACGGTATTGCACAATATTTTTTGAATTATTGATTCTTACGTAAGAAGACACTACTCAATAATTATTCTGAATGAATTATGCTCAATATTTTATTTTATTGATTCAATAATTGTTGCGTTGATATTTTATATTATTGTTGTTTCAATAATTGTCACTGCATAGTATTTCCCATTATTAGATCAATAATTCATATTATTTGAATAATATTATTAGATAGCATTATTGGCAATGTTTAGAAAGTTCTGTCAAGGAGAAGTTTGGTCACCTAATTGCGCGCCAGTAAGGATAAATCCTTATCGAAAATCCCCCTCTTTCCTTGGAACGGTCTAGTTGTCATAATTATGATTCTGTAATATTATTTGTGAATAATTAATTATTGATTTATATGATAAGGAAATATTTATTTTATTGGATATAAATGAAGGATGGGGAAATATTTATTTTATGTGATTATAAATGAAGGAATTAATGTTGGGGTGTTTTATTAGTATTTTGTCGAAATGAAGAATGAAATTTGAAAATTTTTAGAAAATTAGTTTATTACTTGATTTTGTAATATCTATAACTCTTTGTGTATAATGAGTTAGGAGATGAGCCATATATCAAAAGAAAGCCCTGGAAGTAAGCTAACCGTAGAAATTGGAACCACCAAAAAATTCATTGTGAATTTTTCGTAGTGACTGTTTGAATAAAACTGGTCCAAAGCACTCATAATCTGAAAAATCAGTGTTCTTGAGATATATTGTGTGAGTTATAATTTTTAATCCGACCGTTGGATCGTTGTGATTTTTGGTTATGTTATACATATATAAGTTGAGTATATGTCCACAACTTTTGAACCGTTAAAATTTAACGTATGATTTGTTATGAATTTTAAGAGGTGACTGATTTAGAAATTATGTTTATAAATGATTTTTGGTAGAAAATTCTAGAATTGGTGGGCCCCACTTTTGGTTAGTGTTGAAAACATGTTCTAGAATTTTTGTTCAAGGGTGATGGCTGGTCTTGGTTGGTTTTGGTAGGTGTAGGAGAAAAAAATAATAATATTATTTTATTATTTTAGTCTCCTTTGACATTCTAGCATTTTCCTATAAATAGGTGCTTAAGTTAGAATTAAAAATCACACCAGAAACATAAGTTTTCTCTCTATATTATCAAGCGTATTTTGTGAGTATTTAGATACTTTGAGAGTTACTTATTCAAAGAAGTTTCATTCAAAGATCACATCCGATATTCCAAATTTTAAATACCTCTTTTGAGGTAAGGGATCAGGAGGGTTATTATGTTTTTCGGTTTAGTAATTTTTCTGATCTTCAAAAATTCTGAAAAAATTTGAAATGATAATTTGATGAGTTTTCTTGATTGTGTCCAAAAATGGCAATTTTGGATGTATAGATTAGGAGTTATGAATTTTATGAGAAAATACTATTTTAAAAGTAAACCCTTATAACTCCTTGTGGTTAACTCCAAAATTGGTAAAATTTTTATTGGGAGTACATGTATATAATAGCAGTATACTCTGTAAATTTCGGAATTTTTGGACAAAAATACAAATTTATGATAAATGTCTAAATATTCGACAGTTTTGGCCATATGAAAAATAGAAAATGAATTTTAAAATTCCGAGAAAAATATATGTTCAATATGGGACTATATTATGCTAAATCCCAGAAAAGAAAATTTGTTTGTACTGATTTGGTATTTTTCATGAAAATGGACTAGTAATGAGTAAATGAATTAAATATGTTATGTGAAATAACAAAATTTGAAAATAGAATTTTATGGCTTGGGAATCCTATATAAGGTATATGTAGATTTTTTATGAGGGTTTTGGTTATTGGTGATGAAATTTTATGAGTTTGGCATTTTAGGATGATTAAATGCATTAATTAGTAAAGTGTAAACAATTAAAATAAAATGTCTATAAGTTTAAGAAATGATTAAAATATTGTTGTAATATTAATAATATTAGATTATGAGATTATTAAGTGATTTATAACATTTGGATTAAGGTGTTGTAAATATTGATATGGATTTTATTGTGAAATTTTATCTTTTCATGTCGGGGATACTATTCATGAATTACTATTCACGAGTTACTATTCATGAGTTACTATTCATGAGTTACTATTCACGAGTTACTATTCATGACAAAGTTGGTTTCTTTTTTTGACCAAATTATCGTTGATTTATGAATCTTACTCTTAAAATTAAATAAAGTTGTTGATCATATTATTTTTATTATTATATATAACATTTTTATAATCCTGGTGAAGAAAATTTCTCTTTCATTTGAGTGTAAAAATGGGTAGATTATTGGTATGATCATGACTATGGGTTCTCTTTGGCCAGTAGTGCAAAGATGAATTGTTGACTGGTATGATCATGACCATTGAATTTATAATTGAATATTTTTAGCTTAAGTGCAAAGGTGAATTAATCAAAATTGTTATAATTATGGTTTATATAAATTCTGAAATGATTATGTATTTCTTTGAGATATTAATATCTTTGGCCTGTAGTGCAAAGATGACCTGTTGTTGAATATCTTTGGCCTGTAGTGCAAAGATGACCTGTTGTTGAATATCTTTGGTCTGTAGTGCAAAGATGAACTATTAATAAATATCTTTAGCCCGTAGTGCAAAGATGAATTTATTGGTATGATTATGAATAGGAACTGTGATTTGGTATAACCATATCTTTGATGTTTCAGGTAAAGACATGTGATGAAAATTATCTTCGTCCTGATGAAAAGGGGAATTTAGAACTACAATTATGATTATGAGTTATTCACATGATTGTGGACAGGAACTGTTGATTGATGTTATAGGGAGAAAACATTGTTGGTGGAATTTTAACATGGAGAAGATAATAGACTTTATGGTCTATTTGACTCTTCTAATGGATTACTCGTTCCGCTGCAACTATGGTTGAAAAGTTTTATCATCTACCATATGTTAGTGATGCACAACAGGCCAGCCTGGCCTGATCCGGCCTGGGCCTACAAGGCCTTATCCATTGACCAGGCCAGGCCAGGCCTTGACTTTTAGACTGCTAGGCCAGGCCAGGCTAGGCATGGCGCAATAAAATGTGGCTTGTTGAAGCCTGCAGACCAGGCCAGGCCAGGCCTGACTCAGACAAAGCCAAAATCCAAACCACTTCTTTATTGAACTTTCACACTTTAACTTTAAACAATTTATCTTGAACTACCCTCCATTTACAGAACAAATATAGGACAAGACAACAAAATTAGTCCATGTGGGACTCTATCACTATTTGTTACTTCTTTTGTGCTCATGTTAACATAGAAAATAACTCCTAAACTAAGTGCTGCTATGGAATCTGCTGCAAGAAAAGCAACAAGCCACAAGAATTACTTTATGGAACAAGATATTCTTCCACAAGATATCCTTCCACAAGAATTACTTTATGTAACAAGATATCCTTCCTAATAAAATATCATGCTAAACAAAGCAAACATCCTAAACTAGTGCTGGTAGAATTAAGTAGGCCACCTTGGTACAAATTTAACCACACACCTTAGTAGCCAAGTTTCTATATTCATCAACAAAGAATAGCAACTTGTCACAAGGAAAAACAAAAAGAATGGCATTCTGCTCACTTAAATGTGGCATTCCCTAAATAGAAAAAAATATTTTGCTCTCTGAGCTTACAAAAGAACAAGTAATCATGGTAACGAAATTCATAGGGTTTAAAGCTCACTTAAATGCTATATGAGTGTGACTGTGTGAGAGAAGAGTAAGTTAATGAATGCTCTTGTTCTACAAAGTAATTCTTTTCTACAAAGAATTTATCCTTTCACAAGATGTTAACATGAAAAATGACTCCTAAACTAATGCTTGTCTTGATGAATGATAGATAGCTTTTGTTAAGTCCCACATCGCCTAACCTCCAAAGTTTTTCTAGGCATTTGACAATATAAATAAACATTCATCCTTCAGTGATACAAATATACTTGTATGGGTCCAACAGCTGACAGGCCAACTTGGGCAGCATACATTAGTTAAATAAAACATTTATTTTTCAGTGAATTAAATATGCTTGTACGAGTCCATCTGCTGCCAGGACAAGCTTGTTGGACTTGGGCAGATTACATTAGTAAAAATAAAATAGACTCTAGTTGGGTCCAATTTCTATATGCCAAATTAGGCCTTGGTCCGTTTTAGGCTTCGGGCCAGACAAGTCTGAAGGCCAGGCCGAGCCAGGCTATTTGAGAGGCCAGGCCGGGCTGGGCATTAGCCAAAAAATGAAGGTCTGTTTATAGCCTTGCAGGCCAGGCCGGACCATTCCAGGCCTTGATTAGGCCTGGCTTTGACCAGGCCGGGCTCAGGCCGGACCAAAGCCATGTCGTAACCCCCAGACCATTTGTGCACCACTACCATATGTTCTAAATCTCTGATTTATTACAGATGAAGGCTATTGATAATTTAATTATTTTTAGTCATGATATTCTTTACTGGGCTAGTTGTTCTCACCCTTTTGTTTCACAATTCCTTTCAGGTAATAAAAGTGTAGCTAGGTCGAGTGGGAATAACAGGGGAATATTGTGATGGTTAGAGATTGTCGAAGTTTCTAAATATATTATAAAACGGCATGACATGCAATATATAATTGTATTGAGGTCCTAAGATGCGTGTGTCGTATTTTATACGTCACTTAATAATTGATTTTGGTGAACAACAATAGGGTGATGAGAACTCGACTTTGAAAGCGTTAAAAGTGCACCTCATTAGAATGAACAAGATAGTAATCTTCTCATTTTTCTTTGGGGTCTATTGGGTCAACCAAGGATAATTCTATGGGCATATGATATCTATCATAACCTAGACGCATTGCCTCCCATGTACGAAGGTTTCCTTCAGTACTTTCCAAAGATTTTAATTTCTAAAACAGTTGTTGACTGTACCTATATGTAATGTGCCATTGTGACGTGTTATCCAAGGTTGGGACATGAGTCATAGTTGGTATATATTTGTATCAAAACTCACAACATATGTGTTGTTGTATTTTGTACGACAATTGTAGTAATAAAGTTATAGTTGTTTTTTGTACCATATATTTGGCGACTTAGAATAGGTTGGATGGATTGGACCTATTTTGGGGCATCACAATATGGCCCATCAACATAAAATTGGATTTGTAACAGGGAATTGAGGTTGTGGTGCTTTTAGCGGAGATCCTAAACTAAAGGCCATAATTCAGTGGCTTACTGCTTCTCAAGTAATTACTCTTCTAATCATTTGTTAGCAACTTTGTTTTATGTTATCTGTTCAACTGATTGTTAGAATCATCCAATTTTGTTGCATGATCATGTCCACGAATTTCATTATAATAAGCTTTTCACATTATAGAGGTTTTACATTCAACTAATGATCATTCAAACAAGCTAATAGTGACTTCTGTACTTTTTAAAAGAGAAAAAGAAGCTAACATTGTTGAATTGTTGTTTGCTATGTAATTATCTTGATGTTTTTATGCATAAAGTATTTCCTCATATTCAATTTATCTAATTATATTGAATTCAACTAAAGAAAAAAGGAAAGGGTCTTATGTTTTGGATTTACATTTAATTTATTTTGACTCACATATATCGATAATTTTTATATTTCAAATATTTTCAGGTATACATTGAAGGATACTTGGTGTAAGCTGTAAAGAATACGATGTTGTTTTTCTATTTTCTGCATGTGTATTTTGTGTTATGTCTTTTGTAAAGTTAACTAATTATACTTGGTTATGATGATTTTGGGCATGGAATGATGGTTGATTTGGTGGTTTGGATATGTATTGATGATTGTAAGTTTTATAGACATGTTTAGATTTTTATGGATATCTATTTTTAAAGGAAGTTCTGCCAAAATTTCTTAAAATTAATAGCGGCTGGCTTTATGTTTTGGTGGTTGGATATGTGTTGATGATTGAATATGTATAAATTATTATGATGTTATGGTGAATTATGATAATTGTTATGCTTGATTGTAAGTTAATTTAGGTTGTAAAGAGTATTTAGGAAATGTAGTATTTTAAGAATTTTAATCTAATTTTTCGTTACGTCGTGCCTTCGGGCATGTGTAATTACTAGTATAGGAATAAAAATGGAGAATCCTAACGGATGCGATCATACTAGTACTACTTACCAGATCCATTAGAACTCTGAAGTTAAGCGTGCTTGGGCGAGAGTAGTACTAGGATGGGTGACCCCTTGGGAAGTCCTCATGTTGCACCTCCTTTTATATTTATTTGTGTAATTCAGTGAAACAAAGAGCGTACTAGTGAACATGTCTTGGTAAACGCACATGCACGATGTAAATGTCACTACATCCCACCCATATATGGGAATATAAGATGAAAAAAGGAGAATCATATACAATCATACCAGCACTAATGCACTGAATCCCATCAGAACTCCGTAGCTAAGCTTGCTTGGGCGAGAGTAGTAAAATGATGGGTGACCCCCTGGGAAGTCCTTGTGTTGCACCCTTTTTTATATATTTTTTTGCGATATTCAGTGAAAAAAGAGCGTATTAGTGAACGTGTCTTGGTAAACATATATGCATGACGTAAATGTCACTACATCCCACCTATATGCATAATGTAAACATCACTACATTCCACCCATATGTGGAAATATAAAAATTGAGAATCCTAACGAATGCGATCGTACCAGTACTAATTTACCAGATCCATCAGAACTCCGACGTTAAGCGTGTTTGGGCGAGAATAGTACTAGGATGGGTGACCCCCTAGGAAGTCCTCGTGTTGCACCTCCTTTTATATTTTTTTTGTCTAATTCGCAGAAAAAAGAGCGTACTAGTGAATGTATCTTGGTAAACGCGCATACACGACGTAAATGTCACTATGTCCCATCCACATGTGGGAATATAAGAATAAAAAGGGAGAATCTTAACGGGTGCGATCATACCAGCATTAATGCACCAGCTCCCATCAAAACTCTGAAGTTAAGTGTGCTTGGGCGAGAGTAGTACTAAGATGGGTGACCCCCTGGGAATTCCTCGTGTTGCACGTCTTTTTATATTTTTTGTGTAATTCGGTGAAAAAAAGATGTACTGGTGAACGTGTCTTAGTAAACGCGCATGCACGACATAAATGTAACTACGTCCCACCCACATGTGGGAATATATGAATAAAAAATGGAGCATATTATTGGTTGCGATCATACCAGCACTAGTTCACCGGATCCCATCAGAACTCCGAAGTTAAGCATAGTTGGGCGAGTGTAGTACTAGGATTGGTGACTCCCTGGGAAGTCCTCGTGTTGCACCATTTTTTATATTTTTTTTTATGATATTCGATGAAAAAAGAGCGTACTAGTGAACGTGTCTTGGTAAACCCGCATGCACAACGTAAACATCACTACGTTCCACCCATATATAGAAATATAGAAATAAAAATGGGGAATCCTAATGAATGCGATCATACTTGTACTAATTTACCAAATCCATCAAAATTCCGACGTTAAGGGTGCTTGGGCGAGTGTAGTACTAGGATGGGTGACCCACCTGGGAAGTCCTCATGTTGCAACCCATTTTTACATTTTTTTTTGTCTAATTCGCTAAAAAAAAGAGTGTATTAGTGAACGTGTCTAGGTAAACGTGCATACACGACGTAAATGACACGATGTCCGACCCATATGTGGGAATATTAGAATAAAAATGGAGAATCTTAACGGGTGTGATCATACCAACACTAATGCACTAGATCCCATCAGAACTCTGAAGTTAAACGTGCTTGGGCGAGAGTAGTACTAGGATGGGTGACCCCCTGGGAATTCCTCGTGTTGCATCTCTTTTTATATTTTTTTGTGTAATTCGGTGAAAAAAAGAACGTGTCTTGGTAAACGCGCATGCACAACATAAATATCACTACTTCCCACCCACATGTGAGAATATAAGATTAAAAATAGAGAATTCTAACAGATACAATCATACCTATACTGATTTAGCAGATCCATCAAAACTCCAAAGTTAGGCGTGCTTGGGCGAGAGTAGTACTATTGTAGACACTCAAAATTTTCTGTACACTTGTTACTAACATTGCAGGAGGGTAGATCCATCTTTTAGAAATAAACCTGAAGAACAACTCATATTCATCCCAAAAATTCCACCTGAAGTTCAGTTTAAATCCCGGAAAACACACTGGGAGTATCAGTTCCAACCTCAGAGATAACCCTGAGGCATGCAGTCCAAATACAGGAAATCCCACCGGAGAAGGTCGATCCATCTCAGAGATAACCCCAAAATATTAAGTCTCAGTCCCGAAAACAACACCAGGATTAGCAATGTCAACCTTGGAGATAACCCCGAGGGATGCAATTCAAGTTCTGGAAACAACACCAGAGAGGACAGTTCTATCTCGGAGATAACCCCGAGATGCTCGGTTCTAGTCCCAAAAATAACACCGAGAATAGCAGTTTCATCCTCAGAGATAACCCCAAGGAGTGCAGTTGCAGTTCCAGAGATAACCCCAGAAATGCTTATTTCAAATCTTTGCTATCAGCTTAATTCAACCTCAGAACTCACACAGAGGTGCTCAGTACAAGACCCGGAGATAACACAGGGAAGACAGTCACACCTCAAAGATAACCTTGAGGACATTCAGCACTTACAGCAGCCCAATCTCAGAGATAACCCTGAGCAACGTCTGCTTTATCAGCCCAAACCGGAGATAATCCCGTAGAGGGGTGAAATCGACATTTTTCCACCTCGACCCCACATTGCGTCATCTCAACATCTCATACATACATTCTACACAGCAATGTCCCACAAGAACCAAGGAGTTCTAATCCCGAGTGACTACTATGTAGGGTAGCACACCGGTTAAAATTTGAAGCTTGAAGACTAAGGGCATAGTCCCATCTTCCTGACTTTGTACAACCTCTAATCTCATGTCATGGTATAGCTCTCGACAATGGCAGTCCAAAATACGTCTTATACACCTCAATCGGATGCCTGGATTGCAATTCTGAAAGTTCGAGCAAATATCATAGTGCACATACTTCGAGATGACGAGACCCATGGAGCTTTTGGGGCACCCCGTCACCATGTAGTACATCTGCATGTACCAAGACGCACGTACTGCATGGCTCCCCTCTATAAATAGAGGACTTGGGCTGGCCATTTTGTAAGAGAAAAAGGCGAGGAAGCCCTGTCCAATTTTCTCTGTACACACTATAAACTGAGTGCTTTCTCATTTCTAAACACTTGTGAGCTTATACTTCGCTATTTTTTACCCGTGGGAGCCGAGTGTTCATCCATTTAAAGCTATTGAAGTCTTCTTTGGCAGTCTACTGTAAGCCTTCTTGGTTTTCTTAAAGCCTTTCTCCACTACTGTGCACAGACCGTTCTTCACGTTGAGAGTCGTATTGCGTGTGTAGGCCCGGACTTCGTTCCATGGTTTTACTTTTGTTTGTATATATATTTATATTTATATATTTTTATTTATTTATATATGGACTAACATTATCGAGTTATACCTTGATTGAGCCTATACTCACGTCCGAAGCGTTTATTTACTTATATATATATATATATATATATATATATATATATTGTGAGACCCCAAATTTATGAATAAAGATTTAAATTTCTCAAAATATTTTTTTGAATATTATGGTGTGGATTTGATATAATGTTATAGTTGTGGGTAATATTTATAAATGTTGCAAAGTACGCAAGTTGTTTTATAATATTCAATTGGTCAGAGAATATTCATTTTAACAGGGAATATTCGTACGACGACACAATCATTGGTGGACCCACAATGGAATTATTGTCGGATTAAGAAAACGACAAAAATATTTTTATAAAAATAACGGTGGAAGTTTTACCGTTAACTGTTGAAACACCCGGTGTTAAAAGTACAGTAATACGCGTGGTTGCATAGTAGCACACGGTATTGATTATTGATGTTTACGTGAGAAGTCACTCAGTTTTGTTCAATTATTGCTATAGTAATTATTGCATAGTATCTCACGTTATTTAATTAAATTATTGTCAATATTTTATATATTAGTAAATCAATAATTGAGATAACAAAGTTATTAATATTATTATTTGCAATATTAACGATGTCTAGAAGTTCTGGCAATGAGAGGTTTGGTCACCTAATTGCGCGTCAATAGGGAGAAATCCTTATTGGAAAACCCCCTCTTTCCTGGGAACGATCTGGTCGATTAATATTGTTAATTATAATAAAGGTGATAAGTTTTGTTTTATTATTATTATAAATGTAATAAAACAGAAAACTTTTTATATAAAATGTAAAACTTTTATAAAGTTTGGTTTTTATTTGATTATAAATAGAATATATTATATTTTATTATGCATAAGTGTTTGCGTAGTGCTGCGTGATAGTAAAATCTTTTTATATAAAATAGAATATTTTTATAAAGTTATTCATTTTATTAGATTATAAATAGAATATATTATATTTTATTTAAAAGATTTTGTTTTATTAGAATATTTTATTAATAATGCATAGTAAATCAATATGGATCATCCATTTAAAAAGTAAATCAATCTGGACCATTCATGAATTAGTTACTATTCAGTCCATTCTCCTATAAATAGAAACTCATTCCTTCATTATTTCTTACGAATTCATTGAAACTCTAGAGAGAGAAACTATAGAGAGAAAGAAGAAAAGTATTCTGCTACTTCACTACTCCTATATCCAGCTTTCTTCTAAGGTAAGGGATATTATTTATTGTACTCGTAAGGGGTATTATTTCTTTTGTATCCATGAAGAGAACTTCATTATTCCATTCTTTATTATTCTCGTTGGAATAACCTCAGATCTGCCGATCCTACCCTATACTTGGTGAAATTCTTCAGTTATTCCATTCTTTATCATTATGTTGGAATAAGATGTCTATACGAAGTACCGCATACATGGTGAAATTCTTCTATTATTCCATTCTTTATCATTATGTTGAATAACTCATTTATGCAAGTACCGCATTCACGGTGAAATTCTTCATTTATTCCATTCTTTATCATTATGTTGGAATAACCTGTCTATGCGAAGTACTGCATACATGGTGAAATTCTTCAACTATTCCATTCTTTATCATTATGTTGGAATAACCTGTCTATGTGAAGTACCCCATACATGGTGAAATTCTTTTGTTATTCCATTTTTTATCATTATGTTGAATAACTCGCCTATCGCAAGCACCGCATATATGGTGAAATTCTTCTTTATTCCATTCTTTATTATTCTTGTTGTAACATCCTCGTCATGTGTTTACGCATGATCCGGTTCCATTATTTATTATTCTCATTGGAATATCACATGCTGCATGCGTTTATGCATGACTTCGGTTCCATTATTTATTATTACGTTAGAATATCCCGTCTCATGCGCTTTTACATACGACACGGTTCCATTATTTATTATTCTGCTGAATATCCTCAGCCGGTGCGTTCGCACGACCTAGTTCCGTTATTTATTATTACTCGCTGGAATAACTCGTCTGCAAGGCGATTCATTGCATGGTATTTGTGTTTTCTTTTGTTATTCCATTCTTTATTATACTCAAATTGGTTAAAGTTTTGGCTTTTATACTCCATAAAATTAGTGGAATATCCTCGATATTTGCGCTTCATCCAAAGATATCTTTTCATGGAAATATTCTTCTGAGCATTCTTGAGTTTTACCCCACAAAGAAATATCATGTTGACAATTTGGACATTATTGGTTCCTGGATAAATTTATTCTTGAACTTGTTTTATTGAATTCTTATATCATTGTCATCATCCTCATTTTATATTATGTTGAAAGTCATCTCAGCCCACATAGTGCATAGATGGACTTGGTATGATTATGACTAGGATTATTCTAAGATAATCATGACTGTAATATTACAAATGATGTGGTAAAAGTCTTCATTGGCCCATAGTGCATTGATGGACCGTTGTTGGCATGATCATGACCATTGATGAATACACAAATATCCTTGGCCCGTAGTGCATGGATAATTTATAGTTGTGATACTAATGAATATCCTTGGCCATAGTGCAAGGATGATGTGGATTATATATTAAGCTGAGTCCCAGCGATAAAAGTGATGAAAAACCTTTTAAATCATAGAAGTTAGTAGATTTTATTCTCTACTTGACTCTTTTAATGGATTGCTTATTCCGCTGCAGTTAAACTTGATGTGTATTTTATCAGTTTAACATTGTTGAAGACTAATGATAATTTATTCTGCATTATCTTAGTCATAATATTTCTTATTGGGCTAGTTGAGCTCACCCTTTCTTTCATTGTTCTCTTCAGGAAATGAGAACGTAGCCGGGACTAGTCGGGGAACGGAGTGACGGTCCAGATGATAGCATTAGTAGTCCTCACTATTCTGTTAAATAGTGTGACAATAAATGTAATGATGACTCCATTGAGGGTGGATATTGTCTAGATGACAATATTCTTATTAAAACTCATAGATTATGTTTTGTCGTATTTCACACGACTGTTGTATAATTAAGTTGTATTTAAAATTTGTATCATGTTTTGGGCGACTCAAGATGGATGATGTATACCTATTTTGGAGGCGTCACACACACACACACACACACACACACACACACATATATATATATATATATATATATATATATATTTACATTTAGTCCCACTTGGAGTTTACTTCGTGGCGGTTAATCGTCTTTTACTATTTTCTTTACATTTCGTCCCTCCTGGAGTTTACTTCGTGGCGGTTGATCATCTTTTACAACTTTATTTACATTTGTGATCCCCCATGGAGGTGCTTCGTGGTGGTTGATCATGTCTCTATATATATATTTACCGCTTTTATATATTTACATTTTTTATCCCCCATGGAGGTGCTTCGTGGTGGTTGATCATGTTTGTATATATATATTTACAGCTTTTATATATATACAATTTCTTACTGCTTTCATATAAATTGTGGCATCATGTGAGCCTAGGAATCATGTGATCACAGATTAAGTCTACTGAATCTAAATTTGGTTCCTGTGATGGACATTTTCAGCTGTAAGCAGCTTGTAAACTATTCAAGGTGTTTGGATTTCCTTGGATGTCTCCCATGCCCATAAGGAGTTCAGCACTGCTTTTTACATTTTTTTTCTCGAAGATGCTTCGCATCTCAAAAGTAAAAGCAATCAAGCCGACCATTTAATAAAATGGAAGTGTAAAAGGTCTCAATTACTATTGAGCATAAGGGTTTGAAAAATCTCTTTTACAAAACATCACTGCAATATCTTGTTTAAAACTAAATTTTTACACAAATTCAAACCCTATGTATATAGGTGCGAACGAGGCCTCGCACTACTTCCACATAACTGCACATTGACCCACAGACACACACATTCATATAACAATTTCTTGAAAAGTGGCAGTCACCGTGGTAACACGAATGTCGGGGGGGTGCCTAACACCTTTCCTCTGCATAATCAAGCCCCCGGACCCTAATGAATCTCGGTTTCACAGACCCGTTTAACAGTGTCACATCACTGGGTCAATGTGCAAACCTTTTCTCAGTTGTATTGGTGCAACCATTTAAAACACCAACCGGTGACTCTTACAGTCCATTTGTTGACATATACATGTCGGACCTTTTCACAACTTATTTTTTCAAACAAATCTCACCTAACATGAGAACACCAAAGAACAAGAACAGAAAAGGGATAAATAAAAATCCCGACGTCGACAGGTGGCGACTCTGCTGGGGATGCCAGTAAGAGGGCTTAAGCCGCTACTACAAACTTTTCAAAACTGTTGTATGCTTGTGTGTGGATGTTGCATTTACATTTTTGATGAATGTGTACGAATGCATGTATTTACTGCATTTAATGCTTTACACTATTTCTGCTTGTGATATTAGTGTTTCGCACATGTCATCATTTTCATAAACGGTGAGACACGTTGTATGTGAATGTATGTTGTGTGGTCCCTCCACCAGGAGGCTATCCTGTCGATGTTTGATTACTGGACTCATAGGGAGACGAATTCCAACGAGGCTTAGGAAAGGAAGCACCCATATCCGCTCTAATTGAAGGACCGGATTAACTTCCCGTCAAGTAGATTGCGATGATCTGGGAACCTTCATGCCAAAAAACCGCGAGAGTAATCCTAAGATATGTTAGCCTCTGATAAACCAAACGCGAAGGAAATTCTCTTCATACTACCCATTTTTAGTTATTAGTAAAAACATTTACTTGTAATATCATTTAATCTTATTGTAATGGGAAATATGAAGAAATATGTGCACATGCATATATAAATTAACATGCTATCCTGTATTGCAAACGGCTAACATCCGTTTTGCAGGATAATATTCCTAAAACGGATACATCACATACCATGTAAACATTTACACATTCCCTAAGACTAAACTACATAAGTGTTTTGTAGGAAAACAATTTGGCATGTTACCTGCTCAAAATCCAAAAAGGCCATGAGCCTACAGCCAATCATATCTTCATCTGACCAGTCTAATCCTGTTTCTCGTGAAGAATTTGACGGATTAAGTAAAAAAATTATAGATTTGGCTGTTCTGCTTAAAGAACTACATCAGTCTACTCATGGCCCAAAAATGCCCACACATATAGAATCCTCTGCACAAGGAGGAACCCAAGGTTCGGATAAAATAAATCCAAAACTTTAGTTGGATACAACCAACAAAGTCCCTGAGAACACCCATCTCAAAGGAGATCTAGACACCGGTGATATCAAGAAAAAAGTCCTTTAAATGGAAGAAACCATTCGTTCTCTCAAAGGGATTGGATCACATATGAGTGTTTCATATGCTGATCTTTGTATATTCCCTGGTGTTCATTATCAAGAGAAGTTCAAAACCCCTGACTTTGAAAAGTATGACGGGTTAGGGGATCCGTACACACATTTGAAGTTGCTCATTGGAGAACTTTGATCTTATGCAGAAAATGAGAAGCTCAGAATGCAGCTTTTCCAAAAGAGTCTGACTGGAGAAACCCGTTCATGGTATACCAGATTAGACAACTCAAATATCCATAGATTGGAGGAGCTAGCTCATGCCCTCCTCACTGAGCACAGCTTCCAGTCTCAGATGGCTCCTGACTGGTACCAGATTACCAAGGTCAAGAAACAGTCCAATGAGTCTTTGAGAGAGTATGCTCAAAGGTGGAGGTGCCTTGCTGCTCAAGTTATTCCCTCTATGACGGAAACATAAATGGTTATGACCTTCATAGACATACAAAAAGCTCCTTTCTATGAGAGAGTCTTAGCTGGTATTGGTAAACCATTTTCTGAAATGATCAAACATGGAGAGATGGCTGAGATGGGATTGAAGTCATGAAAGATTCAGGACCTAGCCGCCCTTAAAGCAGTTACTGAGCACATCCAGTCTGGAACTTATGGAAACAACCCTAGGAGGGTCTATAAAAAGAAAAAGGATGATGTTTCCTTGATACTACAAGGTCAGAAAGGCAGTCAGAATATGCCTATCCAGAGAAGAAAACACTCCCCTTTTCAAGCACAATCTTCAAACCCTCCATTACCTAAAGGTGGAGAAGTCAGACACACTCGAACGTTCACACCCTTAGGGGACTCGCTCGAGAATATCCTTACTCTTCTGACTACTCAGAAGAAAATTACACATCTTCTTCCACCAGCCAACCCAAATGGGAAGGGTTTCAATGCTACTTGGAAGTGTGCTTATCATGTCGGGTCACCTAGACATGATACTCAGGATTGTTGGGCCTTGAAACACAAGATCCAAGATTTAATAGACAATGATGAGATCATGGTTACCAAGCCAGATCAACCCCATATGCAAAACAACCTTCTTCCTTAACACAAAGAAGAAGAGGTCAATATGATTAATTGGAGCAGTGGACATAGTTCCAATTTTAAGGGTGAATCATCCCAGACCAGCAAGGATGGTGCTGACAAATGGGATTATACAAAGTTTCATTTTATGATAGAACGAAAGATGGAAGCTCTCTACAAGCAGGTCGAGCAATTGGCAGAACTGGTGATCCATCAGCATAAAGTCACACACCAATTAGTCAGCCAGGAGCATGCCAGTCTCCTTCCTTTTGTTATAAATACTCCATCATCGCCTTCAGAAAATGAAACACTGGAGGACAATGTTGCAAAAAGAGCAAGTGCCAAGGCCCGTCGGGATTTTTCCAATAGAGGAGAATTTATATACCTGGGCCAACCAATGGAAGAGATATTTCAGATGCTGATCAATGAAGGAAGAATTACCTCCCTTTTACCTCAAATTAATCCCCGTTCAAGATGGTTCAACTCTGATGGAGTATGTCAAGATTACCCCATTCTCGCCACACAAAGACGTAAAGAATGCTTGCACTCGCCACCTCATTCGTAATTTAATTGGCGGCGGTGTCCCGCAATTTGGCGTATATAATGACACTATGTTACTCAAGAGTGGGAATACATATCCTACCAAATTGAAGGGGTTAGTCACAATTATATCCGCTGAGGCTGATGAGACTGTCAAACCATTCGCAATACAAGCAACTCAACTCAAATGTGTTAACAATCCTTTGAAAGTGGTTGCGCCAGAGCCAATCATCTTGCCATTTAGACCACAACATCTTGTTGTCAGCTTACAAAGAGTACCATGGAATTATGGACAAGTTGAAGGATCCACGTCTCATACTACTGCTACAGTGTCGAAGGAAAATCCCCTGCATCTTCCCCAAAGGGTGATGAAGCCTACCATCAAATCAAAGGGGAAGATTCATATGGAGAAGATTGAAAAATTCCTCGGCACTATGGGCCATAATGAAGCCAAGGTGGTTTTAAGCTTAAAAGAAGCTCCACAGCAAATTTCAATACTGGACTTGGTTTTCTCTTCCGAGGATCACATGAAGATCTAGCTGAAGGTTTTGGAAGAAGCCTACTTACCAAAATCTGTGGATGTGGAAAAATTTCAGCATTTGGTTGATCACATTTTTAACAACATTGTTGTGATGCCCCCAAAATAGGTACACATCACCCATCTTGAGTCACCAAATACATGGTACAAAATTCAAATACAACTTAATTATACAACAGTCGTGTAAAATACGACAAAACATATGCTGTGAGTTTTAATACAAATATTGTCATCTAGACAATATCCACACTCAATTGAGTCCTCATTACATTTATTATCACACTATTTAGCAGAATAGTGAGGACTACTAATGCTATTATCTGGACTGTCTCTCCGTTCCCCCACTAGTCCCTACTACATTCTCATTTCTTGAAGAGAACAATGAAAGTAAAAGGGTGAGCTCAACTAGCCCAGTAAGAAGTATTATGACTAAGATAATATAGAATAAATTATCGTTAGCCTTCAACAGTGTTAAACTGATACAATATAACAAACATCAAGTTTAACTGTAGCGGAACAAGAAATCCATTAAAAGAGTTAAGTAGAGAATAAAATCTACTAACTTCTATAATTTAAAAGGTTTTTCATCACTTTTATCGCTGGGACTCATCTTAATAAATAATCCACATCATCCCTGCACTATGGCCAAGGATATTCATTAGTATCACAACCATAAATTATCCATGCACTACGGGCCAAGGATATTCGTGTATTCATCAATGGTCATGATCATGTCAACAACTATCCATCAATGCACTACGGGCCAATGGTGACTTTTACCACATCATTTGTAACATTACGGTCATGATTATACCGATTAATCCCTGGTCATAATCATACCAAGTCCATCTATGCACTACAAGCCACATATGACTTTCAACATAATATAAACATGAGGATGATGACAATGATATAAGAATTCAATAAAACAAGTTCAAGAATTAATTTATCCAGGAACTAATAACGTCCAAATTGTCAACATGATACTTCTTTGTAGAGTAAAATTTAAGAATGCTCAGAAGAATATTTCCATGAAAAGATACTAGATGAAACACAAATATAAAGGATATTCCACTACTTTCATAGAGTATAGAAGTCAAAACTTTAACCAACTAAGTATAATAAAGAATGGAATAACGAAAGAAATCACGAGGCATGCGATAGACCACACGACATGTGTTATTCCAATGTAATAATAAATAATGTAACCGTGTCATGCTTAAACGCATGCATGTGATATTCCAACGAATAATAAAGAATGAACCAAAGTTAAAGCGAAATTCGCACCGACAGCGTGATGTTCCAACGAAATAATAAATAACGGAACCAGTCATGTGTAAACGCATGCATGTGATGTTCCAACCGAATAATAAAGAATGGAATAATGTAAGAATTTCACCATGTATGCGGTATTCAGATGTAGACAAAGTTATTCCAACATAATGATAAAGAATGGAATAATGTAAGAATTTCACCATGTATGCGGTACTTGATGTATAAAAGTTATTCCAACATAATGATAAAGAATGGAATAACAAAAGAATTTCACCAAGTATAGGGTAGTCCAGATATACAAGTTATTCCAATAGAATAATAAAGAATGGAATAATGTAAGAATTTCACCACGTATGCGGATTTCGATATACAAAAGTTATTCCAACATAATAATAAAGAATGAAATAATGTAAGAATTTCACCATGTATTGGATTAGATATACGATTATTCCAACGGAATAATAAGGAATGGAATAACAGAAGAATTTCACCAAGTATAGGGTAGTTCACGTATACTGGTTATTCCAACAAAATAATAAAGAATGGAATAACAGAAGTTCTCTTCATGAATACAAAAGAAATAATACCCCTTACCTTATAAGAATTGGATATAGGAGTAGTGAAATAACAAAATACTTTTCTTCTTTCTCTCTATAGTTTCTCTATCTAGAGTTTCAGTTAATTCGTAAGAAATAATGAATGAATGAGCTTCTATTTATAGGAGAATGGGACCTAATAAGAACTAATTCATGAACTGCCTAGATTGATTTACTTTTGAATCAGACTTCATCCATATTGATTTACTATGCAATATAAATAAAATATTCTAATAAAACAAAATCTTTTAAATAAAATATAATATATTCTATTTATAATCTAATAAAACGAATAACTTTATAAAAGTATTCTGCTTTTATATAAAAAGATTTTACTATACAAAACACTATCGCAGCACTTATGCAAATACTACGATAATAAAATATAATATATTATAATTATTGTCTAATAAAATAAATAACTTTATAAAAGTATTTTATTTTATATAAAAAAAGATTTTACTATGCAAAACACTATGACAATAAAATATAATAAATTCTAATTATTGTCTAATAAAACAAATAACTTTATAAAAGTATTCTGCTTTTTATATAAAAGATTTTACTATGCAAAATACTATGATAATAAAATATAATATATTCTAATTATTATACAATAAAATAAATAACTTTATAAAAGTATTATGTTTTATATAAAAGGATTTTAATGTGTTTTAGCATAATAAAATATAATATATTCTAATTATTATCTAATAAAATAAATAACTTTATAAAAGTATTCTATTTTATATAAAAAGTTTTTACTGTTTTATTACATTAATAATACTAATAAAACAAAATTTATATATATAATAAATATATATATAAACTTTCGTGACTTCATAAAAAGACACCTCAATATAATTAACAACATTTATCATCATTATTATAATTTGCAATATTAATCGACCATGTCGTTCCTAGGAAAGAGGGGGCTTTCGAATAAGGATTTCTCCCTATTCGCGCGCAATTAGGTGACCAAACCTCTCCTTGGCAGAACTTCTAGACATCGTTAATATTGCTAATAATAATATTAATAACTCTGTCATCTCAATTATTGATTTAATAATATATAAAATAGCGACATTAATTGAATCAAATAACGTGAGATACTATGCAACAATTACTGTGACAATAATTAAACAAAACTGAGTGACTTCTCATGTAAGCATCAATAATCAATACCGCAGGTATTACTACGCAACCACGCCAGATTCAGTATTTTTAACACCGGGTGTTTCAACAGTTAACTGTACAACTTCCGCCGTTATTTTTATAAAATATTTTTTTGTCATTTTCTCAATCCGACAATAATTCCATTGCGGGGTCCACCAATGATTGTGTCGTTGTATGAATATTCCCTGTTAAAACGAATATTCCCTGTTAAAACGAATATTCCTTGACCAATCGAATATTATACAACAACTTACATACTTTTCAAAATTTATAAATATTACCCACAACTATAACATTATCTCAAATCCACACCATAATATTCAAAAAATATTTCGAGAAATTAAATCTTTATTCATAAAATTTGGGGTCTCACAGTTGTGATATCTTTCACTCATGACGATATACCGCCCGAAGGGACCGGTCATTGTAAACCGTTGCACATAGCGGTTCTGTCCTCTGGGTACATGCTAGTTGGAGTCCTAATAGACGAAGGATCGTCTTTGAATATCTGTCCTTATTCCACTTTGGTGAAGATGAACATCAATCTCAATCGGATCCAAAGTAGCCATACGGTTATCAAATCTATTGACGGATCCCGACGAATTTTGTCGGAGAGATTGAACTGCCAATTGAGATTGGTCCCTATACATTATGCGTATCTTTTCACATGCTCAAGATAGATTCAGGATACAACTTGCTATTGGGAAGACCGTGGATTCATAAGGCTGGGGCCATTCCCTCCACCCGTCATCAACAACTTAAGTACATTATCAACAATAGCCTAGTCACTGTCAATGTTGAGTCAGAATGTCCTGAACAGGGTGACATACCTCTCATCAGCTTTAATTTAGAAGTTGAGCTGGTCAGCTTTCATACCTTGGAGGTGATTAACACTCATTATCATCCCATTGCGACGCCACCTCCCATACCCAAGATTTTTACCGAAGTAATAACAGCTACTTAAGAAATGATGTTATTGGGCCATCAACTTGGATAAGGGTTTGGTAAAAATTATTAGGGTATTAAGCGCCCAATTCAAGTGTCCAGTCAGACCGGGATAGCTGGACTAGGCTATTCTATCAGTTCCAGTCACAGGAATCTTCATAAGTACAAACAGATTCCTGCAGCTTTAGCCACACGGCGATTGTCTCCACCTGCAAATCCTGAGCCCATACAATCTCCAGTAAAGGTGCCAGCCAATGTAATGGCTATGTTATTTCCTAATCCGATACCGGTCAAAGGAAAAGTGGTCCCGGTTCCTAATCCTGAAGTGGAAAAGAAGGAATGGAGACGTAAGCAAGACATCGCCAGAATGATGTCCAACATACGCATCATTGTCCATGATGAGCATATAAATAGATACACCTCAGACGATGATTGCCCAGATGTCATGGTCATCATTCAGGAGAAGGAGGACGATGACAACCCCTCCGTCACTATTGACCATCAGGACTTTACCCTCGACAATTGGAGCAGCACTCCCAGTGCGTCGAATCGACATGGGTAAAATGGTCGACACTCACTACGCTTCAGAGATATCAATAATCGCTTACATTTCATGCATGATTAGTAGTTGTTCTATCAGTACATGCTAACACTTTGTAGGATTAAATAGTTTCATATATTAAGTGAAAGCATATTTTGTTTCAGGACTCTGAATTTAGATGTGCATGTACTTTTTGATGAGGTACCTCTTCTCCAAAAGGATTCTAACTTTGATGAAAAGTTGGACTTAGACTTGATGGAAATACAGGAGGACATTGAGATACCTCAAGAGATCAAAGAATGGGTCAAAGAAAAGCCTAAACCCAACCTTAATTAAACCACCTCTTTCAATCTCGGAACTTTAAAAAGCTCTAAGCTAATCCAGATTGGTTCAAACCTCACTCCAAACCAAAGGAATGACATGGTTACACTACTAACCCAATTCCAGGATGTGTTTGCATGGTCTCATGAATATATGTTAGGTTTGTCCACTGACATTGTCCTTTATCGCCTTCCCATTAAAGAGGGATTCAAGCCAGTCAGGTAGAAGCTCAGGCGATTGAAACCTGAGTGGAGTTTAAAGGGTAAAGAAGAAATTGTGAAACAATTTCTAGCTGGCATTATCATGGTGTCCACATATCCTGAATGGATATCCAATATAGTCCCCGTGTGACGACCCCAAAATTAGGTATACATCACCCATCTTGGGTAGTCAGATACATGGTACAGAATTTAAATACAACTTACTAATATAATCGTAAGTATGCAATACGACATAAAGCTCGTGAGTTTGAATACATATTGTCTACTAGATATTATACAAACTCAAAAGGAGTCCTCATTACAATTATTATCACACTATTTCACAGAATAGTGAGGACTAATAATGCTATCCTCTGGACCATTACTCCGTTCCCCGACTCGTCCCAGCTATGTTCTTATTTCCTGAAGAGAAAAGTGAAAGAAAGGGTGAGCTCAACTAGCCCAGTAAGAAATATTATGACTAAGATAATGCAGAATAAATTATTAATAGCCTTGAAAGGTTAAAACCGATAAAATATAATAAACATCAAGTTTAACTTCAGCGGAACAAGTAATCCATTAAAAGAGTCAAGTAGAAAATAAAATCTACTATCTTTTATGATTTAAAAGGTTTTTCATCACTGTTATAGCTGAGACTCAGCTTTAATAAATATTTCACATCGTCGAATCACCCCTGCACTACGGCCAAGGATATTCTTTAGTATCATGACCACAATTATTCATGCACTTTCACGACCAAGAATAGTTGTGTATTCATTAATGGTAATGATCATGTCAACAATCATCCATCAATGCACTACTACCAATCGAGGATTTTTATCACATCATTTATAACATTACTGTAAGTGATTACAATCGAATAGTCTCTCGTCATAATCATACCAAGTCCATCTATGCACTACCACAGCCACGATGACTTTCAACATAATATAAACATGAGGATGATGACAATGATATAAGAATTCAATAAAACAAGTTCAAGAATTATTTTATCCAGAATTATTAATGTCCAAATTATCAACACGATCTTTGTTTTGTAGAGTAAAATTCAAGAATGATCAAAAGAATATTTCCATGAAAAGATCTTTGGATGAAACGCAAATATCAAGGATATTCCACTAATTTCATGGAGTATAGAAGTCAAAGTTTTAACCAACTGGGTATAATAAAAAGAATGGAATAACAAAAAAATCACCATGCATGCGATAGATCACATGCAGCAAAGTTATTCCAACAGAATAATAAATAACGGAACCCAGTCCCACAGAAAAACGCATGCATGTGATGTTCCAATGTAATAGTAATAAAGATTTTACCCAGTCCTGCAGTAAAACACATGCATGTGATGTTCCAACGTAATAATAGAAGAATGTCACCAAGTATAGGGTAAACCACGTATACAAAATTATTCCAATGTAATAATAAGCAATGGAATAACAACAGTTCTCTTCATGAATAAGAAAGAATAACACCCCTTACTTTTGTTAGGAGATTGAATACTCGCAGAGGTGTAGTAACAAAATACTCTTCTTCTTTCTCTCTTTATTCTCTCTATACTTTCTCTTCTAAAGCTTGAATGAATTCGTGAAAATAATGAAGCACTAGGCCTCTATTTATAGAAGATTTCTAGCTTTTCACCTACCATGTGAAAAGGCAAGTGGCTCGACGAATCGGTGATGTGAAAAGAAAAGTGGTTCGGCCACTTTGTGTGTGAAACGACAAGTGGTTCGACGCCTTTTGTAATGTGAAACGCACAAGTGGTTTGGCGCTCGTAGTGTGAAACGGCAAGTGGTTTGACGTCTGGTAAAGGTAATTACTATCGACGAAGGTAATTACTATTCACAAGGGTAATTACTATCGACTAAGGTAAATACTATCGACGAAGGTAATTACTATATTCACAAAGGTAATTACTATCGACGAAGGTAATTACTATCGACGAAGAGACTCTTAGATGATGACATATATGGCCCCCCCATAAAATAATCAAACTTACCACAAACGCCTCATAATGCACTCTTTATATACATTAAGGATTGAATAAATATTACCACAAATCATTTTATTTTTAATCAACACATTTTTAATCTTTCAACAATTATTAATCATTTATAACTTGTCGCCTCAATTAATAATATAACATATTATATGATGATAATTGTGACAATAATTGAATCAATAATATAAGAGATATGATGCAAAGAATTATCAGAATAATAATCGAGCATAGCCGAGTGACTTCTCACGTAAGCATCAATAATCAATACCGTAGTGCTACTATATACAACCACGCCAGACATCGTATTTTTACCACCGGGTAGTTCAACGGCTTTTAACCAGTAACACCTCCGCCGTTATTTTTATAAAATATTTTTGTCGCTTTCTCAATCCGACAATAATTACATTATGGGGGTCCACCAATGATTGAGCCAGTTGTGCGAATATTCCTAATAAAAAGAATATTCCAGGCCAAACGAATATTTTATAACAACTTGCATACTTTGCAAAATTTATAAATATTACCCACAACTATAACATTATATCAAATTTATTCCATAATATTCAAAAATAATATTTATAGAAAATTCATCTTTATTTATAATAGTGGGGTCTTACAACCTCCCTTTCTATGAAATTTCGCCCTCCGAAATTAGGGTACGATACTGGTATGTCGAAGAGGTAAGGATACCTTGATTTCATTTCGATTCTAACTCCTAAGTCATTTCCTCAACATCGTGGTTCCTCCACAAAACTTTGACTTGAGGTATAACCTCGGAGCATAGAATATGTTCCTTCTTATCCAAAATTTGAACAGAACCTCTTCATACGCCAAATCTTCCGCTATTTTGTCCTGGTTCTAACTCAATAATATGGTTCGGTCTTTCACATATTTACGTAATATGGATATGTGAAAAACGTTATGAACACGAGACATATTTGGCGGTAGAAGCGAGTTTATAGGCCACGCTTCCTACTCGATCGAGGATTAAAATGGACCGATGAATCGAGGATTAAGTTTTCCTCTTTTCCAAATCTTGTAACTCCTTTCCATGGAGCAACACTTAACAACACACGATCTCCTATATCAATTCCACGTCCTTTCGATGAAGATCAAGATAACTCTTTTATCGATTTTGTGAGGTTTTTATACGTTGTCGGATCGTTTGAATCTTTTCCGTAGTCATACGTACCAACTCTGGTCCCAACAACGCTGCTTCACCCACCTCATCCCAAAGATACCGAGAACGACACTTTCTTCCATACAACGCTCAATGGAGCCATGCCAATACTTGCTTGATAAGCTGTTGTTGTAGGAAAACTCCACCAATGGTAAGAACTTGTCCCAACTCCCCTTGAAATCAAGGACATGAGTCCGAATAGATCTTCAAGAGTTTGAATAGTCCTCTCGATCGTCTGTCAAATCAAAATGAGGATGATATGCCGAGCTAAATCGTAAGTCTGTGCCCATAGCTTTTTTTGCAAACTAACCCAAAATTGTGAAGTGAATCTTGGGTCTCGATCGTAAACTATAGATACCGCATACCATGCGATCTTACAATCTCGCTTATATACATACGAGCAAGACGTTCAAGTGTATAAGTTTCTCGTATCGGTAGAAAAATGAGCGGACTTTGGTCAATCTATCAACAATGACCCAAATCGCATCAACGCCTTGAGAAACCTTAGGAAGACCGAACGAAATCCATGGTAATGTGCTCCCACTTCCATTCGGAATTTCAAGTGGTTGCAATGGACCTTTTGGTACTTGATGCTCGCTTAACCGGTTGACAAGTTAGACACCTTGAGATAAACAACGCTATCTCTCTCTCTCATATTGCTCCACCAAAATGTATGATTTAATATCATGATACATTTTGGTACTCCTGTGATGGATTGCAAATGGTGTGTTGTGCGCCTCCATCATGATATTATACTTTAAATCGTGGTCGTTAGGAACACAAAGTCCGGAGTTGACTCAAGTATTCCTTCTTCATCGATTCTTGCTTCCTAGATAGCACCTTCTTGCACTTTCTTCCTCATACGCATCGCCTCCAGTGTCCGTAGCTTGAGCGAACTTTAACTTTATCGATTAAAGTCGGTTCTACTCGTATACTCGCTTATCATCACATGCGTCCCCAGAGTCTTTAACTCTATCTCCATCCTTTGCAAGTCACAAAAAATGGGCCTTTCAGGTTGACAATAACGCACTCGCGATTGATTGCATACGATCTTCGCTTCAATGCGTCCTACCACGCTCGCTTTTCCGTGATGGTATTGGATGGTATGATCATAATCTTTCAACAGCCTCAAGCCAACGTCATTGTCGCGATGTTGAGTTTCTTTTGAGTGAAGAAATATTTGAGGCTTTTATGATCCGTAAAAGATCTCCACTTTCTCCCTCCTAGTACTATTCTCACATCATAGCCGTGGATCATATCCCTAAGCTCGATACTAACCGTGACGACCCCAAAATTAGGTATACATCACCCATCTTGGGTAGTCGACATACATGGTACGTAATTTAAATACAACTTACTAATATAACTGCTATGTATAATACGACATAAAACTGTGAGTTTGAATACACATATTGTTACACTAGATATTATACAAACTCAAAAGGAGTCCTCATTACAATTATTATCACACTATTTCACGTAATAGTGAGGACTACTAATGCTATCCTCTGAACCCATTACTCCGCTCCCAGACTCGTCCGGCTATGTGTTCTCATTTCAAAGAGAACAAAGGTGAAAGAAAGGGTGAGCTCAACTAGCCCAATGAAATATTATGACTAAGATAATGCGTATAAATTATCAATAGCCTTCAACAAAGTTGTTAAACCGATAAAATATAATAAACATCAAGTTTAATCTGCATGAACAAGCAATCCATTAAAAGAGTCAAGTAGAAAATAAAATCTACTATCTTTTATGATTTAAAAGGTTTTTTATCATCATATAAATTTGAGACTCGACTTTAATAAATATTCCACATCGTCGAATCACCCCGCACTACGACCAAGGATATTCTTTAGTATCACGACCACAATTATTCATGCACTAAGGCCAAGAATAGTTGTGTATTCATTAATGGTCATGATCATGTCAACAATCGTCCCATCAATGCACTACTACCACCGAGGATTTTTATCACATCATTTGTAACATTACGGTCATGATTACACCGAATAGTCTCTCGTCATAATCATACCAAGTCCATCTATGCACTACAAAAGTGCCATGAGATGACTTTCAACATAATATAAACATGAGGATGATGACAATGATATAAGAATTCAATAAAACAAGTTCAAGAATTATTTTATCCGAGAATTATTAACGCCAAATTATCAACACGATCTTCGCTTTGTAGAGTAAAATTCGAGAATGATCGGAAGAATATTTCCATGAAAAGATATCTTTGGATGAAACGCAAATATCAAGGATATTCCACTAATTTCATGGAGTATAGAAGTCAATGTTTTAACCAATCGGGTATAATAAAGAATGGAATAACAAAAGAAATCACCATGATTATCATACACACCATGGTAGGGTTATTCCAACGAGAATAATAAATAATCTGAACCAGTCCCACGAAAAACGCATGCATGAGGATGTTCCAACAGTAATAGTAATAAAGATTTTAACCAGTCCTGTAAAACACACGCATGTGATGTTCCAACGGTAATAATAATAAAGATTTTAACCAGTCCTGTAAAACACACGCATGTGGATGTTCCAACAGTAATAATAATAAAGATTTTAACCAGTCCTCCTGTAAAACACACGAGCAGGATGTTCCAACAGTAATAATAGAAGAATGTCACCAAGTATAGGGTAAACCATGTATACAAAAAAGTTATTCCAATGTAATAATAAGCAATGGAATAACAACAGCTTCTCTTCATGAATAAGAAAGAATAACACCCTTTACTTTTGGTAGGAGATTGAATACCGCAGAGGTGTAGTAACAAAATACTCTTCTTCTTCTCTCTTCTTCTCTATACTTTCTCTCTAAAGCTTGAATGAATTAAGTGAAAATAATGAAGCACTAGGCCTCTATTTATAGAAGATTTCTAGCTTAGCACCTACCATGTGAAAAGGCAAGTGGCTCGACAACCGTGATGTGAAAAGAAAAGTGGTTCGGCACTTTTAATGTGAAAAACGAAAAGTGGTTCGATCACTGTAATGTGAAACGACAAGTGGTTTGACGCTTTGTAATGTGAAACGACAAGTGGTTTGACGTCTGGTAAAGGTAATTACTATCGACGAAGGTAATTACTATTCACAAGGGTAATTACTATTGACGAAGGTAATTACTATTGACGAAAGGTAAATACTATTGACAAAGGTAATTACTTATTCACAAAGGTAATTACTATTGACGAAGGTAATTACTATCGATGAAGAGACTCTTAGATGATGACATATGGACCCCCATAAAATAATCAAACTTACCACAAACGCCTCATAATGTACTCTTTATATACATTAAGGATTGAATAAATATTACCACAAATCATTTTATTTTTTAATCAACACATTTTAATCTTTCAACAATTATTAATCATTTATAACTTGTCGTCTCAATTAATAATATAACATATTATACGATGATCTTTATAATAATAATTGAATCAATAATATAAGAGATATGATGCAAAGAATTTCATGTAGCAATAATTGAAGCATAAATGAGTGACTTCTCACGTAAGCATCAATAATCAATACCGCAGTGTTACTATGCAACCACGCCAGACATTCTTGACTTTTACCACCGTGTAGTTCAACAGCTTTTAACGGTAACACCTCCGTAGTTATTTTTATAAAATATTTTTGTCGCTTTTTCAATCCGACAAATAATTACATTAATGGGTCCACCAATGATTGAGCCATTATACGAATATTCCCTAACAAAAAAGAATATTCCCCACCAAATGAATATTTTATAACAACTTGCATACTTTGCAAAATTTATAGATATTACCCACAACTATAACATTATATCAAATTTATTCCATAATATTCATAAATAATATTTATAGAAAATTCATCTTTATTTATAATAGCTGGGGTCTTACACCCCGTGCCTAAACCGGGAGGAAAAGTGCGAGTTTGCATGGATTACCGGGATCTGAATAAAGCTTGCCTTAAAGATAGCTTTCCCGTACCATTTATCCACATTCTCATTGACAATACTGCTCAATATGACATGTACTCCTTTGCTGATTGCTTTGAGGGGTTCCATCAAATCATGGTTTCTAAAGAGGATCGTGAGAAAACTGCATTCATCATAACTTGGGGAACCTTTTGTTATGGACGGTTGTCATTTGGCATCATCAAAGCTAGAGCAACCTATCAGCGAGCTATGATGGCTCTTTTCCATGATTTAATGCACAAAGAGATAAAGATCTACATGGATGACATCATTGTCAAGTCCCGAAGGGAGGAAGACCACTTAGACCATCTCAGAAAGCTCTTCAACAGGTTACGTAAGTACAACTTGAAGTTGAATCCAGCCAAGTATGCCTTTGGCGTTAAATCAGGCAAGTTGCTAGGGTTCCTAGTCAGCCACAAAGGGATTGAGTTGGATCCCACCAAAATCCAGGCCATCATTGAAATGCCCATTCCTCCGACAGAGAAGGAAATACGTGACTATATATATTCTCATATAAGTGACTGTAAGCCTCTTGTAATTCATAATATTCTAAATTTATGATTTCCAACGTATATATAGAAAATAAGGTTCTAGGAAATTGGTATTCAGAATTTACTTCAGATCTTGGTGATGAATCATTGTTTGCCATTAAACAGAGATTTGCAACTTCTTTGGTTTGTTCAGTAGTTTCTTCCTCGTCACTTAGATCTCATCCTTCCTCAGCAACAAGAACTTTATTGTTGACCATTTTTGGACAATCCTTTTTAAAGTGTTCAGACTGCTTGCATTCAAAGCATGTGTTTGAATTTTCATTTGAGTTGGTACTTTTGAAGTTGTTGTTATTGGCTTTGAAATTTCCCCATTGCGTCTTTGGTTTAAAAATTTGCTTACTTTTGAAGTTGTTGAAGTTGTTGTTTGTCTTCATAAAGCCTTTGCCATATTTTCTTGCCTTGCTTTGAATTGCTTTCCTGAGTTGTCTGGATAATAAAGCAACTTCATTATTGTCTAGACTTAGGATTTCTTCATTTAGTTCTTCATCATTGCTTTCTTGGTCTACCAGAAGGGCTTTGAAGGCGATTCCTTTCTTTTTGAGATATATGTCTGATCCAACTTTTTCGACCAGCATGTCGACTTCGTGAGCACGAAGATTTCCAATGAGATTATCCATAGGATATGTGGTTAGATCTTGCATTTATTTGATTGTTGTAACCTTCATTTTCCAGATGGATGGAAGGGCTTTGAGAATTCTTCTGTTTTTCTCATTTGTAGTGTATGTCATTCCCAATTGCTTTAGCTCATCAATGATTCTAGAAAATCGTGTTTTTATATCAATGATCTTTTCTCCTTCTTCAAGCTTGAAGCTTTCATACTCTTGGATTAGAGAATCTTTTCTGGTTTCTTTGATATGATTGGTACCTTCATAGGTCACAATCAATTTTTCCCAAATTTCTTTTGTATTTTTGCAGTTGGTAACTCTTTTGTATTATTTTTTAATTAATGCACTAGTTAGCACTTGTTCAGCTCGGGATGCTATATTCATAATTTCTTATTCTTCAGTGGTGAATTCGTAGATATATTTCTCGACAGTCTTTTCTCCTTGGATTTTTATTGGAATTTGTACACCTTATTCGATGGCACACCAAATTTTGATTCCTTAGGATTTGACATAGATTTTGAATCTATTTTTCCAGGTGGCAAAGTTTGTACCATCAAATAGTGGAGGCCTGGACATTAACAATCCTTCTCCGTAATCAGTAGCATTGTAGGCCATAGATCTACTATTAGGTATACCTGTATATACTCAACAAAGAAGTTAAAGAGAATTGCTCTGATACCAATTAAAAGTCCAATAATAATCTAGAAGGGGGGTTGAATAGATTATTACAGGTTAAAAATTATATTAGGCCTTTTTGAATATTTTAATAATTAATTTATAATTTTGGAAATTAGCATGCAAGATAAAAAAAATTCAATCACACAATGCACATAGATTTATCTTGTTCAAAACATATACCCCTGGTATATTGCTACGTCCAATCTCAAGTTCCTACTTGGAACTTGAAATCCTATTACTATCAGTAATAAAAACTCCTTCAATAGGCGGAGAAGCCTTTAAAAAGTTTTATAAACAAACTTTCAACTATTCCCAACTAATCTATCTTGGACAGCAAGCTCCCCGCTCCCTCCTCAAGCTTAGTTGTACTTCTTTTTAGTTCAGTTCTATTCTATGATTTGGTCTTCAAACAACAGCCTCTTCCTCACCTCACAAGTACACTAGAGGCCCAACTTCCCGCTGACCTCTCTAAGACTCTGGTCTTGGTCGAAGAATTACTCATCTTTCTCACAGGTACATAAAATAAGCTAACTCTGACCTTTTCTTTTTTTACAAATAATTTTACAACAATGTGCTTCTCAAATAAGAAGATAAGAATTTAGTATAGATGGACGCTTCTTAACTAAGCAGATATCAATTAAATAACAAATTTATAAAAGTTCAAAAACATATATATTTGAGAAAATATGCTTCTTAGTGAGCAGATAATAATTTATGTTTAGATCAAATAATGCTTCTAATTAAGAAAATATGTAAAATATGCACAGTTATAAAAGTTTAAATAACTTTTATGTTTTTGAGAAATGCTTCTTGAATAAGCAGATAAGTCAAATTTAGTTTTAGCTCAAAAAGGCTTCTGTCTAAGCAGATATATAATTTTAATGCAATTTATAAAGAATTATTTACTCCTTAAAATAAAGAGTGTTTTTCTATGGATTAAAAATATTTGATTCTCAAATATTCTTTAACAAGTATTATATGAATGGTTTTTCTGTATCAATACTTGTAAATAAAAAGAATAAATCAATTCAAATAATATTTATAAAGTATAATAATTAAATCAGGTAAGCACAAACTGATATAGCAAATATTATTGTTTAACTCAGATAATATATAACAATATTTTATCTATTATGTGATTTTATAAATAAAGTCACTTAGTACTATAAGGAATCGTACGGTTCGATTCCCTCACTTAAGAGGAATATCTCCTTAGCCTTTCGGCGTCTAAGTATAACAAAATTTATATTATCACAATTGATATTTATATAAATATTTTTAATAGATCACTAAGATTTTCAAATCCGGTTCTGATGATTCCTCTTTTTGGAGGAATATCTCAGTGTCGTTTTGAACTATCAAGTGTCGTATCTATTTTACAATATTTATATAAATAATATCAATAAAAGGTTACTGAAAACTATAAGGAATCGTACAGTTCGAATTTCTCTCCGTAAAGGTGTATCTTCGTAGCCTTGCGGCGCTCAAGTATCCTTTTATTTGATAAATAGATGAAATATAAATATATAAAATTGTGTATAACAATGTATATTCGTATATCTATAAGTATAAAGCAAGTAAGAAATAATTCAATAAAGTTAGCTCAAATGTCTTATCTCAATACTTGGACCAATTTTCTCTTCTCAAATAATCAGAACTTTTGTAAGAAAGATATAAAGCTTTTAAAGATAATGTAGGCAAGGAGAGTAAGCTTTACTTTTCACTGAATTGGTAAAAACCAAATGAATGAAAGACTCCATATTTATAGAATTTTGAAGTTGGGGGCAAAAAGGTAATTTTCAAAATCTGATTTTGAATGCATGGCCTGGATTGTTTATTTTTGAATTCAACGGTCCAGATAAAAAAATAAAACTTACGCGGAAGAGCTCAAATTTTTGCCCGGACAATTTTCCACTCACTTAGCATTTAATGATCAAATTGACCACAAGAAAAGCTACACACAGTTTCAAATATTTAAGGATGCCAGCACATGTATATACTTTACACACACACACACACACACACACACACATATATATATATATATATATATACTAATCAGGATCAGGTCCGGGAGTCTGTACAGTCTGTATAGACCTGTTTTGTTATATGTACCCAAATCAAACCCAAAACACTGTATTATAGAAAAATTCTAGTTCCATAAAATATTAAACATTTTTTCTAGTTGTTTTAAAAAAGCAACAAAAAATCCGTATTTTAACAAAATCCATATATATATATATATATATATATATATATATATATATATATATATATATATATATATATATACTAAAGAGGCTCTAAAGCAAACCTTAAAGAGCGTAACCAAAGATCTAAACGTCGCCTTTTTGGTGTCTATGGCGATTTGCTTGACTCAATTCGGCGTCATAGAAGATACGTGCATGGCTATGGCGACGGATCGAACCGTTGCCATAGACACCAAAGACAATGGTTCGTCTTTGGTTCGCTTTAGAGCCGGACCGTATATATATATATATATATATATATATATATATATATGTTAACATACACATATGTTTATATAAATTAATATGATATATGTATGTATGCAATGAAACAGTTTTGCCCAACTTTGAGTTTGAAAATCAAATAGGATCTCCTTGCCTTAAATATTTATATGAATCAATTTATTTAACACCTGATATTTAAATTATCAAGGTTAATAAAAATTAATTCAAATAAAATCATAATATAGTTTAGATAAAAATATAAAAATAATTAAATAAATTAAAAATTTATTTAATTACAACATAATTATTATCATCAAAATATATAAAAGAAAGTGAGACCTATCACTAATTTACCAGATCCATCAGAACTCCAAAGTTAAGCGTTCTTGGGTGAGAGTAGTACTAAGATGGGTTACCCCCTGGGAAGTCCTCGTGTTGCACCTCTGTTTTATATATATTTTTTTTATCTAATTTGTTGGGAAAAAAAAAGCGTGCTAGTGAACATGTCTTGGTAAACACGCATACATGATGTAAATGTCACTACATCCCACGTCCACATGCAGGAATATAGGAATAAAAATGGAGAATTTTAACAGGTGCGATCATACCAGCACTAATGCACCGGATCCCATCAGAACTCCGAAGCTAAGCGTGCTTGGTCGAGAATAGTACTAGGATGGGTGACCGACTGAGAAGTCCTCGTGTTGCACCCTTTTAAATATTTTTTTGCGATATTCGGTGGAAAAAAGAGCGTATTAGTGAACGTGTCTTGGTAAACGTGCATACACGATGTAAATGTCACTACGTTCCACCCATATGTGGGAATATAGGAATAAAAATAGAGAATCCTAACGGATACGATCATAAAAGTACTACTTTACCAGATCCATCAGAACATCGAAGTTAAGCGTGCATGGGCGAGAGTAGTACTAGGATGGGTGACCCCCTGGGAAGTCCTCGTGTTGCATCACCTTTTATATTTTTTTGTGTAATTTGTTAAAAAAAAAGAGTGTATTAGTAAATATGTCTTGGTAAACGCGCATGCACAACGTAAATGTCACTGCGTCCCACCCAAATGTGAGAATATAGGAATAAAAATGGAGAATCCTAACGGGTGCGATCATACTAGCACTAATGCACCGGATCCCATCAGAACTCTGAAGTTAAGCGTGGTTGGGCGAGAGTAGTACTAGGATGGGTGAGCCCCTAGTAAGTCCTCATGTTGCACCAATTTTTATAATTTTTTTAGCGTACTAGTGAACGTGTCATGGTAAACGCGAATGCATGACTTAAACGTCACCACGTTCCACCCATATGTGGTAATATAGGAATTAAAATGGAGAATCCTAACGAATGAGATCATACTAGTACTAATTTACCAGATCCATTAGAACTCCAAAGTTAAGCGTGCTTGGGCGAGAGTAGTACTAGGATGGGTGACCCCTTAGGAAGTCCTCGTGTTCTACCTGCTTATATATTTTTTTGTGTAGGTCGGTGAAACAAAGAGCGTACTAGTGAACGTGTCTTAGTAAACGCGTACGCACGACGTAAATGTCACTACGTGTGATGCCCCCAACATAGGTATACATCACCCATCTTGAGTCGCCAAATACATGGTACAAAATACAAATACAAACTTAATTATACAAATGTCGTGTAATATACGACAAAACATAGCTGAGAGTTTAAACAAGAATATTGCCTTCTAGACAATATCCACTCTCAAATAGTGTCGTCATTAAATTTATTTTCACACTATTTTATAGAATAGTGAGGACTACTATAACACCATCTCGGACCATCACTCTGTTCCCCGACTAGTCCCAGCTACGTTCTCATTTCCTGAAGAGAACAATGAAAGCAAAAGGGTGAGCTCAACTAGCCCAGTAAGAAATATTATGACTAAGATAATGTAGGATAAATTATCATTAGCCTTCAACAATGCTAAACTGATAAAATACAATAGACATCAAGTTTAACTGCAGCGGAATAAGCAATCCATTAGAGGAGTCAAGTAGAGCATAATATCTACTATCTTCTATGATTTAAAATGTTTTCATCAATTTTTATCGCTGAGACTCAACTTAATAAATAAACCACATCATCGAGTCATCCATGTACTACGGGCCAAGGATATTCATTAAATCATCAATGGTCATGACTATACCGAATAATCCCTGGTCATAATCATACCAAAACTCGCCTATCAATGCACTACCATACCGAGGACTTTTACCACATCATTTATAACATTACAGGTCATGATTATACCGAATGATCCCTGGTCATAATCATACCAAGTCCATCTATGCACGTAAGCCAAAGATGACTTTCATCACAATATAAGCATGAGGATGATGACAATGACATAATATTTCAATAAAACAAGTTCAAGAATAAATTTTAAAGATTTATAAGTTAATTTATCCTGAAATCAATTACGTCCAAATTGTCAACATGATACTACTTTGTGTAGTAAAATTCAAGAATTCTCAGAATAATATTTCCATGAAAAGATACTAGATGAAGCGCAAATATCCAGGATATTCTACTAATTTCATGGAGTATAGAAGCCAAAACTTTAACCAACTGAGTATAATAGAATATATGAAACTGCAAATGGATTTTCGCCCGCCATGTGGTAATCAACGTAGACAGGTCATTTCCACAATTTAATAAGGAATGAGTACGAAGGATCATTCACCATGCATGCGGTAATCCACATAGACAGGTTATTCCAATAGAATTATAAAGAATGGAATAATGTAAGAATTCACCGAACATGCGATAGATCAAGACATGAAAAGGTTATTCCTAACAGAATAATAAAGAATGGAATAACAGAAGAATTCACCAGACATGCGATAGACCGCACAGAAAGGTTATTCCTAACAGAATAATAAAGAATGGAACTAGGACATGCGTAATCCGCACATACAGGATATTCCAACAAAATATTAAAGAATGGAACCAGGTCATGCGTAATCCGTACAGACAAGATGTTCCAACAGAATAATAAAGAATGGAACCAGTCATGCGTAATCGCATGTATGTGATGTTCCAACAGTAATAATAAAGAATGGAATAACAACAGAATTCACTGGTACATGCGATGAATCGCATGCATGAAAAGTTATTCCAATAGAATAATAAAGAATGAAATAACATAACAATTTCACCATGTATGCGGTACTTCGCATAGACAGGTTATTCCAATATAATAATAAAGAATGGAATAACAACTCTTACGAGTATTGAAAGAAAATAACTCTCTTCATGAATACGAAAGAATAATACCCCTTACCTTAGAAGAAACTGGATATTGGAATAGTGAGGTAGCAGACTTCTCTTCTTCATTCTCTTTATAATTTCTCTATATAATAATTGCTCTAAAGCTTTAGTGAACTGGTGAGAAATGAAGGAAGAATGGGCTTCTATTTATAGAAAAATATAGTTTCGATAATTGCACGTTTTGGGGCTCAAAATATTACAGTATAATACCTTCCTCTTTTTCTTCATTTTTAATTTAGTCCTGCAAGTATTATCAAACTTGCACCACCTCCCCTAATAGTAAATAATGTGAATCAATAGTTCAATCATGTGAATCAATAGTTATAATCATGTGAAAATACGGAATTATAGTATAGAACCTCAATCTAAACCTCCATTTTAACTTAGTCATGCAAGTATTATCAATCTTGCACCAACTCCCCTAATAGTACAAGAATGTGAATCAATAGTACACACATGTGAACAAATAGTTATTATCATGTGAATTAATAATAATTAATTGCTCATTTATTCGATTAATTACCCGACTGGTCAGTATAACTTCCAGACATCAATTAATATCAAAATAAATGTTGATTTCTACTAACACTAATAATTCTAACACAATCGAACTATCAATTTCATCTTTAATTAACACAAACTTATTCATCATTAATATTATAACTCACAATATTTAACAACCAGTCATTCCTGTGAAAGAGGGGCTTTTTCGATAAGGATTTCTCCTTATCAAGCGCATGATTAGATGACCAAACTTCTCCTTAATGTAACTTCTAGACATTGTAAATATTGCAATTTAATAATATGAATAACTTTGTCATCTCGATTATTGATTTAATAATATATCATATTATGCAAATTGATCTCGTGATAATAATCAATCAATAATACGAGAGATATGATGCAACAATTATCAGAGTAATAATTGAGTATAACTGAGTGACTTCTCCCGTAAGCATCAATAATCAATACTGTGTGTTACTATGCAACCACGCGTAATACTGTACTTTTACTACCGGGTAGTTCAACAGTTTTAACGGTAACACTTTCGCCATTATTTTTAATAAAAGATAATTCTGTCGTTTTCTTACTACTATAATACTTCCGTTGTGGGGTCCACCAATGATTGTGACGTCGTACGAATATTCCCTGTTAGAACGAATATTCCCCGACCAATCGAATATTATATAACCACTTGCTTAATTTGCAAAATTTGTAAATATTACCCACAACTATAACATTATATCAAATCCACACCATAATATTCGAAAAAATATTTCGGGAAATTTAAATCTTTATTCATAAAATCTGGAGTCTCACAATCTCCCCTCCTTATGAAATTTCACCCTCGAAATTTATGTACGTATCTGGTATGCCAAAGAGGTGAGGATACCTTGAATACCTTTATCGTCGAAAACATTACACATTGCATACGTGCATGCCCGATGTCCTCCGATTGCCTCTGAATGCACATCAGTTACTAAAATAGCCATTTTAGGCCTTGGTACCGACCTCAAATCTCAAAATATAAAGAATTAAAGTTTTAGGTCTACTCGTTATCTTTCTGAATCATCCTGAATCCCCTCAATTGGAGTTTGTATGAAAACGTTATGCCCAATTTACTAAAGGACGTCCCCGACAGATTTTGGCTTAACATTGACCAGTAGCTTAGCGCCCAAATTTTGTTTTTTTGGGCAAGCGCCTAGGCGCCCAAGAACAAATTCTAAGTTCCGAGCCTAGTGCCTAGGCGCTCGACCTTTGACACTTAACTCCAATTTTTCAAATTTTGCAACTTTTAACACACATACTTTAAATCTTCATAACTTCTTCATCCGTTATCGGAATTAGTCCATTTTCGAGGCTATGGAAAGCTTGTAACATCCTCTATAAAACCCCCATGATTTCATAATTTTTTAGATTCATTAATTATTCCAAAATTTGGCTCCAAAGTTTCCCAAGACTAAGTTTTTACTAACAACGATACGTGAAAAACGTTATGAACACGCGACATACTTGGCGGTAAAACGAGTCTATAGGCCACGCCTACTCGATTGAGGATTTCAAACATAATGGGTTTTTTGTTAACCATCGCAAATACATTAATTAGGACGTCCTAATTCAATAATAACTTATAGTCGTCTTCAACAACCCACTACAAGAAAATCGCTTAAGTTTGATGCCACCTCAACAGAAAATTCGATCGAAATAATTTGTCGAGGGAATAATGTGTTGGAAAAAGATATTAATTCCGAGGGACTTTTCCTCCCGCTTAACTTAAACTATTTTCTCGAGAGATATTAATTTTGAGGGACATTTCGAACTTAAACTATTTCCGAGAGATATTCCGGACATTCCGTCGAGATAAAAATAAAAACCTTTCACCTTCTTCCTTTTCATTTCGACGCTTCTTAATTTATCTCTCTCACTCCTCCCTCGATCTCATCCTCACCGCCCCCACCTCTCTCTCATTCTCTCTCACGATCTCCTTCCTCTCTCATCCTCCCCGCCCCCACACCGGCCCCCCAAGATTCTCCTTCCTCTCTCATCCTCCCCACCCCACCCATCCTGGCCACCGCCGATCCCCCGCCACCCCTTTTCCCCACCGCCACCACACGCTCGCTTTCTCTCTCTCTTCACCACTCTCTCGTGACTCAAATTTCACCGCCGGCCACCTTCCACACAACACACATCGCTGCACGACCTCCCCTTACGCAATGACGCCGACGACTCGCTGCTTCGCCGGGTTGACTCGCTTTCTCCTTCTCCTCCTTTAACCGGTTTTCAAACTAGCTAAGGCCTAAGGTTAGTAATGGTTTATTTGTGTAATTAGGTATAATTTCCTGCCCTATATTGTGCATATTACACTAAAATTGGTACTATATATATATATATATATATATATGATAATTATTGCTACTATATATATTTCGGATTCATCAATAAATTGGGACTTAAGTGTTAATTGTCAATATAAGGGTTATTATTTGTGTTATGCCAAAATGGGTTATTTGTGTTCTGCCGAAATGGGTTATATCTATTTGTGTTCTGCTGAAATTATAAGGGTTATTATTTGTGTTAATCATTTAACTGCTGAAAAAATCAATGTGCAAAATTGTGTTCTCGCTTAACTCATATGCAAACTCATAGGCAAATTGGGATCAGCAATTATGTTGCAGCCTTCGCTTAGTGTATAACATCCGTAAATGTTTCAATTTGTTTTTCAATTGCAATTACATATTATATTTCGATGGAATTTCTCCGATCAATTTCGCTAGTAAGTCTTCAATTGCAAATTTTGTGGCCCATGTAACTATTTAAATATGTTACTTAATTAATTTTCCAATACTAAAATAACCTAGTTTATAGTAATATTTACTTAGTTTTGTACTACTAAATAAAATAAAATAATATTATAAATAATATAAACATAAATAAAATAATATAAGATAATATAATATAAAATAATAAAATTAAATAACATAAGATAAGATAATTTAAGATAAAATGAAATGAAATAAAATAAAAAATAATTAAATTAAAATAAAATAATTGTTCCTAAATGAAATAACTTAAATTATATCTAATAAATAAATAAAATACATTAAATAAAATAATATAATATAATATGAGTAATAATAAGATAAAATAAAATAAAATACAAAATAATAATAATAAATTATAATAATTTAAATTTAATAAAATATAATGAAAAATAAATAAAATTTAATTTAATAAATAAATTAAATTTAATAAAAAATATTTTAAAATATATAATATAATACAAATAAAATACAATCCAATAAAATAAAATAAAATAAAATAAATAATAGAATAAAATATAATTTAATTTAATTTAATTAAAATAATTTAAATTAAATTTAATAAATTTAATTTAGTAAAAAAAAATTTAAAAACTATATAATATAATACAAGATAAATTAATTAGAAACCCGCTTGACAAGTAGGAGTAAATGTTGAACAAAGACGTAGTCTCTATAGATTCCAAATAACAATTTCATAAACTAAGTACCACTTACTTAGTTTATCATTAATCGCAAAATAAATTAAGTAGCTAGAGTGAATGTCAAACAAAGTAGTAGTCTCTATAGATTCCAAATAACAATTCTCATAAACTAAGTACCTTACTTACTTAGTTTATCATTAAAAATAAACTAAGTAGGTAGGAGTGAATGCCTAACAAAGAATCTCTATAGATTCCAAATAACAATTCTCATAAACTAAGTACCACTTACTTAGTTTATCATCGCAAAATAAACTAAGTAGCATTTGCTTAGTTTGCCACAATTTTCAATTTATAAATGCAATAATACTCTCCCTACATATATGTACTCTTTTCTTGTATGCAGTGTTTCACATATAGCTATGGCAGCTAATAGTACTCCAACCTGCCTTCTCAAGAATTTAAAAAGTCAGGGTCGAGTTCTTGTTAGGTCTCTATACTCGAATAATAAAGGTAATCAATTATCGCAGACATTCCTCATCGCTCCATCATAATAGATGGCAACATCCCAAGGAGTGCCAAGAAGTTGTTGAACAAAGTTCTAGGTTAAACAACCCTCTAAATGAGCGAACGATCACTTCTCTCATAGATTGAATCATCTCCCCATATGGGTCCAATCCATGATATAAAATAGCTTTCTCACCACTCAATTCCTCGATGGGTAGTTCTCACGTAACGTCCTCGATCACCTCTTGTATGAGAACTATCCATTTGAGGAATTCGGAGTGGTGAGAAGTTGTCTATATCATGGATTGGACCCATATGGGGAGATGATTCATTCCTAGTAGAGAAGTGATCGTTCGTTCATCTAGAGGGTTGCTTAAGCTGAAACTTTGTTCAATAGCTTAATGGAACTCCTTCGGGATGTTGTCATCTGTTATGATGGAACAGTGAGGAATGTTTGCAGTAATTGAATTAACTTTATTATTCGAGTATAGGACACAACAGGAACTACGACCCTTTTTTTTTCCGGTTGCCGACTCAAGTAGAGATTCCACATAACAATTCTCATAAACTAAGTAGCATTTGTGTAGTTTGCCACAATTTTCAATAAACTAAGTAGCATTTTCAATTATATATGTACTATACTTTGAAACTTAGAAACCCGTTTGACATACACTCAATAGGGGTGAATGTCTAATGCCCCCCAGCTTTAGGACCTGTTATTGATGTTATGTCTCTCACTTAGGCTTAAGCAAATACGTAAACGGTACATTTTTTGTTATTTTTTTGAGGATTAATCGATCATTATCTCTATATGTTCTCCGAGTGCATACTTAGATTAAGTTATCTTAGTCTATTTCGTGTGCTTGAGACCATGGGAGGTGTCAAAAAATTTTCTTGAAACTCATGAAACGTACTCAACGTGTTTTGCACTAGTGACGAGACGCATCCAATAACGGGATAGTAAGCCTTACCCCCGTCCCCGTAGAGATACTAGGTAAATCTAATTCACGCATGAATATCCAAATTAACTTAATGCGCATTTCGTAGTAGTTAAAAATGTCACCGACCGAAGTCGATGTACCGTAGGATACCCAAAGATGGGAGGGGATTAGTCTCACTTTTCGTCGTGTTGGGGTTTTAGATTTCTTAAACAAAGCACTAGAACATACTTGATGATCCGCATGACGGAAGATGCGATGCCCGTGTGTCAAGTGTAAAATCTATTTGGAAGAAAGTCGACGAGATTAAATTCACTTATTTTCTCGTGGATTTGTGGATGGGTACTTCAGATGGACTCATCACGGGAATCGTAAGTGATTGAAAATATTGTGGAACAACCAATTCCACTGGATTCATACGTCAAAAACTATGATCCAAATTGAGATGTTGGTCGATGCTTATGGGCCCTACTACTATCGATCAATAATATGAACCTTCTTCAAGCAAAGGCGAAGCAAGTGCCAAATGATACAAATCACCGCTTTTACAAGTTGCTATCCTAATCTGGGTCGCACAGATCCGGAAAATGATACGAACACCAAGCTTTCAGAAAGGATTTAAGCTCTTACACTTCAAGAATGAGCACGATCAGAAGTGAGAGAGGTTTCAACGATTTGCTCGCTATAATTGGTCAGCTTTACCCAAGGATCATACTCTTCCCGCGAATTATTACGAAGTGAAGAAGATGGTCAAGGGTTAAATATGGGTATCGTAAAATCGATGTCAGTGAGCAGGATTGCATGTTATACTATGGGGAGGACAGAGATAAGGGACAAGCATGATATATGCAATTTCGCGCGCTATAAGGTTACAAAACGTGGGGGGGAAGGAGAAACATGTTCCCGTGAAAATCTTACTATACTTTCCACTTGCACGGCCGAGACTTCAAATGCTATTATTCATGTCGCCTCATACTACTCAACATACGAGTTGGCATCGAACAAGGGATGTCGTGCCCGGTCACCGACTCACCCAAATGGATGGAGATGAATGGAAGAGATTTGATGTAAATTATCCTGAGTTTATGGAAGAAGTTAGGAATGTTAGGCTTGGTATGGCTATCGATGGCTTTTGCCCTTTAATAATTTTAGCCACCAGACTCGGGCACCATACCATTATGGTCGCTATAATCTTCCACCCAAAGATGTGCATGAGGGATCCGTATTTGTTTTTGACTTTACTCATTCCGGGATATAAAAGTCCTACAAAAGACCTTAATGTGTACCTTCAATCGTTAGTGGATGAACTAAAGATGTTGTGGGAGACAGGGGTTCGACGTATGATAAATCGATATGCGAGAATTTTGTGATGAAGGCACCATCATATGGACTATCACCGACTTTTCGCTTTGATGGTTAGTGGTCGGTCAACTCACGGAAGTCATCCTGTCCCAAGTGTATGGGGGATGTGCAAGGCAACCAATTGCGAGATGGGTAAAATGTAGTTTCTTTGAACCGCGTCAGATTCTTGCCTCTTGATCACAATTACGTAAAGATGTCCGCATGCTCAACAAAAATAGAGAAGAAGGGGTTATTCAATGTGGTCATCATGTCAGGCAAAGAGGTCTCGGGTGGTTTGAATCAACTTGATTTTCCTTTACCGGGAAGGAACACAAGAAATTGAGAGCAAATGGGCACGGAAGACTCATAATTGGACACACTTGCCTATATGGTTTGAGTTGTCAGATTGGGGCACACTTTCGCCTCACATTGTATAGATGTCATGCATACCGAAAAGAATGTTTTGAGAACTTGTTTTACACCGTGTTAGATGCGAGTGGTAAAACTAAAGACAATGACAATGCTCAAAAAGATTTGGAGGCATTGAACATTAGGCAAGAATCAGGCTTCACCCTAACACTACGAAAACCTAAAGCTCCATTTTGTCTTACTAAGCAACAAGTTTAAGACGCCTCGTAGTGGGTTAGTGGGTCAAGCTCCTGTGATGGATATGCGTCGAACATAACACGTTGTTGTAAGGTTGAGCAATTGAAAATTTCTGGATTCAAGAGTCACGATTGTCATGTATTCATGCGTAAGTTGATTCCAATTGTATTTCACGAGAGATGTTACCTTAAAAGTTCTCGATGCATCGAATCGAATCACAAATTTCTTTCGAGATATTTGCTCAACTATAATTAAGTACAGTGATGTCGAGCAGATGGAGAAGAATATTGTGCTTACCATGTGCAAGCTTGAAATGATCTTCCCTCCAGGTTTTTTTGACTCGATGGAACATCTGCCTATTCATCTGCCGTATGAACTCAAACTTGGAGGACCGGTGCAATATCGGTGGATGTATCCTTTTGAGAGGTAATATATAAACTGCTAATTGCTTTATCCTGCTCATATTAATAATACTTCAATTTGTCTGCATATTATTTATCGTAGGTATATGCGCCGATTAAAACAAAAGGTCAAGAACAAAGCTCGTGTAGAGGGTTCTATTGCTGAACGATATACAGAGGAAGAGCTTGTCAACTTCTGCTCATTGTATTTTGACGATGTTGTCTCAACGAAGCACAACCGTTTAGGAAGGAATGAGGTTGTTGTCCAATGACTCATGCCGATGATGAAGTTAGTTGTATTCACATATCCCGCTAAACCATTTGGCCCTAGACGACTGACTTACTTAAAGCGAAAAGAGTCAAGATCAGATCTACATACGCGCTTCTAAATATGCCCAAGTATCATCATACATCACGTAAGTCTAAGCTTAATTGCTCTAGTTAGTACAATTTACAAGTGTAGTCATCTCTATATATGTTAAAGACATTTTACTAATATCGCAGTTCATTCGAAGAGGAAGTGTATGCTTCTAACCCAACTTTTACTGCAGCAGAATTGTAAACATTCACTAATGCTAATTTCCAACAATGGTTTAAGAAAAGGGTTGAAGCGAGAGATATTTCGAGCATTTTATAGATGTCATCCAAGGACCTTACAAAGTTGTTAGTTCTTTTCCGGTCAGATCGTGAATGGGTATGATTTAGAGTCGATGACTTTCATGAACTCACATCACCAATTCCGGGGTCAGGTGTTGTTAGGAAGTCGCTACCAAGATTCTCGAGTCCAATTACTATGGTCGCTTTATGGATGTAGTTGTGCTCAATTATCACGGATACAAAAAAAAGGTAGTTACATTTAAGTGTAGCCGGTTTGATATCGAAAAGGGGGTTAAAGTCGATCGTAATAGAATCACAACCGTGGATATCAAGTCGTTGTTAAAGTCCGACGACGTACGCAGTTAGCAAGTCAAGTGACTCAAGTGTATTACGCCCCTAATGTCGTAAATACTCAAGCCCCGGTACACGTGAGTCACTACTAAAACACGCTCATTTAATGCCGATAACATGTTTGGTATGGATGAGGCGTTGCAAGAAGATGTGAGCAACCCATCGGCCAGTAGTGTTCCATGTCAAGATGTGGTGAGTAATCGATGTCATCGACGCATCTAACGATGAGGATGTCGAGGCCAACGTATACACGAATGATTATGTAGTCGCTGAGAGGATGATAACGATGACGAAAACCGATCTCAAACCGAGGATGAGGAAGATACCGAATCCGAGAATGATATACACGCTGATTCTCGATGGGTTTGATGACGCATGAATTGAAAATGAGCTTTCATATTAGTACTTACCATATATTGTTAAACCTTATATTCGTAATCTACCAATTTTGTTATTGCAAGTAGGATATTCATGGCTGACATAGCGGAGGAGGTCACCGAGGTGGTGGGCGATCCTAAGATCGAGACTCGTAGCCACGATGGAGGCTCTTCTTCAAAGCGCGAGTAAGTTATCTTAACTAGGATTTAAATATATCTCAAGTCGCATTAATTACAATGATTATTGAAGTACTATGTTAAATACAATTATTACAGATGCACTTCTCGTCGACGACAATCGAGGGATCGAACCTCAGATCTTTGGTCGTCCACAATAAGAAGGCCACTTACAAAGATTCGTGGATGTCGCTTTCCCAAAGAAGTAAGTGTTAATATATTCGTATTATTTCTATCGCTTATTGCAAAACACAATTCACATACACATATTGTGATACTTTTTCTCAGTAGTATACTAGACCCTTGCATAAGCACACCCTACATGCGATTTGTTTGACGATCTCCCGAGAGGGTGCATGCGTTTCAACAAGATGCTGCAGACGATGCCACTTTTATGCAGACCGTCTTACGGGAGTTCCACGTAGGTTAAGCATATTATCAGTACATAGTTGTATTGGGATAATGAAATCAATTGTTCTTAATTTTAAATAATCTTTTGTTATAGGTTTATTATCAATTTGACCCGAAATCTCTCACCAACGGGCGATGATGTGATCGAGCATCACGTCATCGCTAATTACTTTGATGGCTATATGAGATGCGATGTATATATACCCGGGCAAGCAGGGACCAAATTCGGACCACCATCGAGATCATCACCAAGATAGTCTCCGATTTAGCCTGGGAGGCTATGTGTACGCACTGGGAGGCTGATGACTTCAAGAAAAAGTCCGAAGCAGGCGAAGAAGAACCGTGGTCATCCCTGATAGTACACACCACCGGGTTCTCACTCGCTCGAGGAGGCGAAAGACGGTAATTGAGCTTGATTTAGTTATTTATGTGTCAAGTTCTCACACAAATACTTAAGACCTATTTTATGAATGTTTGTATTAGGCATTGGGGAGGACCTTGGGCTGAGATCCTACCATGCTAGAGTTTTGGGATCGAGCCCACACGCCTAAGGACGAGCGTGCTTTGTCTCAGGCAGCTTTAGCTATACGGGTAAAACTCATCTTACTATTTAGCTTTTAATAATATTCAATCGTAAATAAAATGATATAATTAACATACGTATACGGAATACATTACAGGACCGATTTCAGAAGCTTCGGACGAGCGATAGCTTAGCTGGAGACTATTAGAGGGGTTCTCGAGTTTAGATTCCGCCACCCCTCTTCCCGATATCAGATTAGATCGGGATGAGGAGTCGAGACTATGGGTCGCGTCTCAGATCCCCTACTAGCAAGCAAGATTCGGCAGATATCGAGTGTTAGGTCTGCCGAGGATACCCGCATATACACTTCCTGGAGGTAATATTTTTTTATGTTTCACGAAATTATCCGAATTTATCACATTATATAAATTATTATTAGTAATCGAATTTGTATCTCTTTATAGGCTCCAGCCAGCGCCAGCGTCCGAGAGCACATGTCGGACCATCTCATACGGGCGCTGGCTTGGATGATGATATCTTCCGCTGGTCGATAGGGGCCATGTTTGACAGGTTCCATACCGATCCTGGCTTTTCACGCCGCCAAGCAGCTTGCCTTCCAGCTTCGCCTTCACTAGATTGCTCGTGATATTATAAATAGGGCCTCTCAGCAGAGAGTACGGATTACCTCGAGAGCAGCTTCGACGCTTGAGCGCCGAGATGCTCGGATGGTGATTACCCTCTCGAGGAGGCTTTTCGTCCGCCCCACCTACTCGTATTCTTATTGTTTATGTTTTTCAATTAAGGCTAGTTTGTTAATTAATTCTCTCTCTCTCTCTCTATATATATACACACACATATATATATATATATATATATATATATTAATGATTTATATTTTTATTTTATCATCAAGGTATGGGCGGCGAGCAGTCAAGGTATGCGATGATGATGGCAGAGCACGAGGTCGATTTCCATACACTGTAGCAAAGCAAATGCTCACCACCTCCCCGATGATGATACTTTTTACTAGTTTATAGTTCATTTGTATATATTCATGTTATTGTAGAACTTTTGTATATATTGTATTGTCTAATCAAGGCCTCAGATAACTATTATAAATTATATTGTTTAACATTTATGGAACATTAGCTTATATTTGTAATCGGTTAGCTTATAATACGCTTTGGTGGATATTTGAATGTGAATGTGAATGATAATGAGTCGAAGATTACATTTTAGTGCTATGTTGCATATTTGAATGTGAGATACATGTTTATATTACTGTGTATTGGGTTATGACAGGTTACAGGTACATTAATGGGTTTAAACACCTGGAAACTGAACTTTTAAAATCTATATTTTAAAAAAAAAATTAGATAGTTCCGACGGAATAGGGTAGGTTCGACGGAACGTCCCTCGGAGTTAACAAATAAGAAATTTTTAATAAATGGAATTATGGCCTAATTTTCAGTCGAACATACATTATCTTCGACGGAACATGTCCGTCGTAAAAATGCTATCTTTAACGCAACTTCCGTCGAAGATAATAAGAAGACACTTTTAATAAATATCTAATTATTTTAGTTTTCAGTCGGAAATAGACTATTTCTGAGGAAGTGAATTCGTCGGAAATAGGTATTGTTATATTCGATGAAAACTTTCGTCCTATATATTCTGTCGAAGATAGTTCATGTTCGATGAACTTCTGTCGAAAATACGTCCGCCGAGGATAATGAAATTCCGACAAAATTTGTGATAGATTGTATTTTTGACGCGATTATTTATGACAGAATTTTTAACGGATATTTCCATCGGACATAATATATTTTCGACGTAATAGTCTTATGTCTGACGGATATTTCCGTCGAAATTAGCCGGTTTTCTTGTAGTGTCGAGCCAACGTCTTTGGCACATTATACGATCGTTTTAGGTAAAGAAATATTTGAGTGTTTTAGAAATGGGTTTTATACTTGGGTCAATACAAAATTCGATTTCACACTCTAGGGGTAAGCTAAGAAGTCTTCAGGAATACGTCAGGAAATTTATTAACAATAGAAATATCATTCAAAACTGTGACCCTCATCCAAGACTTGGATAACACATCACATTAATTGATATCTATCAACTTGCCACCGTTATTCACAACGTCCCCTATAAAAAGTTCAGCTTCGGTGCATTCCACACAAGGAAGTCAACAACGAAAGGATCAGGTCTCTTTACTTATGGCTTGATATAACAGTGATTAACTTTTGTGGTTTGGTTGCTTGAATTCGCATAACAGGTTGGATAGGAATATGAAAGCTAACAACCTTACGAAAAGCATGATGAGTAGTTAACCAATCGATTCCTAAAATTACATCAAAGGCAAGTATTTTCAAAGAGATAAGATCGACAAGCAACGTGAAAGTATCGATTTGAATCAGCAAGATTTATAAACAGTGGAGGTAACGAAGGTTTCTCTTAACGGAGTTTCAGCCGATAAATCAAAGTCTAACTTCTCTGGGGTCAAATTAAACGTTGAGCGCAAGCAAGAGAGATAAAAGAATGGGTAAAATAGGTACCTAATAATGTATAAACTTCGTAAGAATTTATAATTAACTAACCCATGCTAACTTAGTTCGGGTTACTCTCTTTTTGAGAAGTCACAAAAATCGCTCTTCATGAAACCACCGACTTTTTTTTGTCTGTATCCGCCTTTGGTGCCACCATCCCAGCTGGACATGACTTTGGTACACGACAAAATCAGACTAGGTGACCTTCTTTCCCATAATTGTAACATGCTTTGGACTGCAACACGAAGTTTGGACTGATATGTCCCTCCCCTCCGCATTTTAAGCATACAATTGGTGGTTATTCTCCTTCCTTGAAAATGGGTGTTGGTGCTGCTGTCTTTCCATCATTGTTGAACCTTCTCTTCTTAAAATTTCCACTCCTATTATCTTGGCCATAATTACCACTGAAGTGATTACCATTACTGGCATGTTGATTCCCTCCACGTTTGTTGTCACCGCTTCGATGACTGCTACCACTGGTATTATCGACTTGTCGGCTGCTCTCTCTTGGTTGGGTTAACTCATTATTGCACTCCAATAACAGAGACCTATTCACAACATCTGAATACAAACACAGTTTATGAGAGATAAGGTATTGGTGTATCTCGAGTTTCAAACCTCTTAGAAACATCCGCGTCATTCTCTCCTCATTATCAACCAAGTGGGACGCAAACTGAGACAACTCGGTAAACTTAGCTTCGTACTTCGCCACGGTCATATTGTTTTGCTCAAGCTTGATGAAATCTACCTCCTTAATGCCACGAATACTTTCAGGAAAGTACTTGTCGTTGAACAATTCTTGGAACTTCTCCCAAGACATCTTCAGTGCGGTAGGTTAAATACGTTTTACAGATTCCCATTAGTAATCTGCCTATGCTCGCAACATGAAGGTGGCAAAGGGAACCTTTTGCTCCTCAGAGCATCGCAAGACATCAAATATCTTGTTGATCTCCTTTATCCACGTCTCTGCCTTAAGTGGTTTTGGCTCTCCAAAAAACTCCGGTGATCCCAGCTCCTTGAACTGCTTAGTGGTGACCGTCCGAGAGTTGTCAGTGTTTCCACCTGCATTTTGGACAGGAGCCGCCTTCGCCTGATGTTGTATGAATTTCATAAAGCCTCTGAACATCCCATCGTTCATCATTTCATCGATGTTATTATTTACCTGAGGATTATTGTCTTCCTGTTGCACATTATCCTAGGTATTGATCGTTGGTGACTCAACGGTCTCATGTGCTTCATTCACGATCTCAACATTTTCGTGATGCCATTTTCAAACACCGTCACAAAACAAGGGTTAATTAACATATCACATATTATCCCTATACTCTGATCGACCAATTAAATACCAAATAAACTTAGGTAGGTCATACTAGCGAAGGAATTCCCCGTCTCTCCCCTCCTATTTCTTGTCTCACATCTCAGCCAGGGATCATATCCCTAAGCTTTGATACCAACTGTGACGCCCCCAACATAGGTATATATCACCCATCTTGAGTTGCAAAATACATGGTACAGAATACAAATACAAACTCTATTATACAAACGTCGTGTAATATATGACAAAACATAGCTAAGAGTTTAAACAGGAATATTGCCTTCTAGACAATATCCACTCTCAAATAGAGTCCTCATTACATTTATTGTCATACTATTTTATAGAATAGTGAGGACTACTATAACCATCTCGAACCATCACTCCGTTCCCCGACTAGTCCCGGCTACGTTCTCATTTCCTGAAGAGAACAATGAAAGCAAAATGGTGAGCTCAACTAGCCCAGTAAGAAATATTATGACTAAGATAATGCAGGATAAATTATCATTAGCCTTCAACAATGTTAAACTGATAAAATACAATAGACATCAAGTTTAACTGCAGTAGAATAAGCAATCCATTAGAAGAGTCAAGTAGAGCATAATAACTACTATCTTCTATGATTTAAAATGTTTTCATCAATTTTTATCACTGAGACTCAGCTTAATAAATAAACCACATCATCGAGTCATCCTGCACTACGGGCCAAGGATATTCATTAAATCATCAATGGTCATGACTATACTGAATAATCCTTGGTCATAATCATACCAAAAACTGTCCATCAATGCACTACAGGCCACTGAAGACTTTTACAACATCATTTATAACATTACAGGTCATGATTATACCGAATGATCCCTGGTCATAATCATACCAAGTCCATCTATGCACGTAAGCCAAAGATGACTTTCATCACAATATAAACATGAGGATGATGACAATGACATAATAATTCAATAAAACAAGTTCAAGATTAAATTTTAAAGATTTATAAGTTAATTTATCCTGAAATCAATTACGTCCGAATTGTCAACATGATACTGCTTTGTGGAGTAAAATTCAAGAATGCTCAGAAGAATATTTCCATGAAAAGATACTAGATGAAGCGCAAATATCCAGGATATTCTACTAATTTCATGGAGTATAGAAGCCAAAACTTTAACCAACTGAGTATAATAGAATATAAGAAACTTCAAATGGATTTTTGCCCGCCATGCGGTAATCCACGTAGACAGATCATTTCCATAATTTAATAAGGAATGAGTACGAAGGATCATTCACCATGCATGCGATAATCCACATAGACAGGTTATTCTAACAGAATTATTAAGAATGGAATAACAGAAGAATTCACCAGGCATGCGATAAACCGCATGCATGTGTTATTCCCAAATGTAATAATAAAGAATAGAACCAAATTTCATGCGTAATCGCACAGCATGTGATATTCCAATGTAATAATAAAGAATGGAACCAGTCATACGTAATCCTCACGAGATAGGATGTTCCAACGAATAATAAAGAATGGAACCAGTCATGCGTAATCCGTAAATGCATGGATGTTCCAATGTAATAATAAAGAATGGAATAACACGAATTCATCGTGGCATGCGATAGATCTTGCATGACAGGTTATTCCAATAGAATAATAAAGAATGGAATAACTGAAGAATTTCACCATGTATGCGGTACTTCGCATAGACAGATTATTCCAACATAATAATAAAGAATGGAATAATAACTCTTACGAGTATTGAAAGAAAATAACTCTCTTCATGAATACGAAAGAATAATACCCCTTACCTTAGAAGAAACTGGATATTGGAATAGTGAGGTAGCAGACATCTCTTCTTCTTTCTCTCTATAATCTATAATAATTGCTCTAAAGCTTTAGTGAATTGGTGAGAAATGAAGGAAGAATGAGCTTCTATTTATAGAAAAATATAGTTTCAATAATTTCACGTTTTGGGGCTCGAAATATTACAGTATAATTCCTTCCTCTTTTTCTTCATTTTTAATTTTGTCCTGCAAGTATTATCAAACTTGCACCACCTCCCCTAATAATAAATAATGTGAATCAATAGTTCAATCATGTGAATCAATAGTTATAATCATGTGAAAATATGAATTACAGTATAGTACCTCCATCTATACCTCCATTTTTAACTTAGTCATGCAAGTATTATCAATCTTGCACCAACTCCCCTAATAGTACAAGAATGTGAATCAATAGTACACACATGTGAACAAGTAGTTATAATCATGTGAATTAATAGCAATTAATTGCTCATTTATCCGATTAATTACCCGACTGGTCAGTATAACTTCCAGACATCAATTAATATCGAAATAAATGTCGATTTCTACTAACACTAATAATTCCAACACAATGGAACTATCAATTTCATCTTTAATCAACACGAACTTATTCATCATTAATATTATAACTCACAATATTTAACAACCAGGTCATTCCCAAGAAAGAGGGGGCTTTCCGACAAGGATTTCTCCTTATTGGCGCACAATTAGATGACCAAACCTCTCCTTGACAGAACTTCTAGACATTGTAAATATTGCAATTTAATAATATGAATAACTTTGTCGTCTCAATTATTGATTTAATAATATATCATATTATTCAGATGTCACTGTGACAATAATCGAATCAATAATATGAGAGATATGATGCAACAATTACTGTAGCAATAATTGAGTATAACTGAGTGACTTCTGCCGTAAGCATCAATAATCAATACTGCAGTACTACTACTTACCACGCCATGCAATATCTTGCACTTTTACTACCGGGTAGTTCAACAGTTTTAATGGTAACACTTTTGCCGTTATTTTTAATAAAAGATAATTATGTCGTTTTCTTACTACGACAATACTTCTGTTGTGGGGCCCACCAATGATTGTGCCGTCATACGAATATTCCCTATTAGAACGAATATTCCCCGACCAATCGAGTATTATATAACCACTTGCTTACTTTACAAAATTTGTAAATATTACCCACAACTATAACATTATATCAAATCCACACCATAATATTCGAAAAAAATATTTCGAGAAATTTAAATCTTTATTCATAAAATCTGGGGTCTCACACTACGACCCACCCAATGTGGGAATATATGACTAAAAATGGAGAATCCTAACGGGTGAGATCATACCAGCACTAATGCACCGGATCCTATCAGAACTCCGTAGCTAAGCATGCTTGGGCGAGAGTAGTTCTAGGATGGGTGACCCCTGGGAAGTCCTCATGTTGCACCTTTTCTTATATTTTTTTTGCAATATCCAGTGAAAAAAAGAGTGTATTAGAGAACGTGTCTTGGTAAATGTTGGATAAAATCTAATTACGCACAACACGCAAGTATATGTGGTCAATAAGTAATATAATAGTAAGTAGAGTATCATTCCCACAGAGAAATCAGTAAGAATTTAACCTTCACAATTACCAGTTTCCTATTAATCCCAATTTTATTAAACTATCCAAATTAATGATTAAAATTATAAATTCTCAATTATTAAAAATACTAAAATCGTAAAACAATAACAAAAATTGAATTCCTAAAAAAGTATCGGAGAATTAGGCTTACAACTTCACCCTAAGCTTCACTCTGGTTATTATCCTTTATTCCAGTTTAACTTATTATCCCAGTTTAATAATCAAGAACACTAAATGAGAATTAGCCACCTCTCGATGCACTAACACCATAATAACTTAAATCCTCAATTAAGATAGAATTAAGTTAAATACCTTAATTAACTAACTCACTATATCTCTATGTAATTACAATTAAAGAAAGTTTAAGTTCAAGTTCTCTACCCGATTACATGTGATGTTAAGCATATCTCTACCCTAATATTCATCAAGATTCTATTCATTCATAGAATTCAAGAACACATGATATATTAACTAAGTCTAGACTCGTACTTCCTCTCTCGAATCCATACAAGTCCACACAGAATTGTTGATCAGACAATTCATAAATTCAAACACAGATTAATATAGATAAACATGATACTAGCTTATTAAATTAAAAATCAAAGTTACATAACCATCGTTTCACTTAAAGATCCATCATAAGCCTAAAAAGTAATTTAGCTCATCATAAATGACATAAACACTAAATAAATTAAAGATATCATCCTTTTAATTACAAATAAACTAAAAGAAAAGAATAAATCCAGAACCGCCCTTTTCTTCATCTCAGTTTGCAACTGATACGAAAAATCCTTCAAAATCTTCTCTCCAATGCTTGCTCTGAAAAATTTGTATTCTTGTTCTCTGTTGATTGTCTTTTAATGGCTATCTCTCAATATTGTTATTCTTCATTGGATATAACACTAAGACTTGTATTCTGATCGGACATCCTTGCTAATACATGTCCCAAACCATCACAAATACTAACATAGTAGTCTTTGAAACCGACTGAATAATTGCAAAATCCGGACCCCCGCCTTGGCGGGGGTGTTTCTTCACAATTAGCCCGCCCCGGCGGGCATAGCTTCTGTCTTCAGAGTATTGGATCCCCCACCCCGGCTAGGGTATAAGGCTTAAAAACACCAACCCCGGGGGGCACACCTTCCGCTAGTTGGTCATGTAATGCTTTAAACTTGCTAAGTTATTTCCACAATTGCACCCCTTTTATGATCAAATGCCACACCACCAAACCTACACACTAAATAACAATAAACAAGTAAACTAAGACATAAATGCAATGAATTAACACCGATTAAGCTTGAATTAGGAACTGATTCGCAGGTATAAAGCCCACTTATCAAAATCCCCCAAACTTAAATCGTGCTAGTCCTCGAGGACAAAACAAAAAAAAACATGCTATACAATGAAATGCAATGATATATAGTGCATCTAATCTAAAATGCCTATAAATCCAACAGTGTCATATAATCAAATTATTCCTCTGGCCTCGGAGAAATAAAGCAAACACTACAACACATTATATTAAAACCAATCAATAATTCCTTATTAATCTTCGAATCTTAAACCATTATCACTGGTATAGTGTGTGTATGATCAACATCCGTGCTAACTAATACAGATTCAAATTCAATACATAACCAATTTCTTATAAGGAATTATACAGAGTAAACTCAAAAAAATTCAAACGCAGAGGAGTTCCAACTAAAACTAAGCAATCACCATTATCAAGGGTTCACACAAGGTACTTATGCTTTATTTTTATTCATATATATATATATATATATATATATATATATATTCAACGGGGGATTTTTTCACTTATTTCCCATTTTATTATATATATTTTTTTAACCATGACTATGCAATGTCTCATTCCATTAGGCTAACAGTGCTACTCCTTAGCGAACTTTCGACCAACGACTCTTAGACCATATAAGACCTTAGGGTGCTAGGTGTAAAGACACTCCCTCGGGCGTACTTGCTCAAGTAACAAGGCCCCAAAACAAGACTAGCCACGAATTTATTTATTTTATTTTATTTTATTTTAGATAAAGCTTATGTACCCCACATTTCTCCCCCCAAACTAAGGTTTTTGCCTAATTCTTTATCTTCACAGCCTATCCTTGTCATTTTCTCATTTACACTAACATTGTCCTTTAAAAACCCTTTATGTATCAATTTGAACTAATCAATGACACCACATATGTTATTAGCGTATACCCTTTTTATATCGGGCCAAACAAGAATAAGATCCAATTCATAACAGAAACTACATCAAGGTTCTAATAATCAGTACTGTAATTGTCGACTTAATCTCAATCTCATCATTGGCCAAAATAAAATGAACTACAACAACTATTGGACATATGTAAAATTAACATAATATTTAACTAGTTTTTTTTATATGTATGGTAGCATAACATGAGTGCAACAATAAATAAAAACTATTTATGCAACAATAATTAAACACTATTTATGCTCCTAAGCTACTATGCAACTATATGATTACATGAATGCAACATTTGATAATCCTAAAACTAATAATGAACTACTATATGCAATCCTAACTAATGAATACAAACATAGAAACATGAAATTAAAACCCCCCAAACTTGAAAATTACAATGCCCTCATTGTATAGATATAGCAATAAAAATATGAGGACTTCCCTATAATCACTTGAGCCTGGGGTGGTGGTGTGTGTTTTTCTTCATTGGAGTCATGTAGTGGAAATCGTGGCATTGGGGCTGGCTATTGGTACGGGAATTGAGCAGCGGGATAGAAGCTTTGGAGCGTCGCATTCAATGAGGTGAACAATAGGTTCATGGCTTCAAACATGTGGTCATGTCTAGCTGCAAGTCAACGCATCTCTCTTCGTGGTATCTTATTTTACTCATCCATTAGACGTTGAAAGTTGAGGAACTGAGGGCTAGATATAGATTCGGCCTGCGGTGCCTTTGTTCCTTCCTCTCCAATTGGTGCCACCTCTTGGAACTCTTCGTCCTCAAAGATGTCAAAAGCATCAGCCTCATCCTCTGTAGCGGATGGAAATATAAAGCCTAATCCTCTAGGATGTGACTCGCCTCTGGGCTATACCTCATACCGTTCAATCATTCTTGAATCCAGTGTCTGAAGTGGCATTTGAGTGATCCCATCATCCGACCATCGAACTCCCGCTTGCCTACATAACCCACAAATAAGTGATGTGTGTGGCAAGCGGCCCTAGAATTGTCCTCATAAGCACCGTCGAATTAAAAAACTTATTATCGCCCCGACATCGATGATGAAATCTTGTACAATGGAAAACAAGAGCACTGCCGTCTCCTTGGTCACGTCGGACGTGTGTGTGGTTGGAAATAATTTGGTTCACAAGAATGCATACCATATATTGCCATATCTTCTGAGATCCTTGCTATGAAAAATTGTGCCTCCTTTATGACCTTTGATCCATGTTGTACCCAGTTTTGTCATTTCCTTCATAATAACCTCGTAATTCGGATCATGATCACGTAAATGAGCATACTGGCAATGCCTAGGCACCCTTAACTGATAGTATGTGTTGATGGCATCGGCACTGAATGGGACTAATCTTCCCTGCACAAAAACGTTGAAAGGGGCCCTGTCCTCCGTGTTAACATAAAATTCTTTGACCACACTTACAACGGAGGCCTTAGGTTCCTCCGTGAACTTATTCCACCCCTTCTGATATATCTGTTGCATCATTTCATCGTCGACGTGGTCCGGTGCCAACCCCCGCTCCGATGTGAGAGCATTGGACACCATGTAATCATAACGGTCGGCGGTGGTGGCACTTATAAATTTACGTTAGTTGAAGGTTCGTGATGGTGGTGTTGTTCCGAAACTCTCTCCCCGTTGCCTCTTTGATGTGGGTTTGGATTCCATTGAATACAAGAAGCCCTATCAACAATATTCCCCCCCCATACTTCACTCACACAATCTAAAAAACATTTGGTGTGCACAATGTTTTATCCCCCCAACTTGATGAATTTGTGGTAACCATAGTGATAGAAGGTGAAGAATTGAAAAAAACTTACTCACTCTTAGTGTATCTCCAAATTTTTGCTCAACCCTAATCTTGAACTTCTGAGTAGTGTAAATTTAGTTTGGTGAGGGAGAGGTTTTATAGAGATGGAGATATATGAGTTGAAGTAATGGAGTGAAGTAGTGGGGAAGTGGGTAATTGTGCTAATGAAGTGGATGATGGAGATGAGTTTTGCAAAACGTGGGTATAAAGAATGGAGAATATGGATTAGAGTGTGAATCGTATGTGACGAAGAAGTAGTAGTGGAGTGAACTGATGTAGGTGGGGTGTTGCAATTGGAAACTATGTAGGAGTGGGTATATGGAGATGTAACTGCCGAAAACTGCTTGTTCAAATTCAGGACCCCCGCCCCGGCGGGGGGTAGTACGCCTAAAAGGCCCACCCCGACGGGCATACCTTCTGTTATTGGATTGGAGACCCCTGCCCCAGCGGGGGTGTTATGCATTAGGGATCCCGCCCCAGCTGGCATGCATTCTATTAACCAAATTGGGAGACCCTCGCCCCACTGGGAATGTTGGGCTTGAAGGGGCCTGCCCTGACGGGCTTGTACTCTGTAAATGGCCTCTAGTTTGCATAATTCTTCCCTGTAATTCCAAACCATGATCATATTAAGTTCCTGTAGTACCATGAAACATAGATGTGAGTAGATTTTGAGCAATTTTAAGCATGGTGGTAGGATTTATCTAAAAATGACTTATACTTTTAACTACTAATTATTGAATTAACATGGATTGATTCTATACTAAATAATATTCTAAACTATCATCTAACTAGTATGGATAAAACTACTGAGAACGAAAGTAAAATTGAGTTGCCTCCCAACTAGCGCTTGATTTTAAGTCTTTCAGCCTGACTACTCCCTGTTTATGGTACGTCGGCTAGTGTGATTGCAATGACATCCATATTAGAATCGCCACCTAAAATAATAATGCTTTAGCCTTTGACCGTTGACCTTGAATGTTTCCAACAGATTCCTAATGTAGAGTTCAACGGCGCCATGTGAGAAAACTCTTTTGATGCTAAATGGACCCGACCATCGTGATTTTAGCTTCCCTAGGAATAACCTCAACCTTGAGTTGAACAATAGTACTGATTGCCCTGGCTCGAACGTTCTTTGCATGATTTTCTAGTTGTGCCATTTCTTGACCTTTTCTTTGTATAACTTCGAGTTCTGGTAAGCTTGAAGTCTGAATTCATCGAGCTCATTTGTTAGTTCCCAGAGGCACAATAGTTATCTAGAAGAGGGGTTGAATAGATATTTAAAATTCTTCTCTAAATACTTTCTTAGTTTTGTTAATGATTCAAACACATTGGAATTAAGATTTGTTTGAACTCTCTCTTAGATATGATGAGTTAATGAGAGTGAGGTAGTTATAACAGTTATAGCAGTTATGGCAAGAATGTAATAGATACAACAGTTTTAAGTGGTTTAGAGCACTTAAAGCTCCTAATCCACTCTTCTACTCCTCGAGTAGGAAATCCACTAAGAATATCTTTTACACTTTATGAATCTAACAGATTCCTTCTAGACCAGCAGTCTAGGCACTTCTTAGTTCACTTTTGAACTCTTCAAGTCCAGCAGAATTGGTTCTTCACAGATCACTTAGAACTCTTCAAGTCCTCCTAACTTGGAACTTCTTACTTCACTTGGTTTGTAGTTGATGAGTTCTTGATTGGTGCTACTCAGTTGTCGTTAAGCTCTTATTTGAAAGAACTGAGTAGCTGATCAAGCTTTCTCTTTTTCAGATCGTAGAGTTGAGAGTTTAGCGGTGGGTGTCTTTTAGCATTTTGTTCAATGCTTGCACACTTTTTCTTCTGCTAATGTTTTGCATATATGTGATCCTTGAAATGTATCTGTTGAAGATATTCGTTTGAAGCAATAAATATGTTTAACATTTCTGAAATTTGATGGAGACTTTTCTACACATCTTCTGATTAGTATTCTGGCCCACTGACACAGCAGACTGCCATCTCACCTAACACCTAAAAAGGTGTTTTCCTCTGACCCATGATACTTTCCTTAGCTTCTTCAATACATTTCTTTATTGTATACTAAGGATATCTTTTGTGTCATTGGGACTAGTGAGGACTTCAATGTTTTTAACCCATTCCACATTTGTTGGGATTTATCTTTAAATAAATGGGCAAGGTTCGATGCTTCTGACATAAACATATGATGCACTTCGATTTCTCTTAAGGACTTGGCACACTACGATCTTCACTTGCTTGTCTTGCAGACTTTATGTTTTCGAGAGCACACTACGATCTCTGAGTTGGCTCGGTAAACATTTGGACCATTCCACGATTTTTGGAGAGGCCCTTAAAGGCAGACACACTATGATCCTAGATGCTCTACGATTCTGCCTTGGCTTCTGCAAACTCTCAATCAGCTCAATAGACTACTATTTTGTTGAAGCCTATCTATTACATCTCAAGACATAGATCAACCTAACATCTTTGATCTCCTCATAAATACATTCATTTAGAGAATGATAAACATAAAATGCTTTGATCAACTTAACAGATTTGATCTATCACTAAGTCCTTGTACATATATTCATTGAAGGACTTTACATAAAATCATGAGCATTTACTTTAAACATCAAATCAAAATATGCAGTTTCCCAACATCATTTAGTTGAAGTAGTCTCTTTTCACCCTCAGCTGCTTGATTGAAGTTAAGTTTCTGAATAGCCCAATAGGCTTTGTGTTATAACTCCACAGGCAGGTGACATGCTTTACCATAGACCAATTGATATGGTGACATACCAATTGGTATTTTGTACGCAGTTCTGTAGGCCCATAGTGCATCATCTAATCTGAGAGACTAGTCCTTTCTATTCGGGTTCACCACCTTTTCCAAGATTCTTTTCACCTCCCTATTTGAAACTTCAGCTTGCCCACTTGTTTGGGGATGATATGTCATCGCCACCTTATGGTTGACCCCATACTTCGCCAAGAGAGCTGTAAATGATCTGTTGCAGAAGTGACTACCTTCATCACTTATAATTTCTCTTGGCGTGCCAAATCTTGTACATATATTCTTTTGCAAGAATTTAAGGACCACTTTGGCATCGTTAGTTGGGAGTGCAACGGCTTCAACCCATTTTGATACATAATCAACCGCAAATAATATCTACTGATTGTTGAACGAGAATAGGAATGGTCCCCTGAAATCCATGCCCCATACATCGAAAATCTCAACTTCTAAGATTGTTTGTAGTGGCATCTCATTCCTTTTCGATATGTTGCCCCACCCTTTGGCATCTATCACATCTTTTTACGAACTGGTGGACATCTTTAAATAATATAGGCCAATAAGACCCAGCTTAAAGAACTTTCGTCGTTGTTCTCTCACTACCGTAATGTCCCCCATATGCAGGCAAATGACATTCATGAAAAATGTTATATAGGGCACACATATTCTAATTATCTTATCAGCGCACTGTTTAAATAGGTATGGCTCATCCCAGATATACCACTTGACGTCATGTAGGAATTTCTTTTTTTGCTGACGTGTAAGATCAGGGGGAAGTTTATTTCTCACTAGATAATTAGCAAAATCCGCGTACCATGGAAATTCCACATTGACTCCAAATAGTTGCTCATCCAGAAATGACTCATTTATTACACACCTATCCTCTTCATTTTGACCCTAATTTTCTAGCCTCGATAAATGTTTTGCAACTTGATTCTCTGTCCCCTTTCTATCTTTTATTTCCAAGTTAAATTCCTGTAGAAGGAGAATAGATGTAATAAGGCGTGGCTTAGCATCTTTTTTTAAAATTAAGTACCGAATAGCCGAGTGATATGTATAAACTACCACCTTTGTTCCGATCAAATATTCCCGGAATTTATCAAATGCATATACTACTACAAGCAATTCCTTTTTTGTAGTGGTGTAATTCATTTGGGTCTCCGTGAGTGTCTTACTTATATAGTATATAGCATGAAACACCTTCTCTCGGCGTTGACCCAAGACAGCCCCAACCGCATAGTCACTTGTATCACACATTAACTCAAATTGAATTGTCCAATCTGGTGCTACGATAACTGGGGTTGTAGTCAATTTCTTCTTTAATAGCTCGAATGCTAACTTACAACCCTCATCAAACTTAAAAACTGAATCCTTCTCTAAAAGATTGCACAATTGTTTTGCAATCTTAGAGAAGTCTTTTATAAATCTCCTGTAGAACCCGGCATGTCCAAAAAAACTGTGTATTCCCTTAACTGAAGTTGGTGGTGGAAGCTTTTCCATCATTTCCAGCTTTGCTTTATCAACCTCTAGTCCTTTTGCTAAAACCTTGTGACCCAAAATTATTCTTTCCTCAACCATGAAGTGGCACTTTTCCAAGTTAAGTACCAAATTTGTTCATGTGCATCTTTTTAACACCATCACCAAGTTCTCTAAACATGCATCAAAATCGTCTCCATAGACAGAAAAGTCATCCATGAAGACTTCCACATTTTTCTCCACCATGTTCGAGAAGATGGTCATCATACACCGTTGGAAGGTAGCGGGTGCATTACACAAGCCGAAAGACATTCTCCTGAATGTGAATGTGCCGTATGGGCACGTGAAAGTTGTCTTCTCTTGATCTTTAGGAGCAATGACTATCTGATTATACCCTGAATACCCATCTAATATGCAGTAAAATTCGTGGCCCGCAAATCTATCCAACATCTGATCAATAAAAGGCAAAGAGAAATGGTCTTTTCGGGTTGCCTTATTCAATTTCCTATAATCCATACAAACCCTCCAGCCAGTTACTGTCCTCATTGGAATTACCTCGTTGTCATCATTTTGTACCACGATCATTCCTCCTTTTTTTGGCACACATTGCACCGGACTGACCCACTTACTTTCAGAAATTGGGTAGATGATACCGGTGTCCAACCATTTCAGTATTTCTTTCTTCACAACTTCCTTTATAATTGGGTTGAGCCGTCTCTGTTACTCCACCGTTGGCTTTGAATCCCCTTCCATCAGAATTTTGTGCATGCAAAAGGATGGGCTAATTCCATTGATATCTGCGATTGTCCATCCTATAGCCGATTTATGTTCTCTAAGCACCCTCAACAACTTACTTTCCTGCAATTTGTTAAGCGCGGTATAAATAATAACAGGTAAAGTATTAGAATTGCCTAAATACACATACTTAAGGTGTTTAGGTAGTGGCTTTAGCGCAAGGGCATGTGGCTCCTCCAATGATGGTTTCATTCTTTTGCGGCTCTTTCCTCTGTGTGTAATGGTTCAAATGGTGCTTTAAATCTGCTAACTCGTGGCGGAGAGTCTAACATCTGCAAGTAATCCACAAATTTTGGATCATCCAAATCTTCAACTCCCAATAATGTCGTTTCTAATGGATCATTAGACAAACTTTTACCCATGTCTTCGCTGATTATCTGGTCACTGATATCCATCCTAAAACACTCTTCTTCGTCCGTAGGGAATTTCATGGCCTTGAAAACATTAAACTTTACTTCTTGATCTTGGACCCTCATAGTTAGCTCACCTTTTTGTACATCGATGAGTGTCCTACCCGTAGCCAAAAATGGTTTCCCTAGGATAATTGGGATATTCTTATCTTCCTCAAAATCCAGAATTATGAAATCCGCGGGGAATATAAATTTGTCAACCTTGACCAATATGTCCTCCACAATGCCTCTCGAGTATATGACTGACCTATCCGCTAACTGCAATGAGATGTTCGTAGGCTTTGGAGCAGGTAGACCTAATTCTGTATACACTGATAATGGCATAAGGTTTACACTTGCTCCCAAATCACATAAACACTTGTTGAACACCATGTTCCTAATTGTGCATGGGATGGTAAAACTCCTTGGATCTTTCAACTTTGGTGGTAATTTTTGCTGTAAGACTGCACTACACTCCTCTGTTAATGCCACTATTTTGAAATCTTCTAACTTCTTTTTCCTGGACAGAATACCCTTCATAAATTTCGCATAACTTGGCATTTACTCTAGGGCTTCTGCAAAAGGGATGTTAATATGAAGTTTCTTAAACACTTCTAAAAAAGTTTGCGAATTGCTTATTTAATTTCTTCTTTTGGACTCTCTGCTGAAACGGCGGTGGAGGATACACAACTGGCTTGTCATCTAACTTTGTTTGCTCGATCTTCTTTTCCTCACCCTATTTTTCCTCAACCACTTTGTCATCTGGTTTAACTGAATTTTCTGCACTTTTCCCATCTAAATGTTTTCCACTTCTCAACGTGATTGCCTGACACTATTCGTTATTTCCCTTTGGATTTCTTTTGGTGTTACTCGGTAGAGTCCCTTGTGGTCTATTGTTTATTGCCAAGGCAATTTGTCCCATCTGATTTTCTCGATTCTTGATGGGTATATCTTGCGATTTCATGGCTATTGCTTGGTTTTTCGTAGCTGCCTCATTGCTTGTTATATACTTTGACAACAACTCCTCTAAATCTAGTTTCCTCTCTTGATGTTGAGCTGGTTGTTGTTGATTCTGAAATCCTGGGGGATAAGATGGTCGTGGAGCTTGCTGATGCTGATTATTACTCCATGAAATATTTGGGTGATTCCTATTCACCGGATTGTATGTATTTTGGTACATGTTCTATGGAATCCCGTTATAGCTACCCACAAATTGTCCTGACGCTGGGTTGATTGTACGTTGATCAGTCAGATGTTCACCCACGCACAATTCACAAATAACTGCAACTTGTTGTGTCTGTACCCCTGACAAAGCATCCAACTTCTTAGAGAGTCTTTGAAATCACAATCATTGCTATTTTGTCATTACTCCATCTAACTCTAACACTCCAGCTGCCTTTGCGTGTGTCAACCTTATCGTGGGCCACTGGTAGTTGTTCACCGCCATTATTTCTATCAATTCGTATGCCTCTTCATAACTTTTTGCCATAAATGCCCCACCTGAAGCTGCATCTATACTAGTTCTGATATTTTCGTTCAACCCGTTGTAGTATGTGTTCTTCTGCAGCCATTTGGGTAATCCGTGATGTGGGCACTTTCGGAGAAACTCTTTATATCTCTCCCATGCTTCATATAGTGATTCCCCATGCTGTTGTTCAAACATGGTAATCTCATTTCTCATTTTTGCCGTCTTTACTGGTGGGAAAAATTTTGCAAGAAATTTCTGAGCGAGGTCTTCCCATGTAGTTATTGATCCCGATGGTAGAGAGTGTAACCAACTCTTTGCCTTGTCCCGTAAAGTGAATGGGAACAAGAGAAGACTAACTGCGTCATCTGACACCCCATTATACATGAAAGTGTCAAAAATCTCCAGGAATCTGACTAAGAGTTCGTTCGGATCATCATTTGCCAAACCCCAAACTGAACCAAATTTTGAATCATCTGAATAGTCCCAGGCTTGATTTCAAATGTATTCGCGACTATAGCAGGCCTGGTGATACTCGACTGCAACTCAGTCACCGTAGGTGTAGCAAAGTCCCTCAATGTTTTCTGGTCTTCGGTAGCCATTGCTTCTTCTTTTTCAGAGTTTTCGAAGTCTTCTCTTGTTTCCTTGATCCACTTACTTAGCCTTTGAAACTGTTTCTAATTGTTGTCCTCAAAAGGAAGCAAGTTTGGATTTTTGGACCACGTTTGCATAAACCAACTTCAAAAACCTGAAATAAGACGAACAAAACAAAAAAAATAAAAATGTTTATGTAAAATTGGACTAATTAAACTGATATCGTAAAATATTAAAATCTATACTAATAATCACCGGAAACGACGCCAAAAACTTGTTGGGTAAAATCTAATTACGCACAACACGCAAGTATACGTGGTCAACAAGTAATATAATAGTAAGTAGAGTATCGTTCCCACAGAGAAATCAGTAAGAATTTAACCTTCACAATTACCAGTTTCCTATTAATCCCAATTTTATTAAACTATCCAAATTAATGATTAATATGATAAATTCTCAATTATTAAAAATACTAAAATTGTAAAACAATCACAAATCGCAAAAACTGAATTTCTAAACAAGTATCGAAGAATTAGGCTTACAACTTCACCCTAAGCTTCACTCTGGTTATTATCCTTTATTCCAGTTTAACTTACTATCCCAGTTTATTAATCAAGAACACTAAAGTAGAATTAGCCATCTCTCGATGCACTAACACCATATTAACTTAAATCAACAATTAAGATAGAATTAAGTTAAACACCTTAATTAACTAACTCACTATATCTCTATGTGAATTACAATTAAAGAAGGTTTAAGTTCAAGTTCTCTACCCGATTACATACGATGTTAAGCATATCTCTACCCTAACATTCATCAAGATTCTATTCATTCACAGAATTCAAGAACACATGCTATATTAACTAAGTCTAGACTCAGACTTCCTCTCTCAAATCCATACAAGTCCAGACAGAATTGTTGATCAGACAATTCATAAATTCAAACACAAATTAATAGATAAACTGGATTATAGACTATTAAACTAAAAATCAAAGTTACATAACCATCGTTTCACTTAAAGATCCATCATAAGCCTAAAAAGTAATTTAGCTCATCTTAAATGAAATAAACACTGAATAAATTAAAGATATCATACTTTCAATTACAAATAAACTAAAAGAAAAGAAAAAATCCAGAACCACCCTTTTCTTCAGCTCAGTTTGCAACTGATACGAAAAATCCTTCAAAATCTTCTCCCCAATGCTTGCTCTGAAAAAAACTGTATTCCTGTTCTCTGTTGATTATCTTATAATGGCTATCTCTCAATCTTGTTATTCTTCATTGGATATAACACTAAGACTTGTATTCTGGTTGGTAATTCTTGCTAATACATGTCCCAAACCATCACAAATACTAACATAGTAGTCTTTGAAACCAACTGAATAACTGCTAAATCCGGACCCCCGTCCCGGTGGGGGTATTTCTTCACAATTAGCCCGCCCAATGCATAGCATAGCTTCTGCCTTCAGAGATTGAACCCCATTTCTACGGGTGTAAGGCTTAAAATGCTCATACTAATGGGCATACCTTCTGCTAGTTGGTCATGTAATGCTTTAAAGTTGCTAAGTTATTGCCACAATTACACCCCTTTTATGATCAAATGCCACACCACCAGACCTACACACTAAATAACAATAAAAAAGTAAACTAAGACATAAATGCAAGGAATTAACACCGTTAAGCTTGAATTAGGAACCGATTCGCGGGTATAAAAGCCACTTATCAGTAAACTATCATGCACAACGTAAACATCACTACGTTACACCCATATGTGGAAATATAGGAATAAAAATGGAGGATCCTAACAATTGCGATCATACCAGTACTAATTTACCAGATCCATTAGAACTCCGACGTTAAGCGTGCTTGGGCGAGAGTAATACTAGGATGGGTGACCCCCTGGGAAGTCATCGTGTTCTACCTCTCTTTTATATTTTTTTGTCTAATTCGTTGAAAAAAAGAGTGTACTAGTGAACGTGTTTTGGTAAAAGCGCATACACGACGTAAATGTCACTACGTCCCATCCACATGTGGGAATATAGGAATCAAAATGGAGAATCTTAACGGGTGCGATCATACCATCACTAATGGACCAGATCCCATCAGAACTCTGAAGTTAAGCATGCTTGGGTGATAGTAGTACTAGGATGGGTGACCCCTTGGGAAGTCCTCGTGTTGCACCCTTTTTAATATTTTTTTTGCAATATTCGGTGAAAAACGAGCGTACTAGTGAACGTGTCTTCATAAACGCGCATGTACAACGTAAATGTCACTACGTTCCACCCATATATGGGAATATCAAAATAAAAAAGGAGAATCCTAAAGAATGTCATCATACCAGTACTAATTTACCAGATCCATCAGAACTCCAAAGTTAAGCGTGCTTGGGCAAGAGTAGTACTAGGATGGGTGATCCCTTGGGAAGACCTCGTGTTGCACCTCCTTTTAAATTTTTTTGTGTAATTCGTTGAAAAAAATGGTGTACTAGTGAACGTGTCTTGGTAAACGCGCATGCACGACGTAAATGTCACTACGTCCCACCCACATGTGGGAATATAAGAATTAAAAAGGAGAATCCTAACGAGTGTGATCATACCAGCACTAATGCATCGGATCCCGTCAGAACTCCAAAGTTAAGTGTGCTTGGGCGAGAGTAGTACTAGGATGGGTGACCTCCTAGGAAGTCCTCGTGTTGCACCATTTTATATATATTTTTTTGCGATATTCAGTGAAAAAAGAGCGTACTAATGAACGTTTTGCACCTTTTTTATAATTTTTTTGTGATATTCAGTGAAAAAAAGCGTACTAATGAACGTGTCTTGGTAAACATACATGCACGACATAAATGTCACTACGTCCCACCCACATGTGGGAATATAGGATTAAAAATGGAGAATCCTAACGACTGCGATCATACCAGTACTAATGCACCGGATCCCATTAGAACTCCGAAGTTAAGCGTGTTTGGGTCATAGTAGTACTAGAATGGGTGACCCCCTGGGAAGTCCTCTTGTTGCACCCTTTTTTATATTTTTTTTATGATATTCAGTGAAAAAATAGCGTACTAGTGAACGTGTCTTGATAAACGTGCATGAACGACATAAACGTCACTACGTTCCACGTATACCTTGGAATATAGGAATAAAAATGGAAAATCCTAACGGATGCGATCATACCAGTACTAATTTACTAGATCCATCTAAATTTTTGAAGTTATGTGTGCTTGGGTGAGAGTAGTACTAGGATGGGTGACCCCTTGGGAAGTCCTCGTGTTTCACCTCCTTTTCTATTTTTTTGTGTAATTCAGTGAAAAAAGAGCGTACTAGTGAACATATCTTGGTAAACGTGCATGGTGCGATGTAAATGTCACTACGTCCCATCCACATGTGGGAATATAGGAATAATAATGGAAAATCCTAAAGGGTGCTATCATACCATTAATAATGCACTGGATGCCATCAGAACTCCGAAGTTAAGCGTGCTTTGGCGATAGTAGTACTAGGATGGGTGACCCCCTGGGAAGTACTCGTGTTGCACCTTATTTTATATTTTTTTGCGATATCAATGAAAAAAGAGTGTACTAGTGAATGTGTCTGGGTAAACCTGCATGCACGAAGTAAATGACACTACGTTCCACCCACATGTGGGAATATAGGAATAAAAATGGAGAATTCTAACGAATGTGATTTCACCGATACTAATTTATCATATCCATCAGAACTCTGAAGTTAAGCGTGCTTGGGCGAGAGTAGTATTAGAATCGGTGACCCCCTGGGAAGTTCTCGTGTTGCACTTTTTTATAAATTTTTTGCGAAATTCAGTTAAAAAAGAGCGTACTAGTGAACGTGTCTTGGTAAACACGCATGCACGACGTAAACGTTACTACGTTCCACCCATATGTGGGAATATAGGAATAAAAATGGAGAATCCTAACGGATACAATCATACCAATACTAATTTACCAGATCCATTAAAACTCCGAAGTTAAGCGTGCTTGTGCGAGAGTAGTACTAGAATGGGTGACCCCTTGGGAAGTCCTCGTGTTGCTCCTCCTTTTATATTTTTTGTGTAATTTAGTGGGAAAAAAAGAGCGTACTAGTGAATGTGTCTTGGTAAATGCGCATGCACAACGCAAATGTCACTACGTCCCACCAACATGTAGGAATATAGGAATAAAAATGAGGAATCCTAACGAGTGCGATCATACTAGCACTAATGCATCGGATCCCATCAGACCTCCGAAGCTAAGCATGCTTGGGCAAGAGTAGTACTAGGATGGGTGACCCCTTCGGAAGTCCTCGTGTTGCACACTTTTTTTAAAAAAAAATTACGATATTCAGTGAAAAAAGAGTGAACTGGTGAACGTGACTTGGTAAACTTGCATGCACGACGTAAACATCACTACGTTCCACCAATATATGGAAATATAGGAATAAAAATGGAGAATCCTAACGAATGCGATTATACCTGTACTAATTTACCAGATCTATCAAAACTCCGACGTTAAGGGTGCTTGGGAGAGAGTAGTACTAGGATGGGTGACCCCCTTGAGAAGTCCTCGTGTTGCACCCCCTTTTTATATTTTTTTTATCTAATTTGCTGAAAAAAAAAGCGTACTAGTGAATGTTTCTTGGTAAATGTGCATACACAACATAAATGTCACTACGTCCCACCCACGTGTTGGAATATAGGAATAAAAATGGAGAATCCTAACGGGTGTGATCATACCAGCACTAATGAAGCAAATCCCATCAGAACACTAAAGTTAAGCGTGCTTGGGTGAGAGTATTACTAGGATGGGTGGCCCCCTGTGAAGTCCTCTTGTTGCACCATTTTTATATATTTTTTGCGATATTTGGTGAAAAAATAGTGTACTAGTGAACTTGTCTTGGTAAACGCACATGCACGACATAAATGTCACTACGTCCCACCCATATGTGGGAATATAGGAATAAAAATGAGGAATCCTAACTGGTGTGATCATACCAGCACTAAAAGCACTGGATCCCATCAGAACTCTGAAGTTAAGCGTACTTGGGCGAGAGTAGTACTAGGATGGGTGACCCCCTAGGAAGTCCTCGTGTTGCACCCTTTTTTATATTTTTTTTGCGATATTTAGTGAAAAAAAAGCATACTAGTGAACGTGTCTTGGTAAACATGCATGCATGGCGTAAATGTCACTACGTCCCACCCACATGTGGGAATATCGAAATAAAAATGGAGAATCCTAACGGGTACGATCATACCAGTACTAATGCACCGGATCCCATCAAAACTTCAAAGTTAAGCGTGCTTGAGCAATAGTAGTACTAGAATTGGTGACCCCTTGGGAAGTCCTCGTGTTGCACCCTTTTTTATATTTTTTTTGTGACATTCAATGAAAAAAGAGCGTACTAGTGAACGTGTCTTGGTAAACGCACATGCACGACATAAACGTCACTACGTTCCACCCATATCAGGGAATATAAGAATAAAAATGGAAAATCCTAATGGATGTGATCATACTAGTACTAATTTACTAGATCCATCAGAATTTTGAAGTTAAGAGTGCTTGGGCGAGAGTAGTACTAGGATGGGTGACCCCTTGGGATGTCCTCGTGTTTCACCTCTTTTTATATTTTTTTTGTGTAATTTTATGAAAAAAAGAGCGTACTAGTGAACATGTCTTTCTAAACGCGCATGCACGATGTAAATGTCACTACGTCCCACCCACATGTGGGAATATATGAATAAAAATGGAGAATCCTAACTGGTGCGATCATACCAGCACTAATGCACTTGATCCTATCAAAACTCCGAAGTTAAGCATGTTTGGGCGAAAGTAGTACTAGGATGGGTGACCCCCTGGGAAGTCCTCGTGTTGCACGCTATTTTATATATATTTTTTGCTATATTCAGTGAAAAAAGAGCGTACTAGTGAAAGTGGTGATGAAAGGGAAATAAAACTGAGTTTTATAAGAACGTACTGAGAATATAAGTGCGATAAGCTAGCACATATGATGATGAAAGGGAAATAAAACTGAGTTATATAAATAACGAAGTTGAATATAAAAATGGTACAAGGACAATATAAGTTAAAATAGGTTATTAAAGTAAGGTTAACTGTGATGCCCCCAAAATAGGTATACATCACCTATTTTGAGTCACCAAATACATAGTACAAAATAAAAATACAATCTTAAATATACAACATGAGCTGTGAATTTTAATACAAATATTATCTTCTAGACAGTATTCAAACTCAAAATAAGTCCTCAATACATTTATTATCACACTATTTCATAGAATAGTGAGGACTACTAATGCTATGATCTGGACCATCACTCCGTTCCTCGACTAGTCCCTACTACGTTCTCATTTCCTGAAGAGAACAATGAAAGCAAAAGGGTGAGCTCAACTAGCCCAGTAAGAAATATTATGGCTAAGATAATGCAGAATAAATTATCATTAGCCTTCAACAATGTTAAACTGATAAAATACAATAGACATCAAGTTTAACTGCAGCGGAATAAGCAATCCATTAGAAGAGTCAAGTAGAGCATAAAATATACTATCTCTTATGATTTAAAATGTTTTCATCAATTTTTATCGTTGAGACTCAGCTTAATAAATAAACCATATCATCGAATCTTCCCTACACTACGGGCCAAGGATATTCATTAAATCATCAATGGTCATGACTATACCGAATAATCCTTGGTCATAATCATACCAAAAACTGTCCATCAATGCACTTCAGGCCACTGAGGACTTTCACCACATCATTCGTCACATTATGGTCATGATTATACCGAATAATCCCTGGTCATAATCATACCAAGTCCATCTATGCACGTAAGCCAAAGATGACTTTCATCATAATATAAGCATGAGGATGATGACAATGATATAAGCATTATCATTAATCAAACGAAAATAAGGATAAATATTAAAGACTTTAAATTTATCCAAATATTATCAATCACTTAATAAACTCATAATCTAATATTATTAATATTATAACAATATTTTAATCACTTCTTAAACTTATAAACAATTTATTTCAATTGTTTACACTTTACCAAATAATGCATTTAATCATTCAAAAATGCCATAGTCATAAGATTTCATCACCAATGATCAAATCCCTCATAAAAAATCTGCATATACCCTATATAGGATTTTCAAGCCATAAAATCTTATTTTCTAATTTTGTTACTTCACATAACATATTTAATTCATTTACTCATAACTAGTTCATTTTCATGAAAAATATCAAATCAGTCCCAAAAATATTTTTTTTCTTCGATTTAGCAGAATATAGTCCTATATTGAACATATATTTTTCTCGGAATTTTTAAATTTCATTTACTATTTTTCATATGGCCAAAACTGCCGAATATTTAGACATTTATCATAAATTGTACTTTTGTCCAAAAATTCTGAAATTTACAGGGTATACTCTTATTATATACATGTACTTCCAATATAATTTTCACCAATTTTGGAGTTAACCACAAGGAGTTATAAGGGTTTACTTTTAAAATAGTTTTTTTCTCATAAAATCCATAACTCTTAATCTATACATCCAAAAATTGCCATCTTTGGACACAATATAGAAAAATCATCAAATTATCATTTCAAATTTTTCCAGAATTTTTGAGGGTCGAAAAAATTACGAAAGCGCAAAATGGATTTTCACCATATGCAGTAAATCCACGTAAATAGATCATTTCCACAATTTAATAAAGAATGAATACAAACGATCATTCACCATGCTTGTGGTAATCCACATAGACAGGTTATTCCAACAAAATAATAAAGAATGGAATAACAGAAGGATTCACCATGCATGCGATATATGCGCATGCATGCATGTGTTATTCTAATGTAATAATAAAGAATGGAACCAGATCATGCGTAATCCGCACATGATGGGATATTCCAAATGAATAATAAAGAATGGAACCAGGTCATGCGTAATCACGTATGCGATGCATACAAGATATTCTAACATGAATAATAAAGAATGGAATAACAACACCGAATGAATTCACCGTGCATGCGATAGATTTACATGACGAAGTTATTCCAATGTAATAATAAAGAATGGAATAACAGAAGAATTTCACCATGTATGCATTACTTCGCATAGACAAGTTATTCCAACATAATAATAAAGAATGGAATAACAAAAGCTTTCTTCATGAATACGAAAGAAATAATACCCATTACCTTAAAAGAAACTGGATATTAGAATAGTGAGGTAGCAGACTTCTCTTCTTCTTTCTCTCTATAATTTCTCTCTATAATAATTGCTCTAAAGCTTTAGTGAATTGGTGAGAAATGAAGGAAGAATGAGCTTCTATTTATAAGAAAATATAGTTTTGATAATTACACATTTTCGGGCTCGAAATATTACAGTACAATACCTCCAACTTTTCTTTCATATTTAATTTAGTCCTGCAAGTATTATCAAACTTGCACCACCTCCCCTAATAGTAAATAATGTGAGTCAATAGTTCAATCATGTGAATCAATAGTTATAATCATATGAAAATACGAATAACAGTATAGTACCTCCATCTATACCTCCATCTTTAACTTAGTCATGCAAGTATTATCAATCTTGCCCCAACTCCCCTAATAATACAAGAATGTGATTCAATAGTACACACATGTGAACAAATAGTTATATAAGCATGTGAATTAGTAGAAATTAATTGCTCATTTATCCGATTAATTACTCGATTTATCAATATAACCCCCAGACATCAATTATCATCGGAATAAATGTCGATTTCCACTAACACTAATAATCCCAACACAATGGAACTATCAAATTTATCTTTAATCAAAACGAACTTATTCATCATTAATATTATAACTCCCAATATTTAACAACCAAGTCGTTCCCAGGAAAGAGGGGGCTTTCCGATAAGGATTTCTCCTTATTGGCGCGCAATTAGATGACCAAACCTCTCATTGACAGAACTTCTAGACATTGTAAATATTGCAATTTAATAATATGAATAACTTTGTCGTCTCAATTATTGATTTAATAATATATAAAATATTATGCAGATGATACTGTGACAATAATCGAATCAATAATATGAGAGATATGATCACGTGAATTATCGTTGCAATAATTGAGTATAACCGAGTGACTTCTTACGTAAACATCAATAATCAATACCGCTGTGCTACTATGCAACCACGCGTATTCATTGTTCTTTTACTAAGGGTAGTTCAACAGCTTTTAATTAACAACACTTTTTACCGTTATTTTTTATAAAATGATAATTTTGTCGTTTTCTAACTACGACAATACTTACTTCGTATTAATGGGTCCACCAATGATTGTGTCGTTGTACGAATATTCCCAAACAAAAAATAATATTCCCCACCAAATCGAATATTTTATAACAACTTGCATACTTTTGCAAAATTTATAAATATTAACCACAACTATAACATTATATCAAATCCACACCATAATATTCAAAAAAATATTTCGAGAAATTTAAATCTTTATTCATAAAATTTGGGGTCTCACAATCTCCCTCCTATGAAATTTAAGCCCCTCGAAATTTACGTGCGTACTGGTATCTTAGAAGAGGTGAGGATACCTTGACTTCATTTGATTCTAACTCTTGAGGTATAACCTTTGAGTGTTGAATAGGATCCTTCTTATCCAAGATTTTAACACGTATCTCCTCATACATTAAATCTTACGCTATCTCGTCTAGTTCTAATTCAATAATGTGGTTGGTCATCCACATATTTACGTAACATAGATACGTGAAAAATTTATGAAACACGCCACATACTTGGTGGTAAAAACGAGTCTATAGGCCACGATTCCTACTCGATCAAGGATTTCAAATGGGCCAATTAAATCGAGGGTTGAGATAACGCCTTTTCGAACCTTCTTCTTCACATTCATCATATTCTTCATTCATGTGTAGCTTGGCTTGCTTTAACTTTAACTTTATCGATTAAAGTCGATTCTACTCATATATTCGTTATCTTCACGGGGTCCCTAGAGTCTTTAACTCTATCTTCATCATTTGTAAGTTATACGAAATGGGTTTTGTGTTAACAACATCGCACTTTCAAACGCATATCGATCTTCTACTCAACGCGCGCGTCGCCTACCACGTTCGCTCTTCCACGATGATATTGAGTGGTACGATCGTAATCTTCAACATCTCGAGCCAACATCTTTGGCACATATTACGTTCATTTTAGTTGAAGAAATATTTGAGGGTTTTAGAAATGGGTTTTGTACTGGGGTCAATACAAAATTCGATTTCACGCTTTGGTGTAGGCTAGGAAGTTCTTCAAGAATACGTCAGGAAATTTATTAACGATAGAAAAAAAAACTATGACTCTCATCCAAGACTTGGATAACATGTCACATTGATACCTATCAACTTGCCACCGTTATTCACGACGTCCCCTACAGATATTCTGGCTTCGGTGTATTCCAAGACTTGGAAGTCACCAGCGAAAGGCTCGAAGCTCATTACTTATGGCTTAATATGACAATAATTAACTTTAGTGGTTTGGTTGCTTGAATTCACATAACAGGTTGGTTAGGAATATAAAAGCTAACAACCTTACGAAAAGCATGATGAGTACTTAACCAATTGATTTCTAAAATCACATCAAAGGCAAGTATTTTCAAAGAGATAAGATCGACAAGTAACGTGAAATTGTTGATTTGAATCAAACAAGATTTATAAACAGTGGAGGTAACGAAGGTTTTTGCTAACAAAGTTTCAATCGATAAGTCAAAGTCTAACTTCTCTATAGTTAAATTTAAACGTTGAGCGCAAGCAAGAGAGATAAAAGAATGGGTAGAACCGGTATCTAATAAGGTATAGACTTTGCAAGAATTTATAATTTACTAACCCGTGCTAACTTCGTTCGGGTCACTCGCTTTTTGAGAATTCACAAAAAATGCTCTTCCTGAAACCACCGACTTTGTTTTGTCCATATCTGCCTTTGGTGCCACCGTCCCAGCTGGACTTGACTTTGGTGCACGAAAAAATCGGGCTAGGTGACCTTCTTTTCCACAATTGTAACATGCTTTGGACTGCATCACGCAGTTTAGACTGATATGTCCTCCCTCTCGCATTTAAAGCATACTGATTGGTGGTCGTTCTCCTTCCTTGAAAACAATTGTTGGTCTTGATTGTCTTTCCATCGTTGTTGAACCTTCTCTTCTTGAAATTTCCACTCCTATTATCTTAGCCATGATTACCACCGAAGTGTTTACCATTCTTGGCATGATAATTTCCCCCACGATGGTTATCATTGTTCCGATGGTCATTGCCACTGGTATGATTATTATCGTGTTGTTGGTCATTGCCTTTTGGTTGTGCTGACTCATTATCCCAGTCCAATAACTGAGCCCTATTCACAACATCTGAATATAAAAAAAGTTTGTGAGAAATGAGGTATTGACGTATATCGGGTTTAAACCTCTTAGAAACATTCGCGTCATTCACTCCTCATTATCGACCAAATGGGTTGCAAACTGGGATAACTCCGCAAATTTATCCTCGTATTGCGACATGGTCATATTGTTTTGCTCCAACTTGATGAACTGCACCTCCTTTATGTGACAAATACTTTCGGGAAAGTACTTGTCGTTGAACAGTTCTTGGAACTTCTCCCAAGACATCTTGAGTCGTCCAGTCAGTATGCTTTCTGATTCCCACCAATAATCTGCCTCTTCACCGCAACATAAAGGTGGCAAAGGGAACCTTTTGCTCCTCGGAGCATCCCAAGACATCAAATATCTTGGTGATCTGCTTTAACCACGTCTCCGCCTTAAGTGGTTCTGGCTTTCCCAAAAACATCGGTGGTCCTAGCTCCTTGAACTGCTTTGCGGTGACCGACCGTGGGTTGCCATTATTTCCACTTATATTTTAAAGAGGAGTCTCTCTTACCTGATGTTGCATGAATTGCATAAAGCCTCTAAACATCCATCGTTCATCATTTGATCGGTGTTATTATTTACTTGAGGATTATTGTCTTCCTGTTGCACATTATCCTGCGTATTGATCGTTGGTGACTCAGTGGTCTCATGTGCTTCATTGTTGATCTCAACATTTTTAGATGCCATTTTCAAACACTGTCACAAAACAAGGGTTAATTAACATATTACATATTATCCCTATACTCTGACCGACCAATTAAATACCAAATATACTTAGGTAGGTCATACTAGCGAAGAATTCCCGTCTCTCCCCTCCTAGATCTTGTCTCACATCTCGGCCAAGGATCATATCCTAAAGCTTTGATACCAACCGTGACGTCCCCAAAATAGGTATACATCACCCATCTTGAGTTATGCCATACATGGTACATGTATACAAATACAAATTAATCTTAAATATAACATGAATTGTGAGTTTTAATATAATATTGTCTTTAATACAAATATTGTCATCTAAATCAAACTCAAATGGAGTCCTCGATACATTTATTATCACACTATTTCATAGAATAGTGAGGACTACTAAAGCTATCATCTGGACCGTCACTCCGTTCCCCGACTAGTCCCTACTACGTTCTCATTTCCTGAAGAGAACAATGAAAGCAAAAGGGTGAGCTCAACTAGCCCAGTAAGAAATATTATGGCTAAGATAATGCAGAATAAATTATCATTAGCCTTCAACAATGTTAAACTGATAAAATACAATAGACATCAAGTTTAACTACAGTGGAATAAGCAATCCATTAGAAGAGTCAAGTAGAGCATAAAATCTACTATCTTTTATGATTTAAAATGTTTTCATCAATTTTTATCGCTGAGACTCAGCTTAATAAATAAACCATATTATCGAATCTTCCCTGCACTACGGGCTAAGGATATTCATTAAATCATCAATGGTCATGACTACACTAAATAATCCCTGGTCATAATTATACGAAAAACTATCCATCAATGCATTTCAGGCCACTGAGGACTTTCACCACATCATTCGTCACATTACGGTCATGATTATGCCGAATAATCCCTGGTCATAATCATACCAAGTCCATCTATGCACGTAAGCCAAAAATGACTTTCATCACAATATAAGCATGAGGATGATGACAATGATATAAGCATTAACATTAATCAAACGAAAATAAGGATAAATATTAAAGACTTTAAATTTATCCAAATATTATCAATCACTTAATAAACTCATAATCTAATATTATTAATATTATAATAATATTTTAATCACCTCTTAAACTTATAAATAATTTATTTCAATTGTTTACACTTTACCAAATAATACATTTAATCATTCAAAAATTCCATACTCATAAGATTTCATCACCAATGATCAAATCCCTCATCAAAAATCTGCATATACCCTATATAGGATTTCCAAGCCATAAAATCTTATTTTTCAATTTTGTTACTTCACATAACATATTTAATTCATTTACTCATAACTAGTTCATTTTCATGAAAAATATCAAATCAAATCCCAAAATATTTCTTTTTCCGGGATTTAGCGTAATATAGTCCCATATTGAACATATATTTTTCTCAAAATTTTTAAAATTCATTTACTATTTTTCATATGGCCAAAAGCTGCGAATATTTAGACATTTATCATAAATTGTACTTTTGTCCAAAAAAATCCAAAATTTACTGAGGTATACTCTGTTATATACATGTACTTCCAATAAAAATTTCACCAATTTTGGAGTTAACCACAAAGAGTTATAAGGGTTTACTTTTAAAATAGTCTTTTCTCATAAAATCCATAACTCTTAATCTATACATCCAAAAATCGCCTTCTTTGGACACAATATAGAAAACTCATCAAATTATCATTTCAAATTTTTCCGAAAATTTTTGAGGGTCGAAAAAATTACGAAACTATACAAATAGATTTTCACCACCTGATGCGGTAATCCACGTAAATGATCATTTCACAATTTAATAAGGAATGAATATAAAGGATCATTCACCATGCATGTGGTAATCCACATAGACGAGTTATTCCAACAAAATAATAAAGAATGGAATAATGAAAGAATTCACCATGCATGCGATAGATCGCATGCAGACGAGTTATTCTCTAGCAGAATAACAAAGAATGGAACCAGTCATAATGCATCCGTCCGTATGCAGACAGGATATTCCAACAAAATAATAAAGAATGGAACCAGTCATAATCCGCACATACGAGACAGAGATATTCTAATGAGAATAATAAAGAATGGAATAACAACGAATTCACGGGTATGCGATAGAATCGCATGCAGACGTGTTATTCCAATTCGATAATAAATAATGGAACCGGTCGAATTTCACCATAATGCGAATAGCGCAAAGACGAAGTTATTCCAACGAGAATAATAAAGAATGGAATAATCAAGAATTTCACACCATGTATGCGGTGCTTGGCATGTATTGCGAGTTATTCCTACATAATAATAAAGAATGGAATAACAATAGCTCTCTTCATGAATACGAAAGAAATAATACCCTTACCTTAGAAAAAGCTGGATATTGGAATAGTGAGGTTGCAGACTTCTCTTCTTCTTTCTCTCTATAATTTCTCTTTATAATAATTACTCTAAAGCTTTAGTGAATTGGTGAGAAATGAAGGAAGAATGAGCTTTTATTTATAGAAAAATATAGTTTCGATAATTGCACGTTTTGGGGCTCGAAATATTACAGTACAATACCTCCAACTTTTCTTTCATTTTTAATTTAGTCCTGCAAGTATTATCACACTTGCACCACCTCCCATAATAGTAAATAATGTGAATCAATAGTTCAATCATGTGAATCAATAGTTATAATCATGTGAAAATACGAATAACAGTATAGTACCTCCATTTATACCTCCATCTTTAACTTAATCATGCAAGTATTATCAATCTTGCACCAACTCCCCTAATAGTACAAGAATGTGATTCAATAGTACATACATGTGAACAAATAGTTATATAAGCATGTGAATTAGAAGTAATTAATTGCTCATTTATTTGATTAATTACCCGATTTATCAATATAACCCCCAGACATCAATTATCATCGGAATAGATGTCGATTTCCACTAAAACTAATAATCCCAACACAATGGAACTATCAAATTCATCTTTAATCAACACGAACTTATTCATCATTAATATTATAACTCACAATATTTAACAATTAGTTCATTCCCAGGAAAGAGGGGGTTCTCCGATAAGGATTTCTCCTTATTGGCACGCAATTAGATGACCAAACCTCTCCTTGATAGAACTTCTAGACATTGTAAATATTGCAATTTAATAATATGAATAACTTTGTCGTCTCAATTATTGATTTAATAATATATAAAATATTATGCAGATGATACTGTGACAATAATCGAATCAATAATATGAGAGATATGATGCAGCAATTACTGTAGCAATAATTGAGTATAACTGAGTGACTTCTTACGTAAGCATCAATAATCAATACCGTGTGCTACTATGCAACCACGCGTATTACTGTACTTTTACTACTGGGTAGTTCAACAGTTTTAACGGTAACACTTTCGCCGTTATTTTTATAAAATGATAATTCTGTAGTTTTCTAATTACGACAATACTTCTGTTGTGGGGTCCACCAATGATTGTGCCGTCGTTCGGATATTCCCCGACAAATAGAATATTCCCCGACCAAACGAATATTTTATAACAACTTGCATACTTTGCAAAATTTATAAATATTACCCACAACTATAACATTATATCAAATCCACACCATAATATTCAAAAAAAATATATCGAGAAATTTAAATCTATATTCATAAAATTTGGGGTCTCACATTAACCATGAGATCAAGTATTGACGATGTTTATTATCAATCTCACATACCGTGTAGGTCATGCAAAGGAATACAACAGGTTAATAGTAAAATGCCGGTACATGCAAGTTTTTCAAATCTTATTTTTATATGTGAACTTGTTAATTGTTATATGCACATATTTCCTGTATTATATGTACTTCTTGTGAATAATTTGATAGGTACACTTTGTGCTATACTGTGATATAATTCTATTGAATCAAGTTAATGATTGATGTGGATTGAGTTATGGAAACTCACTATATTCGTGATATGAGATATATGATAAGCATGAAGCAGGAATAACTGTTGAGTATGAACATTATGATGCATGAATAAATGAAAAGTATGAGAAACACGAATTGTGTATAAACTACGGAGCATGAATAATTTAAAGTGTGCTTAAAATGCGAATTATGTGTTATAACTGTTAAACTTGTTGGGCAACGTAGTTGCTCACCCTTGCTATAAATAATTGTTTTCACCTAAATCAGAGCGGATCGAAGGATTCAGGATAGACAAAGGAAAAAAAAGAAGAAGAAGTACTGATTGAAGTTGTTTGTTTAGTTCTAGCTATACTAGATAACATTCATATGACATACTGTAATTGTATAGTCAAAGAACATTGTATAGAAGAATAGTTAAGTATAGTTATGAGTTCATAGATACTTAAAATCCAAAATATTCAAGTGAAACATATTCTTTATAACTTGAACTATATAATTTAAATCAATATGATTTAAAAGTGTAATACTAGGTTGTAAAGGTTGAAGATTCTGGAAATGGAAAGAATTAATATATTAATTGGTATCAAAGCGAGGTTGTATTCATTATTTTATGAATAAAGGTTATAGATATTCATATGAAGGTTGTATAGTAATGCACCAAGTCCGAGGTAACAGAAACCTAGATTTGGGGACATTACACCCACCCCCACCCTTCCAGCCCAACCCCCCAACCCCCACCCACCCCACACCACCCCACCCCAAAAAAAATAATATTTACTTATTATGTATACACCCCCACCCCACCCCATCCCCCACCCTAAAAAATTAATATTTATTGATTATGTATATACCCCACTCACCCATCCCCACCCGCCCATCCCCACTCTTACCCCTTCACCCCGCCCCTAAAAAATAATAATAATCGGTGATTATATATACACCCCACCCTACCTCCACCCTTCACCATCCACCATCCAACCTCCTCAAAAAATAATATTCAATAATTATATATACACCTCACCTCCACACCTGTCCCACCCACCCACCCCCCCCCCCAAATAATAAAAATAATATTTAGTCTTTGTACCAATAAGTTTTAAGTTGTCAGAAATAATAACAGAAATTGCATAATATTATGGTCATTTTAGAAAAAGATTGAGGTTAATTTTGTCTAGCAGTTTTTAATCCCAAATGCTAGGGATTATAATATCCGATAGAACATGATATTAAATAATCTCTCATCTTAAGCTATTTTATAATCCCAGGACTAATAGTCCCAAGCTTAAGTTTAAAATTAAACAGTACACTTGAGATTAATAGTGTTATTGTTAGAGTTTATGCCCTAGAGGCCAATTATTTGATATAATTGCTTAACGTTTTGATATTATATTTGATTGAATAAATGAATGATTTTATTATGGTTTTATTTACTGCGTTATATAATTGTTAACATAATAAAATTCCTTAGAATAATGATACAAATTATATGGTTTCAAGTATGTGACTTGAACATGAGATTATATAATTACAATTAGTATCATTGTTCTTAAATGTCCTTAGTCGAGTATCATTGTTGATGGGACAACATTGATGCATTGAGACTAAGATGTGGATCGATGATGACCAAATCTCATTGGTCATAAATATATGAGATATTAAGTCAATGCATAGAATACATGTTAGAGAATGATGTCTTTGGATGGACCCACCAGAGAATTCTATGTGGAGCATTATACGAAGTGTCATTAGAAATTCTCATAATGATAATGATGTAATGGTCCTCCGACACAAAATCACTATATTACTACACGGGAATTTATGTACTTTGATATCATCAAATGTCACCTTTAATAGGGTGGACTATAAAGGTGATTATTGGGTACATCATGAATCGTGTGAGGAATATGAGTGATCTAGATGGAATTTAACCCTCCTATATATTAGGGGTGATATCCATAGGCCTCTTGATTGAGTAGGACTATGAAATGCATGGCCATGCTCAAATAGTGATTTGTTTAATATCATTGAACCTGAGTTGGAACGTGAGCAGGAACCACAAGATGTTGTGGAAAGTGAACCTGCTCAAATTACACAAGGAATTCGTAGATCTGGTAGGACACGCCAAGAGCCCGAGACATATTATGGATATCTTGTGAATCAAAACTGCGATGTGATTCTCATAGATCAGGATAAGCCTGCTTCCTACCAAGAAGCTATGAATGGACCAGATTCTGAGAGATGGCTTGAAGCGATGATCTAAAATGGACTCTATGTATACTAACCAAGTATGAACTTTGGTTGATCCACCCGAAGGGGTAAAACCAATAGGGTGCAAGTGGGTTTTCATGAAGAAAACCGACATGGATGGTAATGTACAAACCTATAAAGGTCGACTGGTAGCAAAAGGTTTCAAACAAGTTCAAGGTGTTGACTATGATGAAACCTTCTCTCCAGTGGCAATGGTTAAATCCATCAGGATCTTACTTGCTATTGCAGCTTTTTATGATTACAAAATCTGGCAGATGGATGTCAAAACTACTTTCCTTAATGGAAATCTCCTCGAGGATGTGTACATGACACAACCTGAGGGTTTTGTCGCTCCAAAGGATGTTGGAAAGGTATATAAGCTGCAACGATCCATTTATGGATTGAAGCAAGCCTCTCGGAGTTGGAATCTTTGATTTGATGAAGCAGTCAAAGAGTTTAGCTTTATTAAAAATGAAGACGAACCTTGTGTATATAAGAAGGTTAGTGGGAGTCACATTGTATTCCTGATATTATATGTTGACGACATATTAATTATTGGGAATGACATTCCTTCATTACAGGCTGTAAAAACATGGTTAGGAAAATGTTTCTCCATGAAAGATTAAGGCGATGCAGCCTACATTTTAGGTATCAAGATCTATCAAGATAGATCGAGAAAAATGATCGGCATAAGTAAGAGTACATATATTGATAAAGTGTTGAAACGGTTCAGCATGCAAGAGGCAAAAAGAGGACATTTACCCATGACTCATGGTGTAAAGATCTCTAAGGCCCAATGTCCTAAATCACAAGATGATGAGGAGCATATTAGAAAGATCCCTTATGCTTCGACAATTGGATCTATCATGTATGCAATAATTTGTACTCGTCCGGATGTCTCGTATGCTTTGAGCATGACGAGCAGATACCAGTCGAATCCAGGTGAAGGTCACTGGATAGCAGTCAAGAATATCCTCAAGTACCTTAAAAGGACTATGGATTCATTCTTGGTATATGGAGGTGAAGATGAACTAGCAGTAAAGGGTTACATAGATGCTAGTTTCCAGACTGATAATGATGATTATAATTCTCAGTCAGGTTTTGTATTTTGCCTTAATGGTGGTGTTGTTAGCTGGAAGAGTTCGAAGCAAGAGATGAGTCGATTCTCTACAATGTGTTTGAGTATATTCTCGCTTCTAGTGCGGCCAAGGAGGCTGTATGGATTAAAAAGTTCATCACTGAACTAGGTGTTGTTCCAACCATTGTTGATCCAGTTAAGCTATACTGTGATAACAATGGAGCCATTGCACTGGCTAAGGAACCCAGATCTCATCAACGATCCAAGCATATACTTAGGTGGTACCATCTCATCCGTATAGAGGAGATGTACATATAGGAAGAGTGCCAAATGATGATAATGTTGCAGATCCACTGACCAAGGCTTTGTCGCAGTAGAAGCACAACGGTCACACTAGTTCCATGGGTATTAGATACATGAGTGATTGGCTCTAGTGTAAGTGGGAGACTGTTAGAGTTTATGCCCTAGAGGCCAATTATTTGATATAATTGCTTAACGTTTTGATATTATATTTGATTGAATAAATGAATGATTTTATTATGGTTTTATTTATCATATTATATAATTGTTAACATAATAAAATTCCTTAGAATAATGATACAAATTATATGGTTTCAAGTATGTGACTTGAGCATGAGATTATATAATTACAATTAGTATCATTGTTCTTAAATGTCCCTAGTCGAGTATCATTGTTGATGGGACAACATTGATGCATTGAGACTAGTATGTGGATTGACTGATGACCAAATCTCATTGGTCATAAATATATGAGATATTAAGTCAATGCATAGGTACATGTTAGAGAACGATGTACTGGACAGACCCACCATGAGAATTCTATGTGGAGCATTATGCGTAGTGTCATTAGAAATTCTCTTAGTGATAATGATGTAATGGTCCTCCGACCTGAAATCACTATATTACTACACGGGAATTTATGTACTTTGATATCATCAAATGTCACCTTTAATAGGGTGGACTATAAAGGTGATTATTGGGTACATTAGGAATCGTGTGAGGAATATGAGTGATCTAGATGGAATTTAACCCTCCTATATATTAGGGGTGATATCCATAGGCCTCTTGATTGAGTAGGACTATGAAATGCATGGCCATGCTCAAATAGGGATTTGTTTCATATAGTCTACTCATTGATCAAGAAAACTCAGATTAAATTATGAAGAGTATGACACATTCCATGTCTCGAGTTTAATCTAGGATATTTAGGTTAAAAGGGTTAAATTACATTGAAACATTGGTCACTAAAAGGTTGCATCGAATCATCGATCTTATTATTACTTGGGTAGCAGTGATGCATTACTAGATGCCTCTCACTGTTTATAATTTTATAATATGATTTTAAAATTATTGCCAACGTGATAATAACCTATAGGGTCACACACATAGAACGTAATTTAAAAGGGAATAAATTTAAATTTTAAGGATTTAAATATATTAATATGATTAATAGTATTTAAATCACGAATTTAAATTAAAAAGAAAGTTTTTATATATGTATATTAATTAAGTAAGACTTAATTAAGTTATATATATATAAATTCAGATTTTATGAAATTAGGTTTTGATTAATTCCATTTAACTACTATATATAGGATATATAGCAGCTACTTAGGGTTAGACCATAACTTGAAAACCCTAGCCGCTTTTAGAGAGAGACTGGAGAGAAAACATATAGTTTCATAAAGGTTCTTTTGGTGGCTAGTACCGCAAGTCCCTCTTATTGCAGAATCGTTCGACGGTTCGTGCGGCGTTCGTGTAGATACCATAGAGACGTAGTTTCATGAGGAATTGGGTTAAGGATTCGAAACCATTTCAGAAACACTTTCATTTTCGGTATAATATCTAAACCTATGAATTAATTGATTTTTCGCATGGATCCTGTGTTGGTTTTCAGAAATTGCTTTGATTATTTTATTTCCGCTGCGTTTTTGTGCTGAAATCCCTACAGTTATCCCAAGTGTAATCATTGCAAAAAACATAGCATTAAAGAACAATATTTCGCCAAGAAAATTAAGCTACTTAAACAACATAATACAATATCAATAGTAGGATGGCAATATATATGCCTTTTTTCGCTCTTTAAATTAGGGGGCTTTTTGGAAAAGTACAGTTGGCCAGCTTTTAAACCCCGTTTAATGTCATGAGTTTTGGGTTGCTTAAAAGGTGCGTTCAGGCGAACAAGGAGTTTGAATTCCAGAATCCCAAAATCTCCAAAAACCCCAGAAGCACCCTAACCAAACATACACCAAGTAAGGGATTATAATATCAGGTAGAACATGATATTAAATAATCTCTCATCTTAAGGTATTTTATAATCTCAGGACTAATAGTCCCAAGCTTAAGTTTAAAAATAAACAACACACTTGAGATTAATAATGCTATCTCAAGTGTAATCATTGCAAACAAACATAGCATTAAAGAACAATATTTCGCCAAGAAAATTAAGCCACTTAAACAACATAATACAATATATGTAACAACCAAAAATTCATACAATTTAATTCTCGACTTCGGTCGTTAACAATACATTCAACCTCCAATTTTTACATCATTAAACGATAATGCAACCATTAAAATTTATGGAATAATTAAAATTTTCTATTGTAATTAAAATTTTCTATTACAAGCTATTCTCGTTCCCAGAACTTTCAACCTTTACATCTAAATATCTCAGAATCATTGTAATACTACAAGAGTTTACATCGCAAAACGATATTGCAATTCAACATTAATACATTATTCGGAACCTTAAACATGGTTCAAATAATAATAACTCAGCGAAAGCATATAAATCTTCAACTATCACATTTGATTCATATCTTTCAAGTACCACATAACTTTACCTTAAATCTTTAACCTGCAAAAGTGGTTATTTGCAAGGTTGAGCTTGACAGCCCAACAAAATCTAACAGTTTTCATGCATCACATAGAATATAATAACATGCTCAACATATATCTCATAAACATTGGACTAACATAACATACATGTTGCATTTCATATAACAAGTATAAGGATTAAGTTCCTTACTCAATCAACATTCATTATTCAATCAACGTAGTCATAAATTGACTTTAACATTTCATACTTTCAATATATATAGAACACATCATGCTCTTTGCAACAAATATTTAAAATAGTTTATCATCAAGTTCACATAACAAATAGGAACTGGAAGACTTGCCTTGATCGTTGTTTACCAATAACAGTTTAACAGCTTACAGTTATCTGCATTTCACGTGCCCTACACAATTATATAATCATACACATCAACTATTAGTCACATAACAACACATAGTAATTGTAATGTAAACTCTACTCCACATCTCATAATCCTTCTTGTTAATTAGCACACAATGTTTAATTAGATTGTGTTAACTTTTCGACCTATGTAATATTCAAAATTCATTCAAGTGTTTAAATATTGCAACGAATCATTATTGGTTTTATATTAAACCCATTTCATATTTTATAATATTCATTTCATTTGACTTAAAACACTTTTTACGTTCATTAACACTTATCACGGCGTTTCGATGTTTATTCGTCGTACGCCCGATTTGTCTCTCTTGTGTATGCTTACTATGCTTCTACAACTTATCTAATACATTATTTATTAATTTTAAGCATCATTATGTTTACTAACAATCATGTTTTATAACTTAGAACAACATCTTTTATCGTCTGAAGCATTACACATGCATACGTGTGTGTCCGACGCCCTCTGATTGCCCTCGAAAACACAACAGTCCTAAAGATGACCATTTTGACCACTGTTCCTGACATCAAACTGAAAATCTTAAAGAACAAAAGTTATAGGTCTACTCGTCCTCGTTCCGTATCATCTTGAATCACCTCAATCAGAGTTCGTATGAAAACGTTATGCTCGTTTTAGTAAAATATGTACGGTTAGTTTTTTTTTTCAAATTTGGCTAGACAGACAACTCCCCCCCCCCCCACGGCCGGGGTGGAGTTTTTGTACTAGGGGGCCCATCGGGGCGGGGGTTCCTTCTGCTAGTTTGCGAATTTTCATCCCAAAACACTACAGAAAGCCAAATTAGGCCTACAAACTCCTTTCTAACAACCATACCAACCTACCCAAGGTGTAATATATTTACAGAAACATAAACTAATGTTTCTAACATGTTTCTAACCATATAAACAACATAAACATCAAAGATTACAACCTTTAATTACACTATTTCTCTTATTTCCTCTTCTTTTGACATTCATGACGAAATTCTTCACTGTGAATTCATTTTTAAACCAATTCAAGTAATTACAATTGTGATAACTCATATTCTTAACATAATAACATAATACATGATTAATTTCAACAATAAATCATAACCAAACATCAATTTGATAGTTTTAAAAGCCAATTTTCAGAAATTAATTAATTCACAGAAAATCATTATGATCAAAATTCCTCTTGTTTATTAAAATTACATGGATTGAATTGCTAGAAAAACCATATAACTCATAATATATCATAATATAACCCATATTACACATAACTCATGCTCACATCAAAGATTTAAGCACAATTTTCAACATAACTTCATAATCAAACACTATGAACATGATTTGCTCATGTTCATCATATCTTTGTGAATTGAAACTTTTGAACAACTATAAAAATCTCATGTAAGCGTATACATGAAAACATATGAACACCATATATGCATATAAATTCACAATCATGAAAACCTAATTTTACAAAGACTAAATACAAAATATCTTAATTTAGTATAAGGGTTAGTTTGATACCTTTCTAGGTTGAATTAAGAGAAAAGATGGAGATAATGAAAGCTTTTCTTTTGTTTTCTCAAGGTTTTCCTTCTTCTTCTTCTTCTCCTTCTCCTTCTTCCACTTCTTCTTCTCTGAATTCTCTCTTTTTCTCTTTTACTAATACGTAATATAAACTGATATATGATAATATAATATACGTATACTTATAATACCTATTAATATACAACATAAATACATATATAACTGATGTCAGTTATATTATTTGAAAATCAAAAGCCATAAGGCTTGTTTGGCTAAACCACTTTAAAAATTAATAACTTACAACCCTTATGCCTTGTTTGGTAAAACCACTTAAAATAATGACTTAATCATTCTTTAAGCCTTGTTTGGCAAAACAAGATTAAAACAAGAATTTTAAAAGCTCTAAGGCTTTGTCTGGTAAAACCAAATTTAAAACTCTTTTAATTTACGTTAATAACTCATTTATCATATAGTTTTATTGTCACAATTTATTTAATAAATTCTCACTCCTCTAATTTAATTATTTAATTAAATTAGAATATCACCATTATACTCGCGTATAAATCTCATCTATTTTATCACACTTAAATAAATTATTCCATAACAATTTTCATCAAATATTTATTTAATACCATAAATATTCATTTTATTCCATAAAGTTTTCAACTAAAATATTTAATGTACTTAATAAATATTTTACTCGCATTATACTAACATTTACATTTTCATGCAATATATTAGCTTCTCACTTTATTAAATCAATTATACTTGTATTAATTCACTATTTTAATTAAGTGAATTATTCACACTATTTATGAAACTTAACTCATAATAATTTTCATTGCCCATAAGGCATAACAATTAAAATTATATTATCTCATAATATAATTTCACTTAATTAAATTAACTAATATTATTTAATTTCTTTAATAGTTTAATTACCTATTAAATTTCATTTTCTCCAACATATGAATATATAATTCTCTTCACACCAAATCACACAATTCAAAATATATACACCTTATAATAAGAATTATAATTATTAAATTCTTATTTTAATAATTTGGGTTGTCACATCCTTCCCTCCTTATAAGGATTCCGTCCTCGGAATCACCGAAACCCTACCTTACTAAGGTTTTCACAAAATCTCTTTCATAATTATCGTTGAATAACTTCAACACGTTAACTTAGCAAAAAAATTTTACATATATATATATATATATATATATATATATATATATATATATATATATATTCATTCATTTCTTCAACAACTTTTAGGTTTTATTACATACCTTCAATTAAACACAGTCATATATCAAATATTATATATTCTTTAACCCATTCATTTTCTTTACTAAGGATCGTTATCATAAACACTCGGGATATTACATTCACCCCTTCTTCTAAGAATTTCGTCCTTGAAATTTTATTTATTACTCTTCATTCATTCAATCTATCAAAATAGATTTTACGTTAATACTTTATTCATTCATTGGGTTCTATAACCACTTCTTTCCACAAAGATCTTTCTACAATTATTAAACTTTTCTATTAAAAGCTTTTACATTATTCTTTGATAACTCATCTCCTTCTCATTTCAAAATTTCTTTTTTCACTTATTCAATATATTCATCATTCAATGTCACATTCTACGACTTACTTCTTTCTAAGAAATATCATCCTTACCACATTCGCCTTTTAGAATAGCAAGAATCTTCCACAATTGCTCAATAATTGGGAAGCAGTATGAATAACTCAGGAATTTAAAAGATTCCAAATCATGCTGAAGGGTCACAAGACCTTGAACTACGTCCATGGTTATAAGTACTCTTTCAACTTAAACCTTAACAATCATTAGACTATAGGGACTCTCGTACTTAGGGTGTTAAGCCCTTCGTACGATGTATTGTGCACAAACATATAAACGCATCGCATAAAAATAATTCCCCCATAATAGGGTTGTTCTTCTCAGTTTTTAGATATGTAACTGAAGGTCACAAGAACACGAACTATGTCCACAGTTACAAGTAATCTTTTAACTTTAACCTTAACAGTAATACTGTAGGGACTCCCCGGACTTAGGGTGATCAGCCCTTCGTACCATGTATTGTGCACAAACATCTAAATGCCTCCACATAATCCCCTATAAAAGGGTTGTTCATCTCAGCATTTCTGTAATAACCCAAGATTTTCTATATAAATAGATCAGAAATTTTGCGTATAAATTTTTATTATTATTATTATTATTTATTAAAATAAATATGGGGAATATATATAAGTCAAAGCGTATGTAATTATGTGATAAATAAAAATATATTTATTACATGAATAATTACAAATAATTTTATTTTAGAATTATTGATAATTATAAATTATATTCTTATAATAATTAATTTTATTGTAGAAATGTTTTTAAAAATTATTTTCCATGAAAGTATGAGTATTATATTATTTAAATAATATATGAAATGATTATAGAATAATTATAATAATTATTTTATTTTATTATATGAATTTATTTCGATTAGTTAAGTTAATTATTATAACTTAATTAATAATGGTATATATATGAAAGATAAATCAGATATGGAATCCAAACCCTAATTTTGGATTTTGGATCAATTCATGAGAATAATAATATAATATTATTTTTATTTCAGTGCTATAAATATGTAATGTATGTATAAACAGTTAATGGTTGGTCAGTTATGGTATACCAGTAGAAAACCCTAGCAATATTTTTATAAACTCTAATTTAAAACTCAAATCGAAGTTTTTGATTGATAAGAAATTGTGATATGTGATTTATGACAATTATTATAAATATTAACATTAATTAGAAAAACCCTAATTGTTAAAAACCCTAATCGTGAAATTAAGAACCCTAATTTGATCATTGGAGCCCTAATTGCTAAATTAGCAAGGTTAATTACAATTAGTAAATAATTAAACCCTAATGTTTCTGTATAATGTAATTAGAAAACCTAACTAATTAACAAACCCTAATTTTCTATTTTTAGAAACTAATTTTATTTTAAACCCTAAATGAAAACCTAGAAATTCATTTTTTTGGAAAAACCTTAGGACTAAACCCTAAGGGTTTGCCAAATGACCAAAGTGCCATTAAAATCATAAGTCAATTGTCCAAAATGCCCTTTTGTATTCTTTATTAAGCTTTCTTGTGTATCTAACCAAATATGGAGTTGGTGACCTAAAGTATTGACTTAGCATGACCAAAATCTCCAACACATCAGCCCTTATCAGCCAATACATGCATCTAAGACTTTTATAAATAGATTGGGAGAGAGAAAATATCAATTGTTAGCTCATTTTTGCACAAAACACTCAACCATTTCCTCTAAACTCAAAACCAATGAAAATTAGAAGTTTATAAGTCACAAACTCAAGCCCCACTAACACCACTATTAAATCAGAAGCCTTGAATCAGAATTTGATCATAGAAGGTATAAACCTTAACTTGAAATCTGATCTCAGTTGCTATGTTAGATGATATGATTTTATGTTAAAACATGTTGTTTGTAGTCTATTTAAGTGATCTGGGTTGGTATCTTGTAGATCCATAACACCTAAGTGCTCAAAATTGAAATTTTCAAAAATTTGGGAATTTTTGTGTGTGTTTGACAACGTAATGTCAGACCCTGTAAATCTTTGTATGTTATGTATTTTTGTTGTTTTAAGCTTTGATCCTGTAGTATACTATGATCTCTTTAAACTGGAACTTGTATCAAGGTCAGAACATGAACAAATTTCATGTTATTCGTGGTCAAACCACGTTGATTTAAGATTACTAGGCGATTTACAGGGTAACCCGATTTCCCAGTGCCTGGTCGACAATGAGTTCATGGGCTTTGATCTGTTAGTTATTTATTGTTTTGTTTCTGTTGTTGTAAAAAGATTGTTTTATGGTATATGGACTATAGATTAAGGCTTATAGATCACCTAAATAACATACAGATTTGATTTAATTGATGGTCAAACTAGCCTGGGCGATTACTATTGCAGTTTTCTGGGTAACCTAGAAAACTTAAGAACACCATTCTGACATGGCTTTGACCAGACCTTATATGCTTGATGTGTTGTTGTTAGATGTGTTTTCTGTAATAGATCTCTTTAGTTACATGTTTTCTATACACTGAAAGCATTAGATCATAAAAATATTACAAGACTAGCATGTAGTGGAAGCCTAAAGTAAGACCCACGATTTGTTCTTCATTTCTGGGCAAACCCAGAATTGAAGAAAAGCTCTGACAGCCACTTTAGGCCTTTAGATCTTTCGTTTGATGCATGTTATGATCATGTTTGTTGTTGGATCATGTAGTCTTGCACTATCACTATAAGATCTGACCAACAACCTGCCCAGAAACACAATACACACTGAATTACACTTGGTCAAACCCACCCACTCGAAAATGACATGAATGTTCTGGGTTTGGGTGAAGAACATGAAGAACACCTATAGTGACGGTTCTGTCGCTATAGGCAGTCTTTAGCGACACTTTATTTCCAAAATTAATTATTTTATTTAATAATTAAAGAATATTAGTTTTTAATTATTAAAAAAACAAATTTAATTACTAAAAATTATTTTAAAGTCTGAAAATTAGTTTTAAATAATTTTTAATATATTTCATAAATATTTAATATTTTTAAAATATTAAAGGTATTTAATTTATTTAATTATTAAATTAAATAAATTATTTAAAAATAATTTTAATACTTGAAAAATCATTTAAAATTATATTATGATATAAGAAAAAATTTTAAGTTATTTTTAATGACTTTTAATATTTTGTGATAAATTTCATTAATAAATTATTAATAATGATAATTAATTTATTTAATAAATTCATTAAATAAATTAATTAAAATGATTTCATTATATTAAAATCATTTTAAATAATAATAAAGTATTTAAAAATATTTTAAGTTATAAAATATAACTTTTAATATTTAAATGATACTTTCATTAATAATTTAATATTAATGATATTAATTTAATATTAATGATATTAAATTTATTTAATAATTATTTTAAATAAATTGTTTTAAAATAATTTTATTGATTTAAAAATCATTTAAAAAGGATATAAATGAATTAAAAATATTTTAAGTTATAAATAATGACTTTTAATATTTTGATAAATAGTACATTAATATTTAAATATTAATGGTAAAATGATTTTAAATGTTTTAAAAATCATTTAAGGGTAATAGTAGTACTTTAAAAATATGTTAAGTTATTATAAATAACTTTGATATTTTTGCAATGGTTTCATTAATAGTTTAATGTTAATTAAATATTAATGATAATAAAATTATTTAATATTTAAATCATTTAATAATAATTTCGGTGTTTGAAAATTTTTGATAAATTATAATAATTAATTAAAAATTATTATAAGTCATTTAAAAATAATAGGCTAAAATATAATTTACTACCCTAAACTATAGGCCATATTCCACTTCGGTGATCCACCTTTCAATTTTGTCAATTAGATGATTGAACTATTAATTTTTCTCGATTTCATTCAATTGGGTTTGCCACGTCAGAAATTGCTTACTTGGCATCCTAATAGGTTAAATGAGTGCTTATGTGTAAAAAGAATATATATTTTTAATGAGACAAAGGACAAAAAAGTAAAATAACCAATAAAACTATAAAAAAATTACACAAATAATATAAATTATAAAATATATAAATCATTTGATAAAAATAGTGGTTATTGCAATTACGATTATAGCCTATAGATAAATAAATTTTCTCATCCCACAAAGAATTTATTTACAAAATTGTTAATAAACATACAAAAAATTAGTTAATCAAATATAAATAAATAATGTTAACAAAATATAAAAAACATAACAAATTTTTAAACCTGTAAAATCTTTTTTGAATAATTTAAACATAACTAATGGTACAAATATACAATTTTTATATTTTTGTTAACATTATTTATTTATATTTGATTAACTAATTATTTGTATGTTTATTAACAATTTCGTAAATAAATGTATTTTTTTAAAAAGTAACAATCGTAACAATCATAACATTATTTATTTATATTTGATTAACTAATTTTTTGTATGTTTGTTAACAATTTCATAAATATTGTTAATATTATTTATTTTTTATAGTTTTATTTGTTATTTTAGCTTTTTGTCCTTTGTCTCATTAAAAATATATATTTTTTTACACATAAGCACTCATTTAGCCTATTAGGATGCCACGTCAGCAATTTCTGACGTGGCAAACCCAATTAAATGAAATCGAAAAAAATTAATAGTTCAATCATCTAATTGACAAAATTGAAAGGTGGATCACCGAAGTGGAATATGGCTTATAGTTTAGGGTAGTAAATCATATTTAAGCCAAAATAATATGATTGATATTTACAGTTATTTTGACGCCCCCAAAATAGGTATACAACACCCATTCTGAGTCGCCAAATACATGGTACAAAAAGCAAACTACAACTTCAATAATACAATTGTCGTGCAAAATACGACAACACATACTGTGAGTTTAAATACAAATATTGTCTTCTAGACAATATTCACACTCAAATAAGTCCTCATTACAATTATTCAAATAATATTTTACAGAAATAGTGAGGACAGCTAAAACATCTTTCTAGAACCATCACTCCATACCCCGACTAGATCCTGCTATGTTCTCACCTCCTAAAAAGATAAATAGAACAAAAAGAAAAAGGGTGAGCTCAACTAGCCCAGCAAAGAATATTAAGACTAAGATAATATACAACAAATTATCGTTAGTCTTCAACAGGGAAAAATCTGATAGAATATAATAGACAATAAGTTTTAGATCAATATTCTGCAGTGGAAACAGCAATCCATTAGAAGAGTCAAGTAGAGAATGAGTTCTACTACCTTCTAAGATTTAAAAGTCCATCATCAATATTTTATCCCTGTAACAACAATCACTATACATCTTTAATCAAATAATCATCTTTGCACTACAGGCCAAAGATATTCATTTATATCACCAGTTGGTCATGTTCATCTCAACACCTGTTCATCTTTGCACTACGGGCCAAAGATATTCATCAATTAATCATTCATCTTTGCACTACTGGCCTAAGATATTCAGTAATATCATCATTTAGGACTGAGGATGATGAAAAATATTTTAAAGAAAATGAATCCAGTGAGATAGAAGGACAAATATTAGGGATTCATATAACAATTTATCCGAGATCAATAATACTTCATAATAACCAATTGTGAAGTAGAATTCAAAAATAAATATCAAAACATGGATACAATCATAGATAGTAACCATAATGGACGTCTTGGACAAAAAGGGAAATTTTCATTTTTTGGTGAATAGTGTCGTATTCGTGAATAGTACCGTATACGTGAATAGTGTCGTATACGTGATTAGTAACCCCGACACAAAAAGATAGAAATTCTACAATAAAATCCATACCAATATTTTTGTATAATGATATTGAAAGAATAACATCATTACGAAAGAAAAGAACATCCCTTACCTCAAAAAGACCGTACTTCTGAATGGAATACCGGATATAGTGCTGAAGGAACTTGCACCCTATAGAAATACTCAAAGTATCAAAATACTCACAAGAATACGCTCGATAATATAAAGAGAGAAAGGGAGAAAGCTTATGTTTTTGGTGTGATTTTCAATTCTAACTTAGCCCTCCATTTATAGGAAAATGTTAAGACGCTCAAGAAGACTTGACACCTTTACACGATGGCTTTACACCGCTACTATTGCCACCACCACATTTGAAATAAAATTCAAACACATTTCTTCACCAACCACAAGTGGGCTCACTCAATTCTAGAATTTTTCACCAAAATCATTTATAAACCTAATTTACGAATCGATCACCTCTTAAAATTCATAACAAATCATACATTCATTTTAAACGGTTCGGAATTTATGGACATATACTCAACTTATATATGTATAACATATCCAAAAATCACAACGATCCAACGGTCGGATTAAAAATTATAACACACGCAATATATCGTAAAAATACTGATTTGATTTTTAATACCTCCATTCTGACAAAAATACTGATAAAACACCTCAATATTAATTCCTTCAATTATAACCACATAAAATAAATAAATCCATCATTTATATCCACCTCAAGTAAATATTTCCTTATCATATAAATCAATAATTAATTATTCACAAATAATATTACAGAATCATAATTATGACAACCAGACCGTTCCCAGGAAATAGGGGGCTTTCCAATAAGGATTTCTCCTTACTGGCGTGCAATTAGGTGACCAAACCTCTCCTTGACAGAACTTTCTAGACATTACCAATAATTCTATCTAATAATATTATTCAAATAATATAAATTATTGATCTAATAATGGAAAATACTATGCAGTAATAATTATTGAAACAACAATAATATAAACTATCAACGCAGCAATTATTGAATCAATAAAATAAAATATTGAACAGTAACTACTGTAACAATTATTGAGTAGTGTCTTCTTACGTAAGAATCAATAGTTCAACAATACTGTACAATACTGTGTGCAACCACGCGTATTACTGTATTTTAACCACCAGGTATTCCAATAGTGTTAACGGTGACAATTATGCCGTTATTTATAAAAACTCATACTTTGTCATTTTCTTCATCCAAAAATTATCCTTTTATGGGGCCCATGAATGTCTGCACCGTCATACGAATATTCCCCAACAACAAGAATATTCCACGACCAAACAAATATTCCCCGACAGAAAAATGAATATTCTATAACCACTTGCTTATTTTGCAAAATTTGCACATTTCACCCATAACCAAAGTATTATATCAAATTAACACCTTATTAATTTAGAATAATGAATAGAAAAAATTCAATTTTTTTTATAATAAGTTGGGGTCTTACAACCTCCCCTCCTTATAAAATATCGTCCTCGAAATTAACGTACGTACCTGGTGCTTCGAAATGGTGAGGGTACCTCGCTTTCATTTTCGATTCCAACTCCCAGGACATTTTTTCAATAGCATGGTTCCTCCACAAAACCTTAACTTGTGGTATAACCTTGGTGCGTAGGACATGTTCTTTCCTATCCAAGATTTTAATAGGTACCTCCTCGTACGTTAAATCTTTGGCTATCTCGTCTGGTTCTAACTCAATAATATGGTTCGGGTCTTTCATATATTTACGAAGCATAGATATATGGAAAACATTGTGAACACGAGACATACTTGGAGGTAATGCGAGTCTATAGGCCACATTTCCTATTCGGTCAAGAATCTCAAATGGACCAACAAACCTTGGATTGAGCTTTCCTCTCTTCCCAAATCTTATAACTCCCTTCCATGGAGCAATACGTAACAGTACATGATCCCCAATATTAAATTCCACGTCCTTTCGATGAAGATCAACATAACTCTTTAGTCGATCTTGTGAGGTTTGAATACGTTATCGAATCATTTGGATCTTTTCTGTAGTCATGCGTACTAATTCTGGTCCCAACAATGTTACTTCTCCCACCTCGTCCCAGCATACTGGAGAACAACACTTTTGTCCATACAACGCCTTGAATGGAGCCATGCCTATACTTGCTTGATAACTGTTGTTGTAGGAGAATTCCACCAATGGTAAATACTTATCCCAACTCCCTTTAAAGTCTAGGTCATGGAGTCTTAATAGATCTTCAAGAGTTTGAATAGTCCTCTCTGATTGTCCGTCTGTTTGAGGATGGTATGCCGAACTAAATCGTAAATCCATGCCCATAGCTTTCTGTAAGCTAACCCAAAATCGTGAAGTAAATCTTGGGTCACGATCTGAAACTATGGATACTGGCATGCCATGCAATCTCACAATCTCATTCACGTACATATGAGCAAGACGTTCCAGGGAATAAGTTTCTCGTATAGGTAAGAAATGAGCAGACTTGGTTAATCTATCAACAATAACCCAAATCACATATATATCTTGAGAAACCTTGGGAAGACCTGTAACAAAATCCATAGTAATGTGTTCCCACTTCCATTCTGGAATCTCAAGTGGTTGCAATGGACCTTTTGGAACTTGATGCTCCGCCTTTACACGTTGACAGGTTAAACACCTCGAGATAAACTCTGCGATCTCTCTCTTCATATTGTTCCACCAAAATGTATGTCGAATATCATGATACATTTTGGTACTCCCAGGATGGATTGCAAACAGGGTGTTGTGTGCCTCCATCATGATTCTATGCTTCAAGTCAAAATCGTTAGGAACGCAAAGTCTAGAGTTGACTCGAAGTATTCCTTCTTCATCAATTCTTGTTTCTGGAATAGCTCCTTCTTGCACTTTCTTCTTCATACATATCAGCCCCGGGTCCGTAGCTTGAGCAGTTTTTACTTTATCAATTAAAGTCGGTTCTACTCGTATATTCGCCATCATCATGTGGGTCCCTGGAGTCTTTAACTCAATCTCCATCCTTTGTAAATCATACAAAATGGGTCTTTATGTTAACAACATCGCACTCGTACCCGCATACGATCCTCTACTAAATGCGTCAGCTACTACGTTTGCTTTTCTAGGATGGTATTGAATGGTATGATCGTAATCTTTCAATAGCTAGAGCCAACGTCGTTGCCGCATGTTGATTTCCTTTTGGGTGAAGAAGTATTTGAGGCTTTTATGATCGGTATAGATCTCCACTTTCTCCCCATACAGGTAGTGTCTCCAGATTTTCAACGCGAAAATAACTACTGCCAACTCTAGATCATGAGTAGGATAATTCCTCTCATATTCTTTGAGTTGTCGCGAGGCATAGACTATGACTTTCCCATGTTGCATGAGAACACATCCTAACTCTTTGCCTGAAGCATCACTGTATATAACAAATCCATCCAAACCAGATGGTATTGCCAGAACAGGTGCTGAAATAAGTCTCATCTTGAGCTCTTGAAAACTTTTCTCGCAACCCTCGCTCCATACGAATTTGTATCTTTCTGAGTCAGCTGAGTTAACGGAGTAGCGATTTGAGAAAATCCTTCCACGAATCTCCGATAATAACCAGCTAAGCCCAGAAAGCTACGCACTTCGGTCACCGACTTCGGTTGCTCCAAACTTTGTATTGCTTCAATCTTCGTCGGGTCAATAGATACTCCATGTTTTGACACGACGTGCCCAAGGAATGCTACTTCCTCAAGCCAGAACTCGCATTTCTTTAGCTTGGCATAAAGCTTGTTTTCACGAAGCCTTTCAAGTATCAGCTTCAAATGGTGCTAATGATCTTCACGGCTTTTGGAATAGATAAGGATGTCATCAATAAAGACAACAACAAACTGATCCTAATATTCCTTGAATACACGATTCTTCATATCCATGAAAGCAGCAGGAGCATTAGTCAATCCAAAAGACATGACTAAAAATTCATAATGCCCGTACCGAGTTCTGAAGGAAGTCTTTGGAATATCCTCAGTTTTAATCTTTAGCTGATGATATCCAAAACGAAGGTCAATCTTTGAAAAGAATTGTGCTCCTTACAACTGGTCGAACAGGCCATCATTGTGAGGTAACAGATACCTATTCTTGATGGTGACATGGTTCAATTCTCGGTAGTCAATACAAAGTCGCATACTCTCGTCTTTCTTCTTTACGAATAAAACAAGAGCACCCCAAAGAGATGTACTAGGACGAATGAAACCGATGTCTAATAACTCCTGTAGTTGGACTTTTAACTTCTGAAGTTCAATAGGAGCCATTCGATATGGGGTTTTAGAAATGGGTTTTGTACCCTGTTCATGGTCAATAAAGAATTCAACATCACGTTCTGGGGGTAGACCGGGAAGTTCTTCAGGAAATACATCAGGAAATTCTCTAACAACAGAAATATTATCCAAATTTAGCTTGTCTTTATTCAAATCCATAACATGGGCTAAGAAAGCATGGCATCCATTTTTCAATAAACGAATAGCTTTGTGGCTTGATATGACAGTGACTGATTTTAGTGGTTTAGTTGTTTGAATTAAGTATGACGGTTGGTTAGGAATATGAAAACTAACAACCTTACGAAAATAATCAATTTTGGCATGATGAGTGGTTAAATAATCAATTCCTAAAATCACATCAAAAGCAAGTATCTTTAAAGAGATAAGATCAACAGGTAATGTGATAGTGCCAACTTGGATCAAGAAAGATTTATAAACTGTAGATGTAAAGAAGGTTTCACCCAACGGAGTTTCAACAGATAAGTTAAAGTCCAATTTCTCCGAATTCAAGTTTAAACGTTGAGCATAAGCAGGAGAGATAAAAGAATGTGTAGAACCGGTATCTAGTAAGGTATAAACTTTGCAAGATTTTATGATAAGCTTACCCGTGATCACCTCGTTCGGGTTCCTCACGTTTTGGCCAGTCACGACAAACGCTCTTCCAGGAACCGCTGATTTTGACTTATCCGGGACAGCATTTGGAGTCACCATCCCCGCTGAACTTGGTTTTGCTACAGAACAATCCCGAGCTATGTTGTGAGACCCCAAATTTTATGAATAAAGATTTAAGTTTCTTGAAATATTTTTTTCAAAATTATGGTGTGGATTTGATATAATGTTATAGTTGTGGGTAATATTTATAAATTTTGCAAAGTATGTAAGTTGTTATATAATATTCGATTGGTGGGGAATATTCGCTTTTAACGGGGAATATTCGTATGACTGACAAGACATCATTAGTGGACCCCACAACGGAATTATTATTTGATTGAGAAAATGACAAAAATATTTTTATAAAAATAACGGCGTAAGTTTTACCGTTAAAATTGTTGAACTACCTTGGTAGTAAAAGTACGATAATATGTGTGGTTGCATAGTAGCACCGGTATTGATTATTGATGCTTACGTGAGAAGTCACTCGATTTTGTTCAATTATTGCTAAAGAATTGTTGTTGCAAGATATCTCACGTTATTTGATTCAATTATTGTCGATATTTTATATATTATTAAATCAATAATTGAGATGACAGAGTTATTAATATTATTATTTGCAATATTAACGATGTCTAGAAGTTCTGCCAATGAGAGTTTTGTTCACCTAATTGTGCGCCAATAGGGAGAAATCCTTATTGGAAAGCCCCCTCTTTCCTGGGAACGACCTGGTCGATTAATATTGTGAATTATAATAATAAATGATAAATGTTGTTAGATATATTGAGGTGTCTTTTTATGAAGTCAATGAAAGTTTATATATATATATATATATATATATATATATATAATTTTTGTTTTGTTAGTATTATTAATGTAATAAAATGGAAAAGTTTTTATATAAAATGTAAAACTTTTATAAAGTTATTTGTTTTATTAGATAATAATTAGAATATAATATATTTTATTATGCATAGTGTTTTTCGTAGTAAAATCTTTTATATAAAACATAATACTTTTATAAAGTTATTTATTTTATTAGACAATAATTAGAATATATTATATTTTATTATGCATAGTGTTTTGCATAAGGCTCAGATAGTGTTTGTATAGTAAAATCTTTTTATATAAAATAAAATACTTTTATAAAGTTATTTGTTTTATTAGACTATAAATAAAATATATTATATTTTATTTAAAAGATTTTATTTTATTAGAATAATTTATTAATACTTTGCATAGTAAATCAATATGGACCGCTTCATTTAAAAAGTAAATCAATCTGGACCGTTCATGAATTAGTTACTATTCACCCATTCTCCTATAAATAAAGCTCATTCCTTCATTATTTCTTACGAATTCAATTTGAAACTCTGTAGAGAAACTATAGAGAGAAAGAAGAAAAGTATTCTGCTACCTCACTTTTTCAATATCCAGTTCTTCTAAGGTAAGGGGTATTATTTCTTTTGTATTCATGAAGAGAACTTCTGTTATTCCATTCTTTATTATTCTGTTGGAATAACTTGTATACGCGGGCTACCCTATACTTGGTGAAATTCTTCAGTTATTCTATTCTTTATCATTGTGTTGAATAACTCTGCCTCTGAAAGTACCGCATACATGGTGAAATTCTTTCATTATTCCATTCTTTATTATTCGTTTGGAACATCCCCGTCATGCATGCGTTTCCGCATAACTTCAGTTCTGTTATTTATTATTCTATTGAAATATCCTCAGCTTGGTCGTATTACGCTTGACCTGGTTCCATTAAATATTATTCTGTTGGAATAACCTATCTGTGTGGTCTATCGCATGCATGGTGATTTCTGTTATTATTCCATTCTTTATTATTCTGTTGGAATAATGCATGCGTACTATCTCATCGCATGCATGGTGATTTCATTGTTATTCCATTGTGCATGGCGATTACATCGCATGCATGGTGATTTTTGTTGTTATTCCATTCTTTATTATTTTGTTAGAATATTCTGTCGATGCGAATTTTGGTCTATCGCATGCCTGGTGATTTCTTTTGTTATTCCATTCTTTATTATACTCAGTTGGTTAAAGTTTTGACTTCTATACTCCATGAAATTAGTGGAATATCCTTGATATTTGTGGTTCATCCAGTATCTTTTCATGGAAATATTCTTCTAAGCATTCTTGAATTTTACTCTACAAAGAAGTATCATGTTGACAATTTGGACGTTATTAGTTCCTGGATAAATTAATTCTTGAACTTGTTTTATTGAATTCTTATATGATTGTCATCATCCTCATGTTTATATTATGTTGAAAGTCATATGTGGCCTGTAGTGCATAGATGGACTTGGTATGATTATGACCATGGATTAATCGGTATAATCATGACCGTAATGTTACAAATGATGTGGTAAAAGTTCTCATTGGCACGTAGTGCATTGATGGACAGTTGTTGGCATGATCATGACTATTGATGAATACACGAATATCCTTGGCCCGTAGTACATGGATAATTTGTGGTTGTGATACTAATGAATATCCTTGGTCGTAGTGCAGGGATGATGTGGATTATTTATTAAGTTTGAGTCCCAAATGATAAAAGTGATGAAAAACCTTTTAAATCATAAAAGATAGTAGATTTTATTCTCTACTTGACTCTTTTAATGGAATACTTGTTCCACTGTAGTTAAACTTGATGTTTGTTATATTGTATCAATTTAACACTGTTGAATGCTAACGATAATTTATTCTGCATTATCTTACTTATAATATTTCTTACTAGGCTAGTTGAGCTCACCCTTTCTTTCACTGTTCTCTTCAGGAAATGAGAATATAGCTGGGACGAGTCAGGGAACGGAGTGATTGTCCAGATGATAGCATTAGTAGTCCTCACTATTCTGTTAAATAGTGTGACAATAAATGTAATGAGGACTCCATTGAGTGTGGATATTATCTAGATGACAATATTCTTATTAAAACTCTCATTTTATGTTTTGTCGTATTTTACACGACAGTTGTATTATTAAGTTGTATTTGTGTATTCTGTACCATGTATATGGCGACTCAGAATAGGTGATGTGTACCTATTTTGGGGGCGTCACATATGTGACCTTCCTTTCCACAGTTATAACATACCTTGGATTGTTGTGGACAGTTTGGGATGATATGTCCCTCTTTCCTGCATTTGTAACATCTAACTGGCGGTTGTTCTCCTCCCCTATAATTTGTTGTTGGTGCTGGTGCTGGTGTTGCTGCTGATGTCTTCCCATCATTGTTGAATCTCCTCTTTCTTAAATTTCCACTTGACTCACCTCTCTTATTATCATGGCCATTATTACCACCCGAGTGGTTACCGCATTTGTCCGTAGTTTTCCCTCCTTCCTGGTTATCATCGTTCTGATGACTGTTGTCATCGGTATGACCCTGGTTGTGGTCCCTCGGTTGAGTATACTCATTATCTCGCTCTAATAATTGACCCCTATTGACAACATCTGAATACAGAGAAAATTTATGAGAGATAAGGTATTGACGAATCTCGGGTTTTAGACCTCTCAGAAACATCCACGTCATACTTTTCTCATTTTCTACCAAATGAGGTGCAAACCTGGATAACTTTACAAACTTCGCCAAATCTTTGAGACACCGTATGTTGTTACGCTCCGATTAATAAACTCTACCTCCTTCATATGACAAAATACTTTCCGGAAAGTACTTGTCATTGAATAGTTTCAAATCTTTCCTAGACATGTTAAGTGCGGTTTTGGTGAGTGTACGCTTCACTGATTCCCACCAAGAATCACCTCACCACGAAAACATAAATGTGCTTGAATGGAACCTTCGTTCCTCCGCATCCCAAGACATTGAATATCTTGGTAATTTGCTTGACCCATGTTTTCGCCTTAATCGGATCGGGCTTTCCCCAGAAATCTGGTGGTCCCAACTCCTTGAACTGCTTGCCCGTGACAAACCGTGCGTTGCCATCATTTCCACCCGTATTTTGTACACGAGTCTCCCTGGTCTGATTTTGCATGAACTGCAAAAAGCTCCTAAACATTCCATCATTCATTGTTTGCTCGGTAGTGTTGTTTACAGGAGGAATATTGCCTTTCTATTGCACGTTCTCCTAGTTTGTGACTAAAGGTTGTTCCACAGTCTCATACACTCCATTGTTAACGTTCTCAGCAGCCATTCTTAAATACTGCCATAAAAAAGGGTTAATTAAACAAATTAACATATCACATAATATCCTTATATTATGATCGACCAACAAATAAGCTTAGATAGGACACACTAGCGAAGGATTTACTCATCTCTCCCCTCCTAGTTCTACTCCCCGATCTCCGCCATAGACCATATCCCTAAGATTTGATACCAACTGTGACGCCCCAAAAATAGGTATACAACACCCATTCTGAGTCGCCAAATACATGGTATAGAAAGCAAACTACAACTTCAATAATACAATTGTCGTGCAAAATACGACAACACATACTGTGAGTTTAAATACAAATATTGTCTTCTAGACAATATCCACACTCAAATAAGTCCTCATTACAATTATTCAAACACTATTTTACAGAAATAGTGAGGACTGCTAAAACATCTTTCTAGAACCATCACTCCATACCCCGACTAGATCTGCTATGTTCTCACCTCCTGAGAAGAAAAATGGAACAAAAAGGAAAAGGGTGAGCTCAACTAGCCCAGTAAAGAATATTAAGACTAAGATAATATACAACAAATTATCGTTAGTCTTCAACAGGGAAAAATCTGATAGAATATAATAGACAACAAATTTTAGATCAATATTCTGCAGCGGAAACAGCAATCCATTAGAAGAGTCGAGTAGAGAATGAGTTCTACTATCTTCTAAGATTTAAAAGTCCATCATAAATATTTTATCCCTGTAACAACAATCAATATACATCTTTAATAAAATATTCATCTTTGCACTACAGGCCAAAGATATTCATTTATATCACCAGTTGGTCATGTTCATCTCAACACCTGTTTATCTTTGCACTACGGGCCAAAGATATTCATCAATTAATCATTCATCTTTGCACTACTGGCCAAAGATATTCAGTAATATCATCATTTAGGACCGAGGATGATGAAAAATATTTTAAAGAAAATGAATCTAGTGAGACAGAAGGACAAATATTAGGGATTCGTACAACTATTTATCCGAGATCAATAATACTTTATAATAACCAATTTTGAAGCAGAATTCAAAAATAAAGATCAAAACATAGATACAATCAAAGATAGTAACCATAATGGACGTCTTCGACAAAAAGGATAAATTTTATTTTTCGGTGAATAGTGTCGTATTCTTGAATAGTGTCGTATTCGTGAATAGTGTCATATACGTGAATAGTAACCCCAACACAAAAAGGTAGAAATTCCATAATAAAATCCATACCAATATTTCGGTATAATGATATTGAAAGAATAACATCGTTACAAAAGAAAAGAACATCTCTTACCTCAAAAAGACCGTACTTCTGAATGGAATACTAGATATAGTGTTGAAGGAACTTGCACCATATATCAATACTCAAAGTATCAAAATACTCACAAGATTACGCTCGATAATACAGAGAGAGAAAGAGAGAAAGCTTATGTTTCTGGTGTGATTTTCAATTCTAACTTAGCCCTATATTTATAGGAAAATGTTAGCACGCCAAAGCTGACTTGACCTGCTACCTGATGGCTTTACCTACTACTATTGCCACCCACCACATTTGAAATAAAATTCAGCACATTTCTTCACCAACCACAAGTGGGGCCTGAAAGTATTATGCATACAAGCCAATCATGTATGATGATAAATCATATACTATGTAATCAATCTTATTTATTTATTAATAAAAGAATTATTTATTAAAGGCATTTATTATCTACATGATGCTGTTTTAATAATATGTGATAAACTCATAGTTTTAAGCAACGCTTTTAGAATAATGATGATGATCATTCTAATGAGATCTAAATTCTTAGAAAGCTTAAAACTAAAATAGTTCCCAATCATTGGATTACTAAATTGGGGATTAGTGAATCCTGGATAGATTGGTACATACGTTATTTGCTTTCATTGGATGAGGATGATTGATCTCATGATCATTTGTGTGGAGACACTAAAGCAAGTATGTAGGTACTTATTAGAAAATAAGTTCAATTGAACGTTGACTCGCTAAGGAATACCTAATGGAGTTTTACTTACACATCAATAGGAATTCTCGTAGTAATAGTAGTACAAATGATCCTTAGACTTGAGATCATCATAGTATCTTATATATAATGAATTACACTTTGACTTATTCCTTAAGACTCTTAGAGTATATCAAAGGGTATGCTTGGGTGTAATAAGTTATATATGAAGATAATGAATGATCAATAAAGAATCTACCACTTCTAGTAAAAGGAGAAATGTCCTATGTGATTCGATAAATGACAACCCAGGAATCCTTGGCCAAGGTGGAATGAAATTAGAAAGTAGTTCTAATTTGCATTCATTAGGAGTTGTTCATTTAGGAATCGAAATACATATAATTAAATAAAATAAGACTTGACAAAGAATTCCATGTCTTATATTTAATTGGGACATATTATGGTGGAAGGATTGAATTGTCACGGTAACTATTTACTCAAAGGTTCTTTTATGATTAATGTTGAAATCTATATTATCCGGAAAGTCGCTGATCGCTAGGAGGCTTATCCCTATTGTAGAATAAATATTATTTATTTAAATAAATTATTTGTTTAATTTATTTATTTAAATGAGATTAGAATTGTTCTAATTGATTTATTCACAACCTATTTAATATATGGAGAACCTAAAGGGTCACACCATAAAAGGAAGAATAATTATTTAAGAAGTTAATGGCATAATTGTAATAATATGTTAAGTATATTTAAACTATGGTGATAGAATAAACTAAATAGATTAATATTTATTATTTAATATTTTAGAAATATTAAATATAAATTAATAAGAGGAGTCTTATTAATATTATTACAATTATTATTATTTTAATTTCTAAAAGGTTTAGGAATTAATTTAATATAAGTACCCTCATTTATTCCTAATTGGATTAGGAAAGAAAATTAGTTAAAGGAGTTTAATTAATTACCCCTAATAGGATTAGGGAGCCCATTTAATTAAAAGAGTTTAATTAAATAAATAATACCTTATTTTAATTAAAATAAGATTACATGATATCTTTATAAGAGGAGTCTTATATTAGATATCTAATATACGTAATTCCTAGATTTTGAGAGTACACCCCCTTTTCTTATTTAGATAGGAAAAACTAGGGTTTGAGCCAATTCCCTTCTTCTTGAAAAATTTCTCTTCCTTGGTGGATCACCAATAGAGGCCACACACTTGGGTGGCTTACATTGATCAAAGGAAGGAATCAACCCTAGATTTCAAGGAGATCATGAGAAAGTAGGAGGTGAACTCGCACTGAGAGGAAGCTCGTTTCTACAAGGGTATGATTTCATAATTTCTTATTCTTCGTTTAATTAATAATATGCATAAAGGATGATCCGGGTAATTGGTTTGTGAAAAAATTTTAAAATCTGATTTTATTTCGCTTCCGCTATTTTTGCAATTTTGATTGCTACTTTGATTTTCATAAAACCTAACAGTGGTATCATGAGCCAAACTTTATGCGAATTATTAATTATTTTGATTCCATATATGTATGGGTATGAATTTAGAATACTTTATTGGGCATAATTTGTTGTATAAAATTATTATTTTATGAAGAAAAAGAAAATAAATAAATTTTGCCGAAAATTGTTTTCTAATTTTTTTTTTCTTCCGTATTTAACATCTTGATTCCATGTGGTGTTTATTATTTTTTTTTCCATGTTGCTATCATGTTTTAAGTTTGCAGAACTTGCAGGTATAAAGCATATACTAATGTACATATAAAGAATACCATTATGATTAATGTCCTATGTGAATATGTATGGTAACTTCCGCTGCGATACCATTATGTGAATCATAATGTTTTATTTTGATTCCTGGATGCAATTTGTTTTACAAGGGGCGGTTGTTATATTTTTTTTTTTAAGAAACAAGGTCGTCCACGTGGCAATTTTTTGTCCAGGATATTAAAAAAAAAAAAAAAAGACCCATAATCATTATATAGTATTATATATATATAATACTAATGGCTTTCTTTTATTATATATATATATATATATATATATATATATTGTTATATATATATATATATATAATCTTAATAATTTTATAATTAAAATAAAAGAGTTTATTTTAATCTTGAAATTGGATTTCATGCAAACATAAAATTGCCCATTAAATGATATTCATATATATATGGAATGATTTAATTTATTGATACATATGATGATATGTATGATAATAAATGGGATTGATTATGGACAATTGACCAATATGATTGGATTTATTTTAGTTGGATGTTTGAATGAATGGGTTTTATTAAATGGGGTCCGTGCCTCGCCTTTTCTCGGTTTTCTTCTTGATGTAAATTCTATCTCTCTCCTGTGTACTTCCCTCGATCACGATCAAGGTTTCTATTTAAATTAAATAGTTTAATGTAATAGGACTAGTTAGAATTTTTGAAGAACCAAGATCAAGGAGCAAGGAGCGCTAAAAGGCCCGCTTTGTAATGGAGCCCTAAGTTTAAATGTAATAGTTATATTTAAATGTTTATTCTTTGCACCTAGGGTTTGACCTTTTGGTTCACTTGGTGGCTCTAGTGAACCAAACTAGAATAAAAGTCCATAATCAATCCGGGTAGAATATAGTATTCTATATGTGCATGCTAGTATTATATATATTATATATTATGCAAACATGCTTTGCATGTTTAATAATATATATGCGTATTTTATATATATATATTTGCATGCGTGCTAAACAAGATGAGACAAATAATAACAAATCCTCAAAGTTTTTATATATTAAGTCTTAAGCGTTCAAAGATATTTAGAATATCGAGCGTCGCCTTCTAGCATGATAAAATTAATAGAGTATTAAATATTTAATATGAGTTTTGTTGTGTCACCCACAAGGCAAGTATTAAGTATTTAAGATGTTAATTTATCACATTTGATGCTTATAAAGAAAATTGAACAATATTGTTTTGTTGTGTCACCACAAGGCGATATTTTTCTTTTTGAATATATGGAAGTGCTAGGTTGGACTTAACTTAGATAATTTCGATTCGGATGTGCCACCACTTGATCAAAATAATCTAAGAGGCAAAACATAAGGAGTTACATGTTGATGTAATTGACAAGGAGTTGTCTACCTATTTATTTATATATAGTTTGTTGTGTCACCACAAGGCTATATATATTTGAAATGGGATCCTTATTCTCACTAGCAAAAAAACTTTAATTAGATTTTGCTTAACTATATAAATGAGGGTAATATAGTTTGAAGAAAATAGTGAGAGATACCAATATAAAATAAGACCTAATTTATTTTGGTAATTAATTAAATGAATGTTTGCTAAAATATTGTCTTTTTACATGCGAAATTTTGAAAATGTCACATTCACTAATATCATCTGCGAAGCATACTTGATGCTAACAAACCGACCGGGCCGAACTACACGAATTTGGTTAAGGAATCTGAAATTGTTCTCACCTTTGAAAAGATTTCTTATGTCCTAAATTACCTGCATACTGCGCAAAAGTTGCAGAGATGACCTCGAGGAAGAGATTGCTACTTTTAAACAGTGGCAAGATGATGCATGTGTGGCTCAATGAATCATGCTCGCATCCATGAGTAACGAGCTTCAGCGTCAGCATGAAAACATGGATGCTCCTACTATGCTACTGCACCTTCGAGAGTTGTATGGTGAGCAAAGTAGGACTGCTAGATATGAAATATCTAAAGAGCTCTTCCGATCTCGGATGACCGAGGGCACTACCGTGGAGACTCATGTCCTAAAGATGATCAATCTGATTGAACGTCTTGGACAGCTTGGGTTCGTCATGGATGGGGAGTTGAGTCAAGATTTAGTCTTGCAGTCACTCCCAGACACCTTCTCACAATTTGTTGTGAATTTTCACATGAAACAAGTTGGATGTCGACTTGCACGAATTACTTAACATGTTGAAAAGCTATCAAGGTCATTTCCCATCCAAGAAGAACCATGTCTTAATGGTAGATGATTCTTCCAAGAAAAGGAAGAGGCCCAAGGTATCTTCTGAAAGGAAGAAATCCAAGAAGGCTAAGGGAAAGGCGAAAGTGAAGGATCAAAAGAAACCTGATCCAGCTAGCAAAGGAATTTGCTTCCATTGCAACAAGCCGGTCATTTGGAAGAGGAACTGCAAGGATTATCTCGCAGAACAAAAGCGAAGAAGAAGCTTGGAGAAGCTTGAATCCTAATCAAGGTTTGTTTATGATTGAAATTAATTTTTTACGAAAGTCAATCTTCTACTTGGGTATTGGATACTGGGATGTGGTTCTCACATATGTAATAATATCTGAGGGGTCGGTCAAGTAGAAAGTGAGCAAGGATGAGGTCGTCCTACGAGTGGGAAATGGAGCAAAGGTTCTTTGCATTAGGCATAGTAGGACTTATTGTTTAAAGCACTCGCCTACGAGCAAGTTCATTAATTTAAATAATTGTTATTTTGTTCCAAATATCATTAGAAACATTATTTCTATCTCTCAGTATTGGATATGGATGGTTTTAATATTATAATAAAGAACAACAGTTGTTCCATTTATAATGATAATGTTTTATATGGTGTTGGTAATTTGCGAAATGGACTTTATATACTTGACTTGCATGAAAATATATTTCAAATTGAACAAACTAAGAAAAGGAAAAGGGATGATGTTAATTATACCTTCATGTACTAATCGTAGACTTCGGTCGTATTAATGAAACAAGATTATCCAAGTTACATAAAGATGGGCTCCTAGAGCTATCTCGATTATGAATCATATCCAACTCATGAATCTTGTCTCATGGGTAAAATGACTAAATCTCCTTTTAGTGGAAAAGTAGAAAGAGTTACAGAGTTGTTGTTAGGTTGGTACACACGGATGTATGTATGTGGACCCATGACAACGAATTTACGAGGAGGGTATTCTTATTTTATTACATTCAATTGACGACCACTCAAGATTTGGATATGTGTATTTAATGAAATACAAATCAATCATTTAAAAAGTTCAAAGAGTTGAAGTGAAGTTGAGAAGCAAACCGGTAAGAGTATTAAGATTCTTTGATCCGATCGAGGAGGAGAATACTTAAGTGGTGAGTTTCTCAATTGTCTCAAAGAAAATGGTATAATCTCACAATGGACTCCATCGGGGACGCCACAGATGAATGGTGTATCTCGAAAGGAGAAATCGAACATTGTTGGACATGGTTCGATCTATGATGAGTTTCTGGACCTTCGAGTTTCCTTACGGGGATATGCCTAGAATCGGTGCGATACCTACTTAACAAGGTACCTACAAAATCCGTCCCCAAGACCCCATATATGAGTTATAGATAGGGAGGAAACCAAATCTTAAGCATGTTAAGACTTGGGGTTGTCCAAATTATGTCAAAAAGTTTGAAAACGATAAGTCGCAGACTAGATCGACAAATGTAGATTTGTGGGATATCCTAAAGAAACATCGGGTATTATTTCTATCATCCAACCGATCAAAAGGTGTTTGTTGCGAAACATGCTGCCTTCTTGGAAAAGGAGTTTATCCTTGAAGGGGTCAGTGGGAGTAGTGAATCCGGATAGATTAAAATAGTTCCCAATCATTGGATTACTAAATTGGGGATTAGTGAATTGGATAGATTGGTACATACGTTGCTTGCTCATTGGATGAGGATGATTGATCTCATGATCATTTGTGTGGAGACACTAAAGCAAGTATGTAGGTGCTTATTAGAGAATAAGTTCATTTGAACGCATGACTCGCTAAGGAATACCTAATGGAGTTTTACTTACCTGTCAATAGGAATTCTGTAGTAATAGTAAATGAAATGATCCTTAGACTTGAGATCATCATAGTATCTTATATATAATGAATTACACTTTGACTTATTCCTTAAGACTCTTAGAGTATATCAAAGGGTATGCTTGGGTGTAATAAGTTATATATGAAGATAATGAATGATCAATAAAGAATCTACCACTTCTAGTAAAAGGAGAAATGTCCTATGTGATTCGATAAATGACAACCCATGAATCCTTGGCCAAGGTGGAATGAAATTAGAAAGTAGTTTCTAATTTGCATTCATTAGGAGTTGTTCATTTAGGAATCGAAATACATATAATTAAATAAAATAAGACTTGACAATAATTCCATGTCTTATATTTAATTGGGACATAGTATGGTGGAAGGATTGAATTGTACAGGTAACTATTTACTAAAAGGTTCTTTTATGATTAATGTTGAAATCTATATTATCTCGGAAAGTCGTTTATCGCTAGGAGGCTTATCCCTATTGTAGAATAAATATTATTTATTTAAATAAATTATTTGTTTAATTTATTTATTTAAATGAGATTAGAATTGTTCTAATTGATTTATTCACAACCTTTTAATATGGAGAACCTAAAGGGTCACACCATAAAAGGAAGAATAATTATTTAAGAAGTTAATGGCATAATTGTAATAATATGTTAAGTATATTTAATCTATGGTGATGAGAATAAACTAAATAGCTTAATATTTATTATTTAATATTTTAGAAATATTAAATATAAATTAATAAGAGGAGTCTTATTAATATTATTACAATTATTATTATTTTAATTTCTTAAAGGTTTAGGAATTAATTTAATATAAGTACTCTCATTTATTCCTAATTGGATTAGGAAAGAAAATTAGTTAAAGGAGTTTAATTAATTACCCCTAATAAGATTAGGAAGCTCATTTAATTAAAAGAGTTTAATTAAATAAATAATACCTTATTTTAATTAAAATAAGGTTACATGATATCTTTATAAGAGGAGTCTTATATTAGATATCTAATATACGTAATTCCTAGATTTTGAGAGTACACCCCCTTTTCTTATTTAGATAAGAAAAACTAGGGTTTGAGCCAATTCCCTTCTTCTTGAAAAATTTCTCTTCCTTGGTGGATCACCAATAGAGGCCACACACTTGGGTGGCTTACATTGATCAAAGGAAGGAATCAACCCGGAGATTCAAGGAGATCGCGGAGAAGTAGGAGGTGAACTTCGTGCACGAGGAAGCTCGCGTTTACAAGGGTATGATTTTATAATTTCTTATTCTTCGTTTAATTAATAATATGCATAAAGGATGATCCGGGTAATTGGTTTGTGAAAAAATTTTAAAATCTGATTTTATTTCGCTTCCGCTATTTTTGCAATTTTGATTGCTACTTTGATTTTCATAAAACCTAACAGGGCCCACTCAATTCTAGAATTTTCCACCAAAATCATTTATAAACCTAATTTCTGAATCAGTCACCTCTTAAAATTCATAACAAATCATACGTTCATTTTTAACGGTTCAGAATTTATGGACATATACTCAACTTATATATGTATAACATATCCAAAAATCACAACGATCCAACGGTAGGATTAAAAAGTATAACTCATGCAATATATCATAAAAATACTGATTTGATTTTTAATACCTCCATTCCGACAAAAATACTGATAAAACACCTCAACATTAATTCCTTCAATTATAACCACATAAAATAAATAAATCCATCATTTATATCCACCTCAAGTAAATATTTCTTTATCATATAAATCAATAATTAATTATTCATAAATAATATTACAGAATCACAATTATGACAACCAGGCCGTTCCCAGGAATGAGGGGGCTTTCCAATAAGGATTTCCCCTTACTGGCACACAATTAGGTGACTAAACCTCTCATTGACAAAACTTTCTAGACATTGCCAATAATGCTATCTAATAGTATTATTCAAATAATATGAATTATTGATCTGATAATGGGAAATCATCATGCGGTGACAATTATTGAAAAACAATAATATAAACTATCAACACAAAGAATTATTGAATCAATAAAATAAAATATTGAATAATAACTACTGTAACAATTATTGAGTAGTGCCTTCTTACGTAAGAATCAATAATTCAACAATACTGTGCAATACCGTGTGCTACTGTGCAACCACGCGTATTACTGTATTTTAACCACCAGGTATTCCAACAGTGTTAACGGTAACAATTACGCCGTTATTTATAAAAACTCATACTTTGTTATTTTCTTCATCCAACAATTATCCTGTTATGGGGCCCACGAATGGCTGCGCCGTTGTACAAATATTCCCCGACAACAAGAATATTCCACGACCAAACGAATATTCCCCGACAGAAATGAATATTCTATAACCACTTGCTTATTTTGCAAAATTTGCACATTTCACCCATAACCAAAGCATTATATCAAATTAACACCTTATTAATTTAGAATAATGAATAGAAAAAATTCAATTTTATTTATAATAAGTTGGGGTCTTACAGTTATTGAATTACAGGATAGAGTCTTAGACTCGATAATTACCCGATAAAGTCGTCGGTACACCGACATGTTTCAGAAATTGATCTGGACTTAGATAATTTGATTAGATATGTGTTTATTTTTTATCCAATGACTGTTAAACATGTGGGACAATGTGATTATGTTATGTGCTGACTGTAATAAGCATTATTATGTGTTACGATATGTTATTCTAATCAGTAAAATGATCACATTACTGATAGGTTGCTATATAAAAGATAAAACTAAGTTGCATAACTGTAAGCAGCAAACCAGGAAAGTATCCTACCTTTACATTTACTTTATGCAATGGACATAAGTAAGAAAGTTTTAGATTTATATTATCATTGTCCCAGAATATTAATTATCAATTATGTATCCGATCATTACTTATCAGTACAGTGTTATTTTATAATTCAGATATTTATTCTGTTCATTAATTTCTAAATATGGTTATACAAGTGTCCTCACTTGGATAATCATTATATTTAATAACATGTTGATATATACTTATTAAATTCCATTGTGTATACGTTGACTTCAAAGCCGTCTAAGCTATTTGTTTTGGCTAGACACGAACTTAGAAATATTGTTGAACAAGATAAAACCTTATTATTATCCGACCAAATTGTTTTGGTTTGGATTCCCGACTAAGTATGAACATCCCGTATATGGGAAAAAACTTTGTGCGCCTAAAGGCGGATCGGATGAACGATAATATCGTTCTTGCATGTAGCATTGATCAATCAGGCATAACGGGCCGATCATCACCCACGTGCCGTAAGTTATAACCATTTTCACGAGATGAAGTTCTGCTTTAACCTTTTCGAAAATAGAAAACAATATTCATAGTCTGTCGACTAATCTCCAGTTATAGTCAGTACGTAGTTTCAAAAATTTGATATAGAATTAATATATTATTATTGGTTCAGTTTACTTCACAACTATTGATTCGTTGTAGAAGTGTCATACAAAGAAAACATTTACTTCTTGCAGCTAATATTTATAATTGTTATTACTTGCTGGGAACTCAAATGCTCATCCTTGCTTAATTTAAATGTTTTCAGCTAAGTGTGAACAACCTGAAGGTTCTGCTAAGAACAAAGGAAAAGGAAAGGTTGATGAATGAATTCAATGCTATCTTATGTAATAGTTTGATATTATTAAGACAATGAGATATATTATCTATCATGTTATGTAATGAATGTATTAAAGGTTACGTACTTGGGAATAGACTCTGATATTTATGTAAATTAAGTTGGATATTTATATTATTGTTATTATTATTAGTATTATTTCGCTCATAGAAATGGTATCTTGAAGCACCGAGTTCGGGTTTCAAGTAATTGAATTTGGGGGCATCACAATTTCAAAATCTGAATCCGCACCAAAACAATTTGGTTTGGCAAAACTTCTCAAGAAACATTTGAATTTCATGAACATCTTTCAATAATCGTCTAGCTGAATCAAATAGCATAGACTTCTACAACAATTCGGACATTAATCGAAATATACATATATATATATATATATATATATATATATATATATATATATATTCTCATATCTCAAAGAAATCTCAAAAATCCTTTTTTGGCATCATGATTATGACGTTGTCATACTACATCTCACCATAGTGGGCTGACAATCATATGATCACATCCAACACCAGGTTCCATTGCATTGATGACTCCATCGTTTATCATATCACCCGATACATATAATTAAAATATATTTTGAAAATTTAAAAATCATTTTTTTCTAGCAGAAACAAACAGCATAGATACGCGAATAATAACACTGTTTTAAAAATTCTTTGGTTCATTAGTGTGATCAAACATTTTTCAAAAATCAAAAGTACAACCATCGGTACGAAGTTAATAAATCTCAAAAGTCTAGCATAGCTAGTAGATTTAGAATATCCAGGTATCCATCAACTTCAATCTTTACTTCATTACTTCATTACTTAACCATTCTATCAATTTTCAACTTCATCAATGCTCTCTATACTATAACCGTTTTCTACCCAAAATAGTTCATCAAACTTTCCACACTTTGGAAATCCAGGAACTTGCCACAATAATATGAGTTCAAGAACTTGTCCTAGTCAGACCATAGGCGTCCATTCGCTGAGGGGTTTAAAACATATCATATTATTATGAGTCACGAACTTATCATATGCATTAGTTTTAAGAACCGCACCTAATCTTAATAATATCTGACTAATCTTAATAGTTTCTAACTATCAAATATACACATGAGAAAAGAATCACCTTTTCACCACACATATATTGATAGCGCGACACCGACATTCCAATGATTATCAATGTGATAAACCAAGTACATGCACAAAATCTCTGCACATACAAAGGTTTGTACAACTTAGTCACCATATGAGTCCTTAATTGTAACCCCACCTAACATTACCTTACTCTTAACTTATTCTTAACTTGCCCTTAACTTGCAAAATATGAATTCCCCGTATCACATTATCTATAACTCCTTGTGAGTTTATCTCGTACCATGTCATAGTACATTACCTTCATAGCATCAAGCTATAATTATTCACAAACCATCTTTCTTTTATAACTTAAACAGATCACGTCGTGATCTTATTCTATAATCATCTCCCTTAAAATTCTTTTCTTAACTCGTGATCATTTTGTTTTACGATCCTCTTTCTTTCCCTTTTTTTCCATCATTTACGACATTGCTCGTTATCTTGGTTATTTCCATTTCTTATCTTTATATCTCTTCAAGATTCTTCTCTGAATTTTCTTTTTTATATAACAATTCTTACTTTAAGAATTTCCAACTTCATTTACATTGCTCAACATTTCATTCGAGTTCCACATTTTCATCATACGTATCCATTTTCTATACTTGGTATACATCGAGTCTCTAATAGTTTTAATATGGTACGCTGAGTGGTTTCCCATAAACAACCAATAAATTAGGTTCTGAGTTGCTAGTTCGTATATACCTCCGCTCTATGAAGAAATCGTTTAGCCCAGATACCATACATCAACTATTAAAGAGTACAATTGTACCATACTTAAATATAACTTTTTATTCTTAACTTCTTTATCATTTTCTTCATATAGACATTGTCTATTTATTATCATCTTACATCCTTATTATTGGAGTTGGGTAACCCCACAATCATATTCCTTATAACTCTATGAGATTCTTCTTTGAATCCTCTCACGCATGTTTTAATCCCTTCTTTATAAATTTCTTAAATTACTTCTTATTGTTCAATCTCTATCTGAGCTTATTCTTTATCATTTTCTCCTTTATTCTCTAAGGTTATAGCCTAGGGTACTCTTACCTAAGCTTTGTAACCTACAACTTTGATACCAACTGTAACAACCCCAAAATTCATACAATTTAGTTCTCAACTTCGGTCGTTAACAATACATTCAACCTCTAATTTTTATATCATTAAACGATAATACAACCATTGAAATTTTTGGAATAATTAAAATTTTCTATTACATTTAAATTTTTCTATTACAAACTATTCTCGTTCTCAGAACTTTCAACCTTTACATCTAAATATCTCAGAATTATTGTAATACTACAAGAGTTTAAATCGTAAAACGATATTACAATTCAACATTAATACATTATTCAGAACCTTAAACATGGTTAAAATAATAATAACTCAGCGAAAGTATATAAATCTTCAAGTAGCACATCTGATTCATATCTTTCAAGTAGCACATAACTTTACCTTAAATCTTTAACCTGCAAAAGTGGTTATTTGCAAGGTTGAGCTTGACAGCCCAACAAAATCTAACAGTTTTCATGCATCACATAGAATATAATAACATGCTCAACATATATCTCATAAACATTGGACTAACATAACGTACATGTTGTATTTCATAAAACAAGTATAAAGATTGAGTTCCTTACTCAATCAACATTCATTATTCAATCAACATAGTCATAAATTGACTTTAACGTTTCATACTTTCAATATATATAGAACATAACATGCTCTTTGCAACAAATATTTAAAACAGTTCATCATCAAGTTCACATAACAAATAGGAACTGCAAGACTTGCCTTGATCGTTGTTTACCAATAACAGTTTAACAGCTTACAGTTATCTGCACTTCATGTGCCCTACACAATTATATAATCATACACATCAACTATTAGTAACATAAAAACACATAGTAATTGTAATGTAAACTCTACTCCACATCTCATAATCCTTCCTGTTAGTTAGCACACAATGTTCAATTAGATTGTGTTAACTTTTTGACTTATGTAATATTCAAAATTCATTCAAGTGTTTAAATCTTCCAATTTCATATTTTATAATATTCATTTCATTTGACTTAAAACACTTTTTACGTTCATTAACACTTATCACGGCGTTTCGACGTTTATTCGTCGCACGCCCGATTTGTCTCTCTTGTGTATGCTTACTATGCTTCTACAACTTATCTAATACATTATTTATTAATGTTAAGCAACATTATATTTACTAACATTTATGTTTTATAACTTAGAACAACATCTTTTATCGTCAGAAGCATTACACATGCATACGTACATGCCCGACGCCCTCCGATTGCCCCCCAAAACACAATTGTCCTAAAGATAACCATTTTGACCACTGTTCCCGACATCAAATTGAAAAAATTAAAGAATAAAAGTTGTAGGTCTACTCGTCCTCGTTCCGGATCATCTCGAATAACCTCAATCGGAGTTCGTATAAAAACGTTATGCTCGTTTTAGTAAAACATGTCCGGTCAGGGTTTTTTTCAAAATTTGGCTAGACAAACTACCCCCGGCTAGGGCGGGGGTTTTTGTACTAGGGGGACCCTCCGGGGCAGGGGTCCCTTCTGCTAGTTCGCGAATTTTCATCCCAAACAATACAGAAAGCCAAATTAGGCCTACAAACTCCTTTCTAACAACCATACCAACCCACTCAAGGTGTAATATGTTTACAGAAACATAAAATAATATTTCTAACATGTTTCTAACCACATAAACAACATAAACATCAAAGATTACAACCTTTAATTTCACTATTTCTCTTATTTCCTCTTCTTTTGACATTCATAGCGAAATATTTCACTGTGAATTCGTTTTTAAACCAATTCAAGTAATTCCAATTGTGATAACTCATATTCTTAACATACTAACATAATAAATGATCAATTTCAACAATAAATCATAACCAAACATCAATTTGATAGTTTCAAAAGCCATTTTTCAGAAATTAATTCACAGAAAATCAGTATGAACAAAATTCCTCTTGTTTATAAAAATTACATGGATTGAATTGCTAGAACAACCATATAACTCATAATATATCATAATATAACCCATATTACACATAAGTCATGCTCATATCAAAGATTTAAGCACAATTTTCAACATAACTTCATAATCAAACACTATGAACATGATTTCATCATGTTCATCATATCTTTGTGAATTGAAACTTTTGAACAACTATAAAAATCTCATGTAAGCATATACATGAAAACATATGAACACCATATATGCATATAAATTCACAATCATGAAAACCTAATTTTACAAAGACTAAATACAAAACATCTTAATTTAGTATAAGGGTTAGTTTGATACCTTTATTTCTAGGTTGAATTAAGAGAAAAGATGGAGCTAATGAAAGTTTTTCTTTTGTTTTCTCAAAGTTTCCCTTCTTCCTCTTCTTCTTCTTCTTCTCTGAATTCTCTCTTTTTCTCCTTTACTAATACGTAATATAAACTGATATATGATAATATAATATACGTATACTTATAATACCTATTAATATACAACATAAATACATATATAACTGATATCAGTTATATTATTTGAAAATCAAAAGCCATAAGGCTTGTTTGGCTAAATCACTTTAAAATTAATAACTTACAACCGTTATGCCTTGTTTGGTAAAACCACTTAAAATAATGACTTAATCATTCTTTAAGCCTTGTTTGGCAAAACAAGATTAAAACAAGAATTTTAAAAGCTCTAAGGCTTTGTTTGGTAAAACCAAATTTAAAACTCTTTTAATTTATGTTAATAACTCATTTATCATATAGTTTTATTGTCACAATTTATTTAACAAATTCTCACTCCTCTAACTTAATTATTTAATTAAATTAGAATATCACCATTATACTCGCGTATAAATCCCATCTATTTTATCACACTTAAATAAATTATCCCATAACAATTTTCTTTAAATATTTATTTAATACCATAAATATTCATTTTATTCCATAAAGTTTTCAAGTAAAATATTTAATGTACTTAATAAATATTTTACTCGCATTATACTAAAATTTACATTTTCCATGCAATATATTAGCTTCTCACTTTATTAAATCTATTATACTTGTATTAATTCACTATTTTAATTAAGTGAATTATTCACACTATTTATGAAACTTAACTCATAATAATTTTCATTGCCCACAAGTCATAACAATTAAAATTATATTATCTCATAATATAATTTCACTTAATTAAATTAACTGATATTATTTAATTTCTTTAATAGTTTAATTAACTATTAAATCTCATTTTTTCCAACATATGAATATATAATTCTCTTCACACCAATTCACATAATTCAAAATATATACACTGTGACGCCCCCAAAACAGGTATACATCACCCATCTTGAGTCGCCAAATACATGGTACATAAATTCAAATACAACTTAATTATACAACAGTCGTGTAAAATACGACAAAACATAACTGAGAGTTTAAACAAAAATATTGTCATCTAGACAATATCTACACTCAATGGAGTCCTCATTACAATTATTATCATACTATTCCATAGAATAGTGAGGACTACTAATGCTATCATCTGGACCGTCAATCCGTTCCCCAACTCGTCCCAGCTATATTCTCATTTCCTGAAGAGAACAGTGAAAGAAATGGTGAGCTCAACTAGCCCAGTAAGAAATATTATGACTAAGATAATGCAGAATAAATTATCATTAGCCTTCATCAATGTTAAACTGATAAAATACAATAGACATCAAGTTTAACTGCAGCGGAATAAGCAATCCATTAGAAGAGTCAAGTAGAGCATGATATCTATTATGTTTTATGTTTTCAAATGTTTTCATCAATTTTTATCGCTGAGACTTAGCTTAATAAATAAACCACATCATCGAATCATCTCTGCACTACGGGCCAAGAATATTCATTAAATCATTAATGGTCATGACTATACCGAATAATCCCTTGTCATAATCATACCAAAAAATTGTCCATCAATGCACTACAAGCCACTGAGGACTTTTACCACATCATTTATAACATTACAGGTCATGATTATACCGAATGATCCTTGGTCATAATCATACCAAGTCCATCTATGCACGTAAGCCAAAGATGACTTTCATCACAATATAAGCATGAGGATGATGACAATGATATAAGCATTAATCAAATGAAAACAAGGATAAATATTAAAGACTTTAAATTTATCCAAATATTATCAATAACTTAATAAACGCATAATCTAATATTATTAATATTATAACAATATTTTAATCACTTCTTAAACTTATAAACAATTTATTTCAATTGTTTACACTTTACCAAATAATGGATTTAATCATTCAAAAATGCCATACTCATAAGATTTCATCACCAATGATCAAATCCCTCATCAAAAATCTGCATATACCCTATATAGGATTCACAAGCCATAAAATCCTATTTTCCAATTTTGTTAATTCACATAACATATTTAATTTATTTACTCAAAACTAGTTCATTTTCATGAAAAATATCAAATCAGTCCCAAAAATATTTTTTTTTCTTGGATTTAGCAGAATATAGTCCCATATTGAACATATATTTTTCTCGAAATTTTTAAAATTAATTTACTATTTTTCATATGGCCAAAACTGCCGAATATTTAGATATTTATCATAAATTATACTTTTGTCCCAAAATTCCGAAATTTACAGGGTATACTCTTATTATATACATGTACTCCCAATAAAAATTTCACCAATTTTGGAATTAACCACAAAGAATTATAAGGGTTTACTTTTAAAAATAGTCGTTTCCCATAAAATTCATAACTCTTAATCTATACATCCAAAAATTGCCATTTTTGGACACAATCTAGAAAACTCATCAAATTATCATGTCAATTTTTTCCAGAATTTTTGAGGGTCGAGAAAATTACAAAAATGCCCCTGGCAGAAACCCCTTTTAAATGAAAATACTATTCATATGAATACAAAGGATCATTCACCATGCATGCGGTAATCCACATGTATGGTGTTATTCTAATGTAATAATAAAGAATGGAATAATGTAAGAATTCACCATGCATGTGATAGACCGCATGACAAGTTATTCTCAACATAATAATAAAGAATGGAACTGTGTCACGCCAGAAACGCACTTATGCATGTGATATTCCAACAAAATAATAAAGAATGGAACCAGTCATGTGTAAAACCACATACGCATGCCAGGATATTCTAACAATGTAATAATAAAGAATAAAATAACAATGTAATTCACGAGGCATACGATGAGACCAAGTCGCATGCATGATTATTCCAATGTAATAATAAATAATGGAATAACAGAAGACTTTCACTATGTATGCGGTACTTTGCATAGATAGGTTATTCCAACATAATAATAAGGAATGGAATAACAATAGCTCTCTTCATGAATACGAATGAAATAATACTCCTTACCTTAGAAAGAAACTGGATACTAGAGTAAAGAGGTAGCAGACTTTTCTTCTTCTTTTTCTCTATAATTTCTCTCTATAATAATTGCTCTATAGCTTTCGTGAATTGGTGATAAATGAAGGAAGAATGAGCTTCTATTTATAGGAAAATAGAGTTTTGATAATTGCACGTTTTGGGGGCTCAAAATATTACAGTACAATACTTCCAACTTTTCTTTCATTTTTAATTTAGTCCTGCAAGTATTATCAAACTTGCACCACCTCCCCTAATAGTAAATAATGTGAATCAATAGTTCAATCATGTGAATCAATAGTTATAATCAATAATTATAGTACCTCCATCTATACCTCCATTTTTAACTTAGTCATGCAAGTATTATCAATCTTGCACCAACTCCCCTAATAGTACAAGAATGTGAATCAATAGTACACGCATGTAAACAAATAGTTATATAAGCATGTGAATTAGTAGCAATTAATTTCTCATTTATCCGATTAATTACCCGATTTATCAATATAACCCCCAGACATCAATTATCATCGGAATATATGTCGATTTCCACTAACACTAATAATCCCAACACAATGGAACTATCAAATTCATCTTTAATCAACACGAACTTATTCATCATTAATATTATAACTCACAATATTTAACAACCAAAATGTCGCTCCCGTGAAAGAGGGGCTTTTCGATAAGGATTTCTCCTTATCATGCCGCAATTAGATGATCAAACCTCTCCTCGATGTAACTTCTAGACATTGTAAATATTGTAATTTAATAATATGAATAACTTTGTCGTCTCAATTATTGATTTAATAATATAACATATTATACAGATGATATTGTGACAATAACTGAATCAATAATATGAGAGTTATGATGCAGCAATTATTGTAGCAATAATTAAGTATAACTGAGTGACTTCTCTTATAAGCATCAATAATCAATACCGTATGCTACTATGCAACCACGCGTATTACTGTACTTTTAACACTGGGTGTTTCAATAGTTAATGGTAAAACTTCCGCCATTATTTTCATAAAAATATTTTTGTCGTTTTCTCAATCCGACAATAATTTCGTTGGGGGGTCCACCAATGGTTGTGCCGTTGTAGAAATATTCCCTGCTAAAATGAATATTCCCCGACCAATTGAATATTATATAACAACTTGCGTACTTTGCAAAATTTATAAATATTACCCACAACTATAACATTATATCAAATCCACACCATAATATTCAAAAAAATATTTCGAGAAAAATAAAATCTTTATTCTTAAAATTTGGGGTCTCACAATCTCCCCTCCTTATGAAATTTCACTCTCGAAATTTATGTATGTACCTGGTATGCCGAAGAGGTGAGGATATCTTGACTTCATTTCAGATTCTAACTCTTGAGGTATAACCTTTGAGTGTCGAATAAGATCCTTCTTATCCAAGATTTTAATACGTATCTCATCATACGTTAAATCTTCTGCTATCTAGTCTAGTTCCAATTCAATAATGTGGTTCGGGTCGTCCACATATTTACGTAACATCGATACGTGAAAAACATTATGAACACGCTACATACTTGGCGGTAAAGCAAGTCTATAGGCCACAGTTCCTACTCGATCGAGGATTTCAAATGGGCCAATAAAATCGAGGGGTAAGATTTCCTCACTTCATCGATTCTTGCTTCTAGAATAACGCCCTCTTGAACCTTCTTCTTCACATTCATCAGCTCCAGGTCTGAAGCTTGAGCAGCTTTAACTTTATCAATTAAAGTCGATTCTACTCATATATTTGATATCACCACGTGGGTCCTTAGAGTCTTTAACTCTATATTCATCATTTGTAATTTATACGAAATGGGTTTTTGTGTTAACAACATCACACTCATAAATGCATGCGATCTTCTACTCAATGCGTCAGCTACCACGTTCGCTCTTCCACGATGATATTGAATGGTATGATCATAATCTTCAACAGCTCGAGCCAACGTCTTTGGCACATTATATGATCGTTTTAGGTAAAGAAATATTTGAGGGTTTTAGAAATGGGTTTTGTACTGGGGTCAATACAAAATTCGATTTCACGCTCTAGGAGTAAGCTAAGAAGTCTTTAGGAATACGTCAGGAAATTTATTAACAATAGAAATATCATTCAAAACTGGGACCCTCATCCAAGACTTGGATAACACGTCACATTAATACATATCAACTTGTCATCGTCATTCACAACGTCCCCTACAGATAGTCTGGCTTTGGTGCCTTCCACACAAGGAAGTTACCAGCGAAAGGCTCGGGACTCTTTACTTATGGCTTGATATGACAGTGACTGACTTTAGGGTTTGGTTGCTTAAATTCGCATAATAGGTTGGTTATGAATATTAAAGTTAACAACCTTATGAAAAGCTTGATGAGTAGTTAACCAATTAATCCCTAAAATCACATCAAATGTAAGTATTTTCAAAGAAATAAGATCGACAGGTAACGTGAAAGTGTCAATTTGAATCAAAAAGATTTATAAATAGTGGAGGTAACGAAGGTTTCTACTAACGAAGTTTCAACCAATAAGTCAAAGTCTAACTTCTCTTGAGTCAAATTTAAACATTGAGCGCAAGCAAGAGAGATAAAAGAATGGGTAGAACCGGTATCTAATAAGGTATAGACTTTGCAAGAATTTATAATTAACTAACCTGTGCTAACTTCGTTCGGGTCACTCGCTTTTTGAGAAGTCACAAAAAATGCTCTTCCTGAAGCTACCAACTTTGTTTTGTTCGTATCCGCCTTTGGTGCCACCGTCCCAGCCGGACTTGACTTTGGTGCACGACAAAATCGGGCTAGGTGACCTTCTTTTCCACAATTGTAACATGCTTTGGACTACATCACGCAGATTAGACTGATATGTCCCTCCCCTCCACATTTGAAGCATATAATTGGTGGTCGTTCTCCTTCCTTGAAAACGGGTGTTAGTGCTGCTGTCTTTCCATCATTGTTGAACCTTCTCTTCTTGAAATTTTAACTCCTATTATCTTGGCCATGATTACCACCGAAGTGGTTACCATTCTTGGTATGTTGATTCCCTCCACGTTTGTTGTCACCGCTTCGATGACTGCTACCACTGGTATTATCGACTTGCCAGCTGCTCTCTCTTGGTTGGGTTGACTCATTATCGCGCTCCAATAACTGAGCCCTATTCATAACATCTGAATACAAACACAGTTTATGAGAGATAAGGTATTGACGTATCTCGGGTTTCAAACCTCTTAGAAACATCCGCGTCATTCTCTCCTCATTATCAACCAAGTTGGACATAAACCGAGACAACCCGGCAAACTTAGCTTCGTACTGAGCCACGGTCATATTGTTTTACGCAAGCTTGATGAATTCCACCTCCTTCATGTGACGAATACTTTCGGGAAAGTACTTGTCGTTGAACAACTCTTGGAACTTCTCCCAAGACATCTTGAGTGCTTCAGGCTGGGTACGTTTTACAAATTCCCATCAGTAATCTGCCTCATCATGCAACATAAAGGTGGCAAAGGGAACCTTCTGCTCCTCGGAGCATCCCAAGACATCAAATATCTTGGTGATCTGCTTTAACCATGTCTCTTCCTTAAGTGGTTCTGGCTTTCCCAAAAACTCTGGTGGTCCCAGCTCCTTGAATTGCTTAGCGGCGACCGTCCGAGAGTTGTCAGTGTTTCCACCTGCATTTTGGACAGGAGCCGCCTTCGCCTGTTGTTGCATGAATTCCATAAAACCTCTGAACATCCCATCGTTCATCATTTGATCGTTGTTATTATTTACCTGAGGATTATTGTCTTCCTGTTGTACATTATCCAGGGTATTGATCGTTGGTGACTCAACGGTCTTATGTGCTTCATTGCTGATCTCAAAATTTTCAGATGCCATTTTCAAACACTGTCACAAAACAAGGGTTAATTATCATATCACATATTATCCCTATACTCTGACCGACCAATTAAATACCAAATAAACTTAGGTAGGTTATACTAGCGAAGGAATTCCCCGTCTCTCCCCTCCTAGTTCTTGTCTCACATCTCAGATAGGGATCATATCCCTAAGCTTTGATACCAACAGTGAAGCCCCCAAAACAGGTATACATCACCCATCTTGAGTCACCAAATACATGGTACATAAATTCAAATACAACTTAATTATACAACAGTCGTGTAAAATACGACAAAACATAATCGAGAGTTTAAACAAGAATATTATCATCTAGACAATATCCACACTCAATGGAGTCCTCATTACAATTATTATCACACTATTCCATTGAATAGTGAGGACTACTAATGCTATCATTTGGACCGTCAATCCGTTCCCTGACTCGTCCCAGCTATATTCTTATTTCCTGAAGAGAACAGTGAAAGAAAGGGTGAGCTCAACTAGCCCAGTAAGAAATATTATGACTAAGATAATGCAGAATAAATTATCATTAGCCTTCAAAAATGTTAAACTGATAAAATACAATACACATCAAGTTTAACTGCAACGGAATAAGTAATCCAATAGAAGAGTAAAGTAGAGCATGATATCTACTTTCTTCTATGTTTTAAAATGTTTTCATCAATTTTTATCACTGAGACTCATCTTAATAAATAAACCACATCATCGAATCATCCATGCACTACGGGCCAAGGACATTCATTAAATCATCAATGGTCATGACTATACCGAATAATCTCTGGTCATAATCATACCAAAAATTATCCATCAATGCACTACAGGCATTGAGGACTTTTACCACATCATTTATAACATTACAGGTCATGATTATACCGAATGATCCCTGGTCATAATCATACCAAGTCCATCTATGCACGTAAGCCAAAGATGACTTTCATCACAATATAAGCATGAGGATGATGACAATGATATAAGCATTAATCAAACGAAAAATAAGGATAAATATTAAAGACTTTAAATTTATCCAAATATTATCAATCACTTAATAAACTCATAATCTAATATTATTAATATTATAACAATATTTTAATCACTTCTTAAACTTATAAACAATTTATTTCAATTGTTTACATTTTACCAAATAATGCATTTAATCATTCAAAAATGTCATACTCATAAGATTTCATCACCAATGAACAAATCCCTCATCAAAAATCTACATATACCCTATATAGGGTTCTCAAGCCATAAAATCCTATTTTCTAATTTGGTTACTTCACATAACATATTTAATTCATTTACTCATAACTAGTTTATTTTCATGAAAAATACCAAATCAGTCCCAAAAATATTTCTTCTCTGGGATTTAGCAGAATATAGTTCCATATTGAACATATATTTTTCTCGGAATTTTTAAAATTCATTTACTATTTTTCATATGGCCAAAACTGTCGAATATTTAGACATTTATCATAAATTGTACTTTTGTCCAAAAATTCCGAAATTTACAGGGTATACTCTTGTTATATACATGTGCTCCCAATAAAAATTTCACCAATTTTGGAGTTAACCACAAAGAGTTATAAGGGTTTACTTTTAAAAATAATCTTTTCCCATAAAATCCATAATTCTTAATCTATACATCCAAAATTGCCATTTTTGGACACAATCTAGAAAACTCATCAAATTATCATTTCAAATTTTTCCGTATTTTTGAGGGTCTGAAAATTACACCTGGCGTAAACCCTTTTGAAATGAAAATACTATTCATATGAATACAAAGGATCATTCACCATGCATGCGGTAATCCATGCATGATATGTTATTCCAATGTAATAATAAAGAATGGAATAATGTAAGAATTCACCATGCATGCGATATAGAACTGCATGAGTGATATTCCAACAGAATAATAAAGAATGGAATAACAACAGAATTCACAAACAAGTTATTCCAACAGAATAATAAATAATGGAATAACAGAAGAATTTCACTATGTATGCGGTACTTCGCATAGACAGGTTATTCCAACATAATAATAAAGAATGGAATAACAATAGCTCTCTTCATGAATATGAAAGAAATAATACCCCTTACCTTAGAAAGAAATTGGATACTGGAGTAAAGAGGTAGAAGACTTCTCTTCTTCTTTCTCTCTATAATTTCTCTCTATAATAATTTCTCTATAGCTTTAGTGAATTTGTAAAAAATGAAGGAAAAATGAGCTTCTATTATAGGAAAATATAGTTTCGATAATTGTACGTTTTAAGGCTCGAAATATTACAGTACAATACCTCCAACTTTTCTTTCATTTTTAATTTAGTCCTGCAAGTATTATCAAACTTGAACCACCTCCCCTAATAGTAAATAATGTGAATCAATAGTTCAATTATGTGAATCAATAGTTAAAATCATGTCAAAATACGAATTACGGTATAGTACCTACATCTATACCTTCATTTTTAACTTAGTCATGCAAGTATTATCAATCTTACACCAACTCCCCTAATAGTACAAGAATGTTAATCAATAGTACACACATGTGAACAAATAGTTATATAAGCATATGAATTAGTAGCAATTAATTGCTCATTTATCCGATTAATTACCCGATTTATCAATATAACCCCCAGACATTAATTATCATCTGAATAGATGTCGATTTCCACTAACACTAATAATCCCAACACAATGGAACTATCAAATTCATCTTTAATCAACACGAACTTATTCATCATTAATATTATAACTCACAATATTTAACAACTGTGTCGTTCTCCTGGAAAGAGGGGCTTTCCGATAAGGATTTCTCCTTATCGGCCCCAAATTAGATGACCAAACCTCTCCTCGATGTAACTTCTGACATTGTAAATATTGCAATTTAATAATATGAATAACTTTGTCGCCTCAATTATTGATTTAGTAATATAACATATTATGTAGATGATAATTTGTGACAATAATCAATCAATAATATGAGAGATATGATGCAACAATTATTAGTAGCAATAATTGAGTATAACCGAGTGACTTCTCACGTAAGCATCAATAATCAATACCGTAGTGCTACTATGCAATCACGCCAGACATCGCATTTTTTTAACACCGGGTGTTTCAACAAGCTAACAATAAAACTTTCGCCGTTATTTTCTTAAAAATATTTTTGTCATTTTCTCAATCCGACAATAATTACATTGTGGGGTCCACTTTATGATTGTGTAATGTCGTATTTAATATTCCCCGCTAAAAGGAATATTCCCCGACTAATCGAATATTATATAACAACTTGCGTAATTTGCAAAATTTATAAATATTACCCACAACTATAACATTATATCAAATCCACACCATAATATTCAAAAAAATATTTCGAAAAAAATTAAATCTTTATTAATAAAATTTAGGGTCTCACATACACCTCATAATAAGAATTTAAATTATTAAATTCTTATTTTAATAACTTATAAAAATTCGGGTTGTCACAATATCAATAGTAGGATGACAATATATATGCCTTTTTTCGCTCTTTAAATTAGGGGGCTTTTTGTAAAAGTACAGTTGGCCAGCTTTTAAACCCCATGTAATGTAATGAGTTTTGGGTTGCTTAAAATGTGCGTTCAGGCGAACAAGCAGTTTGAATTCCAGAATCCCAAAATCTCTAAAAACCCCCGAAGCACCCTAACCAAACATACACCAAGTAAGGGTGTTTTGATTAGTTCTTAACGCCTCTTAATTGGAGTGCCTCTAATTCGGCCAGAGGCAAAACATGTTTGGTAAAACAAAATTTGCCTCTTAATGCCTCTTAATTGGTTAGACACAAAATTAAAGCTTAACTATTTAGAGGCACATCTGAATGAGTTTATATTTTTTTGGACAAAAATACCCTCTTCAATATCTTCTACCAGATTAATCAAATGTTGGGCTTACATCTTCTACACGTCGAAGCACACCACCATGCTTGGATGGAATGGTGATATGATCAATCTTGTGACGATGCAAGTCCTTCACCTTAACAAACACAAAGACATAAAGAGTTGTTAGAAATGTGCTAACTAATCTATCATCTTTAAAAAGTTCAAATTGAAACTTGAAATTATAGTTACAGGAAAAACAAAAAAAACAAGTACTGAACCACTCTAAAATGGTCCTGCAAATAATGAGGATGAAAACTCCATCCTTGCAAAAGTCAAGTGACTTATAGGATTCATATGTCATACCAGATTAATTTCCTTTTTGTACACAAAATTAATTTCCTTTTTGTACATAAAATTAATTTCCTTTTTGTACATAAAATCAATTTCCTTTTTGTACACATTGCCTTTTGATATTCAAAACAATATGATGGATTGAACGAAATATAAGGATTGTGATAATGAAGAGAAAGAAAAAGAGTTGTTCTTCTTTTGTTTTATTTTATATATTTTTTTCTTTTGTTCAGAGGGTTAAAATGGTAAAATATTGTTATTCAGATATTTTAAAAAAAAATTATCAAATAATATTTTTTTTATTCAGATACAATTCTTTTCAGACGCTCTATATTATTCAGACGTCTAAAGTGTTCAGGTCTTAACACTCAATTTTATCAAACACCACCTAAGCTTTTCATCAACAGGAACACATGTAGTGCATTTATTTAAGTGGTAGATTATATTTAAATTACACACTTCACCTTGATATTTGGCTAGAAATTAATTGAGCTCATCATATCTTCAAAGTTGTCACCATCCGGAATTGCAACTAATAATTGAATTGCAGATACACTAATATCATTTATCCGCGATGAAAAAGAAAAGGTTTGGGTGAAGAAGCAAGCAGCTGAAAAAACTTGAAGACAGACATTTTTAAGCCAAGGATATATGTTTTCTGTAGGTGATCTGCATAAGGAAGAGGAAGAAGAAATGAGTTGGACTAATGGGGGTGTAATTTGCTTGTTTTTTTATTTGTGGGCGGGGTGGTACATTTTATGTGCTAGATTCCAAGCCCAAACAAAAGAATCTCATCTTAATGTTGTGAAAAGGATATTTAAATATTTATCTGGAACAATTAATCTTGGTTTGTTTTATCATGTATCTCCAAGCTTTGAACTTATTGGCTATTCAGATGCAGATTATGCAGGTTGCCAAGTAGATAGAAAAAGCACAAGTAGTGCTTGTGAATTTTTAGGTCAAAGCTTTGTTTCATGGCATAGTAAGAAACAAATATAAGTGGTTTTGTCCACCACAAAAGGAGAATATTTGGCAGTAGGTAGTTGTTGGACACAAATATTGGGGATGATTTAAACGTTGCATGATTAATGTTATGTGTGAAAATGTGCCTATTTTGTGTGATAATACTATTGAAATTGATATCTCTAAAAATCATGTTCTTCATTCTTACACTAAATATATTGAGGTTAAACATCATTTTTAAGAGATAATGTGGCTAAAGGTTTAATCAAACTAGTTTTTGTCCCAACTGAGCATCAATTAGCTGACATTTTCACAAAACCCTTGAGTGAATAACGTTTTTACATTTTAAGAAGAGAATTAATTTAACATCTTTAATTAAGGGTAATTTTGGTACTCTCGGCTCACCAAATGATATTTTTGGAATTTTCCCTAAAAAGTTTGGGGTGGGCTTAACTATGTTTCATATTATTTAAAACTCTTTACCTCCTTCTCTCTCTCTTCCTGTTTCGTTCTTTTCCTTTTTCTAAAACCTAGGTTTTTTTTCTAACGTGAATCCATGGCCAAAACTTGCAGATGGTTTACGTTTTCCACTGGTAGACAACCAGCTACGGCTGACACATCGGAGGTTGAACCTGAGGACTCCATGAGAACCTCTCGAAGGAACAATCGTCTTCTTAGACGTACATCCACTAATTTGGGGGTTTCATTAATGAAAGCTATGAATAAAATAGGAGAACCCACTAAATCGAAGAAAAATAAATTAGTATAACCTTCTATCATACCTGATCCATCACTATAATCATCTCTTTCATCTCCAACCCATTCTCCTATGGTATCTGCCACTCCCTTATCCTTCAGATTGTCTAAGTATACTCGTCGCTCTCATTCCTGTGACAACCCGAATTTTTATAAATTATTAAAATAAGAATTTAATAATTAAAATTCTTATTATGAGATGTTTTTGAGTTTGAGTATATATATATACGTGCTATATATGTTGAAATATATGATCTGGTGTGTAGAGAGATATATGAGATATATATTCATATATTGGGAAAGTGAGGTTTAATAGTAAGTTAACTACTGAAGGAATTAAATGAATTTAGTAATTAATTTTAAATATTTATTGAATTAAATAAATATTTTAATTTATTTATTTATGAGATAAATAAGTGGTTGATAAAATTGTGGTGAGTTAATTTATTAACTAAACCGATTAATGTAAATTAAATTGAGTAATGATAATTTTATCTCAAGGATTTAATTTAAGGAAATAATTAAATTAAATCAATTGCTTAATATTTAAGAAAATAATTAAATTAAATAAAATATTGTTTTGATTAAATTTATTAATTAAATTAGATATGTAAAGATTTATTAAGTATATTACAATGGCAATTGTAATTATTACATTTATTATAATTATAAGTATGAGTCAATTAAATTAATTTAATGGTGTGACATGAAACTATATAATATAAGATTATTAAAATAATCTAGTTTGGGAGTTATGAACTTAGCCAAATAAGGCCTTATGGCCTTTGGCTTAATCAACTGACGTTTTTTTTATTTGTTGTAACTGATGAACGTGGGAGAAAGCCATATCATTTGTTTTATGCGTATAACCTAAAGCCAAGAGAGAGAACAGAGTGTGAGAAGAGGAAAACACAGAGATTTTTTTGAGAAGGAAGAATCATGGTGGTTGAGGGAGGGTCACCATCTCTTGCTAGCCTACAACTAGGGTTTTAAAGGTATATTTTACTTTAATGTGATGTTTTGAGTTTCCAAGACCATTCTGTGTAAATGGTTAAATCATGTTGGATTGATATATATATATATATATATATATATATATATATATGGTGTTATAATTTGTTAATCGTCATTTGTGAGGGCTATTTGATGATCGAATTCGTGTAACTTGGTTGTAGGAGGAAAAAGGAAAATAACAGTGTTTATGTTCTTATTATATGGCTTAGAAAGTACAAAAATTGACGCTCTTTATGTGTAATAATCTGTAGTTTGTTATTGGATTATGTTAAAATGTTAAGAAACGAAATCAACATAGTTTAAATCGTGTCAATTGGTTAAGAAACGAAGTCGTGGCGATTGAATTCGCTAAAAGTGTAAAAAAATGAAGAAATTTGGAAAATTAAGGTTTTGATTCTTCAAATAAATGTTTATGTAATGTTTATGTATTTGGAAATGCGTATAGCATGTTTATTGATGTTATTACATAAGTTTAGATGTTAAGTTTCATGAATTTCTATAGGAATTGGGTTGGTTTTGAAGTCGTGCCTGAAGCGAGTCAGCTTGTATAGCTTTATCTCAGGTCCTGCCAGAATGCTACTTTAGATTATTAACCATAAACGACGCAATGCTTGTGTTGGTCTTTATGAAGTCTCCAGACCAAAGACAAATTGCTTGGCAAGGCCAAGGCTTGGGCTTAAATTGCCGCAGTGCCCTAAGCTTAGGCAGAGAAGTCTGTCAATTTGAGGATTGTCAAACAAGGGTCTAATCTAGTTTAGCATGTAAAATAATGATGTGGAGACATAAGTGAAGAACTTAACCACATGTTAAGTATCAATTAAAGAAATAACTTGAAAGTATAAAATAAAATTTAAATAATGATAGGAAGGGTAAGTTAATTATTAACTAACCTAATATACATCTAAAAGGATGTAAATGCAAGATTGTAAGAACTTGACTAAATGTTATGTAACCATTTGAATGAAGTAATTTAAAAGCAGCAGATGGAAGTTGATTTAATTAACTTTAATGAAGATAATACATTAATATAATGTAATATCAAACTATGAGGACTTAACCAAATGCTAAGTTTCGACTAAAAGAGAAGTATAAAGAAATACGAGACGAAGGTTAACTAAAATAATGTTAACAGCCATTACATGTCTAAGGTGATATAAAGGCAAGGTTAAAGACTTGACTGAATGTCAAGTGTCAATTAAAGTAGAATGTAATGAGAAGGAAAAGGAATTTTAATGTAATTAAACTGATTGAACAAAGAGATGTCGTAACAAGACTTAAACACTAGATTGAACATCGAGTGACGATTAAAAGGAAATGTTTTGAAATAAAAGGATAAGATGAAGAGTCAATGCAATCTAATTGATTTCATTGTGTATATGTAACTGATGCTTGTATGTATGAACTTTTAAATTATTTTAGGATAAACGCAAAGCAGTAAGCTGTAGTTGGTAAGCAACGAATCAGGCAAGTCTTTCAGCTCCTATTTACTATTTGAACTTTATGATTAACTGTTTTAAATCTTTATTGTAAAGAGCATGATGTGTTATATATATATATATATATATATATATATATATGTTGAGAGTATGAAATGTTAAGTCAACTTATGACTACGTTGATTGAATAAAGCATGCTGATTGAGTAAGGAACTCAATCTTTATACTTGTATATGAACTGTGGCACGTATGTTATGTTAGTCCAATGTTATGAGATACATGTTTTGCATGTTATTGTGTGCTATGTGATGCATGAAAACTGTTAGATTTTGCTGGGCTGTCGAGCTCAACCTTGCAAATATCCATTTTTGCAGGTTAAGGATTGAAGGTAACACTATGTGCTACTTGAATGACGTGGATCAGATATAATACACGAAGACTAATGCTTCAGCTAAAGTTGTTATTTCTTAATACCATGATTAAGATTCATGAGATGTACTAAATGTTTTATGATGTATAGGTTTATGATGAGTTGTAAAGCTAAAGTTAGAGTTATCTGATATGTAAAGGTTATCGGATTGAAATGTAAAATTTTATATAATGACAGTGATAAAGTGAATCATAAAATAAGAATGATTCAAAGATATGTAGATAATATAGGTTTTGATTCAGGGAATTAAAGTAAGAAGACATAAAAGTTTAAATTATTCCTCATTTTATAAAGTTTAACATCGAATAATGACGTAAAAATCAGAAAAATAGTTGTGTTATTAACGACCAAAGTCGAGAATTAAATGGTATGAATTTTGGGGTCGTTACAGTTGGTATCAGAGCCGATAGGTTAGAAACCTTAGATAAGTGTACCTTAGGCTACAACCTTAGAGAAGATATGTGAAGATAATGAAAGAATAAGCTCAAGTAGAGTTTGAATAATAAGAAGCAATCTAAGAAATTTATAAAGAAAGGATTAAAACATGCGTGAGAGGATTCAAAGAAGAATCTGGCTGAGTTATAAGGAGTATGAATGTGGGGTTACCCTACTCCAATAATAAGGATGTAAATAGACAATATCTGTAAGAAGAGAAGGATAAAGAAGTTAAGAATCAAAAAGTTATATTTAAGTATGGTATAATTGTACTCTTTAATAGTTGATGTGTGGTATCTGGGCTAAACGATTCCTTCATAAAGCGGAGGTATATACGAACTAGCAACTCGGACTTGTTTGTGGGAAACCACTCAGCGTACCATATTAAAACTATTCGAGACTCGATGTATACCAAGTATGAAAAATGGATGTGTAGGATGAAAATATGGAACTCGAATGAAATGTTAAGCAATGTAAATGAAGCTAGAAATTCTTAAAGCAAGAATTGTTATATAAACAAGAAAATTCAAAGAAGAATCTTGAAGAGATATAAAGATAAGAAATGGGAGTTGCCTAACTCTAATAGCCAATATAACGAATAATGTCGTAAATGATGAAAAAAGGAAAGAAAGAGGATCGTAAAACAAAACGATCACGAGTTAAGAAAAGAATTTTAAGGGAGATGATTATGGAATAAGATCACAACGTGATCTATTTAAGTTATAAAAGAAAGATAGTTTGTAATGTTTGAATAATTGTAGCTTGATGCTATGAAGATAATGTACTATGATATAATACGAGATAAACTCACAAAGAGTTATAGATAATGTGATACGAGGAATTCGTATCGAGCAAAGAGCAAGTTAAGAGTAAGATAGAGTTAGATGGGATTTCAATTGAGGACTCATGTGATGGCGGAGTTGTAAAAATCTTTGTATGGGCGAGGGTTTTGTGCTTGCACTCAGTTTATCACATTGATAATCATTAGAATGTCGGTGTCGCACTATCAATGTATGTGTGGTGAAAAGGTGATTCTTTTCTCATGAGTATAATTGATAGTTAGAAACTATTAAGATTAGTCAGATATTATTAGGATTAGGTACGGTTCTTAAAACTAATACATATGGTAAGTTCGCGACTCACAATAATATGGTATGTTTTGAACCCCTCAGCTAATGGACGCCTATGGTCTGACTAGGATAAGTTCTTAAACTCATATTATTGTGGCAAGTTTCTGAACTTCCAATGTGCGGTAAGTTTGATGAACTATACTGGGTATATAGGAGGATTATAAGTTGAAATACAAGAATATTTAGTGTAAAGATTGAAATTAATGGAGAAAATTAGGTATTCCAAATATTCTAGTGTTGCTAGATTTTTGAAATTTATTGACTTCGTGCTGATGTTTGCACTTCTATTTTCTTGAAAAACATTGGATCAAATAATAAAACCAATGGGTATTAAAAACAATACCGTTATTCGTATGTCTATGCTAATTGCTTCGGCTGGACAAAAATGATTTGAAATATATATCAAAATGTATTTTTTTTATATCATCAATGTATCATGGAACCTGGTGCAGAGATGATAAAAAATGATGGAGTCATCAATGCAGTATTACTTAGTGTTGGATGTGATCTAAGGATCGTCAGCCCACTATAGTATGATGTAGTATGATAAAATCACCAAATGACGGAATCCTCAAACGCCATCAGAAATAAATACGGTGCGGTATCATGACGTCATAAAAATATTTTTGAGATTTCTTTAAGATATGAGAATATATATATATATATATATATATGTATATTTCGATTGATGTCTGAATTGTTGTAGAAGTCTATGCTATTTGATTCAGTTAGACGAATATTGAAAGATGTTCATGAAATTCAAGCGTTTCTTGAGAAGTTATACCAAACCAAATTGTTTTGGTGCGGATTCAGATGTTGAAAAGCTAAGGTGAACAATCCTGTAAAAGGGGACATGTTATCGGAGACAATGGTTCCGAAAGTAACGCATATAGTCGTTACGATGTTAAGATGTAATACGTTATGCACGACGTAGGGGTACGATAGGCTGATCACCTAGAGTACTTGCAGAGAGTGTTTTCAATCTGTGTGATTGCTAAACATTCTGTTAAAGATGGTTTATGGTTGTGATACACTATTAAACCTGGAGAAGAGTTCAAGGTTCATATAGTCTTATGACTGTTAAAGGTTCAAGTTAAGATACTTGATAACCTAGGGACGTAGTTCAAGGTCTTATGACTCCTCATCATGATTTGGAATCTTTTAATTCCTGTTATTCATATCGCTTCCCAATTATTGAGCAATTGTGGAAGATTCTTGTTATTCTGAAAGGTGAAAGTGGAAAGGATGAGGAAATTAAGCAAAACATAATAATTTCAAGAAAGAAATGAAATTCCAGAAAGAAGAGAAATGTGAACTCTTAAAAAAAAGATGAGGTGAGGAATATGATGATCATGGAAAGATTCTTAGAAAAAGAATTTGGTTGCAGAACCTAATGAATAAATAGATATTAACATAAAATCTATTTTGATAAATGGAATGAACAAATACTAGTAAATAAAATTTCGAGGACAAAATTCATAGAAGAAGGGGTGAATGTAATATCCCGAGTGTTTATGAGTTAAGTATAGGATAACGATCCTTAGAAAATGAAATGAATGGGTTAACAAATATGTAATACTCAAAATATAATTGAGTTCAAGGGAAAGTTATGAAATAAAACTTACAAGATCAATTTATTATCAGAATGGTGTCGTGGGAGTAGGAAATATAAAACCTATATTAAGGTAATGTGTTGAAGTTATTCAATGGAGAGATTTGGTGAAAACCGAGTAAGGGAGGTTTCGTTGATTCCGAGGACGGAATCCTTATAAGGGGGGAAAGATATGACAACCCGAATTTTTATAAATTATTAAAATAAGAATTTAATAATTAATATTCTTATTATGAGAGGTTTTGAGTTTGAGTATATATATATATATACGTGCTATATATGTTGAAATATATGATCTGGTGTGAAGAGAGATATATATTCATATATTGGAAAAGTGAGGTTTAATAGTAAGTTAACTATTGAAGGAATTAAATGAATTTAGTAATTAGTTTTAAATATTTATTGAATTAAATAAATATTTTAATTTATTTATTTATTGAGATAAATAAGTGGTTGATAAAATTGTGGTGAATTAATTTAGCAACTAAAACTGATTAATGTAAATTAAATTGAGTAATGATAATTTTATCTCAAGGATTTAATTTAAGGAAATAATTAAATTAAATCAATTGCTTAATATTTAAGAAAATAATTAAATTAAATAAAATGTTGTTTTGATCTAATTTATTAATTAAATTAGATATGTAAAGATTTATTAAGTATATTACAATGGGAATTGTAATTATTATAATTATTATAATTATAAGTATGAGTCAATTAAATTAATTTAATGGTGTGACATGAAACTATATAATATAAGATTATTAAAATAATCTAGTTTGGGAGTTATGAGCTTAGCCAAATAAGGCCTTATAGCCTTTGGCTTATTCAACTGACGTTTTTTTTATTTGTTGTAACTGATGAACGTGGGAGAAAGCCATATCATTTTTTTATGCGTATAACCTAAAGCCATGAGAGAGAACAGAGTGTGAGAAGAAGAAAACACGGAGATTTTTTTGAGAAGAAAGAATCATGGTGGTTGAGGGAGGGTCACCATCTCTTGCTAGCCTACAACTAGGGTTTTAAAAGTATATTTTACTTTAATGTGATGTTTTGAGTTTCCATGACCATTCTGTGTAAATGGTTAAATCATGTTGGATTGATATATATGTATATATGGTATTATAATCTGTTAATCGTCATTTGTGAGGGCTATTTGATGATCAAATTCGTGTAACTTGGTTGTAAGAGGAAAAAGGAAAATACCAGTGTTTATGTTCTTATTATATGGCTTAGAAAGTACAAAAATTGATGCTCTTTATGTGTAATAATCTGTAGTTTGTTATTGGATTATGTTAAAATATTAAGAAACGAAATCAACATAGTTTAAATCGTGTCAATTGGTTAAGAAACGAAGTCGTGGCGATTGAATTCGCTAAAAGTGTAACAAATAAAGAAATTTAGAAAATTAAGGTTTTGATTCTTCAAATATATGTTTATGTAATGTTTATGTATTTGGAAAGGTGTATAACATGTTTATTGATGTAATTACATAAGTTTTTATCTCAAATATATTTTTGAATATTATGGTGTGGATATGATATAATGTTATAGTTGTGGGTAATATTTACAAATTTTTCTCTAAAATATAAGCAAGTGGTTATATAATATTCGATTGGTTGTCGGGAATATTCGCTTTTTGCAAACAGTGAATATTCATATTTACGCTTTTACACAATCATCAAATGGACCCCATTAACCCCACAACGAAAGTATTGTCGTAGTAAGAAAAAACGATGTAATTATCTTGTTATAAAAATAACGACGAAGTGTTACCGTTAAAACGCTGAACTACCCAAGAGTAAAAGTATAGTAATACGCTGTGGTCGCATAGAGCAGCACACCAGTATTGGTTATCGATGCTTACGTGAGAAGTCACTCATTTATACTCAATTATTGCTACAAAGAATTGTTGCATCATATCTCTCATATTATCGATTCGATTATTGTCACAAAGATCATCTCGTATTATATGATATATTATTAAATCAATAATTGAGACAACAAAGTTATTCATATTATTAAATTGCAATATTTACAATGTCTAGAAGTTCTGCCAAGGAGAGGTTTGGTCACCTAATTGTGCGCCAATAGGGAGAAATCCTTAATCGAAAGCCCCTCTTTCCTAGGAACGACCTGTTGTTAAATATTGTGAGTTATAATATTAATGATGAATATGTTCGTGTTGATTAAAGATGAATTTGATAGTTCCATTGTGTTGGGATTATTAGTGTTAGTGGTAATCAACATCTATTCCGATGATAATTGATGTCTGGGGGTTATATTGATAAATCGGGGAATTTATCGGATAAATGAGCAATTAATTGCTACTAATTCACATGCTTATATAACTATTTGTTCACATGTGTGTACTATTGAATCACATTCTTATACTATTAGGGGAGTTGGTGCAAGATTGATAATACTTGCATGATTAAATTAAAGATGGAGGTATAGATGGAGGTACTATACCGTAATTCATATTTTCACATGATTATAACTATTGATTCACATGATTGAACTATTGATTCACATTATTTACTATTAGGGGAGGTGGTGCAAGTTTGATAATACTTGCAGGACTAAATTAAAAATGAAAGAAAAGTTGAGGTATTGTACTATAATTTTTTGAGCCCCAAAACGTGCAATTATCGAAACTATATTTTTCTATAAATAGAAGCTCATTCTTCCTTCATTTCTCACCAATTCACTAAAGCTATAGAGCAATTATTATAGAGAGAAATTATAGAGAGAAGCTATAGAGAGAAAATCTATAGAGAGAAGAAGAAGAGAAGCCTCGCTACGCCACTATTCCAAAGATCCAGCTTTTCTTAGGGTAAGGGTATTATTTCTTTCAGATTCATGAAGAGAGCTATTGTTATTCCATCCCTTATTATTATATTATTATATTGAATAACTCTGCTTATGCTAAGTACCGCATACATGGTGAAATTCTTCATTATTCCATTCTTTATTATTATGTTGAATAACTCTGCTTATGCGGTAGTACCGCATACATGGTGAAATTCTTCTATTATTCCATTCTTTATTATTCTATCGAATATCCTCCTCCTCTTGTATTTTACGCTTTACCGTTCCATCATTTATTATTCTCGTTCGTAATATCCTGTCTCATGCGCTTACGCCGACCGGTTCCATTATTTATTATTCTGTCTAATATCCTGTTAGCGCGCGCTTACGCACGACCGGTTCCATTCTTTTTTATTATTCTGTTGAATAACTCGTCTGCAAGCGGTCTATCGCATGCATGGTGATTTCTTCTCGTTATTCCATTCTTTATCATTCTGCTGAAATAACCTGCCTATGTGGATTATCATATGCATGGTGAATGAACCTTTGTATTCATTCCTTATTAAATTGTGGAAATGATCCGCCTATGTGGATTACCGCATGCCATGAAAAAAATCCATTTGCGCTTTCATATATTCTCTTATACTCAGTTGGTTAAAGCTTTTTTCTATACTCCATGAAATTAGTGGAATATCCTCGATATTTGTGCTTCATCCAAAGATCTTTTATGGAAATATTCTTCCGAACATTCTTGAATTTTTACTCCACAAAGAAGTATCATGTCGACAATTTGGACATTATTGAGTTCAGGATAAATTAACTTATAAATCTTTAAAATTTATTCTTGAACTTGTTTTATTGAATTATTATGTCATTGTCATCATCCTCATGCTTATATTGTGATAAAAGTCATCTTTGGCTTACGTGCATAGATGGACTTTGTATGATTATGACTGTGGATCATTCAAGATAATCATGACCTATAATGTTATAAATGAGGTGGTAAAAGTCCTCAAAGAGTTCAGTAGTGCATCGATGGACAGCTTTTGGTATGATTATGACCAGTGATTATTCTAAGATAGTCATGACCATGGATGATTTAATGAATATCCTCGGCCCAGAGTGCGTGGATGACTCGATGATGTGGTTTATTTGTTGTCGAGTCTCAAATGATAAAAATTGATGAAAACTTTTTAAATGATAGAAGATAGTAGATTTTATTCTCTACTTGACTCTTCTAATGGATTGCTTGTTCCGCTGCAGTTAAACTTGATGTCTATTATATTTTATCAGTTTAACATTGTTGAAGACTAATGATAATTTATTCTGCATTATCTTAGTCACAATATTTCTTACTGGGCTAGTTGAGCTCACCCTTTTCTTTCACTGTTCTCTTCAGGAAATGAGAATATAGCCGGGACTAAGCCTGGGAAACGGAGTGATGGTCCGTAGATGATAGCATTAGTAGTCCTCACTATTCTATTAAATAGTGTGACAATAAATGTAATGAGGACTCCATTGAGTGTGGATATTGTCTAGATGACAATATTCTTATTAAAACTCTCGCTTTATGTTTTGTCGTATTTTACACGACACGCTTGTATTATTAAGTTGTATTTGTATTTTTGTACCATGTATTTGGTGACTCAAGATGGGTGATGTATACCTATTTTGGGGGCGTCACAGTTGGTATCAAAGCTTAGGGATATGATCCCTGGCTGAGATGTGAGACAAGAACTAGGAGGGGAGAGATGGGGAATTCCTTCGCTAGTATGACCTACCTAAGCTTATGTGTTATTTAATTGGTCAGTCAGAGTATTGGGATAATATGTGATATGTTAATTAACCCTTGTTTTGTTGCAGTATTTGAAAATGGCATCCGAAAATGTTGTGATAAGCAATGAAGCACATGAGACCGTTGAGTCACCAACGATCAATGCCTGTGGTAATGTGCAACAGAAGACAATAATCCTCATGAAAACAATAACACCGATGAAATGGTGAACGATGGATGTTCAGAGGTTTTATGCAATTCATGCAACATCAAAGCAGGCGGCTCTCGCCCAAAAATGCAGTGTGAAACACCGACAACTCTCTGACGGGTCACCGCTAAGCGCTTCAAGGAGCTGGACCACCGAGTTTTTTTGAGCCAAAAACCACTTAAGCGCGAGACGTGGATAAAGCAGATCAACAAGATATTTGATGTCTTGGGATGCTCCGAGGAGCAAAAGGTTCCTTTGCCACCTTCATGTTATGCGTGCAGAGGCAGATTACGGGTGGGAATCTGAAAGCGTACACAACCCGCCAGACTAAAGATGTCTTGGGAGAAATTCCAAGAGTCTGTTCAACGACAAGTACTTTCCTCGAAAGTATTCATCACACATGAAGGAGGTAGAGTTCATCAAGCTTGAGCAAAACAATATGACCGTGGCGCAAAGACGAAGCTAAGTTTGTTTGAAGTTGTCTCTTGCTTTGTACCCACTTGGTTGATAATGAGGAGAGAATGACGCGGATGTTTTTAAGAGGTTTGAAACCCGAGATACGCCAATACCTTATCTCTCATAAACCGTGTTTGTATTCGGATGTTGTGAATAGGGCTCGCTTATTGAGCGTGATAATGAGTCAACCCAACCAAGAGAGAGCAAACGACAAGTTGATAATACCAAAGGTAGCAATCATCAAGCTTGATAACAAACGCGAGGGAATCAACTCGCCAGAAAATGATAACCACTTCAAAGGGTAATCATGGCCAAGACAATAGGAGGGAAAGTTCAAGAAGAGAAGGTTCAACAAAAAGATGGAAAGACGCCAAAGACCAAAGACTCATTTGTTAAGGAAGGAGAACGACCACCGATCGATATGTTACAAATGTGGAGGGAAGGACACATAAGTCCAAACCGCATCGATGCAAATCAAAGCATGTTATAATTGTGGAAAAGAAGGCCACCTAGCCCGATTTTTCCGCGCACACCAAAGTCAAGTCCAAATTGGATGGAGGCATCAAAGGGTGTCCTGCATAAGACAAAATCGGTAGTTCAAGGGAGAGCGCTTGTCGTAACCTCCCAAAAAGCGAGGAATCCGAACGAGGTGATCACGGTAAGCTAATCATAAACTCTAGCGAAGTTTATACTTTATTTGATACCGGTTCTACCCATTCTTTCATTTCTCCTACTTGCGCCAACGCTTAAATTTGACTCGAGAAATTAGACTTTCGACTTATCTCGTTGAAACTCCGTTGGGAGAAACCTTCATTACATCCACTCGCTTATAAGTCTTGTTTGATTCAAATCGAGAATCGCACGCTTACTCGTCGATCTTATTTCTTTGAAAATACTTGCATTTGATGTGATTTTAGGGATTGATTGGTTAACTACTCATCATGCTAAAATCGATTATTTTCGTAAGGTTGTTAGCTTTCATATTCCTAACCAACCTATTATACGAATTCAAGCAACCAAACCACTAAAATCAATCACCGCTATATCAAGCCATAAAGCTATTCGCTTATTGAAAAACGGATGTCAAGCTTTCTTAGCCCATGTCACAAATTTAAATAAAAATACGCCGATTTGAATGATATTTCTATTGTTAATAAATTTCCGACGATTCCCAAGAACTTCCCCGCCTACCCCCGTGAGCGTGAAATTAAATTTTGTATCGACCTTAAAACCAGTACAAAAAACCCATTTCCAAAGCCCCATATCGAATGGCTCCTATTGAACTTCGTGGAGTTAAAACCCAACTACAGAATTGTTAGACATCGGTTTCATTCATCCTAAGACGCCTCCTCGGGGTGCTCCTATTCTATTCGTGAAGAAGAAAGATGGAAGTATGCGACTTTGTATTGATTATCGGGAGTTAAATCATGTCACCATCAAAATAGTAAAATTGCTACCTCATATTGATGATCTGTTTGACCAAAGCAAGGCGCCAAATTCTTTTCAAAGATCGATTTCGCTCGATATCATCAAATAGATTAAAACCGATGACATTCCAAAGACCGCTTTCGTAACTCCAGACGGCATTATGAATTCCTAGTCATGTCTTTTGATCGACTAATGCTCCTCGCCGCCTTCATGGATATGATGAACCGAGTATTCAAGGAATATTTGGATCACTTTGTGGTCGCTTTTATTGATGACATCCTCATTTATTCCAAAACCCGTGAAGACCATGAGCAACACTTGAGGTCGATATTTCAAAAGCTTCGTGAAAACAAGCTTTATATGCCAAGTTGAAGAAATGCGAGTTCGCTTGAGGAAGTAGCATTCCTTGGGCACGTAATATCAAATCATGGAATATCTGCTGACCCAAAAAAGATCAAGCAATTCAAAGTTGGGAGCAACCTAAGTCAATAATCAAAGTACGAGCTTTCTTGCTTAGCCGGTTATTATCGAGATTCGTAGAAGGGTTTTCTCAAATCGCTACTCCATTAACGCAAATTGACTCAAAAAGATACAAAATTCGGTTGGAGCGAGGAATGTGAGAAGAGTTTTCAAGAACTCAAGAGGAGACTCATTTCAAAGACTGCTTCGACAATACCATCTGACACGGAGGGATTTGTCATTTACAGTGATGCTTCAGGCAAAGGGTTAGGATGTGTTCTCATGCAACATGGGAAAGTCATAGCCTATGCCTCACGACAACTCAAAGAATATGAGAGGAATTATCCTACTCATGATCTAGAGTCAAGCAAATGTTGTCTTCGCACTTAAGATTTGGAGGCATTACCTGTATGGAGAGAAGGTGGAGATCTATACGGATCATAAAAGCCTCAAATATTTCTTCACTCAAAAGGAACTCAACATGCGGCAACGACGATGGCTTGAGTTGTTGAAAGATTATGATCATACCATCCAATACCATCCTGGAAAAGCGAACGTAGTAGCTAACGCATTGAGTAGAAGATCATATGCGGGCACGAGTGCATTATTGTCAACGCAAAGGCCCATTGTGTATGACTTGGAAAGGATGGAAATAGAGTTAAAGACTCTAGGGACCCATGTGATGATGGCGAATATACGAGTGGAACCAACTTTAATCGATAAAGTTAAAGCTGCTCAAGCTACAGACCTGGAGCTGATACGTATGAGGAAGAAAGTACAAGAAGGTGCTATTCCGGAAGCAAGAATCGATGAAGAAGGAATACTTCGAGTCAACTCCAGACTTTGTGTTCCTAACGATTCTGATTTGAAGTATAAAATCATGATGGAGGCGCACAACACACCGTTTGCAATCCATCCTGGGAGTACCAAAATGTATCGTGATCTTCGACATACATTTTGGTGGAGCAATATGAAGAGAGAGATAGCGCTGTTTATCTCAAGGTGTCTAACTTGTCAACGAGTCAAGGCGGAGCATCAAGTGCCAAAAGGTCCATTGCAACCACTTGAAATTCCAAAATGGAAGTGGGAGCACATTACCATGGATTTCGTTACTGGTCTTCCCAAGGTTTCTCAAGGCATAGATGCGATTTGGGTCATTGTTGATAGATTGACCAAGTCTGCTCATTTCTTACCGATACGAGAAACTTATACACTTGAACGTCTTGCTAGTATGTATATAAACGAGATTGTAAGATTGCATGGTATGCCAGTATCCATAGTTTCTGATCGAGACCCAAGATTCACTTCAAGATTTTGGGTTAGTTTGCAAAAAGCTATGGGCACGGATTTACGATTTAGTTCGGCATATCATCCTCAAACGGATGGGCAGTCGGAGAGGACTATTCAAACTCTTGAAGATTTATTAAGACTCTGTGTCCTTGACTTCAAGGGAAGTTAGGACAAGTTCTTACCATTGGTGGAGTTTTCCTACAACAATAGTTATCAAGCAAGTATCGGCATGGCTCCATTTGAGGCGCGTAGATGGAAGAAAGTGTCGCTCTCCAAAGATGTCGGGATGAGGTGGGTGAAGCAACGTTGTTGGGACCGAATTTGGTACGTATGACTACTAAAAAAGATTCAAACAATCCGACAACGATAAAAACCTCACAAGATCGACAAAAGAGTTATGCCGATCTTCATCGAAAGGACGGGAATTCAATATCGAGATCATGTGTTGTTACGTGTTGCTCCATGGAAAGGAGTTACAAGATTTGGAAAGAGAGGAAAACTCAATCCTCGATTCATCGGCCCATTTATAATCCTCGAACGAGTAGGAATCGTGGCCTATAGACTCGCTTTACCGCTAAGTATGTCTCGTGTTCATAACGCTTTCCACATATCTATGTTACGTAAATATGTGAAAGACCCGAACCACATTATTGAATTAGAACCAGATTTAGATAGAGGAAGATTTAACGTATGAAGAGTTACCGTTAAAATCTTGGATAAGAAGGATCATATTCTACGCCCCAAGGTTATACCTCAAGTCAAAGTTTTGTGGAGAAACCACGATGTGGAAGAAATGACCGAGTTAGAATCTGAGATGAAGTCAAGATATCCTCACCTCTTCGATATACCAGGTACGTACCCTAATTTCGAGGACGAAATTTCATAAGAATGGGAGGTTTTAAGACCCCAACTTTTATGAATAAAGATTAATTTCTCTCAAAATATATTTTTGAATATTATGGTGTGGATATGATATAATGTTATAGTTGTGGGTAATATTTACAAATTTTGCAAAGTAAGCAAGTGGTTATATAATATTCGATTGGTCGGGGAATATTCGCTTTTAACAGGAATATTCAGACGACAAACAATCATCAGTGGACCCTACAACGGAAGTATTGTCGTAGTAAGAAAAAACGACATAATTATCTTGTTATAAAAATAATCTACGGAAGTGTTACCGTTAAAAACCGCTGAACTACCCTAGAATAAAAGTACAAAGAATACGCTGCGGTCGCATAGAGAGCACACCAGTATTGGTTATTGATGCTTACGTGAGAAGTCACTCAATTATACTCAATTATTGCTACAAAGAATTGTTGCATCATATCTCTCATATTATTGATTCGATTATTGTCACAGTATCATCTGCATTATATGATATATTATTAAATCAATAATTGAGACAACAAAGTTATTCATATTATTAAATTGCAATATTTACAATGTCTAGAAGTTCTGCCAAGGAGAGGTTTGGTCACCTAATTACGCTACCAATAATAGGGAGAAATCCTTATATCGAAAGCCCCTCTTTCTCGAACGACCGTTGTTAAATATCGTGAGTTATAATATTAATGATGAATAAGTTCGTGTTGATTAAAGATGAATTTGATAGTTCCATCAGGTTGGGATTATTAGTGTTAGTGGTAATCGACATCTATTCCGATGATAATTGATGTCCTGGGGTTATATTGATAAATCGGGAATTTATCGGATAAATGAGCAATTAATTGCTACTAATTCACATGCTTATATAACTATTTGTTCACATGTGTACTATTGAATCACATTCTTATACTATTAGGGGAGTTGGTGCAAGATTGATAATACTTGCATGATTAAATTAAAGATGGAGGTATATGGAGGTACTATATACCATAATTCATATTTTTTCACATGATTATAACTATCGATTCACATGATTGAACTATTGATTCACATTATTTACTATTAGGGAGGTGGTGCAAGTTTGATAATACTTGCAGGACTAAATTAAAAATGAAAGAAAAGTCGAGGTATTGTACTCATAATTTTTCGAGCCCCAAAACGTGTAATTATCGAAACTATATTTTTCTATAAATAGAAGCTCATTCTTCCTTCATTTCTCACCAATTCACTAAAGCTATAGAGCAATTATTATAGAGAGAAATTATAGAGAGAAGCTATAGAGAGAAAATCTATAGAGAGAAAGAAGAAGAGAAGCTCTCGCTACGCCACTATTCCAAAGATCCAGCTTTCTTAAGGTAAGGGGTATTATTTCTTTCGTATTCATGAAGAGAGCTATTGTTATTCCATCCCTTATTATTCTGTTGAATAACCCTGTTTATGCGAAGTACCGCATACATGGTGAAATTCTTTTGTTATTCCATTCTTCATTATTATGTTGAATAACCTGTTTATGCGAAGTACCGCATACATGGTGAAATTCTTCTATTATTCCATTCTTTATTATTTTGTTCCAATATCCTATCATAATATCGCTCGTACGCCGAACCTTGTTCCATCATTTATTATTCTGTCGTAATATCCTCGCCGTCATGTGCTACGTACGCGCTTTTTACGGTTCCATTATTTATTATTCTTCTTAATATCCTCGCCAAGGCGCTTACGCACGACCGTTCCATTCTTTATTATTCTCGTTGAATAACTTCGTCTTATCGCTTGGCTTCATCGCATCGCATGTATGGTGATTTCTTCTTGTTATTCCATTCTTTATCATTCTGTTGAATAACTCTATCTATGTGGATTATCACATGCACGGTGAATGAACCTTTGTATTCATTCCTTATTAAATTATGGAAATGATCTGTTTAAGTGGATTACCACGCATGGCGGATGAAAAAATCCATTTGCAGCTTTCATATATTCTCTTATACTTAGTTGGTTAAAGCTTTGACTTTCTATACTCCATGAAATTAGTGGAATATCCTCGATATTTGTGCTTCATCCAAAGATCTTTTAATGGAAATATTCTTCTGAACATTCTTGAATTTTTACTCCACAAAGAAGTATCATGTTGACAATTTGGACATCATTGAGTTCAGGATAAATTAACTTATAAATCTTTAAAATTTATTCTTGAACTTGTTTTATCGAATTATTATGTCATTGTCATCATTCTCATGCTTATATTGTGATAAAAGTCATCTTTGGCTTACGTGCATAGATGGACTTTATATGATTATGACCAGTGATCATTCAGTATAATCATGACCTATAATGTTATAAATGAGGTGGTAAAAGTCCTCAGTAGCCTGTAGTGCATTGATGGATAGTTTTTGGTATGATTATGACCAGGGATTATTCTAAGATAGTCACGACCATGGATGATTTAATGAATATCCTCGCCCCCGTAAAAGTGGGATGACTCGATGATGTGTTTTTTGTTTGTTGTCGAGTCTCAAATGATAAAAATTGATGAAAACTTTTTAAATGATAGAAGATAGTAGATTTTATTCTCTACTTGACTCTACTAATGGATTGCTTGTTCCGCTGCAGTTAAACTTGATGTCTATTATATTTTATCATTTTAACATTGTTGAAGACTAATGATAATTTATTCTGCATTATCTTAGTCACGACATTTCTTCTTGGGCTAGTTGAGCTCACCCTTTCTTTTTTTAAAGGTACTTTAATGTGATGTTTGAGTTTCCATGACCATTCTTTGGAAATGGTTAAATCATGTTGATTGATATATATATATATATATATATATATATATATATATATGTTGTTATAATCTGTTAATCGTCATTTGTGACGGCTATTTGATGATCAAATTCGTGTAACTTGGTTGTAGGAGGAAAAAGGAAAATAACAGTGTTTATGTTCTTATTATATGGCTTAGAAAGTACAAAAATTAATGCTCTTTATGTGTAATAATTTGTTTTTTGTTATTGGATTATGTTAAAATGTTAAGAAATGAAATCAACATAGTTTAAATCGTGTCAATTGGTTAAGAAACGAAGTCGTGGCGATTGAATTCGCAAAAAGTGTAAAAAATGAAGAAATTTGGAAAATTAGGGTTTTGATTCTTCAAATATATGTTTATGTAATGTTTATATATTTGGAAAGGTGTATAGCATGTTTATTGATGTTATTACATAAGTTTAGATGTTAAGTTTCATGAATTTCTGTAGGAATTGGGTTGGTTTTTGAAGTCGGGCTGAGCGCGAGTTCTTTGCGGTTTATTATGTGTGTCCTAAATACGCCTGCATTACGTACCATAAACCACACCATAATTGCGTTGCTGGTTCATTATGATGTCTTCTAAGATGCACAAATAGCAATTTGTGAAGAATTATAAAGCTTGAGAAGCGTATTGAAGTGCTGTGTAGTACCTAAGCCTAAAGCAGAAGTCTCATTAATTTGAGGATTGTCAAGCAAGGGTCTAATCTAGTTTAGCATGTAAGATAATGATGTGGAGACATAAGTGAAGAACTTAACCACATGTTAAGTATCAATTAAAAGAAATAACTTGAAAGTATAAAATAAAATTTAAATAATGGTAGGAAGGGTAAGTTAATTATTAACTAACCTAATATACATCTAAAAGGATGTAGATGCAAGATTGTAAGAACTTGACTAAATGTTATGTAACCATTTGAATGAAGTAATTTAAAAGCAGGAGATGGAAGTTGATTTAATTAACTTTAATGAAGATAATGCATTAATATAATTCAATATTAAACTATGACGACTTAACCAAATGCTAAGTGTCGACTAAAAGAGAAGTATAAAGAAATACGAGACGAAGGTTAACTAAAATAATGTTAACAGCCATTACATGTCTAAGGTGATATAAAGGCAACGTTAAAGACTTAACTGAATGTCAAGTGTCAATTAAAGTGGAATGTAATGAGAAGGAAAAGGAATTTTAATGTATTTAAACTGATTGAACAAAGAGATGTCGTAACAAGACTTAAACACTAGATTGAACATCGAGTGATGATTAAAAGGAAATGTTTTGAAATAAAAGGATAAGATGAAGAGTCAATGCAATCTAATTGATTTCATTGTATATATGTAACTGATGCTTGTATGTATGAACTTTTAAATTATTGCAGGATAAACGCAAAGCAGTAAGCTGTAGTTGGTAAGCAACGAATCAGACAAGTCTTTCAGTTCCTATTTGCTATGTGAACTTGATGATTAACTGTTTTAAATCTTTATTGCAAAGAGCATGATGTGTTATATATATATATGTGTTGAGAGTATGAAATGTTAAGTCAACTTATGACTACGTTGATTGAATAAAGCATGCTGATTGAGTAAGAAACTCAATCGTTATACTTGTATATGAACTGTGGCATGTTATGTTAGTCCAATGCTATGAGATACATGTTGTGCATGTTATTGTGTGCTATGTGACACATGAAAACTGTTAGATTTTGCTGGGTTGTCGAGCTCAACCTTGCAAATAACCATTTTTGCAGGTTAAAGATTGAAGGTAACACTATGTGCTACTTGAATGACGTGGATCAGAAATAATACACGAAGATTAATGTTTCAGCTAAAGTTGTTATTTCTTAATACCATGATTAAGATTCATGAGATGTACTAAATGTTTTATGATGTATAGTTTTAGGATGAGTTGTAAAGCTAAAGTTAGAGTTGTCTGATATGTAAAGGTTATCGGATTGAAATGTAAAATTTTATATAATGACAGTGATAAAGTGAATCATAAAATAAGATTGATTCAAAGACATGTAGATGATAAAGGTTTTGATTCAGGGAATTAAAGTAAGAAGACATAAAAGTTTAAATTATTCCGCATTTTATAAAGTTTAACATCGAATAATGACGTAAAAATCAAAAAAATAGTTGTGTTATTAACGACCAAAGTCGAGAATTAAATGGTATGAATTTTGGGGTCGTTAAATAAATATTTAAAATTAATTACTAAATTCATTTAATTCCTTCAATGGTTAACTTACTATTAAACCTCACTTTCCCAATATATGAATATATACTCTTCACACCGGATCATATATTTCAACATATATAGCATGTATATATATATATATATATATATATATATATATATATATATATATATATATATATATATATATACTCAAACTCAAAACATCTCATAATAAGAATTTTAATTATTAAATTCTTATTTTAATAATTTATAAAAATTGAGTTGTCACATCTTTCCCCTTATAAGGATTCCGTCCTCTTCAATCAATGAAACCTCCTTACTCCTTGGTTTTCACCAAATCTCTCCGTTAAATAACTTCAACACATTACCTTAATATAGGTTTTATATTTCCTACTCCCACGACACCATTCTTGATAATAAATTGATCTTGTAAGTTTTATTTCATAACTTTCCCTTGAACTCAATTATATTTTGAGTATTACATATTCGTTAACCCATTCATTTCTTTTTCTAAGGATTGGTATCCTATACTCAACTCACAAACACTTGGGATATTATAATTCCTCTATGTCCAATAAACAAATTGCTCATGGAAAACCTTTGGATACTATACAGTTTCAAAAGTGTGGTATTCTTTCTTTATTTGACACTATTGGACTAAGAAAAATGCTAACTCTAAGCTCTCGTGCCTATCCTACTTTAATCAAACAATTTTAAGGTAATATGTGTGACAACCCAAATTTTCATAAGTTATTAAAATAGAAATTTAATAATTAAAATTCTTATTATGAAGTGTATATATTTTGAATTATGTGATTTAGTGTGAAAAGAATTATATATTCATATGTTGGAGAATGTGAGATTTAATAGTTAATTAAACTGTTAAAGAAATTAAATAATGTTTGTTAATTTAATTAAGTTAAAATTATGTTATGAGATAATATAATTTTAATTATTATACCTTAATGGGCAATGGAAATTATTATGAGTTAAGTTTCATAAATAGTGTGAATAATTCACTTAATTAAAATAGTGAATTAATACAAGTATAATTGATTTAATAAAGTGAGAAGGTAATATATTGTATGAAAATGTAAATGTTAGTATAATGCAAGTAAAATATTTATTAAGTACATTAAATATTTTAGTTGGAAACTTTATGGAATAAAATAAATATTTATGGTATTAAATAAATATTTGATGAAAATTGTTATGAGATAGTTTATTTAAGTGTGATAAAATAGATGGGATTTATACGTATTTTATTACGCTAGTATAATTATGATATTCTAATTTAATTAAATAATTAAATTAGAGGAGTGAGAATTTGTTAAATAATGTTATGATTATAATGGTTGAATAGAAATTATAATTTTAACGACAAGATTAATTTTATTTCTTAAGGAATTAAAGGTACATAATCTAATTTATATTTCTAGTTTATGTGTCCTTGAGTTTCTTTTAAAATTGGAGTTTTGGTTAATAAATTTGTGGGTTACGATGTTATATATGTTATTAGATATTTATAATTTGATAATGGTCATCTAGAAATAAATTTTCAGAAATCAAATTCATGTATTTATCCTAAAGAAGAGGAATTTGGATTTTGATTGTAATGTGTGTTTTGGTGTACTTTGGGACTAAAGTTGATGATGAATTCGTGATGGAAACTTTAAAATGATGGATGATTGTTGTTCTCCTCTATAAAACGAAAACAACGCAACTTGAACTGATCGAATTGGTTAAGAAACAAATTCGTGATGAATGAATATATTTAGCATGTTGAAAATAGGAAAATTTAGTATAAACAAATTAGAATTAGTATAAACCAAGTCCCACATCAACTAAATTGAGAACTTTACCCTTTGCTAAACCTATAAATAGAAGGGCTTGATCCTTTGTTTCATTCACCAACAATAAGGCCTCAAATTTTGAGAAAGGCTTTGTTGCGGGAGAACTTTTTATAAAGACATCCTTAGTTAAATTTTGGCATGGAAGTGCGTATTCAGTTTGTGAACTCATATTTTTGGGTATGTTTCTTATTTAATTTTTGGTAATGTTATTATTTTAAATATTGTATTTAGTTTGTTAGTTAAAGTTTAAATTTTGGAAGTTTAGTTAGTTTTGTTAGTAAAATAGTTAGTTTACTATGTTTATTTTGGCTTGGAATTGAATATGTAAATGAGTTCTAATGATTGTAATTAGAGATATGAAGCCTTATCCAAATGTAACCAAAAGTTACAAAATAAAAGATTTACAAAGAACCATGTTGGACAGTTTTTGGGACTGAGCTTGAGGACCATTTGTGCTTTTGATTTATGTCTAAAAGCTTAATTTGATGATTGTATGTTATACCCCTCTAAGTTCTGAAGATTTTCTAACTTGAATGAACCAAAATGGAGTTAAAATGAATCCGTGGTGAAGATTTTAGTAAACCATGTCTAGAAATGAAAACTGAATGAACAGTGACTACAGTGTCAAGTTCTGGAATAGCTATGTTGCCTGAAAAATTTTGAGTTTATGAGTAGTTGTGGTGCACTGAGTTAGGAAGCCATAGGCTTTGGAATGACCTCATTCCGACCTCGGACGAGGGAGTTATGGTTATTGGAAGGAAATGTGTCGAATTTGTCAAACTAGAATTCAGCAACGGGACGGGCTATTTGGGACACTGTTTCGATCGGTTAATATTTCTAGAAAATTCTGGGCTTTTGGTACGTTATAGTACACTGAATAAGCTTTCCATATACTCCGGAATGGACTAATTCCGACTTCGGAGCAAAGAGGTATGACCATTCAAAGTAGCCGAGTCAAAACTGGAAAACCAACTCGGGTCAGTCACTTTACACGGAATTTCTGGAATTCTGTGTTTAGAATTTGAAAATTGTCAAAGAATAAAAGTTGTAGTCCCGGAAGTTAGCTTCGCGTGGGTTCAAGAATCGCTCAAAAATGTCTTGAAACGAAAAAGTTATGACTGTTTTAGCGAGAGAGGGTAAATCTGGCAAAAAGTTGAAAAACTATGATGAACGCACACTTTTGGCGCTCTGTTTGGGTAGCCTATCATCCTTGAAACCCAGACCTGATATTTTTTAAAAATACTTTGGTATGCCATGAATAACATATCCAAAAATCAGATTAATCGGAGTTACGAGTAACGCCTGAGAAAATTGCGAAGTGGCTGCCTCAAGATGCGCAACGTGCAGAGCAGCAGCAGTGCCTGCCGAGCGCCGCGCGTGCCTGGGCTGGGCTGTGCTGACTGCTGCTTGACGTCCTTTCCGCGCATTGTTTTGATGAGCTTCTCTGATCCGTTTTCGCGGTGTGAAATTTTTCTAAAATACTATGCCATGAGGTTTATAATACGCCCAAAATTTCACTGTTATATGACTTATGATTTGAGAATTAAAAATGAGCGAACATGCATGTCAGAACTAAAATTTGAGCGAACGCCGAGCGTCAGCCAATCGAAATGACTTTTGACGTTCAAGTTCAAATCGTGTTCCGGCAAAACAATAAGTCATAATAAATCTAATAAAATTCTACGGGGCGAGATTTGGCTATAAGTGATATTTTAAGCCCAGAAACTTCCATTCGGGTATAAATAAAGCAATAAAAATATGTAATAAATATAAATTACATACTTAAGCGAAATAAAAAAATATAGTTGCCTATAAAATAATTTTGTGGTGCAACGAAGAATGTAAAACCTTTGACAAATTGTATTAATTATAAAAATAATATTTTTAGGTTTTCGAAGTTCAAAGTGAGGTTTTAGAGCTGATTAATAAATACACATATATATAGCGAAAGTGCGAATATTCGTAAAAAGAAAAATAAAGCGAATGTGCTAGCAAAATAAAATATGTATATATGAGAAAATGGTCTGTGTTGACTCATGAACGGACAAAATGATATAAAAATTATTTAAATTAAAGAAATAATATAGTGAATTGAATTTTACTATAAAAGCTATGCATTAGCTGTTTAAACTCTGAATTTGTGAGTAAGGTAAAAGATATTTCTAAAATGAAATTTAAATGGTTTAAGCTTCAAGATGTAAAATATTTGCATCTTCAAATGTATGAGACCTTTATTATTTATGAAACAAGTAAAATATTATTACATGATTAATAATATTAGTAAATGATTTGAATATTATTAAATGATTAATAATATTAGAAGGTGATTAAAATATTATTAAATGATTACTAATATTTGTAAATGATTAAGATATTACTAAAAAATGAAGAAGTAAATAAAATATTATTAAAAGATTAATAATATTAGACGAGACTTTAAGATGATGGTTATGTGACAATAATATTATCAAATGACGATAATATTACTAGCGAGTTAAAGAATTTTCAACATTTGATTATGTGGCTAAATGTTAGCTAATTATTATTTTAGTAATAGTGTGAGATAAAATGTATTATGCTAATTGGAGGATTTATCTTATTAATGATAGGTCTTTCATAAGAGATTAAATTAGATTGCTTAGCGGTTATCAACGGTACAGGCAAGTTTTCTAACTCAAACTCGAGTTAATAATTTTCCAGAATGCTAGTGGTATAATTATTGACAATTATTCCACATCCATGATTTTTGATTCGCACTTAGTGCACATTGCATATGTTTATCAGGTATGAAAGGCTGATCACCTTCATTACCAAAGTATTTGTTCATGGTCGTTGTTGACCACTCAGCGTTATTAATTCAATCATCTATGTATTGAAATTTGATTCATGTTCTTTCACAATCATTATATTGTTGAAAACTTGAAAGCTTATTCCTTTTCAATCATGATATATCTTCATTGTACTTAAACATGCTGGGAAAATAGTTGTTCACCCTTGCTATATCATGATAAAATTTTCAGATTAAGACGAAGGCTTGAATCAAGACAGAGGCAAAGGCAAATTCCAGAATTGGATTATTATGCAGTTAGAATTATTTAATTTTCGGATGCGAATGACATTGTAAATCGTGTTGAATACTGAATGCATGTATTAAGTTAAGGTTACAGACCTTGGAGATTATGTGTAAAAGTTTACTGTATAAACAATTTATGTTTATATCTTCCGCATTAGTTATAGAAATGATGTAGCGTAACGTACCAGGTCCGAGGTAAAAGGTACCCAGATTTGGGGGCGCTACAGTTGGTATCAAAGCTGTAGGTTATAAACCTTAGGTAGGGGTACCTTTGGTTATAACCACGGAGATGATAAGGAATAAACTCAGATCGAGTTTAACTGATAAGAAATGAATTTAGGAAATTCATTAATAAGTAAAGAAGAAGATAAAGAAGATTCAAAGAAGAATCTTGAAGGGTTATATGGATAAGAATTTGGAGTTACCTGGGTTATACGGATAAGAATCTGGAGTTACCCGACCCCAGTAATAAAGATGAAAAGTGAAAATTAATAGACTATGTCTATAGGGTGAAAAATGTAAAATCATAATATTATATGATTAAAGGAAAATTAGATCGTAAAATTAAACGATCATAATACAGTTATAATATGAGATCACAACGTGATCTGATAAGGTCATAGCAGGAGAAGGATCAATCAAATGATTGAAAACTTTATAACAGAATTGTTGTACGACAGTTGTACTATGAAAACTCATGAAAGAGTTATGAATTGTAAATACAGATTAAATAAAATTCGTATGGAGTAGGTGTGGAGCTAGAATTATGTGGGATTTCAATTGAGGACTCATGTCAGCAGCTGAGTTGTATGATTCCTTGTATGGGCGGGAAATTTGTTCTTGGTTTTAGAATCACTTAGCTTCCTGGTCGATATAGTGGTTAGGTTGATCAATTCTTTGTATGGGCGGGGAATTGTCCGCTTAGCTTCTTATATTGATTAGTGGCCGAGTTTGGTTTGACGGCCACTTAGTTTTTTACATTTATAATCATTGAAATGTCTATGTCGCGCTATTTGCTATATACTTGTTGATAAGGTGATTCTTTTTTTTCATGTGTATAACGAATAGGTAGAGAATATAAGGTTAGTTGCGAGTTCTTAAAACTCATACTTATGGTAAGTTCATGACTCATAATCATATGGTATGTTTTGAACCCCTCAGCGAATGGACACCTATGGTCTGACTAGGATAAATTCTTAAACCCATATGATTGTGGCAAGTTACTGAACTCATAATGTGTGGTAAGTTTGATGAACTGGGTATAGGAAAGTTATGAATGGAGCATTGAGGATTATAGGAACAGATAGATTTATTAAGCAATGGATCATTAGAGAAAGTGAAGTTGATGATGGAGGCATAGGTATTCAAAATCTTCTAGCTATGCTAGACTTCGAAGTTTTTGACATCAAGCTAAATACGCACTATATGCTTTTGAAAAATGAATTTTTATTCTCAACTACTGGTAACCATTGTGTATGCGTGGACTTCGGACCACCGACACCTCATTACATGTTGAGATTATAAAACTATTTTGTAAAGATTTTTGAATGATTTAAAGAATAGTTTATGCTACTTGTTTCAGCTAGACGAAAATGATTTGAATTATCAAAATGTATTTTTATATCATCAATGTATCATGAAACCTGATGCAAAATGATAAAAATGATGGAGTTATCAATGCAGAATTACTTAGTGTCAGATGTGATCTAAGGATCGTCATCCCACTATGGTATGATGTAGTATGATAAAATCACCAAATGACGGAATCTTCAAACGGACTGTAAATACAGTGCGGTATTATGACGCGATAAAAAGATTTTTGAGATTTCTTTAAGATATGAGGATATATATGTATATGTATATTTCGATTGATGTTCAAATTATTGTAGAAGTCTATGCTATTTGATTCAGCTAGACGAATATTAAAAGATGTTCATGAAATTCAAGCGTTTCTTAAGAAGTTATGCCAAACCAAATTATTTTGGTGCGGATTCAGATATTAAGAAGCTGAGGTTAACAACCCTATAAAGGGGGACATGTTATCGGAGACAATTGTTCAGAAAGTAACGCATATAGTCGTTACGATGTTAAGATGTAATACGTTGTGCACGACGTAGTGGTACGATAGGCTGATCACCTAGAGTACTTGCAGAGGGTGTTTTCAGTCTTTATGATTAAGAAACATTCTGTTAAAAGGGTTTAAAGTGTGAAGAACCGGGGGGTGAAGCACTATTAAACCTAGAGATGAGTTCATAGTTTTGTGACCCCTCAGCATGATGGATAATCTTTTAAAATCCTGAGTTATTCATACGGCTTCCCAATTATTGAGAAATTATGGAGGATTCATGTTATTCTGAAGTAAATATGGTAAGGATGATATTCCTTAGAAAGAAGTAAGTCGTAGAATGTGACACTGAATGATGAATGTATTGAATAAGTGAGAAAAGAAATTTTGAAATGAGAAGGAGATGAGTTATCAAAAAAAAATGTAAAACTTTTAATATAAAAGTTTAATAATTGTAGAAAGATCTTTGTGGAAAGAAGTGGTTATAGAACCCAATGAATGACAAAAGTATTAACGTAAAATCTATTTTGATTGATTGATTGAATGAATGAAGATTAATAAATAAAATTTCAAGGACGAAATTCTTAGAAGAATGGATGAATGTAATATCCCGAGTGTTTATGATAACGATCCTTAGAGAAAGAAATTAATGGGTTAAAGAATATATAATACTCAAAATATAATTGAGTTCAAGTAAAAGTTATGAAATAAAAACCTAGAATTTGTTGAAGTAATGAATGTGGTAGAAAATATAAAACCTATATTAAGGTAATGTGTTGAAGATATTCAAAAAAAAATTTGGTGAAAACCGAGTAAGGGAGGTTTCTTTGATTTTGAGGACGGAATCCTTATAAGGAGGGAAGGACGTGACAACCCGAATTTTCATAAGTTATTAAAATAAGAATTTAATAATTAAAATTCTTATTATGAGGTGTATATATTTTGAATTATGTGATTTGGTGTGAAAAGAATTATATATTCATATGTTGGAGAATGTGAGATTTAATAGTTAATTAAACTGTTAAAGAAATTAAATAATGTTTGTTAATTTAATTAAGTTGAAATTATGTTATGAGATAATATAATTTTAATTATTACGCCTTAATGCAATGGAAATTATTATGAGTTAAGTTTCATAAATAGTGTGAATAATTCACTTAATTAAAATAGTGAATTAATACAAGTATAATTGATTTAATAAATTGAGAAGGTAATATATTGTATGAAAATGTAAATGTTAGTATAATACTGAGTAAAATATTTATTAAGTACATTAAATATTTTAGTTGAAAACTTTATGGAATAAAATGAATATTTATGGTATTAAATAAATAATAGATAAAAATTGTTATGAGATAGTTTATTTAAGTGTGATAAAATAGATGGGATTTATACGTATTTTTATTACGCAGTATAATTAGGATATTCTAATTTAATTAAATAATTAAATTAGAGGAGTGAGAATTTGTTAAATAATGTTATGATTATAATGGTTGAATAGAAATTATAATTTTATTGATAAGATTAATTTTATTTCATAAGGAATTAAAGGTACATAATCTAATTTATATTTCTAGTTTATGTGTCCTTGAGTTTCTTTTAAAATTGGAGTTTTGGTTAATAAATTTGTGGGTTACAATGTTATATATGTTATTAGATATTTATAATTTGATAATGGTCATCTAGAAACAATTTTTCAGAAATCAAATTCATGTATTTATACTAAAGAAGATGAATTTGGATTTTGATTGTAATGTGTGTTTTGGTGTACTTTGGGACTAAAGTTGATGATGAATTCGTGATGAAAACTTTAAAATGATGGATGATTGTTGTTCTCCTCTATAAAACAAAAACAACGCAACTTGAACGGATCGAATTGGTTAAGAAACAAATTCGTGATGAATGAATATACTTAGCATGTTGAAAATAGGAAAAATTAGTATAAACAAATTAGAATTAGTATAAACCAAGTCCCACATCAACTAAATTGAGAACTTTACCCTTTGCTAAACCTATAAATAGAACGACTTGATCATTTGTTTCATTCACCAACAATAAGGCCTCCAATATTGAGAAAGGCTTTGTTGTGGGAGGACTTTTTATAAAGACCTCCTTAGTAAATTTTGGCATGGAAGTGCATATTCAGTTTGTGAAACTCGTATTTTCGGGTATGTTTCTTGTGAGACCCCAGATTTTATAAATAAATATTTAAATTTCTCGAAATATTTTTTTTTAATATTATGGTGTGGATTTGATATAATGTTATAGTTGTGGCTAGTGTTTGAAAATTTTGCAAAGTATGCAAGTTGTTATATAATATTTGTTTGGCCGGGGAATATTCTTTTTGTCGGAGAATATTCGTACGATGGCATAATCATTGGTGGACCCCACAACGGAAGTACTGTCGTAGTTAAAAAATGACAAAGATATTTTATTGAAAATAATCTACGAGGTTTTACCGTTATCACCGTTGAACTACCCTAGTAGTAAAAGTAATAAGAATACTGGCGGTGGTTGCATAGTAGCACCGATATTGATTATCGATGCTTAAGTGATAAGTCACCATTATTATCTTGCATTATTGTCTTTAGAATAATTAGCATCATATGTCTCATATTATTGATTCGATTATTGTCACAGTATCATCTGCATTATATGTTATTTTATTAAATCAATAATTGAGACGACAAAGTTATTCATATTATTAAATTGCAATATTTACAATGTCTAGAAGTTCTGTCAAGGAGAGGTTTGGTCACCTAATTGCGCGCCAATAAGTAGAAATCCTTATCGGAAAGCCCCCTCTTTCCTGGGAATAACCTGGTTGTTAAATATTATAAGTTATGATATTAATGATGGATAAGTTCGTGTTGATTAAAGATGAATTTGATAGTTTCATTGTGTTGGAATTATTTGTGTTAGTAGAAATTGACATTTATTTCGATAATAATTGATTTCTGGAGGTTATATTGTTGAATCGGGTATTCGGGGCACTTTTTGTGTCGGAGTACTATTCATGAGTTACTATTCACGAGTTACTATTCATGAGTTACTATTCATGAGTTACTATTCACGAGTTACTATTCACGAGTTACTATTCACCCAATTACTATTCACTCTAGTATTGTTCACTCGGGTATTTGGGTACAATATTATTCCATGATGAGATGTGCTAATTTTTCTGACCGTTGGTTGAAATTATAATAGTAAATCAATATGGATCGTTGATTTAAAGTCTTAATAGTAACTTGTCCCTTCAATATTACCAAGAGTTAATTGCCCCTTCGTAAATAGTAGTTGTCCCTTCAATATTACCAAGAGTTATTTGCCTCTTCGGGGTTCCAAGAGTTAATTGCCCCTTCGCAAATAGTAGTTGTCTCTTCAATATTACCAAGAGTTAATTGCCCCTTCGTAAATAGTAGTTATCCCTTCAATATTACCAAGAGTTATTTGCCTCTTCGGTATTCCAAGAGATAATTGCCCCTTCGCAAATAGTAGTTGTCTCTTCAATATTACCAAGAGTTATTTGCCTCTTCGGTGTTCCAAGGGTTAATTGCCCCTTCGCAAATAGTAGTTGTCTCTTCAATATTACCAAGTGTTATTTGCCTCTTCGATGCTCCAAGGGTTAATTACCCCTTCGCAAATAGTAGTTGTCTCTTCAATAATACCAAGAGTCATTGTGACCCTTCGTTAAGACCAAGAGCCACTCTCAGTTTTTCTATAAATAAGCTCATTCCTTCATTATTTCTTACTTAATTCAATTGAAACTCTAGAGAGAGAAATTATAGAGAGAAAGAAGAAGAGTATTCTTACATTTCACTACTTATATATCCAGCTTTTTTTACTAGTAAGGGATATTATTTGTTGTACCTAAGAAGGGTGTTATTCTTTCTTATTCATGAAGAGAACTTCATTATTCCATTCTTTATTATTCGTTGGAATAACTCAGATACGTGGCATACCCTATACTTGGTGAAATCCTTCATTATTCCATTCTTTATTATTCTCATAATAACTCAGATATCTGTGCCATACCCTATACATAACTCAGATACGCTGATACCTATCATACATAACCTCAGATACGCCAGATACCCTATACTTGGTGAAATCCTCTATTATTCCATTCTATATTATTATGTTGAATAACTTTGCTTATCTAAGTCTGCATCGTGATGAAATTCTTCTTTTTTATTCCGCTTTTATTATTCTCGGAATTAATATCCGCTTGGTGCGAATTTCGCCTCCCGGCTCGTTCCATTATTTATTATTCGCATTTATTATTCGTGAATATCCTACATGCGTAGGCGTTTACGCCGGACCGGTTCCATTATTTATTATTCCGCATTTATTATTCTCGTCGGAATATCCCGTCTCACAAGGCGCGTACGCGGACCGGTTCCATATTTATTATTATCATTGGAATAACTCGCCTGTCTTATCTATCACATGCTCGGTGATTTCTTTTGTTATTCCATTATTTATTATACTTAATGGTTAAAGTTTTAACTTTTATACTCCATGAAATTACCGGAATATCCTCGATATTTGCGCTTCATCCAAAGATCTTTTTCATGGAAATATTCTTCCGAGCATTCTTGAATTTTACTCTCTGACAAAGAAGTATCATGCCGACAATTTGGATGTTATTAGTTCCTGGATAAATTAATTCGTGAACTTGTTTTATCAATTCTTATATCATTGTCATCATCCTCGTGTTTATATTTTTGAAAGTCATCGTGGCCTCGTAGTATAGATGGACTTGGTATGATTATGATCGAGGATTATTCGGTATAATCATGACCGTAATGTTACAAATGATGTGGTAAAAGTCCTCATTGGCCGTAGTGCATCGATGGACGATTGTTGGCATGATCATGACCATTGATGAATACACGAATGTCCTCGGCCGTAGTGCATGGATAATTTGTGGTCGTGATACTAAAGAATATCCTCGGTCGAAAAGCAGGAGTGATTCGATGGTGTGAATTATTTATTGTCGAGTCTCAAATGATAAAAATTGATAAAAACGTTTTAAATCATAAAAGATAGTAGATTTTATTATCTACTTGACTCTTTTAATGGATTGTTTATTCCGCTGTAGTTAAACTTGATGTCTATTGTATTTTATCAGTTTAACATTGTTGAAGACTAATGATAATTTATTCTGCATTATCTTAGTCATAATATTTCTTACTGGCCTAGTTGAGCTCACCCTTTCCTTCACTGTTCTCTTCAGGAAATGAGAATATAGCTGGGACGAGTCGGGAAACGGAGTGACGGTCCAGATGATAACATTAGTAGTCCTCACTATTTTGTTAAATAGTGTGATAATAAATGTAACGAGAACTGAATTTGAGTTTGTATACTGTCTATGAGGACTTTATTGAGAATGGATATTGTCTAGAAGGCAGTATTCTTGTTTAAACTCTTAGATTATGTTTTGTTGTATTTTACACGAAAGTTGTATTATTAAGTTGTATTTGAATTTTGTACCATGTATTTGGCGACTCAAGATGGGTGATGAATACCTATTTTTGGGGGCGTCACATTTCTTATTTAATTTTTGGTAATGTTATTATTTTAAATTTTGTATTTAGTTTGTTAGTTAAAGTTTAAATTTTGGAAGTTTAGTTAGTTTTGTTAGTAAACTAGTTAGTTTACTATGTTTATTTTGGATTGGAATTGATTATGTAAATGAGTTCTAATGATTGTAATTAGAGATATGAAGCCTTAAAATCATCCAAATGTAACCAAAACTCACAAAATAAAAGATTTACAAAGAACTATGTTGGACAGTTTTTGGGACTGAGCTTGAGGACCATTTGTGCTTTTGATTTATGTCTAAAAGCTTAATTTGATGATTGTATGTTATACCCCTCTAAGTTCAGAAGATTTTCTAACTTGAATGAACCAAAACGGAGTTAAAATGAATCCGTGGTGAAGATTTTAGTAAACCATGTCTAGAAATGAAAACTGAATGAACAGTGACTACAGTGTCAAGTTCTGGAATAGCTATGTTGCCTGAAAAATTCTGAGTTTCTGAGTAGTTGTGGTGCACTGAGTTAGGAAGCCATAGGCTTTGGAATGACCTCATTCCAACCTCGGATGAGGGAGTTATGGTTATTGGAAGGAAATGTGTCGAATTTGTCAAATTAGAAGTCAGCAACGGGACGGGCTATTTGGGACACTGTTTCGATCAGTTAATATTTCCAGAAAATTCTGGGCTTTTGGTATGTTATAGTACTCTAAATAAGATTTCCATAGACTTCAGAACGGACTAATTCCGACTTCGGAGCAAAGAGTTATGACCATTCAAAGTAGCCGAGTCAAAACTGGAAAACCAACTCGGGTCAGTCACTTTACACGGAATTTCTGGAATTCTGTGTTTAGAATTTGAAAATTGTCAAAGAATAAAATATGTAGTCCCGGAAGTTAGCTTCGTGTGGGTTCAAGAATCGCTCAAAAATGTATTGAAACGAAAATGTTATGACTGTTTTAGCAAGAGAGGGTAAATCTGGCAAAAATTTGCAAAACTATGATGAACGCACACTTTTGGCTCTCTGTTTGGGTAGCCTATCATACTTGAAACCCAGCCCTGATATTTTTTAAAAATACTTTGTTATGCCATGAATAACATATCCAAAAATCAGATTAATCGGAGTTACGAGTAACGCCTCGAGAAAATTGCGAAGTGGTCGCCTCAAGATGCAAGAACGCAGAGAGCAAAGCTTAAGGTTTCGCCGTTAGATACTGCTGCGCTTCGAAAGCCGGTGAAATTTGACCGGCCGCCACCGACATCCTCTCCGCGCATTGTTTTGATGAGCTTCTCTGATCCGTTTTCGCGGTGTGAAATTTTTCTAAAATACTATGCCATGATGTTTCTAATACGCCCGAAATTTCGCTGTTATATGACTTATGATTTGAGAATTAAAAATGAGCGAACATGCATGTCAGAACTAAAATTTGAGCGAACGCCGAGCTTCGCCGCGTCGAGCGACTTTGACGTTCGATGTTCCGAATCGTGTTCCGGCAAAATAATAAGTCATAATAAATCTAATAAAATTCTAAGCGAAATATGTAATAAATATAAATTACATACTTACGCGAAATAAAAAAATATAGTTGCCTATAAAATAATTTTGTGGTGCAACGAAGAATGTAAAACCTTTGAAAATTTGTATTAATCAGAAAAATGATATTTTTAGGTTTTCGGAGTTCAAAGTGAGGTTTTTGAGCTGATTAATAAATACACATATATATAGCGAAAATGCGAATATTCGTAAAACGAAAAATAAAGCGAATGTGCTAGCAAAATAAAATATGTATATATGAGAAAATGGTCTGTGTTGACTCATGAACGGACAAAATGATATAAAAATTATTTAAATTAAAGAAATAATATAGTGAATTGAATTTTACTATAAAAGCTATGCATTAACTGTTTAAACTCTGAATTTGTGAGTAAGGTAAAAGATATTTCTAAAATGAAATTTAAATGGTTTAAGCTTCAAGATGTAAAATATTTGCATCTTCAAATGTATGAGACCTTTATTATTTATGAAACAAGTAAAATATTATTACATGATTAATAATATTAGTAAATGATTTGAATATTATTAAATGATTAATAATATTAGAAGGTGATTAAAATATTATTAAATGATTAATAATATTTGTAAATGATTAAGATATTACTAAAAATGGAGAAGTAAATAAAATATTATTAAAAGATTAATAATATTAGACGAGAATTTAAGATGATGGTTATGTGACAATAATATTATCAAATGACGATAATATTACTAGCGAGTTAAAGAATTTTCAACATTTGATTATGTGGCTAAATGTTAGCTAGTTATTATTTTAGTGATAGTGTGAGATAAAATGTATTATGCTAATTGGACGATTGATCTTATTAATGATAGGTCTTTCATAAGAGATTAAGTTAGATTGCTTAGCGGTAATCAACGGTACATGCAAGTTTTCTAACTCAAACTCGAGTTAATAATTTTCCAGATTGCTAGTGGTATAATTATTGACAATTTTTCCACATCCATGATAATTGATTCGAACTTAGTGCACATTGCATATGTTTATCAGGTATGAAAGGCTGATCACCTTCATTACCAAAGTATTTGTTCATGGTCGTTGTTAACCACTCAGCGTTATTAATTCAATCATCTATGTATTAAAATTTGATTCATGTTCTTTCACAACCATTATATTGTTGAAAACTTGAAAGCTTATTCCTTTTCAATCATGATATATCTTCATTGTACTTAAACATGCTGGGCAAAATAGTTGCTCACCCTTGCTTTATCATGATAAAATTTTCAGATTAAGATGAAGGCTTGAATCAAGACAGAGGCAAAGGCAAATTCCAGAATTGGATTATTATGCAGTTAGAATTATTTAATTTTCGGATGCGAATGACATTGTAAATCGTGTTGAATACTGAATGCATGTATTAAGTTAAGGTTACTGCACCTTGGGGATTACGTAAAAAGTTTCATCAGATAAACAATTTATGTTTATATCTTCCGCATTAGTTATAGAAATGATGTAGCGTAACGTACCAGGTCCGAGGTAAAAGGTACCCAGATTTGGGGGCGCTACAATATGTCTATAAAATCTAATATCTTATAAACCGTGGCTCAAAATGTAATCTCTATGGATGCAAAATTACTTGGTAATCTTTTTAAAATTCCTTCCTCTAGTATTTGCCCATTTACCTTGAAAGGTCCTATCAAACTTGAAGATTTGACTGTACTTGATCAACTAAACTATCAAAGTGTGTGAATCATCTGAGCTTTTTTCTGCCTAAAGTTGTTGAAACCACTCATATGAATAGCATCATACACAAAATCATTCGTTCCAATTTAATTCCTAGGATTGGTAGTCGTTCTGATATGACTTACCAAGAATTGGTAATTTCTGCATTGATTTTGAAAGGAACTAAATTTAATTTTGTTTTAATGATGATAAAACACATAGAAAGCTGCTTGAAAAACAAAAACAAATGTTTTCCTTATGGTGGTTTTATAACTACTATTTTAGCTCATTTCAAAATCACATTTGATCTTGAGGAATTTTTTCCTCTTTTTGAAAAAAATTATAAAATTGTGCTTCGCAACACTTATCTTAGGATATCTGATGATGGAACCTTGTTCAAGGATGTTGAATCCCAAAATACTTCACTAGATAATCTGCTTCATGGTCTTCCATCTTCTCGTCTATCCCCTTCCTTAGGTCCTGCACCTTTCACATCTATCCCTACCTCTATTCATTCCACTTCAGAACTGTTTTTAGTTTTACAATCACTGATGACTAAGGTCGATAGTGTCCTGGAAAAGGTTGACAAGGCTCTTGAAAAAATCAACTCAGTCACAGAGATAGTAGATGGTCTTGTGGTCCAGCAAGGTGTGATTGACGCTAAGTTGATTGTTGTGGACAAGAAGATCGATGAAATTTGTTTTGAATCTGACAAAGAACAATGTTTTAGTTTCTTTTTAATAATGACAAATGGGGGGAGACTATGATTCAAATCGATGGTGGTGTGGTTTGTATTGGTTTTTATTTTGATATTTGTTGGTTTTTGATACACTGATGTTTATTGGTTATTATTTGGTTGTTATTTTGGACTTATGAGATATTTTGGTTAATGCTTGTTTGAATTATATTGACTATGATACTCAGGTTTTTTAAATGCTACCTTGATTATGACATATTATATTAAATGATGATTTTATGTTGTTTTGTTATGGACTGACTATATTATCTATTTAATGTTCAGTTTATTTTTGCTCTTTAATATGCATAATCTTAAGGGGCGCATATAGTTAGGGGGAGTAATATATTGTCATCATCAAAAATGGGAAAAATGTTAATTTATGATTTTGTATGGAGTTGTTTTGTGATTCACATGTTATGGAATGTTCATACAAGATATCAAATGAGCTTGTGTGAAGAAAATGTGTTTAGTGTTACCATGTGGTTAGGTCAATAGGACTTCACCTAGGAAATTAAATGTAGAAATTTCTAGCACATTTAATTAATTTTAAAGCAATTTCATTATGTTGGAAATTATTTTGAAAAGAGTTTCATATACTTAAAAGTTTTGTATCTTATTACTTTTGAAAGCTTATTTCAAAGAGCTGTTATTTTAAATTCAAATACTGGAAGCTTCTTTTTGGAAACAAAATCAATCCTGGTTTTATTTCTTAGAGCTGAAAAGAAGGGAAGTTATTTTGGAAACAAAATGAAAATCTCAGCCTTGTTTTACGAAGTCAAAAGACCTTTTCGTGGCTGATTTCATGTTGCTAATCTTTCTAAATGTTTATTCCTTTATTCTAGCAGTTTGATTCAAAATTCAAATCCCTCATATCTTGGTTTTATTCATATATCTCTTTTGGGATTCTGAGTTTAAAGGGAGTTAGTTTCTGCCATTAGCCTTTATCCATATATATATATATAGAGAGAGAGAATGATCTTAAAATTACTTCTCAACTCACTTGAATTTCCCTCTTTAGCGACGGACCATGATGGTTCGATCATACAACTGTCGCCTATACTTTTTAAGAACAGACAACATATAAGCGTTGCTAAAAGTATAGACGACGATTATATGACCGAAACCGTCATGTCGTCGCTAAAGGGGGGTGAGCTGAATAAGGATGATGGAAAATCGAATAAAATCCGACCGTATATATATATATATATATATATATATATATATATATATATATATATATATATATGACTCCATCCATTCAAAGAATCCCATGCAAGTACAGACTGCAACAACCCTTTTTGACCGGCAGTGCGACAAATTGTACCCGTATAAAAAAAAAAAAAAAAAAAAAAAAAAATTCCAACTGTAATAGCCTCTCTACTACAAAAAAAAAAAAAAAAAAAAATCCCAACCGTAAGAGCTCTCTATCGGCATAAAAAAAAAAAAAAAAATCAGTAAGTAAGAGCCTCTAACGCTACAAAAAAAAAAAAAAAATCCATAAGAAATGTTTGTTTTTATAAAACAAATGTTTTTATTTTTGTTATAAAATATAGCAAATGTTTGTTTATTTTATAACAAATGTTTTTATTTTTGTTATAAATATATTATAAAAACATTTGTTATAAAATATTTGTTTTTATAAAACATTTTTTTTTTTTTTTCAAAAAATAAAAAAAAAAAAAAATGTTTTATAAAAACAAATATTTTATAACAAATATTTTATAATATATTTTATAACAAAATAAAAACATTTGTTATAAAATATTTGTTTTATAAAACATTTTTTTTTTTTTTTACATTGTAAAAAATAAAAAAATGTTTTATAAAAACAAATATTTTATAACAAATGTTTTTATAATATATTTTATAACAAAAATAAAAACATTTGTTATAAAATATTTGTTTTTATAAAACATTTTTTTATTTTCTACACTAAAATAAAAAAAAAAAAAATGTTTTATAAAATAAATATTTTATAACAATGTTTTTATTTTTGTTATAAATATATTATAAAAACATTTGTTATAAAATATTTGTTTTTATAAAACTTTTTTTTTTTTTTCTACAAAAAAAAAAAAAAAAATTTTTAAAAACAAATATTTTATAACAAATGTTTTTATAATATATTTTATAACAAAATAAAACATTTGTTATAAAATAAACAAAAACATTTGCTATATTTTATAACAAAATAAAAACATTTGTTTTATAAAACAAACATTTGCTATGGATTTTTTTTTTTTTTTTTTGTGTTCTAGGTTTCTACTTATTGAATTTTTTTTTTTTTTTTTTTATGTTCTGCATGTTCGCATTCTTGGCCGTCTAAAAAATATTGTTAGATCACTATAAAGAATCGGTTCATTGTGGATGGAAATCCTATATATATATATATATATATATATACATACAACTAGGTTCAGAAATGGGTGAAATAAACAGACCAAGCAACGAACTAAATATAAAAAAAAAGACACGCGGGTCAGATAAGAAAAAGGGGGAAGACCCGGGTCACAATCTCTCTCCTCATTCCCGTGCTCAACCATTTACTCAGAATCCAATCTAATTTTCTCTCCCTGTGAATTCTCAGAAACCCTTTCGCCGATTCACAAATTATGTCGATTCTCTCTCCCCGATTCTTTCTTCCCATTTGAAAAGAAACGATTCTCGTATTCCTGTCTCAATGATCGAAAGGTAAAGATCTGAAGCAAACCGGATCGGAAGGTAAACAATTCTCGTAAAGATTGGTACTTAATTTTGTAATTTCTATTTTGGGGTTTGAGTAGATACAAAGATCTAGGGTTTGTTTTGCTTCAAAAATCTAGGGTTTGTGTTTGTGGGGAAGTGTATTGGTGATTTTGTTCTCTGTTATGAATATCTTCTTTACTGAAAAAACATACATGATGAGACAGTACCTGATGAAAACATATTTTTGAAAAAGTTACATTCAGTTATTTGACCATTTGAATTTTGAAGCTGTTGGATCATTCCATTTTGAGTCTGATTTCAAGGCTTTTAAGCAGAAATTCACATTTGTGCCTGTTTAAGTGGTTGAACAAATGTATTTATTGGTGTTTGAAAATAGTAAGTAAAATAAAAACTGTGGAGGAATTGTAGAAGCTTTCGGCACAAGGGGAGATAATTATGCACATTGGATTCCTTTTTTTCTTTGACTCTCTGTTTGGTTGGGTGAAGTTTATGCAATATTGATGATGTTTTCATTTATGCTTGTACTCTGGAGTAAGTCAGTTGCAGTAGCCATTTTTTTATTGGAAATTTAAATGTATTATGCCTCTCTTTCTATGCTTGGACAGTAATGGAATGAGAAGCTAAAGGGAGGAAGAAGTTGCATTTTATTAGTCCAACCTTCGAATTTTAGTGGTTTTCTTTAATTTGACTTTCAATCAGATGATTCCCAATTTTTTGTAATTTTTGATCCTTTTTCCCCTGTGTTTGATTTCTCGTTGTTCTGTTGGGTGTACTAGTAATTTTTCTTTTTATTGTTTTGTCTGAACTATTTTCTTGGTCATGTTGACATTTTCTCATGAAAGAAATTAATAATGGATATCCCTCCTTTTCTATCAAACTAGACAATAATAATACTAATAAATGTTATAGAAATAATCTTATATTTAAAATAATATTTAAATTATCATATGAATGAAATAATGGATATCCCTCTTTTCTGGGATGGGCATTATCATCAAAATGTAGTAACTAGCAAAAACCTCTATCCTAAAATGATGTTATTACATACAGCAAGATGACTGATTATTCTTGTACTTATTCCACTTTTTTTTTTGATTTTGGGTTCAATTGATTTGATTGCTGTTTAAGTTGGTCAAATTTATTATTCTAGGGTATTGATATTTGAACCAATGACAAAAAATCTTGGTAATTGAGCTACCTGAAGACTATAGTGATATGGGTAGTTTTTGAACTGGGTTAGTGTTGTAGATTTTGATCAAATTGTAAATGGGGCTGTGTATTTTATGGGTTTTGCCTATAATTTTCAAAGAGAATGAAAATTACAACTATTTGCCTGGAGTTTATACAACTATCATTCTTCTGTCTATGGCCTCTAAGTTTTCATTCTCTTTGAAAATTACAGGCAAATAGTTAAAAGTCATCCATGGACAGAAGAATGATACTTGTATAAACTCCAAATTGACTTCTCAAGATCGAGGTAAAATAGTAAAGTTCTTGCAAATTAACCTATTTTTTGCCATGTTGAGCAGGGTAGAAGAAACTCAGTTATAGTAGAACGAGAAGGGTTCAATGAACGGTATATTTTCAGTCCTGGCGCAACTCATAAATGGTACGGCAAGTATGCGTATATATGCATTGGACACTCTACTTTGCTTGAACCAATAACACTGGCTCCAAAAAGTGAATGGAGAGCGGCACATCATCTACACAACCCGAATACTTAGTTTTTTCACTAGCTTACATGGGAGGAACATCTTCAAATAGGATTAAAAGATTTAGATACATGTTTGTAACAAAGAAAAATTTATGTGAATGTAGAATCTTCACTACTTATGTATCATATTTGGAAACAAAATATATCGAATACAAATTTTGCAAATTAGTATCATGTTTGACAATCCAAAAGAGACCAAACTATATCATCTTTGGTTGAGAAAACAAGATTGAAGCAAACAAAAAAGAAGCCAAACAGCACCTGGGAACAGTTTTAAAAAGATTTCATCGACCAAAAAATGAAAGTAAAACATAAAAAATGGAGCAAGCTATGGCTGCTATGCAATTCTAATGGACACAACCATTCATCAACAAAAGAAAATCCACATCTATACTTGGATGACTCCATGCTTATGATTTGTACAAATAACATACTCAAACACCCCGCTTTTCACTATGATAACAATAAAATTCCAAAGTTTCTAACCGTAATCAAAATCCAATTCTAATATTAATACATCAAAAGTGAGATTAGGTAGGGACAAAATTATAACATTCATTCTGATCACCACCAATCCACAACAAACAAAGAAAAGCTGAAAATAGTACAATAAAGAGACCACAAAGCATATTGAGAACAAACTGAACCGTAGTGTCCATTTCACTCCCATATCCTCCATATCTTCATCAACATCACCATGAACCGTAGTGCCCATTTCACTCCCATGAGCCGGAGTGTTAACCTCGCTTCCACTAATCAAAGCATCACTAGCAGTTTCAGGTGACTAGCTGAACAAGGACCTGACTTCATCTTCAGAAAAAGACCCAAATAAAAATACCTATTAGAGAGAAAGGAAAAAAGCAATTAGCAACAAGTCACAAAAAAGATTTAAAGGATTTATATAATGTTAACCAACCATTAAGACAGGGGAGGGAAATAAAGAGAGAAACAAGGACTACAGAATGTGCAGGGCGGTTAATTCAAGGTCAAGACAAACAAAGAATCATCATAATGATATTAATAATAATGACTACAAAAGCCTTCAACACATAAACAGTATGTATCCATGTCTACAATTCAAGCAAAACTACAGAAGCCTTCAACACATAAGCAGCATAATAATAATGTATTCATTTGTTCATTTGAATATCAGATTAGGTTCATTCTCATGTCTGATTAGACAAAGCTTTGTTCTTATCCTAGGTGGTCATTTATACAAACATTTGGCAAGAGAAAGAAACAAAAAGAAAATAACTTATGCATCTTTGAACCAAAAAAACAAACATAAATATTCATTTTTGTACTTGCTTATTTTATCATTTCACCCATATCAAAGTAAAATAGTTTATTAGATAGATGACAGCTCAAATAACAATCATACATATGTGAAGAATAAATGAAACAAAACCCATAAAATACACAGCCCCATTTACAATTCGATCAAAATCTACAACACTAACCCAATTCAAAAACTACCCATATCACTTGTTATCCTGACATTTGTAAAACAAAGAGATTTATAAATCAATTGTAAACAATTCTAAGAAAGTTTAGAAATGAAGTCTTAGGGTATCTCTAACAGGGTAATGCAGTTTACTTAACAGTCTGTGTACATTTTAAAAATAGGGCAGACTTCTAAGGTCTAAGAAAAATTGAGACTATTTCCACTATTTTGATGTCAACTGTGTGACTAAGTACATCTACAACCAAATCAACAGTTAATAATTCAGAAATTAATATCAACCTACAGATCTGAACATCGCCTTACAGGTATAGCCAAAATGACCTCGCGATTTGGTTTGCGAGAGGGGGTTTGAGAGAGATTCACGCGACTTTACAAAAAGCATATGTTCAGAAACCCTAGATTTCTTTCAAATCAAATTGAAATTACATAGAAATTGAAATTACAAGATTCATATGCTCAGAATCTATACCTCTCTGTTTACAACAAGTTCTGTTCGATCTTTTTTCCTTTCGGTTTGCTTCAGACTCGCTTTGACAGAGAGGGAACTTATGGAAAAAATGCAAAAACTACTCAGAATCGGGGAGAGAGAATCGGCAGGATTTGGGGAGAGAGCATCATGGAGAGAGAGAGAGGTAATCGGCAGACGGCAGTAGCTTTGTTTCCCCTTTTTTTTTTTGACCCGCCTCATGTTTTAACCCATTTTGTGACCCGCGTGCTTTTTTGCTATTATTTTGCCTTTGGTCCGTTGCAAGTCCGTTCAAATCAGTCCGTCTAAGAACTTCTCTCTCTCTCTCTATATATATATATCCTCTTGGCTAAAGCTTATATATCCAACGAATTTAGAAATCTTCCATAACATTGCTTATATTGAAAAAGTTCTTGCAAATTGTTTGTGCCTTGATATTAATTTCTTGTTGCTAGAAATTTATAGATATTGTTATAATATTATTTCCTAATCAAAAAGTCTATACAAGCTATTGTGGCTTGTGTTTGATCCAGTGGTGAATAGGATAGTACAAAGCAGACTTTGAAGGTTGATGTGGAGCAAAAAGTTGCTGATGTGCAACAAAGGGCAGTGGTGTCCATCATTTTCTGAGTCACTTTGTAAAGGGAGTTAACTGTGTAATTGATTAAATATTAAAGTTAAACAAGAGTCTCCAATACCTATTGGTATTGGGCATGGATTAAGACATTAGAAGTTAAGGGAAGAACCACGTAAAAATTTTGGTGTTCTTATTTATTGTTTATCTTGTTTGCATTGTTTCAATTATGCACTTAAACACTTCATATTCTGCATTGATAAAAGAAGTTACGGTTTAAGAGGTTCTGCAAATAAGTTTACAGGTTCTGCAAATAAGTTAACATGTTCTACAAATAAGTTAACAGGTTCTGCATATCAGTTTCAACACTTAAATAGACATGTGATAACCTATCTGGATAGTTCAGTTAGCTGAGAATTAAAAATTTGTCATTGTACTTCATTGTTAGCATAAACACCTATTCACCCCCCTCTAGGTGTTCATACACTCAGAATTTCATTATCTGCAAATGATCAAACAACATATAAGCATGCACATAAATACAAAAGCATGTGAATCCATTCTGAAAGTAGCAAGAAAAATCAAGGACTACCAAGAAAATTCTTTAAATTTGTGGAATATATTCACTACCTTAAAAAGAAAAGCAAGATTTTAGCTTTATAAGGGAAAAACCAAAAGAAATCTATGAAATGTCATTGTTTTCTTTCAGCCGCAAACCATAATAAGATTGGATCCGTAATTATAGGCTTCAAGAAAAGTGTAGTTGACAAGAATGGAGAACATAGAAAAGAAGGTCAATTGAATAAAATTAAATAATTCAATGTCATGCCATGTCAGGCCACCAGATAATAGATTTATGCTTGATGCTCAACTTGTTCATTACGAATTCAATGTGTTGATTAAGAAATCAAATCTTCAAATATTTAAATCACAGATGATAGATGCCATAAAAAGATAATCTCGTTCATATGCAAAAATATTGCCACAAAAAATCAACAAATTCATTATAAGAAGGGTCCATTGTGTCATGAGCTTGTGAGAAAGAAAAGTTGTAATTATGCACTAGTATTCTTCATGATAATTAATCAACTTACTATCAAATAAATACATAAAGTAAACAACTTCAGTTGAGACTGATCTGTTCCAATTGTACATCCAGAACTATAAGTTTCCCGGAAACCACCATTCCTTGAATTACGACAAAATGGTTCAACTTTTTCAACAGTACAATCAATTTGATCAAACCACTTTAGGCATCCAAGGTATATTAGCAACAATAATAACCAACTTTCCAGGTAAAATATATGAACCCAACTTCAACTCCAGAAATAACAAAAGCCCCTTTCAACGTGATAAGGACATGGCATGTGTGGACTCAAACAAGACTAAATGGACGTGGGGATCAAGCAAAGCTAGAACTAAAAGGTTCAAACAAGATCTCAATGGATTGATCCAAGATGTTTGAAAAATGTTTAACACATGAAAACCCAAAGAGAAGGATGAGACACAAATTTGGAATTCGATTTAATACATGTTCTTCATTCTGCTCTTACTAAGCCCATGAATTACATAATTAGCAAGGATTTTTAGATTTTTATAATTTTATTATAATTAGGACTTCTTTTTTTAATTAGAATTCTTTTACAAATTGACTTCTATTAGGGTTATAGTTTATAAATTCCTATTAGGATTTGAATTATTTTGAGTAGTATAAATAGAGGTCTAAGTTGATGTAATCAAAGACATTATTCATTATTCAATAAATTTGTGAGGTTATTCTCTACTTTTGGTTCTTTGAAAAATTCATAAGAAAAGAGTATTTTCTTAGTTATTTCTTTGAGATTCAATTTGACTTATCATACAACAATTCATAGTTGTGTGTGGCGTCTTCTACCGCATCAATCGTCAATTGTACCGAGATTACCGCTTCAATATAAGCGAGGGGTAAAGGTGTCGTTGGTGTCCATTCAACGCAGATTCTGAACGCGAGCAATTGTACCAAGATTACCGTCTAAAGTATAGACGAGGGGTTAAGGTGTTGCAAGCAATTCACCCAACAACTGTGCTAGAAACGATTCGGACGACGACCACCTCACGCAAGCGTGCCGTGGAGTCCATCATTTGGTATCAAAGCTAAGTCTTTCTAGCGAGTTACTTATCTTTAATTTTCTGTCGAAATATATATTGAAAAAAAAAACAAAAAAAAAGATTTTATTTTCCATTGTGCGAACCAAATTTGTAGCACACCATCAAATCATCAAATTCCAACCAAGAGTTCACACCTTTCCATCATCATCAATTCAGAAATGGAGCTACAAATTACAAATTGGAGGCATACAAGAGGAGTACAAGGCAATCAATCGGTGATTTTGTGGTATTTTGATAGTCACGCCATCTATAATTTTGTTTCGTGATAAGTAATTTTTGAATTGATTAGTAAAACTAAGAATTTTGCTAGGGGAATTTAAGAAGAACCTATTGGAGAGAATATTTTGAGGTAAAAGGCTTAGTGGTGAGAATAATCGAGGGTAAAAGCCAATTTATTTAGAGTATAATACACGAGTGAACCACTGAGTCGAGCGAAACACGTAAGGGAGTGGTGAGGAAACTATTTTCTACTAACCTTTATTTTGCAGAAAATGTGTCTAACTCGAAGGATAAAGTGTGAGATCCCAAATTTTATGAAATGAAAGTATTCAATTTTCTTATAATTATTATGTTATTTAGTAAATGGTTAAATTGATAAAGGTTAAAGTTAAGGGTAATATTTGAAAATTTTGCAAAGTAAGCAAGTTGATATAAAATATTCGTTGTGTCGGGGAATATTCGTTTTAACAGGGAATATTCATACGACGACATAATCATTGGTGGACGCCACAACGGAAGTATTGTCGTAGTTAGAAAATGACAAAAATATCTTTTTATAAAAATAACGGCGAAAGTTTTACCGCTAAACTGTTGAACTACCCTAGTAGTAAAAGTACAAGAATATGCGTAGTTGCATAGTAGCACACGGTATTGATTATTGATGCTTACGTGAGAAGTCACTCAGTTATACTCAATTATTTCTACAGTAATTGCTGCATAATGTCTCTCATATTATTGATTCAATTATTGTCACAGTATCATCTGTATAATATTTATTTTTATTAAATCAATAAGTGAGATGACAAAGTTATTCATATTATTATTTGCAATATTAACGATGTCTAGAAAATTCTATCGAGGAGAGGTTTGGCCACCTAATTGAGCGCCAATAGGGAGAAATCCTTATCGGAAAGCCTCCTCTTTCTTGGGAACGATCTGGTTGTTAATATTGTGAGTTATAATATTAATGATGAATGTTATTAAAAATCAAATTTGAGCTCGGAATTGAATTTGGAGACACGGACGTGATATTTGAGTCCGGAATGATGAAATTAGTAAAAATAGAATATAAACACAAAATTTATCGGGGTTGACTTTTTGGCCAAAAAGTTAATAGTTGACTTTTTTGGAAAAAGTCAAACTTCAAAAATTCAAAAATAAAATTATTGATAAAAATATTTTCATTGTGTTGGGATTATTAGTGTTGGTGGAAATCGACAATTATTTCGATAATAATTGATTTCTGGAGGTTAAATTGACCAATCGGGTAATTAATCGGATAAATGAGCAATTAATTGGTATTAATTCACATGCTTATAACTATTTGTTCACATGTGTGTACTATTGATTCACATGCATGTACTATTAGGGGAGGTGGTGCAAGATTGATAATACTTGCATAACTAAATTAAAAATGGAGGTATAGATGAAGGTACTATATTGTAATTATTTTTTTCACATGTATAGAACTATTGATTCACATGATGTACTATTAGGGGAGGTGGTGCAAGTTTGATAATACTTGCAAGACTAAATTAAAAATGAAGGAAAAGATGAAGGTATTATACTGTAATATTTCGAGCCCCGAAACGTGAAATTATCGAAACTATGTTTTCCTATAAATAGAAGCTCATTCTTCCCTCATTCTCACCAATTCACTAAGACTCGCAAGAGCAATTATAGAGAGAGAAGATATAGAGAGAAAGAAGAAGAGTAGTCTGCTACTTCACTACTCCAGTATCCAGTCTTCTTCTGAGGTAAGGGGTATTATTTTTTTTGTATTCATGAAAAGAGTTATTTCTTTCAATACTCGTAAGGGTTGTTATTCAATTTTTTATTATTCTGTTAGAATAACCTGTCTACGCGGACTACCGCATGCATGGTGAAATTCTTCTGTTATTCCATTCTTTATTATTCGCATTGAATAACTCCTGCTCTACGACTACCGCATGCATGGTGGAATTCTTCTGTTATTCCATTCTTTATTATTCTGTTGGAATAACCTGTCTACGCGGACTACGGCATACATGGTGAATGACCCTTCGTATTCTTTCTTTATTAAATTGTGGAAATGATCTGTCTACGTGGATTACTGCATTGCGGTTGAAAATCCATTTACAGTTTCGTATATTCCATTATACTCGTATGAGATATCCTTTCTTTTGTACTCGTCATGGAATATCGTTTCCTTTTGTATTTACCTTTTATGAGTACTATTCACGGAGTACTATTCACAAAGTACTATTCAAAAAATACTATTCAAGAATTACTATTCACGAGATACTATTCACGAAGTACTATTCACGGGGTACTATTCGCGAAGTACTATTTATGGGGTACTATTCACAAAGTACTATTCACGGGGTACTATTCACGACAAAAAATTAATTCTTTTCTGTCCAAATTAATTTTTGATACATGAATATTATTCTTGAATTTTACTCCACAATTAGTGATCATGTTGACAATTTAGATATTCTTGAAATATGGAAAAATTGTATTATAAATATTTAATATTTATCCTATATCTCATTTGATTGATTCTTTATATCATTGACATGATCCCCATGCTTATATTACATTAAAAGTCATCTTTGGCCCGTAGTGCATAGATGGACTGTTGGTTATTGGTTTTACACTTGTATGTCTTTGGCCTGTAATGCAAATAAGAATTGTTGATTGATATCTTTGGTCGTAGTGCAAAGATGAACTGTTGATTGATAGCTTTGGCCCGTAGTGCAAAGATGGACAGATGTATGACATGATCATGACCACTAGTGATACTAACGAATATCCTTGGCCGTAGTGCAGGGATAATTCGATGATGTGATTGGTAGGATCATGACCATTAGTTAACAGTTGAATGTCTTTGGCCGTAGTACATAGGGGTGAGCATTCGGTTATAACCGAACCGAAATGTCTATTCGGTTATAACCGAAAACCGAAATATCGACAAAACAACTATCCGAAATGCTAACCTCAATTTTAGAACTAACCGAATTACCAATACCAATTACGTAATGCATGAATTCGATAATTCGGATAATAACCTAATAGACATTTGATTAAAATTAAGCATGAAGCAACATCCAACATAAACATTAAAAAAAAACGGGCCAAAATAATTAATAATTAATAATTATTTTTTAAAAAATATTACAATTGCTTATTATTCTTGATACCCGAATAGTCTGCATTTTTGAAAACCGAACCGAAACCGAATATTGAATAATAATTCGGATATAACCGAAATTCCAAAAAAAAAACCGAAAACCAAAATAATTCGGTTAAAATGGTTCGGTTCGGTTCGGTAGTTCGGTTTTGACCGATTTTTGCTCACTCCTAGTAGTACACTAACATGCAATTGATTGGTATGATCATAACCATTGGTTTTATAGTTGAATATCTTTGGCCCGTAGTGCAAAGATAGACAACTAATTGGTATGATCATTGTTATTACATTTGAATATCTTTAGCCTTCGGGATAAGGATTTTGAGTAAACGTTCTATTAAGCCTTTGTGGCAAGGAGGAACTGTTGATTCACATTATTATAAACATGAATTGTGAATTTAACTAAAATCTTGGGTGGTTCAGGTGAAGACAGGTGATGAAATTTCTCTTTATCTTGGGTATAATAAAGAACTGTTAATGGGTATTACAGGGAAGAAATTGATGATAAACTTTTAAATCATAGAAGATAGTAGATATCATGCTCTACTCGACTCTTCTAATGGATTGCTTGTTCCGCTACAGTTGTTGATCTAAAACTTGTTGTCTATTGTATTCTATCAGTTGTTATACTGTTGAAGGCTAAGGATAATTTATTCTGCATTATCTTAGTCATAATATTTCTTACTGGGCTAGTTGAGCTCACCCTTTTCTTTCACTGTTCTCTTCAGGAAATGAGAATATAGCTGCGACTAGTCGGGGAATGGAGTGATAGTCCGAGATGGTGGCTATAGTAGTCCTCACTATTTTTATAAAATAGTGTGATAATAATTGTAATGAGGACTCCATTGAGTGTGGATATTATCTAGAAGACAATATTCTTGTTTAAACTCTCAACTATGTTTTGTCGTATTTTACACGACAGTTGTATAAAAGAAGTTTATAGTTGTATTATGTACCATGTATTTGGCGACTCAAGATGGGTGTTATATACCTGTTTTGGGGGCGTCACATAAAGGAACTTATGAGGAACAACCCTCAACAGCTGAATTGAAATTCCAGATGAAAGCCATGCATAAAGAATGGGATCGAAGATTGAGAAAGACTATGGAGCAAATGCAAGAAAAATTAGAAGAAATGAGGGTGTCTATGGCTGAGCTATCCCAAAACACTCATGGGATGTAAAACAAGACGAGGACACAACAAACTGACGCAAGAAGGGAAGACCTTTACGGTGAGGACAGTAGTGCAGCGGAAGATCGTGAATCTAATTTTCGACATCAAAGACACGGAGGTGCTAGGGAAAGAAGAGGCCAGGACAGAGAAGATGGCAATTTGGATAGTATAAAAATGAAGATTCCAGCTTTCCAAGGCATGGGTGATCCTGAGGCTTATTTAGATTGGGTAACCAAGATGGAGCGAATCTTTGACTGTCATAATTATTCAGACCTTAAGAAAGTCAAACTGGCCGTTACGAAGTTTTCTGGATATGCATTGATATGGTGTGATCAGTTGACAGCTAATCGGAGAAGGTGTGAAGAGCGGCCGATTACAACTTGGGTGGAGATGAAAGCTATCATGAAAAGAGGTTTGTACCAACATACTATCAACGGGAGATCATTCGTAGTTTGCAAACTCTTAAACAAGGAAGTCAGAGTGTGGATGAATATTACAGGGAGATGGAAATGTTGAAGGATCGGGCTAATTTGATGGAGGATAATGAAACAGTGATGGCGAGGTTCTCGGTAGGATTGAACTGGGAGATTGCAGACTTGGTTGAACGACAACATTATTTGGAGTTAGAAGAACTAGTACATATGGTTACTAAGATAGAGAAACAACTCAAGAGGCGAGGAGGACAACGAGGACAATCTAATGCTAGTTCATCATGGAGACCTAATTTGGCAAAGCGAGAGGAAAAGATAGTTGCGATCAAACGAAAGGTGGAACCTAAGCAAGGATCGACTAGCCGAGATATACAAGGTAAAAATGAACAACCTTCTTTTAGGCGTAATCGGGAAATTGTATGCTTTAAGTGTGAAGGCATGGGACATATTTCTAGCCAATGTCCAAATCAGAGGAGAATGTTGTTGCTTGACAATGGAGATGTGGAGACCAAGGGGGAAGAGAGCGACACTGATTCTATGCCACCATTAGAGGAGATAGGTGAGGATGCGATACATGGTGAAATTCTGGTTACAAGAAGAGCACTTAGTACGCAGGTTAAGGAGGAGGGCAGTGAACAGCGGGAAAATCTATTCCATACTCAATGTCTTGTGAATGAGAAAATCTGTTGTGTAGCCATAGATGGAGGCAACTATACAAATGTGGCAAGCACTACGATGGTGGAGAAATTGGGGTTATTTACTACCAAACATCCACAGCCGTATCGTTTGCAGTGGCTCAATGATAATGCAGACATTAAAGTAACCAAACAGGTGTTAGTTCCATTTGATAATGGTCAGTATGTTGATGAAGTATTATGTGATGTGGTGCCTATGCAGGCGAGGCATATGTTATTGCGTAGACCGTGGCAGTTTGATATGAGGGTTCAACATGATGGGTATACCAATGTATATTCCTTTGTTTATGACAAGAAGAAAATTGCTTTGCGTCCTTTGTCACCACAACAAGTACATGAGGATCAAATTCATTTGTAGAAAGATTATGTACAAAGAAAAGAGAGTGATGAAAAGAAGAATCAAGAAGAAAAAAAGGGAGAAAAAGAAAGATGAGAGAAAAACAAATATACTAGCAAAAAAAGAGTGATGTGAGAAGAGCTTTGATTTCTAAACAGCCTATGATTTTACTTCCATATAAAGAGGCGCTTTTGAATACTAACGCTAATGAATCTTTGACTAGTGTTATTTCATTTCTCTTACAGAAATTCAATGATGTATTTCCTGAAGAGCTTCCTCATGGACTACCACCTATTCGGGGAATTGAACATCAAATTGATTTTTTTCCCGGTGCGACAATTCCAAACCGCCCAGCTTATCGGAGTAATCCTGAGGAGAGGAAGGAGTTACAAAGGCAAGTTGACGAGCTGATGGGGAAAGGATTCGTGAGAGAAAGTATGAGCCTGTGTGCAGTTTCGGTGATTCTAGTGCCGAAAAAGGATGAAAAATGGAAAATGTGCATCGATTGTCGAGCGATAAATAACATTACGGTAAAATATCGACATCCCATTCCTCGTTTAGATGATATGTTAGATGAATTACATGGGTCTTGAATATTTTCAAAAATTGATTTAAAAAGTGGTTATCATCAAATTAGAATGCAAGAGGGTGATGAATGGAAAACAGTGTTTAAAACTAAATATGGTCTTTATGAGTGGTTGGTATTACCTTTTGGGTTAACTAATGCACCCAGCACTTTCATGAGATTAATGAACCATGTTTTGCGTCCATTCATTGGAAAATTTGTCGTAGTTTATTTTGATGATATCTTGATTTATAGCAAAAACTTCGAAGTTCATGCATTGCATTTAAAATCTGTTTTAGATGTACTTAGGAAAGAAAAGTTATTTGCTAACATGGAAAAAAGCATGTTTTGTTCGGATATAATTGTTTTTCTTAACTTTGTTGTGATTTCACAAGGAGTCCAAGTTGATGAGGAAAAAGTACGTGAGATCCGGGATTGGACAAGTCCAACCAATGTGAGTCAAGTACGAAGCTTTCATGGACTCGCAAGTTTCTACCGAGATTTTGTTCAAAATTTCAGTGAGATTACAGCACCATTGACCGAGGTCATCAAGAAAAGTGTGGGCTTTAAGTGGGGTGATGAACAGGAAAAAGAATTTAACTTGATAAAGGATAAACTAACAAATGCTCCTTTACTTATTTTGCCTAACTTTGCTAAAACTTTTGAGATTGAGTGTGATGCTTCAGGTTTAGGGATTGGAGCTGTGTTGATGCAAGAAGGGAACCCAGTGGCGTATTTCAGTGAAAAGTTGAGTGGGGCAGCTTTGAACTATCCTACATATGTCAAAGAGATGTACGTTTTGGTTAGAGCTTTGGATACACGGCAACATTACTTGTGGCCTAAGGAGTTTGTGATCCACACCGATCATAAATCATTGAAATATTTGAAGGGTCAGCACAAGTTGAACAAAAGGTATGTATGATGGATGGAATTTATCAAGACATTTTCATATGTTATTCAATATAAGCAAGGTAAGGAGAACGTCGTTGCAGATGCTTTGTGTAAGACCCAATATTTTTCGAAATGAAAGTATTCAATTTTCTTATAATTATTATGTTATTTAGTAAATGGTTAAATTGAGAAAGGGTTAAAGTTAAGGGTGATATTTGAAACTTTTACAAAGTAAGCAAGTTGTTATTCGTTGTGTGTTGGGTAAAATCTAATTACGCACAACACGCAAGTATATGTGGTCAACAAGTAATATAGTGAAAGTAGAGTATCGTTCCCATGAGGAATTATTAATACAAATTACCAAATACGAACTCTTAACCAAACTAATTTTATTTAAACAATCAATTTAATGTTATAAGGCAAATTACTTAATTAAACTAATTCTAATTACCACTAATTATAAATCAGATTATGGAGATTTAAGATAACAACTTCACTTATTGCTTCATTTAAGTTAACACACTTCTCATCAATTATTTTTTATCCTGAATTGTTAATCAAGAACACTAAAGTAGATAAAACCACCTCTCGATGCATAATACCCATACTCACTTAAATCCATAATTGATAGAATTAAGCAAGACACCCTAATTAACTAATCCACTATATCTCTATGTGAATTACAATTAAAAAGGATTTAAAGCACAAGTTCTCTATAAGATTACATATGGCGTAAAGGCATATCTCTACCCTAAACACGAATTATGAATTTCATCTATGCAGAAATCAAAAACACATGATATCATGATCAGATCTAAATCTATACTTCATCTCTCGAGTTCATATAGATTATTACGGTAATTGTTAGCCAGGAAATTAAGAAATGAAGTCCAAATCACAATAGACAATCCACAATGATAGATCACAATGATTGATAAAGTAGCATATTAAAATAAACTACACAATAAGATCCATTGTAATCTCAAACAAAGAATTAGTTCATTGAATTAAAACTAAGAATCCACACTTGAATACACATGAAAAGATAAGAATAAGATTAAGGAAAAGAATTGAATCGGTTGTCAGCAAATCTCCATCCTCCTAAAGCTCCTGTTCTTGATCTTCAATGTTCTCCAAGTTGCTTCAATCTCCAAAACTAATAAGAACTAGGGTTTTGATCCTAATCTGCTCTAATCTAATATAATGGAATTCTTCTCTATTCCTCTTTTAATCCTTGTGATTCTCCTCCTTTTATATGCCTCTTCATATGTCTTTAAGTCCTCTTAGAAGTCCTTGAATTAATCAGCTCGAAACAATCCCTCTTGGACTCAAATTCTAGTTAAAATTACCTTTTCTACGCATACCCAAGCTCCAGCTTGGGTATTACCTTGTAAATAGCAAGCCCCAGCTTGCTAGGCTGCTGTAAATAAACTCACGACCCCAAGCCCCGGCTTGGGTATAAGGCTTAAAAGAGCAAGCCCCGGCTTGTTATGCTGCTATTAGTTATTTTCTGATGCAGTGTCCTCTGGTAAAACGGCCATAACGTTTGATCCGGGAGGAGTTATGAGGCGTGCCACCTATTAAATCGAATCTATCGACGATCTCTACAACTTTCATTCTTTGAGTTTTGAGAAATAATGAATAGATAAAGGTTGAAATTGGACCGAAAGTGACTGCTATGCAAATGGCCATCCAAAATAGCGAAGTTCAACGTCCGTTGGTACAAATGTCATAACTCTTGCATCCGAACTCCGATTAGAATGATACAAGATGTTTCGAAAAGCAAAGAAGAAGCTCTACAATATAGTACAAGTTTTAAGCCAGGAACGTGAAATGAACATGAAAGCCCAAACGATATCCGGATTGCTTTTCATTGCGTTTTCATACCAATAGTCGCTCACACAGCTCCCAAACATATAATCTACAAAATGAACACAAAATGCATGAAAAGTAACTAAGAAACATAAATTTAAGCAAATAATTCAAGTAATAGATACCGGATAAGTAGGTATAAAACCTACTTATCAAATACCCCCAAACTTAAACCTTTGCTTGTCCTCAAGCAAAAACAAAACAAAAATGCAATGCAATGAAACTAATCTACATGCCTACGATTCTAGCAGTAATAACAGAGACAAGTCTATTCAATTGGCCTTAGAGAAATCAAGTAAACATGATAATACTTCTTATCAAAACCAATCAATAATTTCTATCAATCATCAAATCTCAAACTGTTATTACAAGTATAGTGCGTGTGTGCTTAACATCCATGCTAACTGATATAATGCTAAATACAACACATAATAGATCTCTTTAAAGGCATTATACAGTGCAAACTCATAAAATTCACGAACAAGCTAAATCCAACTAAATTCAAACATCCACCAAATTCAAGAGTCCAATCAGGGATACTTATGCTTTACTTTGCATTACGGGGGCTTTTTGCTCTTTTCCCGTTTTATTGTTTTTTTTTTCACCATGACTGTGCAATGTCTCATTCTATTAGGCTAACAGTGCTACCCCTTAGCGAGCTTTCGACCAATGACTCCCAGACCATATAAGACCTTAGGGCTCTAGGTGTAAAGACAATCCCCTCGGCGCGCATTTGCTCAAGTAACAAAGGCCCCGAAATAAGACTAGTCGCGATATTTTTTTTTATCATTTTTTATTGTTTTTTTTTCTTTTTTTCTTTTTTTTAAGCTTATATATCCCAAATTTTTCCCCCAAACTTAAGTTTTTGTCTAAATTTAGCCATCTCCGCCTGTTCAAGTCTTTCATTTATTCAAACTAATATTATCCTTAAGAAGTCAATTATGTATCAATTTATACTTAATCAGTCAACAAAGTTGTCTCTAACGTGCTAACCTGATTATACCATTTTCAAACAGGAAAAGATTCAATTCATAACAAGAAATCACATTAAAATTCTAATAATCAGTACTATACTTGTCTACTCAATCCCATTCACATCATTGGCCAAAATAGACTGTAACTATCAAACAACTAGACTCGTGTAAGATAAACCTAGTAACTAACTATTATTTTTGAATTTTTGATTATTTTTTTTGAACAAGAAACTGAATATAATGTTATTCAAACTATACTACTATGCAACTACTTATGCAATTGTACTACATGAATGCAAACATAATGAACCTAAACTAAATTAACAACATATGCAAAATAACATAATATAAACATGAAACTAAACATGCAATAAAGAACTAAACTAAACTCCCCCAAACATAGAAATTATAATGTCCTCATTGTAAGAATATACTAGTAAGTAGAAGAGAACTTCCCTGTAATCAGCTAAGTGTGAGGTGATGGTGGCGATGGCAGCGACGATCATTTTCCTATCCATTGAACCTCCAATACCTGCAATGAAGAGAGACAACATGGATTAGAATAGTACTTTGGAATATAACGCGATTCCTATCTACTATATAAACTAGGAAAGCATATAAATATAAAAATAATTCCTGGGTTGCCTCCCAGTCAGCGCTTGATTTACAGTCTTTCAGCCTGACTTTGTCTGGTCAACGCTATCCAATTCCCCTACGATAAGTTAGGATTCCTCCATCCATTAGAATTGCATTGTGTGTAGGTAGGTTTCCCATCTTACTAATCTGTGAATTGAAATAACCTAGCATAATTCCTGTACATGATGTTTCTAGTTCCATTGCATAGCTAGGTGTCTTGTTCGTTGTATTTGGGAATAAATCGTTGCATTGAGGCATGGAAAGTACAACGGACTTTTTCTCTTTTATTTTCTCTTCCTCGGCCCACCATGGTGTATACGAGGCCTCTTTATCATACTGATCATTGCCTTGGATGTGACTACCTAGGGGACATGGGTGTACAAAACTCATTGGATTTTTCAACTCTGGTGGAGAAGATACTTGGGGTATAATACAGGTGATCTGATATTCTTCATTTTACAAACCCCCAGTTGTCTCCTCAATGTCCACTCCTTTCAGTTCATCTAGTGGTAGGTACACTTCTAGCTCTCCATCCGTTTCATCATCCATGTCATAGTACCAATTGTTTTAAGGGCGATTGTTCAAGGCTTTGAACATTTGATCCATCTGATTCTACAGATTTCGAATTGACCTCTCTTGCTCAATCATCTTCTCCTCAGTTGATGCTACAAACTTGAACCACAAATCCTTCAATCTTGAATTATCTTGTTCAGTTTCGAAATCCATGTATTGAGGACTATTTATTGAGGAGTTAATGAGTTGTTCCATCTATCTATTAAGATTTTGGGTTGATAACTCCTGACTCATTATCATCTCTTCTTTTTCTGCTATAAACCTTAACATGAATTCCTTCAACTCTGAATTGTCTTCTTGTCGCATTGAGGTGGATTTGAGAAATTTGATGGATATGTTGGACTTGGAATGCAGTATTGGTCTTGATAGTTATCACTCCATTCATAATCTGGGTGATACCCCCAACCTTGATGATAATTAAGATTAGCATAGCTGTTGAGGTATTCACCCCCAAACTGTACTTGTCCAACAACATCGATGTTGCCTTCGATAACTTTCGGATGCTCATGACACAATATTCACATGTAACTACTATCTCTCGAGTACGTTGGGATGCAAGAACATCCAACCTCTCCGAAAGTGTTACAATTTGTGCTGACAATGTAGAAAATTTATTGAGTCCATCAATCCATGCTCCCCTTAGTTGAGACATACTCGAATATGGCCTTTGATAATTACATCAAGCCATGGTACCTGAAACGAGAGAAAAATAAGAATATAATAAAATAAAATATAAAGAAAAAAAAGAAAAAAATGTTTAAATTAAGACTAATTTGTTTAAAGCTAATATTGGCAAAAATGTATTAAACTAATTCCTCGGCAACGACGCCAAAAATTTATTGGGTAAAATCTAATTACGCATAACACGCAAGTATACGTGGTCAACAAGTAATACAGTGAAAGTAGAGTATCGTTCCCACGAGGAATTATTAATACAAATTCCCAAATACGAACTCTTAACCAAACTAATTTTATTTAAACAATCAATTTAATGTTATAAGGTAAATTACTTAATTAAACTAATTCTAATTACCACTAATTACAAATCAGATTATAGAGATTTAAGATAACAACTTCACTTATTACTTCATTAAAGTTAACACACTTCTCATCAATTATTTTCTATCCTGAATTGTTAATCAAGAACACTAAAGTAGATAAAACCACCTCTCGATGCATAATACACATAGTCACTTAAATCCATAATTGATAGAATTAAGCAAGACACCCTAATTAACTAATCCACTATATCTCTATATGAATTACAATTAAAAAGGATTTAAAGCACAAGTTCTCTATAAGATTACATATGGCGTAAAGGAATATCTCTATCCTAAACACGAATCATGAATTTCATCTATGTAGAAATCACAAACACATGCTATCATGATCAGATCTAAATCTATAAGTCATCTCTTGAGTTCATATAGATTATCACGGTAATTGTTAGCTAGGCAATTAAACAATTAAGTCCAAATCACAATAGATAATCCACAATGATAGATCACGATAATTGATAAAGAAGCATATTAAAATAAACTACACAATAAGATCTATTGTAATCTCAAACAAAGAATTAGTTCATTGAACTAAAACTAAGAATCCATACTTGAATACACATTAAAAGATAAGAATAAGATTAAGGAAAAGAATTGAATCTATTGTCAGCAAATCTCCATCCTCCTCAAGCTCCTGTTCTTGATCTTCAATGGTCTCCAAGTTGCTTCAATCTCCAAAACTAATAAGAACTAGGGTTGTGATCCTAATCTGCTCTAATCTAATATAATGGAATTCTTCTCTATTCCTCTTTTAATCCTTGTGATTCTCCTCCTTTTATATGCCTCTTCATATATCTTTAAGTCCTCTTAGAAGTCCTTGAATCAATCAGCTCGAAACAATCCCTCTTGGACTCAAATTCTAGTTAAAATTACCTTTTCTACGCATACCCAAGCCCCAGCTTGGGTATTGCCTTGTAAATAGCAAGCCCTGGCTTGCTAGGCTACTGTAAATGAACTCAAGACCCCAAGCCCCGGCTTGGGTATAAGGCTTAGAAGAGCAAGCCCCGACTTGCTATGCTGCTGTTAGTTATTTTTTTGATGTAGTATCCTCTTGTAAAACGAGCATAACTTTTTATCCGGGAGGAGTTACGGGGCATGTCACCTATCAAATCGAATCTATCGACGAGCTCTAAAATGTTTAGTCTTTGAGTTTTGAGAAATAACGAACGGATAAAGGTCAATATTGGACCGAAAGTGACTGCTATGCAAATGGCCATCCAAAAAGCGAAGTTCAACGTCCATTGGTACAAATGTCATAACTCTTGCATCTGAACTCCAATTGGAATGATTCAAGATGTTCCGGAAAGCTAAGAAAAAGCTCTACAATATAGTCTAAGTTCCAAGCCAAAAACATAAAATGAACATGAAAGCCCAAACGATATCTGAATTGCTTTTCCCTGCGTTTTCATACCAATAGTCGCTCACATAGCTCCCAAACATATAATCTACAAAATGAACACAAAATGCATGAAAAGTAACTAAAAAACACGAATTTAGGCAAATAATTCATGTAATAGATACCAGATAAGTAGGTATAAAACCTACTTATCATTGTGTCGGGGAATATTCATTTTAACAGGAAATATTCAAACGACGGCACAATCATTGGTGAACCCCACAACGGAAGTATTGTCGTAATTAGAAAACGACAGAAATATATTTTTTATAAAAATAACGGCAAAAGTGTTACCGTTAAAAACTGCTGAACTACTTGGTAGTAAAAGTACAGTAATACGTGTGGCTGCATAGTAGCACATGGTATTGATTATTGATGCTTACGTAAGAAGTCACTCAGTTATACTCAATTATTGCTACAGTAATTGCTGCATCATATCTCTCATATTATTGATTTAATTATTGTCAAAGTATCATCTGTATAATATGTTATATTATTAAATCAATAATTGAGACGACAAAGTTATTTATATTATTATTTGCAATATTGACAATGTCTAGAAGTTCTGTTAGGGAGAGGTTTGGTCACCTAATTGCGCGCTAATAAAGAGAAATCCTTATCGGAAAGCCCCCTCTTTCCTAGGAACGACCAGGTTGTTAAATACTGTGAATTATTATATTAATGATGAATAAGTTCGTGTTGATTAAAGATGAATTGGATAGTTCCATTGTGTTAGAATTATTAGTGTTAGTGAAAATCGATATTTATTTAGATAATAATTGATGTCTAGAGGTTATATTGACCAATCGGGTAATTAATCGGATAAATGAGCAATTAATTGCTATTAATTCACATGATTATAACTATTTATTCCCATGTCTGTATTATTGATTCACATACTTGTACTATTAGGGGAGGTGGTGCAAGATTGATAATACTTGAATGACTAAGTTAAAAATGGAGGTATAGTTGAACGTACTATACTGTAATTCATATTTTCACATGATTATAACTATTGATTCACATAATTGAACTATTGATTCACATTATTTACTCTTAGGGGAGGTGGTGCAAGTTTGATAATACTTGTAGGACTAAATTAAAAATGAAGAAAAAGAGGAAGGTATTATACTGTAATATTTCGAGCCCCAAAATGTGCAATTATCGAAACTATATTTTCCTATAAATAAAAGCTCATTCCTTCATTATTTTTCATCAATCACTAAAACTATAAAGCAATTATTATAGAGAGAAATTATAGAGAGAAAGAAGAAGAGAAGTCTGCTACCTCACTATTCCAATATCCAGTCTTCTTCTGAGGTAAGGGATATGATTATTATAGTAAGGGATATTATTCTTTCGTATTCATGAAGAGAGTTGTTTTCTTTCAATACTCGTAAGGGTTGTTATTCCATTCTTTATTATTATGTTGGAATAACCTGTCTATGCGAAGTACCGCATAAATGGTGAAATTCTTCTTTATTCCATTCTTTATTATTCTATTGGAATAACCTGTCTGTGCGGTCTATCGCATGCCTGGTGAATTCTGTTGTTATTTCATTCTTTATTATTACATTTGGAATATCCATGTGCATGTGGATTACGGCATGACACAGTTCCATTCTTTATTATTACATTTGGAATATCACATGCATGCGGCGGATTCGCATGACCGGTTCTATTCTTTATTATTACATTGGGAATAACTTTTGTTTGTCTAAGATCTATCGCATGCATGGTGAATTCTTCTGTTATTCCATTCTTTATTATTCTATTGGAATAACCTGTCTATGTGGATTACCGCATGCATGGTGAATGATCCTTTGTATTCATTCCTTATTAAATTATAGAAATGGTCTGTCTACATGGATTACCGCATGGCGGGTGAAAATCCATTTGCAGTTTCGTATAATCTATTATACTCGTATGAGATATCATTTCTTTTGTACTCGTCATGGAATATCATTTTCTTTGGTATTTTTTTTACGAGTTACTATTTATAGGTTACTATTCACCTGGTTACTATTCACTAGTATTATTCACTCGGGTATTCAGAGCACTTTTCGTGTCAGAGTACTATTCACGAGTTACTATTCATGGGTTACTATTCACCCAAATTACTATTCACCCGAATATTATTCACTCTGGTATTTGGGGCACTTTTCATGTCGGGGTACTATTCACGAGGTACTATTCCTGAAGTACTATTCATAGGGTACTATTGCGGGGTACTATTTACCCGAAAATATATTTCTTTTTTTCATCCAAATTATTTTTGGTACATGAATATTATTCTTGAATTTTACTCCACAAAGCAGTATCATGTTGACAATTTGGATATTTTTAAACACTGGATAAATTTAAAGTCTTTAATATTTATCATTGATTTCGTTTGATTAATGCTTATATCATTGTCATCATCCTCATGCTTATATTATGATGAAAGTCATCTTTGGCTTACGTGCAAAGATGGACCGTTGATTATTAGTTTCTGATTGTATATCTTTGCTTACGTGCAAGGATGGATTTGTTGATTATTGGTTTTACTGATTGTATATCTTTGGCTTACGTGCAAAGATGGACTATTGATTATTGGTTTTATAGTTGTATATCTTTGGCTTACGTGCAAAGATGAACTATTGATTGATGAATATATTTGGCTTATGTGCATAGATGAACTGTTTATTGGTATGATTATGACCGAGGATCATTCCGTATAATCATGACCCATAATGTTATAGATGATGTGGTAAAAGTCCTCATTGGCCCGTAGTGCATTGATGGACAATTATTGGTATGATTATAACCAGGGATTACTCGGTATAATCAAGACCATTGATGATTACATGAATATCCTTGGTCGTAGTGCAGGGATGATTTGATGATGTGGATTATTTATTAAGCTGAGTCTCAGCGATAAAATATTGATTATACACTTTTAATTCGTAAAAGATAGTAGATATCATGCTCTACTTGACTCTTCTAAAATACAATTGTATGTCTTTGGCATGTAGTGCAAAGATGAGTTGTTAATGAATATCTTTGGCCATAGTGCAAAGATGAATTTATTAGTATGATTATGAGCAGGAATTATGATTTGGTATAACTATGATTTTTGATGTTTCAGGTGAAGATAGGTGATGAAAATTATCTTCGTCCTGGGTGCAAAAAGGAATTTAGAATCATAATTATGATTATGAGTTATTCATATGATTGTGGATAGGAATTGTTAATTGATGTTACAAGGACAAACCATTATTGGTGGACTTTTAACATGGAGAAGATAATAGATCCGATGGTCTATTTGACTCTTCTAATTGATTGCTCGTTCCGCTGCAACTATGGTAAAAAGTTTTATCATCTACCATATGTTCTAAATCTCTGATTTATTACTGATGAAGGCTATTAATGATGTAAATTATCTTTAGTCATGATATTCTTTACTGGGCTAGTTGTGCTCACCCTTTTAGCTTCACAATTCCTTTCAGGTAATAAGAGTGTAGCTGGGTCGAGCGGGGGTAACAGGAGAATAGAACGGTGGTCTCTAGATGTTGAGGTTCTCCTTAAATAGTATGGAAATAATTTTATTGAGAACTTTAGATAAGTGTGTCGTATTGTATACGTCATTTGATATTTAATTTTGGTGAACCGAATAGGGTGAGGTGAACCCAACTTTGGAAGGGCATTTTTGCCACTATCATACAAGATGTCTAATGACATACAACCTCGTGTTATCATAAAATAGGGTTGTGCACATCCACTTGCTGAGTATATCTACGAGCAATACCTATATGATCTTGGAGTTTGGTTAAAATATAATTTTCAATTGCAGATAGTGGAGATAGTTATATGTCAAGAGAAGACTCACCATTGGAAAGAAGATGATAGCAATCTTCTTATTTTTCTTTGGGGACTATTGGGTCAACCAAGGATAATTCTGTGGACATATGATATCTATCATAACCTGACGCATGGCCTCCCATGTACGAAGGTTTCCTTGAGTATTTTCCAAAGATTTTAATTTCTAAAACAGGTTTTTGACTGTACCTTTATGTAAGGTACCATTGTAAGGTATTGTGGTCGAGGAACCACGAGAGTTACATACATTTGTATTAAAACTCACAGCTTAACTGTGGTCGTATTCTGCACGACAGTTCAACAGTTGTATAAATGAAGTTTGTAAATGATTTTTATAGTGTGATATCTGGCGACTCAGAATGGGTTGTGTGGACCTATTTTGGGGGCGTCACACTTTATCTCGCAGGTATGTTTTGTTAAATACTCTTGATATGAAATTGCTTGGGTTTGATCGAATTAAAGAGTTATATGATAATGACCTTGATTTCGGTGAAGAGTTTAAAACTTGTGAAAATAATGTTGTGGGTAAATACTTTAGAATTGACAGATTCTTGTTTCGTGAAAATAAATTATGTATTCCTGCAGGTTCTTTGCGTGAGTTGTTGGTTAGGGAATCATATGGGGGTGGTTTAATGGGACATTTTGGCGTTGATAAAACTTTTGCTATTTTGAAAGAACATTTTATTGGCCTCATATGAAACGAGATGTGGAAAGAATATGTGATAGATGTATTACTTGTTCTTTAGGGAGATTGTGCGTTTGCATGGTATGCCTAAAACTATTGTTTCTGATAGAGATACAAAATTCTTAAGTTACTTTTGGAAGACTTTGTGGTGTAAATTGGGTACTAAACTGTTATTTTTTACTACTTGTCATCCACAAACTGATGGTCAAACTGAAGTAGTAAATAGGAATTTGTCAGCATTGTTACGGGCTATCATTAAAAAGAATATCAAGTAATGGGAAGAATGTTTACCACATGTTGAGTTTGCATATAACTGTTTTGTTCATTCTGCTACTAATTTTTCTCCATTTGAAATTGTATATGGTTTTAATCCCTTGACACCGTTGGATTTATCACCATTACCTGTTTCTGAATATACTAACATGGATGGAAAGAAAAAGGATGATCTTGTTAAGCAGATTCATGAAAAAGCCAGACTAAACATTTAACGGAGGACGAAACAGTACATTAAGCACGCAAACAAGGGATGACATCAAGTGATCTTTGAACCCAGAGATTGGGTGTGGTTACATATGCGAAAAGAAAGATTCCCCGTTCAAAGACGTTCGAAATTGCTTCCGAGGGGAGATGGTCCATTTCAAGTTCTCGAGCGTATCAATGATAATGCCTATAAATTGGATTTCCCAGGTGAGTATAATGTTAGTGCCACATTTAACGTTACTGACCTAAGTCCTTTTGATGTAGGTGACGATTTGAGGACAAATCATTTTTAAGAGGAGAGGAGTGATGAGGACATGGCATGCATGGACTCAAACAAGACTAAAGGGACGTGGGGATCAAGCAAGGCTAGAACTAAAAGGTTCAAACAAGATCTCAATGGATTGATACAAGATGTTTGGGCTGAAGCTAACACAAGGAAACCCAAAGAGACGGATGAGACACGAATTTGGGTCAATTTAATACAAGACAAATTCTGCTCTTACTAAGCCCATGAATTACATATTCAGCAAGGATTTTTAGATTTTTATAATTCTATTGTAATTAGGACTTCTTTTTTTAATTAGATTTCTTTTCCAAATTGACTTATATTAGGGTTATAGTTTATAAATTCCTATTAGGATTTAAATTGTTTTGACTAGTATAAATAGAGGTCTAAGTTGATGTAATCAAAGACATTATTCCTTATTCAATAAACTTGTGAGATTATTCTCTACTTTTGGTTCTTTGAAGAATTCCTAAGAAAAGAGTATTTTCTTAGTTATTTCTTTGAGATTCAATTTGACTTATCATACAATAATTTATAGTTGTGTGTGGCGTCTTCTACCGCATCAATCGTCGATTGTACCGAGATTACCGCTTCAATATAAGCGAGGTGTCAAGGTGTCGTTGGTTTCCATTCAACGTAGATTCCGAACGCGAGCAATTATACCAACATTACCGTATAAAGTATAGACAAGGGGTTAAGGTGTTGTAAGCAATTCACCCAACAACTGTGCTAGAAACGATCCGGGCGACGACCACCTCACGCAAGCGTGTCATGGAGTCTATCACAACGACTCCAGTCTTATTATGGCTTTATAAGGGAAAATGGAAAAGGGAAAAGGCAAAAGAAATCTATGAAACGTAATTGTTTTGTGTTTTCCCTATTCTAGTCTTCATAGCATCAATACATCAAACATGTGGTGCATATATAACCAAAATCAAAATTGATTGAGCACCAAAATCACCAAATATAACCAAAATCAGATTTGATTAAGTACAAATGGATGAACAAAGTGAAGAAATCACAAATAAGTAAACTGAAGTTAGATGTCTTACTTAATTGAAAGATAACAGCCGGAGAAGAAAAATTACCCTAAAAAATAAAAATTATGCGATCAAATTTAAAGGAGTTGGAGGAGAAAAGGGAGAGGACAAAGAAGAGCAAGAAGAGAGAGAAAAGAGAAAGAATAGAGAATTGAATAGAGAGGAGAGAAGAGAGATCATGTACCTGTGATGGATGTCATGAGAGAAGACCGAAGCTATTAAAGGCCATAGAGATCAAACGATCGATCGACCGATGGTTAGTTTTCATAAAAATGAGCGAGACTTAGCACGGAATGAAGTAAACCTACCTATTAAGGAGAATGAAAAATAACATTATAATTGGAAAGGGAATAACTATGGTCATTCCAAATGACTAACCAAATATGTTTTAAGTTATTGTTGAAGGAATGGTCATTCTATTCCCAGTACATTCCATTCCATTCCCACCAACTAAATATAGTCTAAGTTCACAATTTTGTGAAGCACACCTGTTAGAATCGGATCACACACACGCACACGATAGTAAAGAATAAACACAGAGATTTACATGATTCCTCAAACTTGGGTACGCTCACGGTAGCGGAGAGGTGTTTTATATATAAGTACTACTTTTATCTCAACCCTAATTTACATTATAACCTAAATTAATACTCATAGTGCTATTGTAACATCATACCATACCGTGGGGAGGTTACGTTTCATGAGACGCTTACCTTTTTCAATAACTTCTCAATTATAAGCCACAAGTTTCAACAAGAGATTACTAATTATATGATAAAATTAGAGAACAATATCTTGCCAAGCCAATTAAGCCACTTAAACAACATTATACAACAGCGTAGGATGACAATATATATGCTTTTTTCGCTCTTTAAATTAAAGGGCTTTTTGGAAAAGTACATTTGGCCAGCTTTCTGTAGGTGATCTGTAGGAGGAAGAGGAAATGAGTTGGAATAATGGGGGTGTAATTTGCTTGTTTTTTATGGGGTATGGGGGGTGGGGGTGGTACATTTTATGTGTATGTACCAAATACTCCACTATGATGGTTCCGACAGGGTTCTACCGGGTTTCCTTCGGCCTATTTTCTTGATAGTAAACTGGTAATAGTGGCGGCACTACATAGACGTCGCCTATGGCCCCACCTGAATTTTTATTTTTTTTAATTAGTATATAGTTAAACATAAAAAAATAAATTAATCATAATTTTATTATGAATTCAATTTAAAAAAAAAATTATTTAGACAAGTGTTTAATATAAAATTTGAAATTTAAGTTTAATGTATATAATTTTATTTATATTTTTATTTAAGTATTTGTTTCAAGTATTTTTGGTCCCTCTCAATTTAAAATCCGGTGCCACCACTGTTGGTAGTATAAAAGTGATGGATTTATTGTTGAGGGGATAAAATTAGAAATTGGATGGCAAACTTTAATATCTTAGGAATGGTTGTTTGAGTGATGCAATATGGCTAACTTATTTAGCGGCTATTTATTTACTGAATATATTTTAATGGCTGAATCGGTTAGCCATTAAGTGTTTATTTTGAAAAAAAAATCGTCTAAATAGTTGAATCAGTCAGATGATTGAGCTCAGAGGCGGAACTAAAGTGGGGGGCGGTGTGATGCCCCCAAAATAGGTATACATCACCCATCTTGAGTCGCCAAAATACATGATACAAAATTCAAATACAACTTAATAATACTGTTTATCGTAGTAAAATACGACAAAACATAAACTGAGAGTTTTAATAAGAATATTGTCATCTAGACAATATCCACACTCAATGGAGTCCTCATTACATTTATTGTCACACTATTTAATAGAATAGTGAAGACTACTAAAGCCATTTATCCTGGACCATCACTCCATTCCTCGACTCGTCCCAACTATATTCTCATTTCCTAAAGAGAACAATGAAAGAAAAGGTGAGCTCAACTAGCCCAGTAAGAAATATTATGACTAAGATAATGCAGAATAAATTATCCTTAGCCTTCAACAGTATAACAACTGATAGAATACAATAGACAACAAGTTTTAGATCAATAACTGGCAGCGAAAATAAGCAATCCATTAGAAGAGTCAAGTAGAGCATAAAATCTACTATCTTCTATGATTTAAAAGTTTTTCATCAACTTTATCGCTGAGACTCAACTTAATAAATAAAATCGAATCATCCCTGCACCACGGCCAAAGATATTCATGTAATCATCAATGGTCATGATTATACCGAATAATCCCTAGTCATAATCATACCAACAACTGTCCATCAATGAACTACAGGCCAATGAGGACTTTTATCACATCATTCATCACATTACGGTCATGATTATACCGAATAATCTCTGGTCATAATCATACCAAGCCCATCTATGCACGTAAGCCAAAGACGACTTTAATCACAATATAAGCATGAGGATGATGACAATGACATAATAATTCAATAAAACAAGTTCAAGGATAAATTTTAAAGATTTATAATTTAATTTATCCAACAATCAATAACGTCTAAATTGTCAACATGATACTGCTTTGTAGAGTAAAATTCAAGAATAATATTCATGCACCAAAAATAATTTGGACAGAAAAGAAATATATTTTTCGGGGAAATAGTACCCCGTGAATAGTACTTCGGGAATAGTATCCCAACATGAAAAGTACCCCAAATACCTGAGTGAATGATACTAGAGTGAATAGTAATCGGGTGAATTATAACTCGTGAATAGTACTCCGGAACGAAAAGTGACCCGAATACCCGAGTGAATAATACTAGAGTGAATAATAATCGGGTGAATAAGAATACGTGAATAGTAACTCGTAATGTAAAAAATACCAAAGAAAAGCGATATTTCATGAGCGAGTACAAAAGAAATGATATCCCGATGAGTATAATAGAATATATGAAAATGCAAATGGATTTTCACCCCCATCTGATAATCCACGTGAGACAGATCATTTTCATAATTTAATAAAGAATGAATACAAAGGATCATTCACCATGCATGCGGTAATCCACATAGATAGGTTATTTCAATGTAATAATAAAGAATGGAATAACGAAGAAGAATTCACCATGCATGCGATAGATCGCATGAACGAGTTATTCACAATGAATAATAAAGAATGGAACCAAGTCATGCGTAATCCGCATGCATGTGATATTCAAAATGTATAATAAAGAATGGAACAAGGTCAATGCAAGAATCCGCATGCATGGGATATTCCAACGAATAATAAAGAATGGAATAACAACAACATTCACCGCATGCGATAAACCGCATGTATACGGGTTATTCCAATGTAATATTAAAGAATAAAATAACAATAGAATTCACCAGGCATGCGATAATCGCATGCAGACGAGTTATTCCAATGAATAATAAAGAATGGAATAACGAAGAATTTCACCATGTATGCGGTATTGGCATGATGCGGAGTTATTCCAACATAATAATAAAGAATGGAATAACAACCCTTACGAGTATTGAAAGAAAATAACTCTCTTCATGAATATGAAAGAATAATACCCCTTACTTAAGAAGAAACTGGATATTGGAATAGTGAGGTAGCAGACTTCTCTTCTTTTTACTCTCTATAATTTCTCTCTATAATAATTGCTCTAAAGCTTTACTAAATTGGTGAGAAATGAAGGAAGAATGAGCTTCTATTTATAGGAAAATATAGTTTCGATAATTGCATATTTTGGGGCTCGAAATATTACAGTATAATACCTTGCTCTTTTTCTTCATTTTTAATTTAGTCCTGCAAGTATTATCAAACTTGCACCACCTCCCCTAATAGTAAATAATGTGAATCAATAGTTCAATCATGTGAATCAATAGTTATAATCATGTGAAAATATGAATTACAGTATAGTACCTCCATCTATACCTCAATTTTTAACTTAGCCATGCAAGTATTATCAATCTTGCACCAACTCCCCTATTAGTACAAGAATGTGAATCAATAGTACACACATGTGAACAAATAGTTATAATCATGTGAATTAATAGCAATTAATTGCTCATTTATCCGATTAATTACCCGACTGGTCAGCATAACTTCCAGACATCAATTAATATCGAAATAAATGTCGATTTTTACTAACACTAATAATTCCAACACAATGGAACTATTAATTTCATCTTTAATTAACACGAACTTATTCATCACTAATATTATAACTCACAATATTTAACAACCAGGTCGTTCCCAGGAAAGAGGGTGCTTTTCGATAAGGATTTCTCTTTATTGGCGCGCAATTAGATGACCAAACCTCTCCTTGACAGAACTTCTAGACATTGTAAATATTTCAATTTAATAATATGAATAACTTTGTCATCTCAATTATTGATTTAATAATATATCATATTATGCAAATGATACTGTGATAATAATCGAATCAATAATATGAGAGATATGATGCAGCAATTACTGTAGCAATAATTGAGTATAACTGAGTGGCTTCTCACGTAAGCATCAATAATCAATATCGTGTGCTACTATGCAACCACGCGTAATATTGTACTTTTACTACCGTGTGCTATATTTAGGCCTTGATACCGACCTCAAATCTCAAAATATAAAGAATGAAAGTTTTAGGTCTACTCATTATCTTTCCGAATCATCCTGAATCACCTCAATCGGAGTTTGTATGAAAACGTTATGCCCAATTTACTAAAAGAATTCAGGACAGATTTTGGCTTAACACTTGACCAGTGCCTAGGCGCCCAAACTTGGCCTTGGTCAAGCGCCTAGGCGCCCAAGAACAAATTCTAAGCATCGAGCCTAGTGCCTAGGCGCTCGACCTTTGGCACTTAACTCCAATTTTCAAGATTTTGCAAATTTTAACACACATACTTCAAATCTTCATAACTTCTTCATCCGTTATCGGAATTAGTCCGTTTTCAAGGCTATGGAAAGTTTGTAACATGCTCTATAAAACCTCTATGATTTCATAATTTTTCAGACTCATTAATTATTCTAAAATTTGGCTCCAAAGTCCCCCCAATGTAAGACCCCAAATTTCTTTTTAATAAAGATGATTTTTCTATAAATATCATTTTTTAAATATTATGGAATGAATTTGATATAATGTTATAGTTGTGGGTAATATTTATAAATTTTGCAAAATCATGAGTTGTTATATAATATTCGATTGGTGGGGAATATTCATTTTAACGAGGGAATATTAAATGCGACACACACAATCATTAGTGGACCCCATAAGCTGGAATTATTGTCGGATTGAAAAACGACAAAAATATTTTATGAAAATAACGGCGAAAGTTTTACCGATTAATTGTTGAAACACCGGTGTTAAAAGAAATACGATGTCTGGCATGGTTGCATAGTAGCACACGGTATTGATTATTGATGCTTACGTGAGAAGTCACTCGGTTTTGTTCAATTATTGCTTGATAATTTTTGCATAGTATCTCACGTTATTTGATTCATTATTATCGATATTTTATATATTATTAAATCAATAATTGAGATAACAAAAGTTATTAATATTATTATTTGCAATATTAACGATGTTTAGAAGTTACATCGAGGAGAGGTTTGGTCACTAATTGCGCGCATGATAGGGAGAAATCTTTATTGGAAAGCCCTCTTTCACAGGAACGACACAGTCGATTAATATTGTGAATTATAATAATGATGATAAATGTTGTTAAAAATATTGAGGGATTTTATGAAGTATTTGATGTAAATTTTGCTTATTTTATGGACCCCATTTACCCATTTTTCAAAATAATCGGTAGAAAATTATTTAATATATTAAAAGTGGGGCCACATGTGGGGGCCATATATGTGTGTGTGAAAATATGTGAAATGGTGGGATTCACGAGAGTTGTTTTATATATGGAAGGTAATATGATATATATATATATATATATGATTATATATATATATAATATATATATATATATATATAATATATATATTCCAACATCCCCAATTCAAAATCAAATATCATATATATATATATATATATATATATATATATATATATTTAAAAGTTTTATTTTATTAGAATATTTTATTAAATAAAGTATCCTTCCATTCTTCTATAAATAGAAGCTCATTCCTTCATTATTTCTTACGAATTCACTAAAACTCTACAGAGAGAAAACTATAGAGAAAAAAAGAAAAAGTGTTACGCTTCTTCTTTACTCCTATATCCGATTACTCTTCTCTTTTAAGGTAAGGGGTATTATTTCTTTTGTATTCATGAAGAGAACTTATGTTATTCCATTCTTTATTATTACATTGGAATAACTTTGTATCACTGCGGACTACCCTATACTTGGTGAAATTCTTACATTATTCCATTCTTTATTATTATGTTTGGAATAACTTTGTCTCTGATGCAATACCGCATACATAGTGAAATTCTTACATTATTCCATTCTTTATTATTACATTGGAACATCACATGCATGCGTTTATGACTTGGTTCCGTTATTTATTATTACATTGGAACATCACATCGGTCAATTTTCTTTTGACTAGTTCCGTTATTTATTATACATTAGAATATCACATGCGTGCGTTTATTACTGTTGCGTGACACAGATTTTTATTATTTATTATTACATTAGAATAACTTTTTTTGTCTGATCTATCGCATGCACAGTGATTTCTTTTGTTATTCCATTCTTTATTATACTCGGTTGGTTAAAGTTTTGACTTTTATACTCCATGAAATTAGTGGAATATCCTTGATATTTAAGCTTCATCCGATATCTTTTCATGGAAATATTCTTTTGAGCATTCTTGAATTTTACTCTACAAAAAGTAGTATCGTGTTGACAATTTGGGCGTTATTGGTTCTGGATAAATTAATTCTTGAACTTGTTTTATTGAATTCTTATATCATTGTCATCATCCTCATGTTTATATTATGTTGAAAGTCATAAATGTGGCACATGTAGTGCATAGATGGACTTGGTATGATTATGACCGAGGATTATTCGGTATAATCATGGCCAGTAATATTACAAATGATGTGGTAAAAGTCCTCGTTGGCCCGTAGTGCATTGATGGGCGATTGTTGGCATGATCATGACCATTGATGAATACCTACGAATATCCTTGGCCCGTAGTGCATGGATAATTTGTGGTTGTGATACTAATGAATATCCTTGGTAGTAGTGCGGGGATGATGTGGATTATTTATTAAAATGAGTCTCGTGATAAAAGTGATGAAAAACCTTTTAAATCATAAAAGATAGTAGATTTTATTCTCTACTTGACTCTTTTAATGGATTGCTTGTTCATTTGCTGATTAAACTTGATGTTTATTATATTTTATCGGTTTAACATTGTTGAAGGCTAATGATAATTTATTACGCATTATCTTAGTCATAATATTTCTTCTTTGGCTAGTTGAGCTCACCCTTTTACTTTCATTGTTCTCTTGAAAATGAGAGCGTGGCGAGGGGACTAGTCGGGGAGCGGAGTGATGGTCGAGATGATAGCATTAGTAGTCCTCACTATTCTATGAAATAGTGTGATAATAAATGTATTGAGGACTTATTTTGAGTTTGGATATTATCTAGAAGACAATATTTGTATTAAAACTCACGACTCTCTTGTTGTATATTTTAAGATTGTTGTTTTTATTTTGTACCATGTATTTGGCGACTCGAGATGGGTGATGTATACCTATTTTGGGGGCGTCACGGTTGGTATCAAAGCTTAGGGATATGATCCTTAGCTAAGATGTGAGACAAGAACTAGGAGGGAGAGCGGGAAATTCTTTCGCTAGTATGACCTACCTAAGTTTATTTGGTATTTAATTGGTGAATCGGAGTATAGGGATAATATGTGATATGTTAATTAACCCTTGTTTTGTGGCGGTGTTTGAAAATGACATCCAAGAATGTTGAGAACATCAATGGAGCACGAGGAGACCGTTGAGTCTCCACGGATCAATAATCGGGATAATGTCGAGGAAGCGACAATCCTCGAGTGCAAACAACAACACGGACCAGATGATGAGCGATGGAATGTTCGGAGGCTTTATGCAATTCATGCGACATCGAGCGAAGCGCTCTCTGTCCAAAATGCGGTGGAAACACTTGCAACTCTCGGACGATCACATGCTAAGCAATTCAAGAGGCTGGGACCACCGGAGTTTTTGAGAGCAAAAAACCACTTAAAGGCGGAGGCGTGGATAAAGCGGATCAACAAGATATTTGATGTCTTGGGATGCTCAGAGGAGCAAAGGTTCCCTTTGCACCTTCATTTGTATGCGCGGAGAAGCGATTCTTGGTGGGAATACGTAAAGCGTACTCACTGCTGCTTGCTTTGAAGATGTCTTGGGAGAAGTTCGAAGAATTGTTCAATGACAAGTACTTTCCCAAAGTATTAAATCACATGAAAGAGGTAGAGTTCATCAAGCTGGAGCAAAAACAACATGGCCAGGTGTCGCGATCTGAAGCCAAGTTTGCGAGTTGTCGGTTTGCGTCCCATTTGGTTGATAATGAGGAGAGAATGGCGTGAATGTTTCTAAGAGGTTTGAAACAGAGATCGTCGATATCTTATCTCTCATAAAAGCTGTGTTTGTATTAGGATGTTGTTAATAGGGCTCGATTATTGGAGCGCGATAATGAGTCAACCACCAAAAAGAGCGGTAAAGCAAAATGATAATACCGGTGATAATAGATCATCGAGCGGTGACAATAAGCGTGGAGGAATCAACATGCGAAATGGTAACCACTTGATGGTAATCATGGCCAAAACAATAAGAATGGACATTTCAAGAAGAGGAGATTCAACAATGATGGAAAGATGTCGACATCAACACACACATGTTAAGGAGGAGGAGAACGACCACCTATCGTATGCTTCAAATGTGGAGGAGGGACACATCGGTCAAAGCTGCGTGATGCCATCAAAGCGTGTTATAATTGTGGAAGAGAAGGTCACTGGCTTGATTTTGTCGTTCACCAAAGACAAGTCCAAATTGGGATGGAGGCATCAAAGGTTGTCCCGAAAAAGACAAAACCCGATGGTTCGAGGGAGGCGTTTGTCGTGACCTCCCGAAAAAGCAAGGAACCCAAACGAGGTCATCACGGGTAAGCTTATCATAAACTCTAGCGAAGTATATACCTTATTTGATCTGGGTTCTACCCATTCTTTTATTTCTCTACTTGCGCTCAGCGTTTAAATTTGACTCAGGAGAAATTAGACTTTGACTTATCTGTTGAAACTCCATTGGGAGAAACCTTCATTACATCCACTTTTTTATAAGTCTTGTTTGGTTCAAATCGGTACCCTCACATTACACATCGATCTTATTTCTTTGAAAATACTTGCATTTGATGTAATTCTAGGGATTGATTGGTTAACTACTCATCATGCAAAAATTGATTGTTTTATGTAAGGTTGTTAGCTTTCATATTCCAACCAACCTATTATGCGAATTCAAACAACCAAACCATTAAAATCAATCACTTTGTCATCTCAAGCCATAAAAAGCTATTCGTTTATTAAAAAATGGATGTCAAGCTTTCTTAGCTCATGTCACGGATCTAAACAAAAATACGTCGATTTTGAATGATATTTCTATTGTTAATAAATTTCTGACGTATTCACGAAGAACTTCTGGCCTACCCCAGGCGTGAAATTGAATTTTGTATCGACCTTGAACACGGTACAAAACCTATTTCAAAAGCCCATGTCGAATGGCTCTATTGAACTTGAGGAGTTAAAGACCCAATTGCGAGGAATTGTTAGACATTGGTTTCATTAGTCCTAGTACTTCTCCTTGGGGTGCTCTGTTCTATTAAGTGAAGAAGAAAAAGATGGGAGTATCGACTTTGTATTGATTATCGGGAGTTGAATCATGTCACCATCAAAAATAGGTACCCATTGCCGCGTATTGATGACTGTTTGACCCGAATTTTGAGGAGCGAAATTCTTTTCAAGATTGATCTTCATTAGGATATCACCATTGAAGATTAGAACCGATGACATTCAAAAAGCGGCTTTGAAACTTCGATGCGGGCATTATGAATTCTAGTCATGTCTTTTGGATTGACTAATGCTCCTGCTTTGCCTTCATGGATATGATGAATCGAGTATTCAGGAATATTTGGATCACTTTGTGGTCGTCTTTATTGATGACATCCTTATTTATTCAAAAGCCGTGAAGATCATGAAAGCAACACTTGAGGTGATACTCCAAAAGCTTCGTGAATATAAGCTTTATGCGAGTTGAAGAAATCACGAGTTACGGCTTTAGGAAGTAGCATTCCTTGGGCACGTAGTATCAAGTCATGGAATATCTGTTGACCAACAAAATTGAAGCTATTCAAAGTGGGAGCAACCTAAATCGATGGCCAAAATGCGTAGCTTTCTCGGCTTAGTTGGTTATTATCGGAGATTAAATGAAGGTTTTCTCGAATCGCTACTCCATTAACTTCGGTGACTCGGAAAGATACAAAATTTGGTTGGAGCGAGGAATGTGAGAAGAGTTTTCAAGAACTTCGAGAGAGAGACTCATTTATTTTTGATTACGACAATACCATCTTGCTTAGAGGGATTTGTCATCTCTGATGATGCTTGAGCAAAAGGTTTAGGATGTGTTCTCATGCAACATGGGAAAGTCATAGCCTATGCCTCTCGACAACTCAAAGAATATGAGAGGAATTATCCTACTCATGATCTAGAGTTAGCGGCGTCGTTTTTGCACTAAAGATTTGGAGGCATTACTTGTATGGGGAGAAAGTGGAGATCTTTACGGATCATAAAAGCCTCGAAATATTTCTTCACTCAAAGGAACTCGACATGCGACAACGACGTTGGCTTGAAACTGTTGAAAGATTATGATCATACCATCGATACCATCTGGAAAAAAGCGAAGCGTGGTAGGCGGCGCGTTGAGTAGAAGATCATATCTGCGAATGCGAGTGCGATATTGTCAATATGAGCCCATTTGTATGTGACTTGCAAAGGATGGAGATAGAGATAAAGACTCCGAGGGACCCACGTGATGATGGCGAATATCTGAGTAGAACCAACTTTAATCGATAAAGTTAAAGGCTGCTCAAGCTATGGAACTGGAGGAGGCGATGCGTATGAGGAAGAAAGTCTGAAGGTGCTATCTTTGGAAGCAAATCGATGAAGAAGGAATACTTGAGTCGACTCCGGACTTTGTGTTCTAACGACCACGATTTAAAGTATAAAATCATGATGGAGCGCCTGACACACACACATTTGTAATCCATCACAGGAGTACCAAAATGTATCGTGATCTTGACATACATATTTTGGTGGAGCAATATGAAGAGAGAGATATAGCGTTTGTTTATCTCGAGGTGTCTAACTTGTCAACGAGTCGAGGCGAAGCATCAAGTACCAAAAGGTCCATTGCAACCACTTGAAATTCGAGAATGGAAGTGGGAGCACATTACCATGGATTTAGTTCTTGGTCTTCCCAAGGTTTCTCAAGGCATAGATGCTGATTTGGGTCATTGTTGATAGATTGACCAAGTCTGCTCATTTCTTACCAATCTGAAAACTTATACACTTGAGCGTCTTGCTCGTATGTACATAAAGCGAGATTGTAAGATTACATGGTATGCGGTATCCATAGTTTACGATCGAGACCCAAGATTCACTTCAAGATTTTGGGTTAGTTTGCAAAAAGCTATGGGCGCGGATTTACGATTTAGTTGGCATATCATCCTCGGATGGACGGACAATCGAGAGAGGACTATTCAAACTCTTGAAGATTTATTAAGACTACTGTGTCCTTGACTTCAAGGGAAGTTGGGACAAGTTCTTACCATTGGTGGAGTTTTCCTACTAACAATGATTATCAAACAAGTATTGGCATGGCTCCATTCGAGCGTTGTATGGAAGAAAGTGTCGTTCTCGATTATCTTTGGGATGAGGTGGGTGAAGCAACGTTGTTGGGACCGAGAGTTGATGCGTATGACTAAAGAAAAAGATTGAAACGATCCGAAGCGTATAAAAACCTCACAAGATCGACAAAAAAGAGTTATCTTGATCTTCATCGAAAGGGCGTGGAATTGATATTGGAGATCATGTGTTGTTATGTGTTGCTCCATGGAAAGGAGTTACGAGATTTGGAAAGAGAGAAAAGCTCGATCCTCGATTCATTGGCCCATTTTAATCCTCGATCGAGTAGGAAGCGTGGCTATAGACTTTCTTTTTCTGCGCAAGTATGTCTCGTGTTCATAACGTTTTCATATATCCATATTACGTAAATATGTGAAAGACCCAACCACATTATTGAGTTAGAACCCGGATGAAATAGCGGAAGATTTAACGTATGAAGAGGTTCTGTTCAAATCTTGGATAAGAAGGAACATATTCTACGCTCGAGTTATACCTCAAGTCGAAGTTTTGTGGAGAAACCACGATGTTGAGGAAATGACACAGGAGTTAGAATCTGAAATGAAATCAAGGTATCCTTACCTCTTGACATACCGGTATCGTGTACCCTAATTTGAGGCGAAATTTCATAAGAATGGGAGGTTGTAAGACCCCAACTTTTATTTAATAAAGATGATTTTCTATAAATATCATTTTAAATATTATGGAATGAATTTGATATAATGTTATAGTTGTGGGTAATATTTATAAATTTTGCAAAATACATGAGTTGTTATATAATATTAGATTGGTGGGGAATATTCGTTTTAACGAGGAAATATTAAATGCAATGACACAATCATTAGTGGACCCCTGGCGGAATTATTATCGGATTGAAAAAGTGACAAAAATATTTTATATGAAATAACGGCGGAAGTTTTACCGTTAAGCTGTTGAAACACCGGTGTTAAAAAAATGCGATGTCTGGCGTGGTTGCATAGTAGCACCACGATATTGATTATTGATGCTTACGTGAGAAGTCACTCGGTTTTGTTCAATTATTGCTTGATAATTGTTGCATAGTATCTCGCGTTATTTGATTCAATTATTGTCGATATTTTATATATTATTAAATCAATAATTGAGATAACAAAGTTATTAATATTATTATTTGCAATATTAACGATGTCTAGAAGTTACGCGAGGAGAGGTTTGGTCACCTTAATTGCGGCGCCATAGGAGAAATCCTTATTGGAAAGCCCCTCTTTCACAGGAATGACACAGTCGATTAATATTGTGAATTATAATAATGATGATAAATGTTGTTAAAAATATTGAGGGATTTTTATTATGAAGTATTTGATGTAAATTTTGCTTATTTTATGGCTCCCATTTACCCATTTTTTCAAAATAATCGGTAGGTACTTATTTAATATATATAAAAAGTGGGGGCCGCATGTAAAGCGGGCCACATGTGGGGCGAAATGTGTGGTGGAGAAATTAGTGAAATGGGAAAGATTCACAGAGTTTTTTTTATAAATGATGGAAGGTAACATATATATTATATATATATATATATATCATCAATATATTATATATATATATATATATATATGATATTTGATTTTAATTAATGGGGAGTTGGGAATTTATACGGGTTTCATCCCGTGAATGTATAAAATATATACATATGATATATATATATATATATATATATATTATATTTTTATTTAAAAAAAGTTTTTATTTTATTAGAATATTTTATTGTATAGTATCCTTCCATTCTTCTATAAATAGAAGCTCATTCCTTCATTATTTCTTACGAATTCACTAAAACTCTAGAAAGAAAACTATCGAGAGAAAGAAGAAAAGAAAGTGTTACTACTACTTCACTACTCCTATATATATCCAGATTCTTCTTTTTTAAGGTAAGGGGTATTATTTCTTTCATATTCATGAAGAGAACTTATGTTATTCCATTCTTTATTATTACATTGGAATAACTTTTGTATCTGTGGACTACCTATACTTGGTGAAATTCTTCTGTTATTCCATTCTTTATTATTATGTTGGAATAACTTTTATCATCTGATCTGCATACATGGTGAAATTCTTACATTATTCCATTCTTTATTATTACATTGGAACATCATATGCGCATGCGTTTCTGCATGACACAGTTTCGTTATTTATTATTACATTGGAACATCACATGCATGGTGCAATTTACTTTGACTGGTTCCGTTATTTATTATTACATTGGAATATCACATGCGGTGCGTTTGGCATGACACAATTCCGTTATTTATTATTATTGGAATAACATATGCATGCGATCTATCGCATGCACGTGATTTCTTTTGTTATTCCATTCTTTATTATACTCGGTTGGTTAAAGTTTTGACTTTTATACTCCATGAAATTAGTGGAATATCCTTGATATTTATGCTTCATCCGATATCTTTTCATGGAAATATTCTTTCTCGAGCATTCTTGAGTTTTACTCCAAAAGCGATGTCGTGTTGACAATTTGGGCGTTATTGGTTCTGGATAAATTAATTCTTGAACTTGTTTTATTGAATTCTTATATCATTGTCATCATCCTCATATTTATATTATATTGAAAGTTATATGTGGCTTTTGGTGCATAGATGGACTTGGTATGATTATGACGAGGATTATTCGGTATAATCATGGCCAGTAATGTTACAAATGATGTGGTAAAAGTCCTCATTGGCCCGTAGTACATTGATGGATGAGTTGTTGGCATGATCATGACCATTGATGAATACACGAATATCCTTGGCCCGTAGTGCATGGATAATTTGTGGTTGTGATACTAATGAATATCCTTGGCCGTAGTGCAGGGATGATGTGGTTTATTTATTAAGCTGAGTCTCAGCGATAAAAGTGATAAAAAAAACCTTTTTAAAGCATAAAAGATAGTATATTTTATTCTCTACTTGACTCTTTTAATGGATTGCTTATTTCGCTGCAGTTAAACTTGATGTCTATTGTATTTTATCAGTTTAACATTGTTGAAGGCTAATGATAATTTATTCTGCATTATCTTAATCATAATATTATTTTCTTCGGGCTAGTTGAGTCACCCTTTTACTTTCATTTTCTTTCTTGAAATGAGAGCTAGTTGAACTTGATCACCCTCAATTACGTCTAAATTGTCAACATGATACTGCTTTGTGGAGTAAAATTCAAGAATGCTCAAAAGAATATTTTCATGAAAAGATACTGGATGAAGAGCAAATATCCAGGATATTCTACTAATTAATTGCTCATTTATTCGATTAATTACCCGATTGGTCAATATAATTTCCAGACATCAATTATTATCGAAATAAATGTCGGTTTCCACTAACAATAATAATCCCAACACAATGGAACTATCAATTTCATCTTTAATTAACACGAACTTATTCATCATTAATATTATAACTCACAATATTTAACAACCAGATCGTTCCCAGGAAAGAGGGGGTTTTTCGATAAGGATTTCTCCTTATTGGCACACAATTAGGTGACCAAACCTCTCCTCGATGTAAACCTCTGACATTATCAATATTGCAAATAATAATATGAATAACTTGTCGTCTCAATTATTGATTTAATAATATAACATATTATGCGAGATGATATTGTGACAATAATTGAATCAATAATTTGAGAGATATAATCAAAGAATTCTTGTAGCAATAATTGAGTATAATCGGTGACTTCTTACGTAAGCATCAATAATCAATATCGTGTTGCTACTATGCAACCACGCCATATTCGTATTTTTTTACTACCGGTAGTTCAACAGTTTTAACGGTAACACTTTCGTCGTTATTTTTAATAAAAGATAAATCATGCGTTTTCTAAATCTGACAATACTTTAGATTGAAGTTGACCCGATGATTATCTTGCGTCGAATCGAATATTCTCTATGAAAACGAATATTCCCCGACACAACGAATAACAACTTGCTTACTTTGCAAAATTTTTAAATATTACCCACAATTATAACATTATATCAAATCCACACCATAATATTCAAAAAAAATATTTCGCGAAATTTAAAAGTTTGGGGTCTCACAACAGCTGACCCCGATAGGGTGGGCTGGTCCAAAGTGAGCTAAGGGAGGCCGGGCGGGGCGAGGGGTAGCCGTGACCATAAATGCATAGAGCCAACACCAACACATATGACATATCTGGTTCTTCACTTCTTCTTCTCCGACTGCAACAAACACATATCTGTTTTAACTTCTGTTTTTTTAAATAACATGAAACGACGTCGTTTCATTAAAAAATTTAAAAAATAATTTTTTTTTAGGTTTTCACTCCTCACCGCCTCTCCTCTTCAGTTGCTCTCCTCTTTTGATTTGCTCTCATGGCTCCGCCTCTCCCAATCTCCTCCGATGCTCTTGCCGTCTTCTTGGGTTGCCTCTCTAGAGTGCCACCACTACTCCGCCCCACCGCCGCCTCGCCACTTGAGTAAATGCCCTCCCACGCCTCCACTACTTTGGACTTTGGTAAGTAATTTAACTAATTTTTAATTTTAAGTTAGCCTAAATGTCTTTTAAATTTAGTAATTTTAATTTGCTAATTTTCATTTATTTTTTAGACCATAAGAATCAAATTACCAAATTATCGAAATGATAGTTTACGTAATGGCTAAATTGCTAAACTGTTCTTGCTAAAATTTTATTTGTCAAAATGATAGTTGCTTTGGACACGGAATTTTTTTCCTTGGAAGCATAAAGCATTGCAGTTTAATAGAACTATAGAAGCTGCTAAATTAGTTTGTTTAATGCTAAAATAACCCACGAATATATCAGGGAGAGTGTTTAAATTCTTGGTTTTAATTATTTTTTTATATTTTACTTGTTTCAAGGGTCAAGCAAGCTTCAAGTTTGAGTTAGATATATTTTTTTTTATTTGTCAAAAGATGTAATGAAAAAGTAAGCACTCGTACAACCGAAAGAAGCTCTTCAAGCATCAATAAATAATTTTTTTTTATTGATATATTTTGCCCCCCCCCCTTAAAATATATTCTGGTTCCGCCACTTATTGAGCTGAATAGCTAAGTCAAATTTTTTTGACTGAATGACTTAATAAGCAGCTGAATAAAATAAAAAAAAATTAAAAATTAAAAATATTAACTAATATATTAAGTAATATTAAATAAATTTACAACAACTTTAAATTTTTTTTCAAAGGGCAAAAATAATAAAATTATGTTATTAAGATGTTTCAAACATATTAATTATCAAACAATTTTTTTCATTTAGATTCTGATTCATTCAGTTTTTATCGAATACTCTCTTAATTACTAGCATCCGGTGGTGGCATGCATCTACGCACGGCATGTGTTGCGTGTGTAAATTATGTGGGGTAAAATAAGAATTTTATAAAATTTGAAGATTAAATAAAAAAATAAAAAAATATAATATAAAAAGAAAAATAGTAATATAATTAAAACTATAGGGGTAAAAGAAGAAAAATAAAAAGTATGACACAAATTTACCAAATCTCTTATAGAGATAAATATGAGATTAAGGTGAATTAATTTTTGGGCTTGGTGAGCAAGGAAGACAAAGAAGTCAAACAGGAAAATATGGTCTGCATATTGAAAAGGTGAAATAAAAAATAACATGTGAATTATATTTGTTGAGCTTGCTGACCAAGGAAAGACGTGTGTATTTGTGAGACTGAAAGTAACACAATTTCACAAGAATTGGTTTTCTGTTCTAGTCAAGCATGGTGGCTTTGATTCCATTTGTATTCATCTTTGTTCCAAAAATAAGTTTGATAATTCGTTCATAGTACGAATAAATTTTAAAAATAATATATCATACATATTTTTAAAATAACATATTTAAATAAATATTTATAATAATAATAATGCATGCCTCTTTATTTAATAGGATATCATTAATATTGACAATTATTTTTATATAATAAGATCATTATTTCTAGAAAATAGTTGGTTCAAGAGATTGTTGATCCATACTAAATTTGCAAAAATTTTGAGTGTAATTTGGTGTATAGTGAGTCATATTTATAATGTAAATGAGATAACTTTAGTAGTTCATGAATTGATAAAACTAAAGGTCAAAATACTAAAATACCCTTGGTAAGTTCAAAAATAAAAATTTTGAATACAATGTAAATTATAATATTAATGTAAAAGATACATTGAATGTTTAATAATAAAATAAAATAAATCTTTGAACTTTGCATGTTTAATGCTAAGATCTAACTATTTAAGAAAACCCTTGAATTAATGAGTTGAGAAAAAAAAATGAACTATTGAGTTGAAAAAAATAATTAAATTATTGAGTCGACTCGAGGCCAACAAAAATAACTCATTTTTATCTTGTTACATTTTTGTATTGATGTGATAAAGAGTTTTATTTATAAAATTTGTAAATATTAAGAACCTATTTTGTTACATAAATATATTTTAAAATAGTAAGTGGTTTATTTTAATAGTGTTATATGATAATGTAATTATCATGATTAACTTAAGATAAGACATGGTGTGATCAATTAAGAATAGTGGAAGAGCAGCTCTACTTCTACTTCTGCCTTGAGGGTGAGCCCTTATACTATTATCACTAATTATGTAGCTTGTTGGAGAATGATGTGCTTTTTAAATTTGATGAGTGTTTTTGACTGCCCTTGAGCAGCTAAAGAAGAACTGACAACAATACCCGTAATTGTGGCACCTGACTGGTCTATGCCTTTTGAATTGATGTGTGATGTTAGCGATTACGCGGTTGGTGCAGTTTTGGGGCAACACAAAGACTAAATTTTTCATGCAATCTATTATGCTAGCAAAGCACTAACTGACGCTCAGCTGAATTACACAACTACCGAGAAGGAGCTACTTGCAGTCGTGTATGCGTTTGACAAGTTTTGCTCATACCTAAATTGGGACTAAAGTGGTGGTTTTCACAAATCATTCTTGCGACGCCCCCAAAATAGGTATACATCACCCATTCTGAGTCACCAAATACATGGTACAGAAACAACTACAACTTTTATTATTACAATTATCGTGCAAAATACAACAACACACAGGCTGTGAGTTTAAATATAAATATTGTCTTCTAAACAATATCAACACTCAAATAAGTCCTCATTACATTTATTGATACACTATTTTACAAAAATAGTGAGGACTGCTAAAACAACTATCTAGGACCATCACTCTTTACCCCGACTGGTTACTACTATATTCTCACCTCCTGAGAAGAAAAATGGAACAAAAAGGAAAAGGGTGAGCTCAACTAGCCTAGTAAAGAATATTATGACTAAGATAAAGAACAACAATTTATCGTTAGCCTTCAATAAATAAGATAAAATATAATGGACAACCATTTTTAGATCAATATTCGCAGCGGAAATAATAATTCATTAGAAGAGTTAAGTAGAGAATGAAATCTACTATCATCTATGAATTTAATAGTCCATCATCAATATTTTATCCCTGTAACATCAATCAATATGCATCTTGCATCAAATATTCATCTTCGCACCACGGGCCAAAGATATTCATTTGTATCACAAGTTGGTCATGTTCATCTCAACACATGTTCATCTTTGCACTACGGGCAAAAGATATTCATCAGGTAATCATTCATCTTTGCACTACAGGCCAAAGATATTCATCAAGTATCACCATTAAAGACTGAGAATGATGAAAAACATTTTAGAGAACGAATCCAGTGAGACAAAAGGACAAGATTAGAGATTCGTACTTTAGATAATTCAAGTTTAAAAATACTCCATAATGGAGTAAAATTCAAGAATGAAGATCAAAACATGGATTCAATTTCAAGAATAAGGGTCACAACGGATAACTTGGAATAATTTTTTTTCTTTTCTTTTGTGAACAAGACTGCAATGAAAGATTGCTGAACAAAGCGAATCGTGAATAAAGACCTGAAAAGATGCAAGTGAAAGAATCGCGTCATGAAAAGTTCCAAATTTGATTAAAAAGTTCAGACCAATATTCCAATGAAATGATATTAGATGAAGCGAAATATCTAATCATTTCTGGAATTATAGAAGCAATACTTACCATAGTAAGTTCAAATTCAAGAATAGGAGATGAAATAATATCACTTACGTAATATGGAGTATAAAAGAAAATAATATTTCTCACGAGTATTGCAATAAAATAATATCCTTTACCTTAGTAGAAACTGGATCAGACTGGAATATCGGATATTATTCTGAGAAAATCTTGCAGAAAAACTACGCTCAAAGTATTCTTGTACTCAAAAGAAATACTCACTGTAAGACCCCAACTTATTATTAATGAAATTGAATTTCCTCTATTTATTATTTTGAAATAGTAAGGGTTGATTTGATTAATGTGGTTAGTTATGGGTAAAATGCGCAAATATTTCAAATAAGCAAGTGGTTATAAAATATTCATTGTTGTCGGGGAATATTAGTTTGGTCGTGGAATATTCTTAGTGTCAGGGAATATTCGTACGACGGCGCAGCCTTGTGTGGGCCCCATAACGGAAAATGATTGGGTGAAGGAAAACGACAAATATAAGTTGTTTATAAATAACGGCGTAGTTGTTACCGTTAATACTGTTGGAATACCCGGTGGTTAAAACACAGTAGCACCCGGTATTGCACCAATTATTGATTCTTACGTAAGAAGGCACTACTCAATAATTACTGTTCAATATTATATTTTATTGATTCAATAATTGTTACGTTGATATTTATATTATTGTTGTTTTAATAATTGTCACTGCACAGTATTTTCATTATCAGATTAATAATTCATATTATTTGAATAATATTATTAGATAGCATTATTGGCAATGTCTAGAAAGTTCTGTCTAAGGAGAGGTTTGGTCACCTAATTGCACGCCAGTAAGGAGAAATCCTTATTGGAAAGCTCCATCTTTCCTGGGAACTGCCTAGTTGTCAGTATTGCGATTCTGTAATATTATTTGTGAATAATTAATTATTGATTTATATGATAAGGAAAATATTGATTTTATGTGGATAAAAATTTAAATATTGATCTAAATATTCATTAGATGGAGAAAAATTTTAATGTGACAATTGTTGAAAATTGATATTTTATCTTTTCTGATAAAATAATTCATTTAAATATATTATATAATAATGGTGATATTTTTACAATGAATGTGTGATATATGAATAAATGAGGAGGAAGAGTATTTTTGTTACAAAAATTGTTTAAAACATGTTAAACATGTTTGTGGACCCCATTTCTTGACGGAAATTTGATTATAGCCTGTAAAATCGTCCGTTTGTGGATTTCGGTCAATTTCTGTTTGGAATTTGGAAAAACTTTCTTCTGCAAAGTTGTAGAGAATGGAATTTCATATGGAAAGGACATAAGGTTCGAATTTTTCTGATAAAGGGCTATTTATTATGAATTATTGAAGCTCCGAAGTTCCAGAATAATTGATTTTTGAAAGTTTTAATTATATTTTTTAAGAAAAAGGTTTTTGATGAGTTGGGTGGGTCTCACATGTGATTTAAATGAGCTGAAATCAGATTTCAAAGGTGGGCGTGACAAATTTATGAATATAATAATATTTTATTAAATTTTCTGCTTTGGTATTCTAAGCATTTTCCTATAAATAGGGTGCTTAGGTTAGAATTGAAAATCACACCAGAAACTAAAGTTTTCTCTCTCTATATTATCGAGCATATTCTTGTGAGTATTTTGATACCTTGAGCGTTGTTATACGGTGCAAGTTCCTTCAGCGTTATATCTAATATTCCAGCCAAAAGCACTATTCTTTTTGAGGTAAGGGATATTTTTTTTTATAAATGATATTATTTCCTTCAATATCATTATGATGGAATATTGGAAAGATTTTTCTTGTGAAATTCTTGTCTTTCAGTGTCGGGGTTACTATTCACTTATACGGCACTATTCACGTATACGACACTATTCACGAATACGGCACTATTCACAAAAAAATTAAATTTTTGGTTTTTGTCCAAGATATCTATTATGGATACTAGCTTTGATTGTATCCATGTTTTGATCATTCTTGAATTTTACTTCATTATGATTATTTATGAAGTATTTTTGAACTCAGATTGTTTAAAGTACGAATCCTTAATATTTATTCTTTTGTTTCACTGGATTCGTTTTCTTTAAAATATTTTTCATCATCCTCAGTCCTAAATGTGTAGTGCAAAGATTAATGATTTTCTTATGAATATCTTTGGCCCGTAGTGCAAAGATGAATAGGTGTTGAGATGAACATAACCAACTGATGAATATCTTTGGCCTGTAGTGCAAAGATGAATATTTGATTCAAGATGAATATTGATTGATATTACAGGGATAAAATATTGATGATGGACTTTTAAATTCATAGATTATAGTAGATTTCATTCTCTACGTAACTCATCTATGAATTATTATTTCCGCTGCAAATATTGATCTGAAACTTGTTGTCTATTGTATTTTATCAAATTTTTCCTTGTTGAAGACTAACGATAATTTGTTCTATATTATCTTAGTCATAATATTCTTTACTGGGCTAGTTGAGCTCACCCTTTTCCTTTTTGTTCTATTTTTCTTCTCAGGAGGTGAGAATGTAGCGAGTTCTAGTCGGGGTGTGGAATGATGGTTCTAGAAAGTTATTTTAGTAGTCCTCACCATTTTTGTAAAATAATGTACCAATAATTGTAATGAGAACTTATTTGGGTGTGAATATTGTCTAGATGGCAATATTTGTATTTAAACTCACAGTTTTTATGTTGTATTAATAAAGTTGTAGTTGTTTCTGTACCATGTTATTGACGACTCAAAATGGGTGATGTATACCTATTTTGGGGGCGTCACACTCACAATATTATAGTAACAATGCTTGAGATTTTTGTGGTGTGATTTAGGATGGAGGGTTGCCCTCCTTTTATAGTTAAATTCGGAGGAAGAGGAATCAACTCATGCCTAACTCCTGCTCATTTTTCAATACCTAACATCCTGCCTAACTTTTCAATTTTTCAAATATGTCTAACTTGATTCCTTTTTCTTTTGGCCATACATGAAACAACTTTATAGACAATTCTCCACAATTCACAATGGTTGGGCCCCCCACTAATTGAAAACAAGAGCTTTGTAAACCATTTCCTCACCAACCCACTTAGGAAAACAACGGACACTATACAATTTGCTCATTCCTTCTCTTTAATCACAAGCATACATATATATATATATATATATATATATATATATATATATATACACGGAGAGGCTCTAAAGCAAACCTTAAAAAGCGAACCAAAGACGAACCGTCGTCTTTGGTTCTATATGACAGTTTGGCTCAATTCGTCAAAAGAATATATGGCTATGTCGACGGATCGAATCGTCATGTATAGACACCAAAGACGACGGTTTGTCTTTGGTTCGCTCTTTAAGGTTCGCTTTAGAGCCGGACCGTATATATATATATATATATATATATATATATATATAATAACAATAATATTATTATTTAAACAATTATAAAATATTCTAATAATATTTTGAATGAATATTCTATCGGGGAAATAATTGTAATTCCACAAAAATTATGTCAAACTTTAAACAATTATTTCATGCTAAAATTCCTTCATTTACAACCACCTAAAATATATCCATCATTTATATCCACATAAAATAAATATTCCCTTATCATATAAATCAATAAATAATTATTCACAAATAATATTATAGAATCACAATAATGACAACCAAAGTTCTCGTGAAAGAGGGGCTTTCGATAAGGATTTCTCCTCATCTTGGCGCAATTGATTAGGTGACCAAACCTCTCGATGTAACTTTTTAGACATTGCCAATAATGCTATCTAATAATATTATTCAAATAATATGAATTATTGATTTGATAATGGGAAATATTGTCTTGGTGACAATTATTAAAATAACAATAATATAAAATATCAACGCAAAGAAATTATTGAAACAATAAAATAAAATATTGAATAAAGAAATTATCGTAAATAATTATTGAGTAGTGCCTTCTAACGTAAGAATTAATAATTCAACAATCTTGTAATAATACCGTAAATCTTTGTGCGAACCACGCCAGTTATTGTATTTTAACCACCAAATAACCCAACAAAGGTGTTAATTCGTAACAATTACGTCGTTATTTATAAACATTCATTTTTTTTTCTTTCTTCATCCTACAGCTTATTACATTATGGGGCCCACAAATGATCATTGCCACCGCATTTGGATATTCCCCGAAAAAAAAGAATATTCCACGACCAAACGAATATTCCCCGACAACAATGATTATTTTATAACCACTTGTTTATTTTGTAAAATTTGCACATTTCACTCATAACCAGAGCATTATATCAAATTAATTCCTTATTATTTCAAGATAATAAATAGAGAAAATTAAATTTTATTCATAATAAGATGGGGTCTTACAATTCTGCTATACGATACTTAGTTTCGAAGAAAGATACAAAACCAAGATTAATTAGATGGGTACTTTTTCAAAAATTTAACTTGGAAATCAGGGATAGAAAGGGTACAGAAAATTAGGTCACTGTCCATCTTTAGAGATTAGAAAATTCGGAGAAAGATAAGGAAGAAAAATTGGTGATCAATGAGTTATTTCTAGATGAGCAGTTGTTCGTTGTTAACAAAGAAGTTCCGTGGTATGCAGACTATGTCAATTATCTAGTGAGTAATGTTTTCCCTCCGGACTTGACACGCTTACAAAGGAAAATGTTTCTACATGATGTAAGAAGGTAAATGTGGGATGAGTTGTTTCTGTTCAAGCAATGTGCAGATCGGATGATACGACGGTGTGTTCCGCAAAGTGAAACCGAAAGCATCTTACATCATTGTCATGATTCATTGTATGGAGGGCATTATGGGAGTGATAAGACAACCGCTAAGGTATTACAAGCAGGATTTACTGACCCATGTTATTCAAAGATGGACATCAGTTCGTGCAAAAGTGTGACAGATGTCAAAGGGTGGGTAATATTTCTAAGCGCAATGAAATGCCTGTAAACACGATATTGGAAGTTGAAGTCTTTGATGTTTGGGGAATTAATTTTATGTGGCCGTTTTCGTCGTCTTTCAGCAACATGTATATTCTTTTGGCAGTGGAATATGTTTCCAAATGGGTTGAGGCAGTTGCTTTACCGACAAATGATGCTAAGGTGGTTTTGAAATTTCTTTAGAAAAACACTTTCACAAGGTTCGGCACGCCAAGGGCAATCATTAGCGATGAGGGGAGCCATTTTTGCAACAAATACTTTGCAGCTCTCCTAGCTAAATATGGGATCACACATAGAATTGCCACAACATATCACCCTCAGACTAATGGTCAAGCTGAGGTGTCTAATAGAGAAGTGAAGAGGATCTTGGAGAAAATTGTGAATCCAACTCAAAAATATTGGTCAATAAAGCTGGATGACGCTCTATGGGCGTATCGAACTGAATACAAGACACCAGGTTGAGATGATATGTGATGCTAACGACTATGCGGTTTATGTAGTTTTGGGGCAACGCATGGACAAAATTTTTCATGCAATCTATTATGCTAGCAAAACACTGAATGACACTCAGCTGAATTACACGACTATCGAGAAGGAGCTACTTTCAGTCGTGTATACATTTGAGAAGTTTTGCTCATACCTAATTGGGACTAAAGTGGTGGTTTTCACGGATCATTTTACTATATGGTACCTATTTTCAAAGAAAGATGCAAAACCAAGACTGATTAATTAGATGGGTACTTCTTCTTCAGAAATTTAACTTGGAAATTAGGGATATGAAGGGTACAGAAAATCAAGTGGCTGACCATCTTTCGAGATTAGAAAATTCGGAGAAAGACAAGGAAGATAAATTGGTGATCAATGAGTTCTTTCCAGATGAGCAGTTGTTCGTTGTTAACAAAAAAGTTCTGTGGTATGCAGACTATGTCAATTATTTAGTGAGTAATGTTTTCCCTCCGACCCATCATTTGCGATCCCAAATTAATCCCAAATTGAGGCTACCAACACACATCATTCCAACATCAAGCAAGGTATTAAGCATAAATTTGTTATTTTGGCTCTTACACAGTGAAATAATTATATTTGGCTTGCATTATGAGTATTCACTTACTATTGAATTTGGATATAAAGTAATGTGTTGGGCTAATTGAGTTTGTGTTGGCTCAATTAGATTTGTCTTGTTTGATCATTGCTAAAAAAATTTATAAGCTCCTAACATTTGGTCTTACACTAAGTTTGGGGGAGGAAACTGTATAGAGTAATCAGTTAGTGCACTAGGTGTTCGATAGACTATCGCAGAGAAAAATCAACTTGATTGAACAGTCTGTTGACAAATTGATACATATAGTTGGCATATTAAGGGTTAGCCAGTGTTCTACCACATATTGATAGTTGTACCTAAGCTTTGGTTAGTACAAGCACATGGCACCGAAAAGACACAGGGGAAAGGGTTCTTCGATACCAAAATGGGCTTTTGACAGAAGAAAATTTGTGAGTGTCTACGCAGCAAACAACTTTGACACATATTTAGTGGGTAAAGCTCTAACTCCGAGCGAGGTCTTTGCCCAAATGAATTTGATAGCGAAATGGAACATCAAATTATTGAACAAGGGTGGGACACATTCACGGATCAGCCAAAATCGCCAGTGGTAGCCATCGTATGGTTTGGGGAATGATGGTATCATTCAGCGCCTCCACAATCAATGAATATTATAACATAAGGGCACCGATAGTTTGTGAATATTCCCAATATCTAAAGAACGAGCCGGATTATGAGAAAATTATGAAGGAGTTATGCAAATCGGGATCGACTTGGGCATCGAAGGGAGCACGGGGTGCTACATTCTTTCACAGCAAGGATTTAAGTAGGTATGGAAAAATTTTATATGCCTTCCTCTGTGCCAATCCCAGCACGTCAGTGATGTTACGAAGGAAAAAGCTCCACTACTGTATGCCATTGTGAAAGACTTCAAGATTAATGTGGGGGCTGCTATACGATTTTCCATTCAACGATGCTTGAGCGGTCCTATACAGGGAGGATTGCCATACATCCCTCATATGTGGTTTGTTCTATCGAGCTGGAGTGAGATGGAGAGCCGTTGAGGCTGTACAACATCTTTTTCTTCTTTTGGATCACCGTTTGATCGAGCGTTACAAGATTTGGGAAGGGGGTGAGTCACATCCACGTAGCGTAAGTTTCATTATTCAGCCTCTATTTGAGGATGAAGAGGAGCAACAATCGGCTGGTATAACAACTACTTCTTCATCACGCACAAACGTAAATTTTAGCAGTCAATTTCGCAATCTGCAAAAACATATTAATGAGAAGGCTAAGTAAGTGGACAGATAGAATATACGATTGGCAGAGAGACAAGGCCATGTGTTTGCTTATCAAGTTAGCTTCAATGAGGCGTTAATTGAGATGTTTTCAAGAATGAACCCCAATGTCGAGCCACTTCCGTTTCTAACCCCACAGCCATTGCCAGTTTATCCCCCGCCAGATTCAGATGAGGAGAAGGAGGTCGAGCTCGACTCTTGACCATTCAGGGAAGTCCTCAACTCTTAAATTCTGTCTATTTATACAATAAGGACATTGTTGATTCTGAGTTTGAGGGTGCATGTTAGATAGTTTGCATGTTTATTTTAGTTATTTTTGCATTATTGGTGATAGTTGCATAGTAGTTTGTGTTTGCATTTTGCATTATAAGTGCATTTTAGGGTATATGTTGCATTTGCATGTAGTTGCATGAATCAAGTATGATAAGGCATCTATTATATATACTAAATCACAGTACATGTCATAATATATTGACATATGTCCTTATAAATATATTGACATTAGTCCTTCTAAACAGCCAACACCTATCCATATAATTAATACTCCTAAATATCCTTTACAAAAATACCCTTCACAACAGTGCCCCTCTAAAATAATATCTGGAATCATATCGTCATGCTCCAGTCAATGCTAGCTTCCCTCGGCTCATAACCTTCGGTCGGCGCAATTGATGGAGTCTTTGGCTCATCCATGCTACGGGGACAAGAGTAGATACTATTACCAGCTGCTAATAATCTTCGATTTCAAATAAATTTGAGCTCACATCACTTGCCATGTCGTCGTCCGTGGCAGCAATGCGCGAAATCGGACTTTCGGGTATCCGAAACCCCTACCGCCGGTCTTCCTCGGCACCGACTTATCTTCCCTTCCCATGGCTGAAAAACCTCCAAGGATTCTCAAGGCGGATCATCAAATGGATTAGCGGACAATTGTGGTACTAGCAGATTGTTCAAAATTGGAAAGGAAAAATCGCCTGAACCATGACTGAGCCTCTGTACGGAACCTGACAGGCGCTCTTGTCGGTGGTGGTTGAACTCGTTTGACAGAAAATAATTCTCATGGGATGATGATGAGCTTAATTGTTGATAATTATTAGGAATTAATTCTGTTTGTACCCTTTGCACTAAGTCAATGATTTTCATTAATTTCGTTTTTGGAGTACAAAGTTGTTGGTGGTGGCTATTGTTCGGAAAATCTTTTTCCAACTATGTTTTTCTTCATTTGTTTAATTATGTTTTTTTGTAAAATTATTGGTTCATTACTGCTATAGATCTGTTGTATTTCATGCTTTTGTTTGATGAAGTAATCAGTTAGTTATGTTGAGTTAGACTTGAGATAAATCTAAACATTGTTTAGATTTATGTCAACTATTATAATATTATCCTTTTTAATTTAATTATGATAAATCTAAATAGTGTTTAGATTTATATCAACTATTATAATATTATCTTTTATAATTTAATTATGATAAATCTAAATGATGTTTAGATTTATATCAACTATTATAATATTATCCTTTGTAATTTAATTATGTTACTATCCTTTTAATTTAATTATGATAAATCTAAATAAAGATTAGATTTATATCAACTATTTTGATATTATCCTTTGTAAATTAATTATATCCTACAAAAATCATTACTTTATGATATTATGGCTATAAATACCAACTCAATACACAACATCTCATGCTACAAACAGTCAACTCCTACTAATTATTAAACATTTATCCCAATATTTAGATGATGACTTGGTACGATTTTGTTGATGACATCAGCCCTGTCAAAGAGACGTGGAAGATTAAAGTCAGGATAACTCGACTCTGGAATATGCCAAGCTTCAACAAATCAGACTACATAAACAGTATCGAGATGGTATTATTGATGAAAAGGTATATATATATATATATATATATATATATATATATATATATATATATATATACAAACACATACATACAAACATCTTAACATTTGCATATTATACTTTTATAGGACACCAAAATACAAGCGAGTATCAAAAGATCTCTTTTTATAAAATTTCAAACATCAGTCAAGGAACAACAAGTCTTTATAATCACCAATTTCGTTGTCAGTTAGAACGATGGTTCTTTCAAAGCTACTCAACATCCATACAAAATTAATTTTATGTATTCCACCTCACTGCGAGAGTTAGATGAGGCTCTCATTTATACATATGGATTTCAATTCACTCCATACGACCAAATACAATCATTTGCAGTTGATGACTCATACTTAGTTGGTATGTTTAACAATAATTAACCCTATAGGTTTTTTCATCCTGAGATTTTTAATTGCTTACATAATTTTGTTGTGTATAACCAGATGTTATTGGACAAGTAACTGCGATGGGGTATGTAAATCGATCAAGACAAGCAATGGTAAATGGTCTTGAGAGAGTTAATATTGAATTAACGATAATGAGTAAATTTTTATACTTGTCTAATACTTCTTTTATTAATAACTATAATAATTTAAATTAATCTTACATTGTATTTTTCTAACAGTCATAATGTGTTGAGTTGCACCTTGTGGGATGACTTTGCAAACCAAATTTGTTCTTTTGCTAAAACAGAAAATCAAAAAAAAACATTATAATTGTTTTACAATTTGCAAAAATCAAGATCTGGAAAGGTACTAATACGTGTTTGTATGAAAAATATCTTTCCAAATATATGTTTATTAACTATGCAACATTTGCCATTACATAGGTACACCGGCTTTGTCCAACTCAAAGTTCGGTTCGAGACTTCTTATAAATGCAGATATCCCTGAAGTTGTTAGTTTTAAAAATAGGTATACTGTTTTCTTCTTTGAACCCATTATTAAAATCTATTACCACTACAAATTAATCTTCCCTTTAACTACAATCACTGTTGTCTATCAGCATTTGTGATGCCAATTCTGGTAAAACTACAATATCTCATTTATCCAGCCAAAGCGCATTATCTATTATAGAAGAATTCCTTCAAATCTGTGATAGGAAAACTCTTGAAGAAATATGGGATGCAACAAAGGTAAAACCGTTTTTAAAACACCTTACTTCTTTCACAACATTAACTAATATTCTGTTGCTTATTTTTTTTTGACACTCCAGGAGTCATCATGTGTGGTACTTACTACTATTCTGTGTATAGAAATTGAATATAATTGGTTTTATAATTCCTACAAAAAATGTCAGAAAAAAGTAAAACCAGATAGCGAAAAATATTGGTGTGATAAATGTTTTGACCATGTTATTTCTGTTACACCGAGTTATTGTGATACAGTATTTTGTTATACGTTATATCTACCTTATGTTCATACTTTGTTCACTCTTTTAATATTATCAAACTTTGAAACGTCCAGTGCATCTTTTGTTCTATTTTATCGTGAGGCCCAACACGTCATAGGAAAGTCAGCTTATGAATTGAGGGAACAATTGATTAAGGTAAAATTAAAATAGAAAAAAAATAGTACATATTTAAAGTATACAGTCTTAACCTTGTGTACATAACTGTTGTTAATTCATGTTTCTTAAATGCGTTAAAGGATGGAGACTCTGATTGTTTTCCGGATGAACTCAATATATTATTACAAAAGAGGTTCCTTTTCAAAATACAGATATCAACTTATAATTTGAAGGCAAATTATGTGACATACACAGTTGCTAGGATGACTAACGATGAAAAAATAAATGAATCCTACACGAGTATATGTGATGAACCTCAGGTAATATCATTTGGTTGATGTTGAATCCTACAATAAATTTGTTTATACATATGAAAAAATAATTAAATCCTACACAAGTGTAATTCTGTTACTACAGTCTATACAGGGTGAGTCAATGCTCGATGTTGTCAACTGTGTCACACCTATAAGCAAAAGGCCTATACATTCAATCAACGATGATGATGTACAAGGATCTTAGTCAACTATGTCAACCAACAAAATGTAAAAGAAGATCAAAATCGAGAAAGATGACAACTTTATTGCTTTAAATTAATTTCATTCATTATCTCATTTTACTAAATAACTTGGTTGTTTTAAATATTAGTAACTTATAAATACATTTAGTATAATCATCTTTGGATTTTTAATTTGGATTAACTCATGGAATTTCCTTATAAATGTTCCGTGTGACATGTATGTGCTTTGAACATTTCAATTTTTCCCCTTTTTGATTATCTGATATGCAATAATGCAATATAGTTTCAGTATTGCCTGCTTATATACATGTATGTGCTTTTGATTAAATGTAGCTTTTTATCTCAACAGACACATATATGGATAATATTTTTTTTTGTTTATCTATGGAATCCCAGTCACCATGTGTTCTGTTATTATGTGGAAAATCATTTGCAGAGAAGGAGTTGGCTAAATCTATGAAAAACAACAATATTCTAAAACTCCCTGAAAATGCCGAAGTTTCAGTGTTTTTGCACTTAGAGAATGAAAAGTCTTTCGACGAGGAATCTTTATGTATAAATTCTTATATGAATTCTCTTTCAACTGAGCGCTTTAGAAGGTTCCTAAGTTGGTCTCCGCGATTGCCTTCTACTCATGATGTAATTTAGAAGTAAGTATACTTCTTTTTTTTTAAATAACATTGATGTTAATTACTAACAAAATGTTGTAACGCCCCCAAAACAAGTATACATCACCCATCTTGAGTCGCCAGATACATGGTACATAAATTCAAATACAAATTAATTATACAACAGTCGTGTAAAAATACGACAAAACATAGCTGAGAGTTTAAACAAGAATATTGTCATCTAAACAATATCCACACTCAATGGTGTCCTCATTACAATTATTATCACATTATTTCATAGAATAGTGAGGACTACTAAAGCCATTTATCCTGGACCATTATTCCATTCTCCGACTCGTCCCAGCTATATTCTCATTTCTTGAAGAGAACAATGAAAGAAAGGGTGAGCTCAACTAGCCCAGTAAGAAATATTATGACTAAGATAATGTAGAATAAATTATCCTTAGCCTTCAAAAGTATAACAACTGATAGAATACAATAGACAACAAGTTTTAGATCAACAACTACAACGAAAATAAGCAATCCATTAGAAGAGTCAAGTAGAACATAAAATCTACTATCTTCTATGATTTAAAAAGTTTTTCATCAACTTTATCGCTGAGACTCAACTTAATAAATAAAATCAAACCATCCCTGCACCACAACCAAGGATATTCATGTAATCATCAATGGTCATGATTATACCGAATAATCCCTGGTCATAATCATACCAACAACTGTCCATCAATGAACTACAGGCCAATGAGGGCTTTTACCACATCATTCGTCACATTACTGTCCATCTATGCACGTAAGCCAAAAATGACTTTAATCACAATATAAGCATGAGGATGATGCCAATGACATAATAATTCAATAAAACAAGTTCAAGGATAAATTTTAAAGATTTATAATTTAATTTATCCAGAAATCAATAACGTCCAAATTGTTAATATGATACTGCTTTGTAGAGTAAAATTCAAGAATAATATTCATGTACAAAAAATAATTTGGACAGAAAAGAAATATATTTTTTGGGTGAATAGTACCCCGTGAATAGTACGTCGAGAATAGTATCCCGACACGAAAAGTGTCCTGAATACCCGAGTGAATGATACTAGAGTGAATAGTAATCGGGTGAATAGTAACCCATGAATAGTAACTTGTGAATAGTACTTCAGCACAAAAAGTATCCCGAATATCCGAGTGAATAATACTAGAGTGAATAGTATCCGGGTAAATAGTAACCCATGAATACTAACTCGTAAAAGAAAAATACCAAAGAAAATGATATTCCATGACGAGTACAAAAGAAATGATATCTCATACGAGTATAATAGAATATACGAAATTGCAAATGGATTTTCACCCGCCATGCAGTAATCCACGTAGACAGATCATTTCCATAATTTAATAAAGAATGAATACAAATGATCATTCACTATACATGCGATAATCCAAATAGAAAGGTTATTCCAACAGAATAATAAAGAATGGAATAACAAAAGAATTCACCATGCATGCAATAGACCGCACAGACATTTATTTCTAATAGAATAATAAAGAATGGAACCAGATCATGCGTAATCCGCACAGACAGGATATTCCAACAGAATAATAAAGAATGGAATAACAACATAATTCAACAGGCATGCGATAGATCGCACAGACAAGTTATTCTAACAGAATAATAAAGAATGGAATAATAGAAGAATTTCACCATGTATGCGGTACTTCGCACAGATAGGTTATTCCAACATAATAATAAAGAATGGAATAACAACCCTTATGAGTATTGAAAGAAAATAACTCTCTTCATGAATACGAAAGAATAATACCCCTTACCTTAGAAGAAAATCGGATACTCGGAATAGTGAGGTAGCGAGACTCTTCTTCTTTCTCTCTATAATTTCTCTCTATAATAATTGCTCTATAGCTTTAGTGAATTGGTGAGAAATGAAGGAAGAATGAGCTTCTATTTATAGAAAAATATAGTTTCGATAATTGCACGTTTTGGGGCTTGAAATATTAAAGTATAATACCTTCCTCTTTTTCTTCATTTTTAATTTAGTCCTGCAAGTATTATCAAACCTGCACCACCTCCCCTAATAGTAAATCATGTGAATCAATAGTTTTAGACATGTGAAAATATGAATTACAGTATAGTACCTCCATCTATACCTCCATTTTTAACTTAGTCATGCAAGTATTATCAATCTTGCACCAACTCCCCTAATATTAAATGAATGTGAATCAATAGTACACACATGTGAACAAATAGTTATAATCATGTGAATTAATAGCAATTAGTTGCTCATTTATCCGTTTAATTACCCGATTGGTCAATATAACCTCCAGACATCAATTATTATCGAAATAAATTTCAATTTTTACTAACACTAATAATTCCAACACAATGGAACTATCAATTTCATCTTTAATCAACACAAACTTATTCATCATTAATATTATAATTCACAATATTTAACAACCGTGTCGCTCCCGTGAAAGAGGGGGCTTTCGATAAGGATTTCTCCTTATCAAGCGCAAATTAGGTGACCAAACCTCTCCTCGATGTAACTTCTAGACATTGTCAATATTGCAAATAATAATATGAATAACTTTGTCGCCTCAATTATTGATTTAATAATATATCATATTATGCAGATGATCTTTGTGACAATAATTGAATCAATAATATGAGAGATATGATGCAAAGAATTATCGTAGCAATAATTGAGTATAACGAAAGTGACTTCTTACGTAATCATCAATAATCAATACCGTGTGCTATTATGCAACCACACGACATCTCGTAATTTTACTACCGAGTAGTTCAATAGTTTTAACGGTAACACTTTCGCCGTTATTTTTATAAAAGATAATTCTGCGTTTTCTTACTACGATATACTTCCGCTGGGGTCCACTAATGATTGTGCCATCGCATTTGATATTCCATCTAAAAAGATATTCCCCAACAAAAAGAATATTATATAACAACTTGTTTACTTTGTAAAATTTATAAATATTACCCACAACTATAACATTATATCAAATCCACACCATAATATTAAAAAAAATATTTCGAGAAATTTAAATCTTTATTCATAAAATTTGGGGTCTCACAATCTCCCCTCCTTATGAAATTTCGCCATCGAAGTTTACATAAGTACCTGGTATGCCGAAAAGGTGAGGATACCTTGACTTCATTTCAGATTCTAACTCTTGAGGTATAACCTTTGAGTGTCGAATATAATCCTTCTTATCCAAGATTTTAACACGTATCTCCTCATACGTTAAATCTTCTGCTATCTCGTCTAGTTCTAATTTAATAACGTGGTTCGGGTCATCCACATATTTACGTAACATCAATACGTGAAAAACGTTATGAACACACGACATACTTGGCGGTAAAATGAGTCTATAGGCCACAGTTCCTACTCGATCAAGTATTTCAAATGGGCCAATTAAATAGAGGGTTGAGATTTCCTCTATTCATCGACTCTTGCTTCTAGAATAACGCCTTCTTGAGCCTTCTTCTTCATATTCATCAGCTCCAGGTGTGTAGCTTAAGCGGCTTTAACTTTATCGATTAAAGTCGATTCTAATAGTATATTCGATATCACCACGTGGGTCCTTAGAGTCTTTAACTCTATCTTTATAATTTGTAAGTTATACGAAATGGGTTTTTTTTGTTAACAACATCGCACTCCTAAACGCATACGATCTTTTACTCAACGCGTCAGCTACCACGTTCTCTCTTCCACGATAATATTGAATGGTATAGTCGTAATCTTCAATAGCTCGAGCCAATGTCTTTAGCGCATTATACGTTCGTTTTGGTTGAAGAAATATTTAAGGGTTTTGTACTAGGGTCAATACAAAATTCAATTTCACGCTATAGGGGTAGGCTAAGAAGTCTTCAAGAATACGTCAGGAAATTTATTAATAATAGAAATATCATTCAAAATTGTGATTCTCATCCAAGACTTGGATAACACGTCACATTGATACCTATCAACTTGCCATCGTCATTCACAACGTTGCCTACAGAAAATCTGACTTCGGTGCATTCCACACAAGGAAGTCACCAGTGAAAGGCTCGGGGCTCTTTACTTATGGCTTGATATGACAATGATTGACTTTTTGTTGTTTGGTTGCTTGAATTCGCATAACAGGTTGGTTAGGAATATGAAAGCTAACAACCTTACCAAAAGCTTGATGAGTAGTTAACCAATCGATTCCTAAAATCACATCAAAGGCAAGTATTTTCAAAGAGATAAGATCGACAGGTAACGTAAAAGTGTCAATTTGAATCAAATAAGATTTATAAACAGTAGAGATAACGAAGGTTTGTACTAACGAAGGTTCAACCGATAATTCAAAGTCTAATCTCTCCAGAGTCAATTTTAAACGTTGAGCGCAAGCAAGGGAGATAAAAGAATGGGTAGAATCGGTATCTAATAAGGTATAGACTTCGCAAGAATTTATAATTAACTAACCCGTGCTAACTTCGTTCGGGTTACTCACTTTTTGAGAAGTCACGAAAAATGCTCTCCCTGAAATCACCGACTTTGTTTTGTTCGTATCCGCCTTTGGTGCCACCGTCCCAGCTGGACTTGATTTTGCTACAGGACAAAATCGAGCTATGTGACCGTCTTTTCCATAACTAAAACATACCTTGGAAGGTCATGAATAGCTTGGACTTATGTGTCCCTCCTCTCGCATCTATAAGCATCTAACCGGTGGTTCTCTCCTCCCCTAGAATTTGTTGCTGGTGTTGGTGCTGCTACCAACGTCTTCCCATCATCGTTAAATCTTCTCTTCTTGAATTTTCTACTTCTATTATCTTGGCCATGATTACCACCGAAGTGGTTACCATTCTTGGCATGATAATTTCCACCATGATGGTTATCATTGTTCCGATGGTCGTTGCCACCGGTACGATAATTATCATGTTGTTGGTCGTTGCCTTTTGGTTGTGTTGACTCATTATCGCACTCAAATAACTGAGCCCTATTCACTAAATCAAAATATAAACAAAGTTTAAGAGAAATGAGGTATTGACGTATATCGGGTTTTAAACCTCTTAGAAACATTCGCGTCATTCGCTCCTCATTATCTACCAAATGGGATGCAAACTGGGATAACTCCGCAAATTTAGCCTCGTATTATACACCTGGCCATATTGTTTTGCTCCAACTTGATGAATTCCACCTCCTTCATGTGACGAATACTTTCGGGAAAGTACTTGTCGTTGAACAACTCTTGGAACTTCTCCTAAGACATCTTGAGTGCGTCAGGCTGGGTACGTTTTACTGATTTCCACCAGTAATCCGCCTCTTCTCGCAACATGAAGGTGGCAAAGGGAACCTTTTGCTCCTCGGAGCATCCCAAGACATCAAATATCTTGGTGATCTGCTTTAACCATATCTCCGCCTTAAGTGATTCTGGCTCTGCCAAAAACTCCGATGGTCCCAGCTCCTTGAACTGTTTAGCGGTGACCGACCGTGGGTTGCCATTGTTTCCACCTATATTTTGAATAAGAGTCTCTCTCACCTGATGTTGCATGAATTGCATAAAGCCTCTGAACATCTCATCATTCATCATTTAATCGGTGTTGTTATTTACCTGGGGATTATTGTCTTCCTGTTGCACATTATACTGGGTATTGATCGTTGGCGACTCAACGGTCTCATGTGCTTCATTGCTGATCTCAACATTTTCAGATGCCATTTTCAAACACTGTCACAAAATAAGGGTTAATTAACATATCACATATTATCCCTATACTCTGACCGACCAATTAAATACCAAATAAACTTAGGTAGGTCATACTAGCAAAGGAATTCCCCGTCTCTCCCCTCCTAGTTCTTGTTTCACATCCCAGCCAGGGATCATATCCCTAAGCTTTGATACCAACTGTGACGCCCCCAAAATAGGTATACATCACCCATCTTGAGTCGCCAGATACATGGTACATAAATTCAAATACAACTTAATTATACAATAGTCGTGTAAAAATACGACAAAACATAGCTGAGAGTTTAAACAAGAATATTGTCATCTAGACAATATCCACACTCAATGGTGTCCTCGTTACAATTATTATCACATTATTTAGTAGAATAGTGAAGACTACTAAAGCCATTTATCCTGGACCATTACTCCATTCCCTGACTCGTCCCAGCTATATTCTCATTTCTTGAAGAGAACAATGAAAGAAAGGGTGAGCTCAACTAGCCTAGTAAGAAATATTATGACTAAGATAATGCAGAATAAATTATCCTTAGCCTTCAACAGTATAACAACTGATAGAATACAATAGACAACAAGTTTTAGATCAACAACTGCAGCGAAAATAAGCAATCCATTAGAAGAGTCAAATAGAGCATAAAATCTACTATCTTCTATGATTTAAAAAGTTTTTCATCAACTTTATCGCTGAGACTCAGCTTAATAAATAAAATCAAATCATCCATGCACCACGGCCAAGGATATTCATGTAATCATCAATGGTCATGATTATACCACATAATCCCTGGTCATAATCATACCAACAACTGTCCATCATTGAACTACAAGCCAATGAGGACTTTTACCACATCATTCGTCGCATTACGATCATGATTATACCGAATAATCCCTGGTCATAATCATACCAAGTTCATCTATGCACGTAAGCCAAAGATGACTTTAATCACAATATAAGCATGAGGATGATGACAATGGCATAATAATTCAATAAAACAAGTTCAAGGATAAATTTTAAAGATTTATAATTTAATTTATCCAGAAATCAATAACGTCCAAATTGTCAACATGATACTGCTTTGTAGAGTAAAATTCAAGATTAATATTCATGTAACAAAAATAATTTGAACAGAAAAGAAAATATATTTTTCGGGTTAATAGTACCCCGTGAATAGTACTTCAGGAATAGTACCTTGTGAATAGTACCTCAACACGAAAAGTGTCCCGAATACCCGAGTGAATGATACTAGAGTGAATAGTACTCGGGTGAATAGTAACCCGTGAATAGTAACTCGTGAATAGTACTTCGGCACGAAAAGTACCCCGAATACCCGAGTGAATAATACTAGAGTGAATAGTAACCGGATGAATAGTAACCCATAAATAGTAACTCGTAAAAGAAAAATACCGAAGAAAATGATATTCCATGACGAGTACAAAAGAAATGATATCTCATACGAGTATAATAAAATATACGAAACTGCAAATGGATTTTCACCCGCCATCCGGTAATCCACATAGATAGATCATTTCCACAATTTAATAAAGAATGAATACAAAGGATCATTCACCATGCATGCGGTAATCCACATAGACAGGTTATTCCAACAAAATAATAAAGAATGGAATAATAAAGAATTCACCATGCATACGATAGATCGCATGCATGTGTTATTCCCAATGTAATAATAAAGAATGGAACCAGTCACATGCGTAATCCGCATGCATAAAGATATTCCAATAGAATAATAAAGAATGGAACCAAAGTTATGCATAATCCGCATGACGTGATATTCCAACGTAATAATAAAGCATAGAATAACAACCTAATTCACCAGCATGCGATAGACCACACGCATGAAAAGTTATTCCAATGTAATAATAAAGAATGGAATAATGTAAGAATTCACCGTGAATGCGATAGATCCACATGCATGTGTTATTCCAACAAAATAATAAAGAATGGAATAATGTAAGAATTTTACCATGTATGCGGTATCAAGATGTATGACAAAAGTTATTCCAACATAATAATAAAGAATGGAATAACAACCCTTATGAGTATTGAAAGAAAATAACTCTCTTCATGAATACGAAAGAATAATACCCCTTACCTTAGAAGAAAACTGGATACTGGAATAGTGAGGTAGCAGACTTCTCTTCTTCTTTCTTTCTATAATTTCTCTTTATAATAATTGCTCCATAGCTTTAGTGAATTGGTGAGAAATGAATGAAGAATGAGCTTCTATTTATAGGAAAATATAGTTTCGATAATTGCACGTTTTGGGGCTCAAAATATTACAATATAATACCTTCCTCTTTTCCTTCATTTTTAATTTAGTCTTGCAAGTATTATCAAACTTGCACCACCTCCCCTAATAGTAAATCATGTAAATCAATAGTAAATCACGTGAATCAATAGTTCTAGACATGTGAAAATACGAATTACAGTATAGTACCTCCATCTATACCTCTATTTTTAACTTAGTCATGCAAGTATTATCAATCTTGCACCAACTCCCCTAATAGTAAATGAATGTGAATCAATAGTACACACATGTGAACAAATAGTTATAATCATGTGAATCAATAGCAATTATTGCTCATTTATCTGGTTAATTACTCGATTGGTCAATATAACCTCCAGACATCAATTATTATCGAAATAAATGTCGATTTTCATTAACACTAATAATTTCAACACAATGGAACTATCAATTTCATCTTTTATCAACACGAACTTATTCATCATTAATATTATAATTCACAGTATTTAACAACCAGGTTGTTCCCAGGAAAGAGGGGGCTTTCCGATAAGGATTTCTCCTTATTGGCGCGCAATTAGGTGACCAAACCTCTCCTCGATGTAACTTCTGACATCATCAATATTGCAAATAATTATATGAATAACTTTCTCGTCTCAATTATTGATTTAATAATGTAACATATTATACAGATGATACTGTGACAATAATTGAATCAATAATATGAGAGATATGATGCAACAATTACTGTAGCAATAATTGAGTATAACTGAGTGACTTCTTACGTAAGCATCAATAATCAATACCGTGTGATACTATGCAACCACGCCAGACATCGTATTTTTACTACCGGTAGTTCAACAGCTTTTAACGAAGAACACTTTCGTCGTTATTTTTATAAAAAGATAATTATGTCGTTTTCTTACTACGACAATACTTCCGTTGTGGGGTCCACCAATGATTGTGTCGTCGCATGGATATTCCCCGACAAAAAGAATATTATATAACAACTTGCTTACTTTGTAAAATTTATAAATATTACCCACAACTATAACATTATATCAAATCCACACCATAATATTAAAAAAAATATTTCTAGAAATTTAAATTTTTATTCATAAAATTTGGGGTCTCACAAATGTTGCTATTAAAATTTTAGCTGTTTGCAGTAATTTTGGGGATCTTCCTATTGGTGCGATGTGTGTTGCTGATTTTCAATACAAAGGCCGAGGATTCTGAGTTTTTATTTTTTTGCAGCAGTTTTTTGAATTTTACATTTTAATTGTGTGGTGATTATAATTGTGATAGTTTTTGCAGGCAGGTCGAAGAATGTTTGTGAATCTCCAAAGGGTTGTCTACATATAGAAGATGGCCTCCATTTGGTAGATGGTCAGCATCAATAGTTCTAAACTGAATACCCTCATGTACTGTACCCCATGCCTCATCTTCATAACTGTGTCATTTTGTGTTAAGCATGGGCATGCAAATAAATCTATGCATCATGTACAGACATTGACCACATGATAAGGTTAAGTTCGCGATGAACAAAGTAAAGAAACTTTTACTAGAAGATCAAGTTTTTACAAGGATCATGTAGACCATATATGATTTTTTGACTTTTGACTCTCTAATTCAAAGTTGATGCCAAAGTTTGATGTTGACATTATTGTTTTGGTTAACATAATTTTTTCAGGGTGTCTCACGTATTAATGTTAGAATAAAGTGGCCAAATGTTCTGTACTTAAATGACCTCAAAGTGGGAGGCATTTTGTGGACATCAATGTATAGATTAAAGAAGTTTAACGTTAATGCTGGGAAATTTCTTTTCATGATGATTTGCCAATCTAAACAAATAACTTGCATATACCTAAGTGATATAGCTATAATTTTCGTATCCCCTTTCATTGATGCCCTTGTCTTTTGAGTCACCTGTTATGAATTGAATCTATTGCGTACTTGCTAGACACGCGGAATTGGTGTGTATGGTGTTGCTATTATTGTGGAGAGCTACATGTTGTAGTTACAATTTGAACTTCCACATCTTACAGGTGTAGGTTTGAATGTTGATAACGAGAAACCGACAACATCCTTGAATTCTGTTCTAAATAAGTTGCCTTCGGTTGCTTACCAACTACAAAGAAAAGATCTTATTGCTGCCTTCTTCAATAAATTTGTGACACTTTTCGATATTCTTATGAATCAAGGTTAACTATTGTCATCATATTTTAGTGTCTTTTAAGTTTACAAATATGTTGCAACCTCCTTCATATTTAAGTGTTCTTTTCTCTTTGTTTGCCACTCTAACAAACAATTTGGTGTTCTCTGTAAGTATTATATATTGTAAGCTTAAACAAATAAATAATTACTAAAATTTGAGTAGGTGGTTCGCGCTCTTGAAGTATACATGTCTTTGTCAGGACACAACACAGTCTACAGTTCTCATGAAAGTTCATATTATGACATCGTACAATACTAATGACGACATGAAGAAATTCAGGAAGATGGTATTGTCAAGCCAGGAGTATGCTTGCAGTATAAGTTGAGATTTTTGTTTTTAACTTGCAAATGCACATGAGCTTGAGTTGAAATTTGATAGTTAGAATAATTTTATTGTCTATTCTGTATCCAAATTGTTGTGCAAGACCAGGATACGGTAGTTGGTGTTTAACATGCCATATTCTATAACAGCTACCAAACCATTGTATATCCAGATTTTGTTTGTTTACTTATTTCTACTTTTACAATTAAAACTAAGTTTTATGCTCATTGTGTATGGTCATAAATTTGTTTATCTATACTCAGATAATAATTAGGTCATGGGTTGATGATTGATGCTAATATCTGCAGCACATAATAGAAGACCGCAAACAAAATTAGTTCTATAACAACTACCAAATCATGTCTTAACACAAATAAATAAATAAATAAAGGAAGGAAGTAGAAGAAGAAGAAAAAAAGGTTCTATCAAACAATAACAACAAGCAGACTATTTTTTGTCATGAACTACATTTTATATGTGAAATTTTGAAAAAGCTAAATACCAAAGACAAACAAAACTTCCTACAGAAACCATGAATAGAAGAAGGCTTTGATAATTTTGTAGCACAAATTGTTTTTCATTTTAAAATTCCACATCTATTTCTATTTATAAGTAAAAATTCTACACACAATTAATGGATTAAGAGCTGGTACTATGGAGTTACAGTTAACAGCGAACTATACTCTGAATTGGTATAATAGACACTGTCAAGAAAGATTCAAATATTGATCTGAACTGGAAAGCTCGACAAGAACTACATAAAAATAAGAACATTAACTTGAATATAAATATATATGACAAAATTTATAGATATCGTTGACATCAAATTAGAGGAATAAAGCAAACAAATAACATAGCAGTGATTTGCAATACGTTTTCCTTAAATTTGTAATATGACTTTACTGATCTTAGTAAAAGTCCAGCCAACATTTGTGAACACCATACCATACCAAAAAAAATTCCTTTTTTGTCTTGGAAACGTATGGAATAATTACAACTGAATACATAGAGAACATAACTAAATATTGCATCACTTTTTTTGAATAAAAATTAAAAAATACATATTGCAAATATTATTGGATAAAAGGGGACTGATTCATATCCAATAGATCGTGACTGTTCATATTGCAAACATTTAAAAGATATTAAATGTTTCACATTAATTTAATACGTCATCATTTAAATTTAAAAGTCTAATTATATCTTTAATTTTAAAACAAACAATTATTACTTTTGTAAGTTAAACAAATTATATTAAATTAGTTATAAAATGAAAAATATTTTCAAGCTTGTGAAAATATTATTAATTTAAAAAATGCCCAGTCAGCCAAATTCATATAGATGAAAAATATAGAGATGAGTTCGAAAGAAGGTTCAACCAAGGGCGGCAGATGAAAGCCGAAGTCCTTGAAGTCTTGGCCGCGTTCTTCAAATTCTGGTCTTCACTTCCTTTGTCGGTATAATTGCCCGATTTCTCAAGAACAGAAAGTACATCGAGCGTGTCGGTGCCAGATCTACTCTCTATCTGTCCGCCGTCCTCGAGTATCTCACCCATGAGGTATTAAATTTTTATATCTTTCTTTTGCATTTTTGTTATTTTATTTTTATAGATTAATTTGGTATATTGTTTAGGAATTGGGGGGAAAAGAGTTTTTATGCTTCGTATTGATTGGTTCTGAAATATTTGATTTTATTGGTTTTAGTTGAAGTTAATTTGAATAACAAAGTTGTTTTGATTATCTTAAAACTGCTATTTTGTTTTCTAACCGGATGGAGATTATTGATATAAATTTGGTAAAATCATTACTTGATTTTAAAATTAATTCTGAATTTGTTCTCTCCCAAGGAAAACAGACTCTCATTTTGGGAGTATGGATTTTTGTTTTCTTCCATTTGTGGTTGTTCTTAGGTCTTGCTAGATTAGGGATGGTAATAATAATTATGGGTTGAAGTTCTATGTAATTTTAGTGAAATTTGGTATTTCAATTTTGATCACTCAAAAGCTCTCAAATGTCTTTATTCTCAATAAAAATCCCAATTTTTTAATGGTAAGATTATCACCTCCATAAGTAATTACAGAAACCAAATCATCATCCAAAACCAAAACCCTAAACCCTCTTTAAGATTCTTCTCTATCCTCTTTCCTTATTTTTTTCTCCTTTTAATAACACTGAATCTTGCCTTCCTGCTAGAGTTGCCATATATATCTCAGAAATGACTAGAGAGAGAGGAGGAAGAGGGATAAGGGGGCCACTACTACTTTTTCTATTTTTTCTGCTGTGACGAGAGGCTTGAGGGAGATATAGAGATATAAATATATAGAGAGATAGAAAGTGAAGGGGTGATATATAGAGAGAAAAAAAGAGAAAAAGGGGGAGATCATATTCATCATATAGAAAATAAAGTGTAGGAATGCAGCAGCACCTGATGCAGACGCAGCCCATGATGGCAGCCTACTATCCTAGCAACGCCACAACTAATCATATTCAACAGGTCCCTTCTGCTATTTTGTGCTTTTCTGATATTGGCTTCTGCTACTTGGGAAATTTTTTCCCTATATGACAATAAATGGCCATGTTTTAGCAGGTTCGAGGTGCATTATTTAAGCTCACTTAGTAACATGTTCTATGCAATTTAGTACAGTTAAACATATAGTGATTTTTCTATAATTTTAGTAAGGTAATCCTATGAGGTATTTACAAGTTTTTGGCTGGCATTAGATTGCACTTTATTGGTAAACATTCTGTTGCATTTGTTGAATCACTAGCACACAGATCCACGTTAAGTGAACAAAAGATGTATTCAAAACATTCCCTGCGTAAGTTATTTCTTTCACAGATACAAATTAAAAAGCTTATATTGCTTCTTAAATGTGTTGATATTGTATACATATATGTGTGTGTCTGTGTGATCAACTGCTTCTTAAATGTAGTGATACATTATACATAAATATTTGTTTGTGTGTGTCTATGTCTAATGTGTCAAATAATTCACATTTGATCATGACATGGCTTCTAAGTTTCTGTTTCTTCATTTTCATTTAAATTTTTTCATTCATTCTGTCCTTTCATTTTTATTAGTTCTATTAATTATCTAAGTTTTAGTTTGTATTATTTGTGTTATCATTGAACTAAGATATTTAGCACTTCCATATTCCTATAAGAAGCACATTATTTTATAATCTTTTATTAATTATTTGTTATACATGCTAATAAGTATGAGTGACAATAATAAAAATTGCGAATCACATGTTATTCATTCGTGCTCCAAAATAAGTATGATATAGTTGATGTTTGGCGTTCAGCCATTACGTACTTCAGCTTTACACAAGTGAAGTAGTGTTGCAATTCATTTGGATAGTATTAAGTGTGTTATAGTTATTCTTTAATAGATTTAATAGATTTTAACCTACTCTATCTTATCATTATTTCACTAAAAAAATTTCTTTTGTATTTCTAGGATTTCTTTGAATCCTCTCTACCCACATATATGTGACGCCCCCAAAATAGGTATACATCACCTATTCTGAGTCGCCAAATACATGGTACAGAATACAAATACAATCTTAAATATACAATGAAATTTGTGAGTTTTAATACAAATATTGTCTTCTGAGGCATGATTCAAACTCAAAATAAGTCCTCAATACATTTATTATCACACTATTTCATAGAATAGTGAGGACAACTAATGCTATCATCTGGACCGTAACTCTGCTTCGCGATTAGTCCCTCGCTACGCTCTCATTTCTGCGCAGAGAACAATGAAAACAAAAGGGTGAGCTCAACTAGCCCAAGAAGAAATATTATGGCTAAGATAATGCGAATAAATTATCGTTAGCCTTTAATGATGTTAAACCGATACAATATAACAAACATCAAGTTTAACTGCAAATAAACAAGCAATCCATTGTAAAGAGTCAAGTATAGAATAAAATTTACTATCTTCTATGATTTAAAAGGTTTTTCATCACTTTTATCATTTGAGACTCAACATTAAATAAACCACGCCATCCCCGCACTACTACCAAGGATATTCATTAAGATCACGACCACAAATTATCCATGCACTACGGGCAAGGATATTCGTGTTTTTATCAATGGTCGTGATCATGCCAACAACCGCCTATCAATGCACTATGGGCCAACGAGGACTTTTACTACATCATTTATAACATTACTGGTTAACGACTATACCGAATAATCCTCGGTCATAATCATACCAAGTCCATCTATGCACTACAGGCCACATATGACTTTCAACATAATATAAACATGAGGATGATGACAATGATATAATAATTCAATAAAACAAGTTCAAGAATTAAATTTTAAAGATTTATAAGTTAATTTATCCTGAACTCAAAACGTCTAAATTGTCAACATGATATTGCTTTGTGGAGTAAAATTCAAGAATGCTCAGAAAAAAATTTCCATGAAAAGATACTGGATGAAGCGCAAATATCCAGGATAATCTACTAATTTCATGGAGTATAGAAGCCAAAATTTTAACCAACTGAGTATAATAGAATATATGAACCTGTAAGTGGATTTTCGCCCGCCATGCGGTAATCTACGTAGACAGATCATTTTCACAATTTAATAAGGAATGAATACAAAGGATCATTCACCATGCATGTGATAATCCACATGTATATGTTATTCCAATGTAATAATAAAGAATGGAATAACGAAGAATTCACCACGCATGCGATAGATCCGCATGCATGAGTTATTCCCAACGAATAATAAAGAATGGAACTGTGTCATCATAAATCCGCAAAGACGTGATATTCCAACAAAATAATAAAGAATGGAATAACAACGAAATTCACCGTACGTGTGATAGGCCATACGATGATAGGTTATTCTAATAGAATAATAAATAATGGAACCATGCCTCATGTAATACACATGCACGTGATATTCTAATGTAATAATAAAGAATGGAATAACAATGAATTCACCAAGCACGCGATAGATCAGATATAAACAAAAGTTATTCCAATGTAATAATAAATAATTGAATCGAGACGTACGAAATTACATGCATAAGATATTCCAATGTAATAATAAAGAATGGAATAACAACAGAATTCACCAAGCATGCGATAGATCAAGCATGCATAAAGTTATTCTAACAGAATAATAAATAGTGGAACTGTGGCATGCGTAATACGCATGCATGGATATTCCAATGTAATAATAAAGAATGAAATAATGTAAGAATTTCACCATGTATGCGATGTTGTCAGATAGATAGGTTATGTGATGCCCCCAAAACAGGTATACATCACCCATCTTGAGTCGCCAGATATTTGGTATAGAAATCAAATACAAACTTCTATTATACAACTATCAGGTAATATATGACAAAATATAGCTGAGAGTTTAAACAAGAATATTGCCTTCTAGACAATATCCACTCTCAATGGAGTCCTCATTACATTTATTATCACTCCATTTCACAGAATAGTGAGGACTACTAAAACAACCATCTGGACAGTCACTCCATTCCCCGACTCGTCCCAACTATATTCTCATTTTCTAAAAAGAATAATGAAAGAAAAGGGTGAGCTCAACTAGCCCAGTAAGAAATATTATGACTAAGATAATGCAGAATAAATTATCCTTAACCTTCAACAGTATAACAACTGATAGAATACAATAGACAACAAATTTTAGATCAACAACTGCAGCAGAATAAGTAATCCATTAGAAGAGTCACGTAAAACATAATGTCTATTATCTTCTATGATTAAAAAGTTTATCATCAATTTTATCGTTGTAATACCCATCAACAGTTCTTTGTTATACCCAAGACAAAAAGAACTATCATCATATGTCTTCACCTAAACCACCAAAGATTATAGTTAAATCCACAATTCCTATTTATAATTATGTAAATCAACAGTTTTTCCTTACCACAAAGGCTTAATTGAACATTTACTCAATATGCTTACCCCAAAGGCTAAAGATATTCAAATGTAATAACAATGATCATACCAATCAGTTGGCTACCTTTGCACTATGGGCCAAAGATATTCAACTATAAAGCCAATGGTCATGATCATACCAATCAATTATCTGTCAGTGCACTACCGCCAAAGACATTCAACTGTTAACTAATGGTCATGATCCTACCAATCACATCATCGAATTATCCATGCACTACGGGTCAAGGATATTCGTTATTATCACCAGTGGTTATGATCATGTCATACACCTGTCCATCTGTGCATGTAAGTCAAAGATATACAACTATAAAACCAATAATTAACAGTCCATATTTGCACGTAAGCCAAAAATATACAACTGTAAAACCAATAATCAACAGTCCATATATGCACGTAAGCCAAAGCTGACTTTCATGATAATATAAGCATGAGGATGATGACAAAGATATAAGCATTAATCAAATGTTGTCAAGGATAAATATTAAAGACTTTAAATTTATCCAGAGTTTAAAAATATCCAAATTGTCCACATGATAGTGCTTTGTGGAGTAAAATTCAAGAATAATATTCATGTACCAAAAATAATTTGGACAGACAAGAAATATATTTTTCGGGTGAATAGTACTTCGGGAATAGTACCCCATGAATAGTACTCTGACACGAAAAGTGTCCCGAATACCCGAGTGAATGATCCTAGAGTGAATAGTAATCAGGTGAATAGTAACTCATGAATAGTAACTCATGAATCGGCATGAAAAGTGCTCCGAATACCCGAGTGAATAATACTAGAGTGAATAGTAATCGGGTGAATAGTAACCCGTGAATAGTAACTCGTAAAAAAATATCAAAGAAAATGATATTCCATGACGAGTACAAAAGAAATGATATCTCATACGAGTATAATAGAATATACGAAACTGCAAATGGATTTTCGCCCGCCATGCGATAATCCACGTAAACAGATCATTTTCATAATTTAATAAAGAATAAATACGAAGGATAATTCACCATGCATGCGGTAATCCACATAGATAGGTTATTCCAACAGAATAATAAAAAATGGAAAAACAGAAGAATTCACCATGCATGCGCGATAGGCCGCATGTATGAGTTATTCCAATGAATAATAAAGAATGGAATAATGTAAGAATTCACCGTACGTGCGATAGATCACAGATGCATGGCAAAAGTTATTCCAAATGTAATAATAAAGAATGGAATAATGAAGCTCTCTTCATGAATACGAAAAGAAATAATACCCTTACCTTAGAAGAAAATTGGATACCGGAATAGTGAGGTAGCGGACTTCTTCTTCTTTCTCTCTATAATTTCTCTCTATAATAATTGCTTTATATAGCTTTAGTGAATTGGTAAAAATAATGAAGGAATGAGCTTCTATTTATAGAAAAATATAGTTTCAATAATTGCACGTTTTGGGGCTCGAAATAATACAGTATAATACCCTCCTCTTTATCTTCATTTTTAATTTAGTCCTGCAAGTATTATCAAACTTGCACCACCTCCCCTAATAGTAAATCATGTGAATCAATAGTAAATTATGCGACTCAATAGTTCTAAACATGTGAAAAAATTAATTATAGTATAGTACCTTCATCTATACCTCTATTTTTAATTTAGTCATGCAAGTATTATCAATCTTACACAAACTCCCTTAATAGTAAATCATGTGAATCAATAGTATACATATGTGAACACATAGTTATAAGCATGTGAATTAATAGCAATTAATTGCTCATTTATCTGATTAATTACCCGATTGGTCAATATAACCTCCAGACATTAATTATTATCAAAATAACTGTCGATTTTCACTAACACTAACAATCCCAACACAATGGAAATATTTTTATCAACAATTTCATTCTTGAAATTTCAAAGTTTGACTTTTTATTCAATTTTTAATAATATTTATTCATTATTATTATAACTCACAATATTAACAACCAGGTCTTTTCCAGGAAAGAGGGGGCTTTCCGATAAGGATTTCTTCTTATTGGCGCCCAATTAGGTGACCAAACATCTCCTTGACAGAACTTCTAGAAATTGTAAATTATGAAAATAATAATATGAATAACTTATCATCTCAATTATTTATTTAATAATATTAAATATTGTAACAATAATTGAATAAAACTGAGTGACTTCTCACGTAAGCATCAATAATCAATATCGTGTGCTATTGTGCAACCACGTGTATTACTGTACTTTTATCACCGATTATTTTATGACAACTTGCTTATTTTGAAAAAATTTCACATATCACCCTTAACTATAATTTTTTATCAATTTAACCATTTACTAAATAGAATAATTATAAGAAAATTGAATACTTTCATTTCATAAAATTCGGGGTCTCACAATCTCTCCTCCTTATGAAATTTTGCCCTCGAAATTTACGTACGTACCTGGTATTCGAAGAGATGAAAATACCTTGCTTCCTTTTCGGATTGTACCTTTCCGGTTATTTCCTCTCTATCATGATTTTCCCATTTCTCATCTCCTGTATTTCATATATTATTCTAGAATATAGTTTCAAAATAGGGGTTAATTGACATGTCACATATTATCCATATACTTTGACCGACCAATTAAATACCAAATAAACTTAAGTAGGTCATACTAGTGAAGGAATTTCCCGTCTCTCACCTCCTAGTTCTTGTCTAACATCTCAGCCAGGGATCATATCCTTAAGCTTTGATACCAACTGTGACGCTTTTGACCAAAAAGTTAACCCCAGTAAATTTTGGGTTTATAGTCTATTTCTACTAATTTCATCGTTCCAGACTCAAATATCACGTCTGCGTCTCCAAATTCAACTCTGAACTCAACTTCAATTTTTAATAACATTCATCATGTGACGCCCCCAAAATAAGTATACATCACCCATCTTGAGTCGCCAAATACATGGTACAAAATTCAAATACAACTTAATAATACAACTGTCGTGTAAAATACGACAAAATATAAACTGAGAGTTTTAATAAGAATATTGTCATCTAGACAATATCCACATTCAAAGGAGTCCTCATTACATTTTTTGTCACACTATTTAACAGAATAGTGAGGACTACTAATGCTATCATCTGGATCGTCACTCCGTTCCCCCACTCGTCCCAGCTATATTCTCATTTCCTGAAGAGAACAGTGAAAGAAAGGGTGAGCTCAACTAGCTAAGTAAGAAATATTATGACTAAAATAATGCAGAATAAATTATCATTAGCCTTCAACAATGTTGAACAGATAAAATACAATAGACATCAAGTTTAACTGCAGCGGAATAAGCAATCCATTAGAAGAGTCAAGTAGAGCATGATATCTAGTATCTTCTATGATTTAAAATATTTTCATCAATTTTTTTTATCGTTGAGACTCAGCTTAATAAATAAACCACATCATCGAATCATCCCTGCACTACGGGCCAAGGATATTCATTAAATCATCAATGGTCATTACTATACCGAATAATTCCTGGTTATAATCATACTAAAAACTGTCCATCAATGCACTACCGGCCAATGAAGACTTTTACCATATTCGTTACATTACGGTCATGATTATACCGAATAATCCCTGGTCATAATCATACCAAGTCCATCTATGCACGTAAGCCAAAGATGACTTTCATCACAATATAAGCATGAGGATGATGACAATGATATAAGCAATAATCAAACGAAATAAAAGATAAATATTAAAGACTTTAAATTTATCTAAATATTATCAATCACTTAATAAACTCATAATCTAATATTATTAATATTATAATAATATTTTAAACACTTCTTAAACTTATAAATAATTTATTTTAATTGTTTACACTTTACCAAATAATGCATTTTAATCATTCAAAAATGTCATACTCATAAGATTTCATCACCAATGATCAAATCCCTCATCAAAAATCTTCATATACCCTATATAGGATTCTCAAGCCATAAAATTCTATTTTTAAATTTTGTTACTTCACATAACATATTTAATTCATTTACTCATAACCAGTTCATTTTCATGAAAAATACCAAATCAGTCTCAAAAATATTTTTTTTTAGAGATTTAGCATAATATAGTCCCATATTGAACATATATTTTTCTCGGAATTTTTAAAATTCATTTACTATTTTCATATGGCCAAAACTGCCGAATATTAAGACATTTATCATAAATTGTACTTTTGTCCAAAAATTTCAAAATTTACAAGGTATACTACTGTTATATACATGTACTCTCAATAAAAATTTCACCAATTTTGGAATTAACCACAAGGAGTTATATGAGTTTACTTTTAAAATAGTCTTTTCCCATAAAATCCATAACTTTTAATCTATACATCCAAAAATTGCCATCTTTGGGCACAATATAGAAAACTCATCAAATTATCATTTCAAATTTTTTCAGAATTTTTGAAGGTCAGAAAAATTACGAAACTGCAAATAGATTTTTCACCCGCCATGCGGTAATTCACGTAGACAGATCATTTTTACAATTTAATAAGGAATGAATACAAAAGATCATTCACCATGCATGCGGTAATCTACATAGACAGGTTATTCCAACAGAATAATAAAGAATGGAATAATAGAAGAATTTACTATGCATGCGATAGATCGCACAGACAGGTTATTCCCAACAGAATAATAAAGAATAGAACCAGGTCATGCGTAATCCGCACAGACAGGATATTCCAATAGAATAATAAAGAATGTTATAACAACAGAATTCACCAGGCATGCAATAGACCGCGCAGACAGGTTATTCAAACAAAATAATAAAGAATGGAACTGTGTCAAATGCGTAATCCTTATGCATGTGATATTCCAATGAATAATAAAGAACGGACCCAGTCACGCCAGTAATCCGCTTTCGCATGTGATATTCCAAATGTAATAATAAAGAATAGAATAATAGAAGAATTTCACCATGTATGCAGTACTTCGCATAGACAGGTTATTCCAACATAATAATAAGGAATGGAATAACAATAGTTCTCTTCATAAATATGAAAGAAATAATACCCCTTACCTTAGAAAGAAACTGGATACTAGAGTAGAGGTAGCAGACTTCTCTTTTTCTTTCTCTCTATAATTTCTCTCTATAATAATTGCTCTAAAGCTTTAGTGAATTGGTGAGAAATGAAGGAAGAATGAGCTTTTATTTATAGGAAAATATATTTTCGATAATTGCACGTTTTGGGGCTCGAAATATTACAGTACAATACCTTTAACTTTTCTTTCATTTTTAACTTAGTCATGCAAGTATTATCAATCTTGCACCATCTCCCCTAATAGTAAATAATATGAATCAATAGTTCAATCATGTGAATCAATAGTTATAATCATGTAAAAATACGAATTACAGTATAGTACCTCCATCTATACCTCCATTTTTTAACTTAGTCATGCAAGTATTATCAATCTTGCACCATCTCCCCTAATAGTAAATGAATGTGAATCAATAGTACACATATGTGAACAAATAGTTATAATCATGTGAATTAATAGCAATTAATTGCTCATTTATTCGATTAATTACCCGATAGGTTAGTATAACCTCCAGACATCAATTATTATCGAAATAAATATCGATTTTTACTAACACTAACAATCCCAACACAATGGAAACATTTTTCTCAAAAAATTCATTTTTAAAATTTTGAAGTTTGATTTTTTCTGAAAAAGTCAACTATTGACTTTTTTGACCAAAAAGTCAACCCCCGTAAATTTTGTATTTATAGTCTATTTCTACTAATTTCATCATTTCAGAGTCAAATATCATGTCCGCGTCTCCAAATTCAACTCCAAACCCAACTTTAATTTTTAATAACATTTATCATTAATATTATAACACACAATAATTAACAACCAGGTCATTCTCGTGAAAGAGGGGCTTTCAATAAGGATTTCTCCTATCATGCGTGATTAGGTGACCAAACCTCTCCTCGATGTAACTTCTAGACATTGTAAATATTATAATTTAATAATATGAATAACTTTGTCGTCTCAATTATTGATTTCATAATATATCATATTATGCAGATGATATTGTGACAATAATCGAATCAATAACATGAGAAATATGATGCAGCAATTACTGTAGTAATAATTGAGTATAACTGAGTGACTTCTTACGTAAGCATCAATAATCAATATTGTGTGCAACTATGCAACCACGTGTATTATTATACTTTTACTATCGGGTAGTTCAACAGTTTTTAACGGTAACACTTTTTCCGTTATTTTTATAAAAAGATAATTCTGTCGTTTACTTACTACGACAATACTTCCATTGTGGGGTCCACCAATGATTGTGCCGTCGTACAGATATTCCCCGATAAAAAGAATATTCCCTCACCAAACGAATATTCTATAACAACTTGCATACTTTGCAAAAACTTTCACATATCACCCTTAACTTTAACCCTTTATCAATTTAACCATTTACGAAATAAAATAATAATTATAAGAAAATTGAATACTTTCATTGCATAAAATTCGGGGTCTTACACATTATTAATATTATAACTCATAATATTTAACAACCAGGTCGTTCCCAGAAAAGATGGGGTTTTCCAATATGGATTGCTCCTTATTGGCGCGCAATTAGGTGACCAAACCTCTCCTTGACAGAACTTCTAGACATTATAAATATTGCAATTTAATAATATGAATAACTTTGTCATCTCAATTATTGAATTAATAATATATCAAATTATACAGATGATACTGTGACAATAATCGAATCAATAATATGAGAGATATGATGCAAAGAATTATCGTAGCAATAATTGAGTATAACCGAGTGACTTCTCATAAAGCATCAATAACCAATATCGTGTACTACTATGCAACCACAGCCAGATTCTTCGTACTTTTTACTATCGGGTAGTTCAATAGTTTTAACGGTAACACTTCCTACCAATTATTTTATAAAAGATAATTACGCCGTTTCTTTACTACGACAATACTTCCGTAGGGGTCCACTAATGATTGTGCCGTCGCATTTGATATTCCCGACAAAAAGAATATTCCCCACTAAACGAATATTTTATAACAACTTGCATACTTTGCAAAAATTTTCACATATCACCCTTAACTTTAACCCTTTATCAATTTAACCATTTAAGAAATAAAATAATAATTATAAGAAAATTGAATACTTTCATTTCATAAAATTCGGGGTCTTACATATATGTTAAAGTCAACTTTATGAGACTGTATGAAGATCAACATGCCGTAATTTTGAAATATCCACAGTAATTGATTTTAAGTATTTTGTACTTATAACCAGTTGAATATTTGAAATTGAATTAAATAACCTTTATGATGTAACTGCTATCAAGCATGATGATGGCATTGCATTCTTATATAGTTGGATAACATGACCGATATGATTATGGTGATGTGTAATTTATTCTCTAGGCATATTTGTTCTAATATGATGATTATCGGTTATATATGATTGCCATCCTAGATTTTATTTATTTTTCTTCCGTATCCATTCATGTTCATACTGAGAGCCATCTCTCAAAAGTACATCTTTCAGTAACTCCATATTTCAGATAATATCAATTAGTATTTAATTTTTAATAGTAAATTTTTTTTTTAAAATATGTTGTCCAATAATTACAGCTTTGTATCATATATTCTTGTATGTAGATTACAAGCTTGAAGAGCATCTTTCAAAAAAATATTCCAAAAATTGGGAAAATCAACCCTAAGACATACATGTCAGAAAGTAAGGAAAAACATGAATTTACTGTCAACCATTGGGACAAAACTCAGTCAAGGATGCGTAGAAGGATGAAAATGCTGGAAAAACGACAAAAAAAAACTGCAACGTATACTTTCTAATTAGTTAATCTTTAATTAAGTGTATAAAAATATTTTTCTACTGTCAAACTATCCTATGCATATTGATTGTGTTTCCTATTTCATGTTAGAATCCACCAACAAAATGAGCACAAGTACTACATCTATGAGAGCAAACAAAACATCCAGAATGCATCTAAGTGACATTTCAAATGGTAATTATTTCATTAAATCTTTGTATTTATTTTACGTTCAATATAATTTTTTATCCTAATATCATATTAATTTTTTATGTAGTTTGTACAAATCTCAATTCAGCTTTCGATGAAGTTGCTGGTAGTCGTATTGATCCAATACCAAATATACATTTATAAACAGCAAAATATTGTCAACGTATAAATCAACAAGATTGTGTTCGTCCAGTACCTAATGATGGTATTTATATATTCAATTTCTTTATTTTTGAGCTTTGAAATTCAAATTAATTTCATGAAATCTAATTTTTTTATTCATGACACAGAAGTTATTCAAGGAAGGAAAAACACTCCGATTAGCAAAGACAACTGTGTTCATCTTTCGGATAATGGTATTTGTTTTTCCCATTTTAATTTTTCTTGATTTGATAAATTGAAAATGTTATAATAATTCAACAAATTTTATGTCAGATTTATAAATGTTCGTGTATTTGTTATTATATTCTAGGTACTTATCCAATGAACCTTTTTACTATTTCTACTTTATTGGTCAAATCATCCAATACTGCCACTGGAAGAGATTTGCTTAATAGGAAACATAACAAGTCAATAATGTCGATGTCTGACATTTCAAACAGTAATAAACGTCTACTATTTTGCTTACTAGATGTGCTAAACTATGAATATTCATCATAACCATAAATTTAGTTATTTTATGCAGTTTGTATAGATCTCAGTACAACCTTTAATGAAGTAGATGTCAACCATCCTGAATCATGTTCTACTGAATCGATGCAAATATCAAGGTTTAATCAACAATACACTCCGCATTCCAACATACATAATGTTACTCAGAATATGAAGAGTAAAGCATCTCAACCAGAATCGGTACATATTGCGGATCATGTTAATGAATCTATGAATGAACAAGTACTTTATGCCTACACATTTCATAATTCAGGAGTTTCTATTGATCCCCCTGACAATGGTATGATGTTACCTTATTATACTAATAAACACCATGCATATTTAAATTGATAATATTTTAAAAATATTCTTATTTATCTAAAAAATATATTAAGCATTAGTATGTTTAAATATTATTTACAAATACTATTTAGTATTTATTTATAAATTGTAAATAGTATTTATTCCCTTTTTTTTAATTTTTTATTTTTACAATAATTATTCTTATAATACATTTATTAATAAATTATTTTAGTTGAAATGGTTTTCGATGTTCATTCTGCTAATGATGGTATATTCTTTAACTTGCTTATCATTTAGCATGTTCCATTATTTTTAATTTTTAGTTACAATTGTACCTTAATTATGATATATCCACTTAAATTTATTAAATTCAGATTACTAGGACATCGGTGACCAAACTGGGAATGTTCATCATGTAATGCGTTGATGTGGTATCACGAAAGAATAAACAAGAATCGAAAAAGCAAAAATCTAGAATTCTCAATGTGTTGTGCTGGAGGAAAAGTTCAACTGCCTTTGTTGAAAGAACCACCCCATATTCTGAAAGCTCTTCTTAATGGTTTTGATCATAGAAGCAGTCATTTCATTGACAACATTCGTGCATACAATATGATGTTTTCTTTCACATCAATTGGTGGGAAGATTGATTCATCACTTAACAATGGAAAGCGTTCAGTTGTTTTTAGATTACATGGCCAAAATTGTCACAAAATTGGAAATTTAATACCAAATATGGGATCCACTCCAATGCTTGCTCAACTATACATATATGATACAGAAAATGAAATTGCAAATAGAATCGGTGCCCTCGGGTTTGTACTAACTAAGTTTTCCTTTTGTTATTTTATTAAACAGTTCAGCAAATAATTCAAAAACTTTTGATTCATCGATTGTAGCAGATTTAAAAAAGATGTTTGATGAGAACAATGTTGTGGCTCAATCATTTAGGATGGCTAGGGATAGATTTAATTCTAGAGATTTCAAAGATGTTAAATTGAGGCTTATTGGAAAAGGAACTGTGATGGATGAAGGTATAATCTCCCTATTGCACCTGAAGTTGCTGGTTTAATTGTTGGTGACATTGGAAGCTCAAATAATGATAGGGATATCATAGTGGAGACTCAGAATGGTTTATTAAAACGAATAAGCGAGTTGCACCCTTCTTACCTTGCAATGCAGTACCCGTTGCTTTTCCCATATGGTGAAGATGGATTTAGACATGATATTCTTCTAACTGAAAATTCAAAAGGAAAGAGGGGAAGAGTAAGCATGAGACAATTTCTTGTCCTTAGGATACAAGAAAGGAAAAATGAATCAATAACACTTTTACATTCAAGGAAATTGTTTCAACAATTTTTGGTGGATTCTTACACTATGATTGAGGCAGATAGGTTGTGTTTTATTCGTACTAATCAAAAGAATCTAAGAGCAGATATGTACAAAGGTTTAACTGATGCTTTGTTGAAAGGAGAAACTGATCCATCATCACGAGGGAAACGAATTATATTACCTTCTTTATATGTTGGTGGTGCACGATACATGATCCAAAATTATCAAAATGTAATGGCGATTTGTAGGTGGGCTGGATACCCTGATCTTTTTATTACATTCACGTGCAATTCGAAGTGGCAAGAGATATAGAGGTTTTTTAATCAAAGAGGCATTAGACCCGAAGATAGAGCTAACATAATTTGTAGAGTCTTCAAAATAAAACTAGATCAGTTAGTTATAGATTTGAAACACAAACAAGTTTTTGGAAGGGTAAAAGCAGGTATGCTTAATTTTACTAAATTTTTATAATTTAATTAGTTCATCAAAATATATTTTAATTATTTTTTATCTCTTGCAGTTTTGTATACAGTTGAATTCCAAAAACGTGGTTTGCCTCACGCTCATATTCTACTGTTCTTGCATCTAGAAGACAAGTATCCTACTGGTGATGATATTGAGAAAATAATTTCAGCAGAAATACCGGATCAAGAAATTAATCCAAAGATATATGAAGTTGTGAAAAACTTCATGATACATGGGTCGTGCGATGTTTCTAACAAAAATTCGCCATGTATGAAAGATAGAAAATGTTCAAAACACTTTCCTAAAAGATTCAATGATCAAACCACTGTAGATGGTGATGGTTATAACCTATACAGACGAAGAGATGATGGTAGAACTGTGGAAAAGAATGGAGTTTTACTTGACAATAGGTTTGTTGTTCCTTATAATCCACAACTATTGCTGAAATATCAGGCTCATATTAATGTTGAGTGGTGCAATCAATCGAGGTTAATAAAGTATTTGTTCAAATATGTAAACAAAGGTCATGATCGGATCACTGCTGCTTTTTGCCAGAATAAAGACAATACAGAAGAACATGAAGGCCTTGATGAAATCAAAATGTATTATGATTGTAGGTATGTTTCTCCGTGTGAGGCAGCTTGGAGAATCTTTGGTTTTGGAATTAATTACAGGGATCCAGCTCTGGAGAGGTTAATCTTCCATCTTCCAGAAGAGCAGACAGTGGTGTTTAAAGATGATGATCCAATTGACTCAGTTTTGAACAAGTGTACGAATAATCAGTCAATGTTCTTACAGTGGATGCATGCTAACAAGGATTACCCAGAGGCTAGAGAACTTACCTATGCTCAATTTCCAACAAAGTTTGTATGGAAGGAGCAACTTGAAAGTGATGGAGTTACTAAGAAGAAAAAATGGTGTCAAAGAAAGCAACGGGTAAGCAATGGTAGAATATTCTTCGTTCCTCCAGGGAGTGGAGAATTATATTACTTGAGGGTTTTGCTAAACACAATCAAAGGTGCAACATGTTATGATGATATCTAGACTGTGAGTGGGGTTTTATATCCTTCATTCAAAGAGACATTTTATGCATTAGGTTTATTGGATGATGATAAGGAATATATAGATGGAATATCAGAAGCATCATTTTGGGCTTCAGCTCATTATCTACGAAGTCTTTTTGTTACTTTACTATTTTCAAATTATCTTTCAAGGCCTGAAGTAGTTTGGGAAAAGACATGGAATCTTCTTGCAGAAGACATTCTTTATAAACAAAAAAATATTCTGCAGTATAAAGGTATGTTTAGCAATACTATATAAACATTCTTATTTTTTTATGCAAAAGTTCATTTCACAAGATAAATAAACTAAATCTTCCTCTTTTATTGCGTTTTATTTTAAATTCTAGAAATCATTTACAGTTGTAACACACATGTTTTCTTTTTGGTATTTGCAATTATTGATTACATGTTACATATCTAATATTTGAAATATTTAATTATTAAGATTTTTTCCTTAAACATTGTCACTTGCTTTGAAATTTAGAATTTTGATATCTTCTGTTTTATCAAATATTACATTAAGTTTAAACAACCTTTTTTTATTATTAAATATATATTACACATTCAACTTGAATCAATATTATATTTCATAATATTTTTGTACATTTGCTTTATAATATATCTCCTTCATTTTGTTGGCTTTTTAGTTTTTACTGACAAATTTTAAAACAATAATTTTTTGCATTGATAGTAAATTATATTAATTAGTGGCATTATTCGTTCATTGTTTAATAATGATTTTTTTTCAAAAATATAGTGGATCCTATGCTTAAATAAACATAAAGTTAAAAAAGAAAAACCATACTATGCATTTGATACACCCATGATATAGTAGGGCTTTACTCCAATCAATATCCATGATATCAGTTACCTTTACATAAATTATGACCTAATACCATCCATATGGGTATTTATAGGTGGAGTTGTACATGTTTATATTATAATACATCTTTTTTAAGAATATACTACTTTTAAAATTATATAATTTTTTCCAATTATCTATTTAACTTTTAACTTGGAATTCTTATATTTTTTATTTTTCTTTCTTAATGAGCAGATTTGGAATTGAGTGATGAACAATTGAAGAGTTATACTCTTGCCGAAATTGAAAAGCTACACTGCCTTTTCCACTGCCTTTTCCACTGCAAAGCAATGGGAAAACTTTGCGAGATTACCCTACACTGCCTTTTCCAAATTCGATAATTATTGAAGAGGGGCAAAATAGATTTATTCAAGATGAGCTTTGTTATGATAGGATAAACTTGGCAAGAGATCATAAAACTCTACTTTTTAGTTTAAATAATGAGCAAATAAACATTTATCAAACCATCATGAATGCTGTCTTAAGGGATGAAGGAGGTGTTTTCTTTGTTTATGGATATGGGGGAACTGGGAAGACTTTTATATGGAAAACTTTATCTTCTGCACTACGATCAATTGGAGAAATAATACTAACCGTTGCATCAAGTGGAATAACTTCTCTTCTTATCCTTGGAGGTAGAACAACTCATTCTAGATTTTGTATCCCATTAATTGTTACTGAGGATTCAACTTGCAACATTAAACAGGGAAGTCAATTGGCTGAGTTGCATAGAAAAACTTGACTTATTATATGGGATGAAGCTCCAATGGTACATAAACATTGTTTTGAAGCTTTGGATAAAACATTAAGAGATGTCCAAAGATTTAGTAAGTCGAATAGTATAGATCAACCATTTGGTGGAAAAGTAATTATATTTGGTGGAGATTTTAGACAGATATTACATGTTATTCCCAAGGCCAGTAAACAAGACGTTGTTTTAGAAACTCTGAATTCTTCATATTTGTGGAGTTTTTGCATGGTTTTAACTTTAACAAAGAACATGAGACTTCAATGTCAAAATTCAAATTCTGATATAAAGGAGTTGAGAGAATTTTCTGATTGGATATGGAAGGTTGGAGATGGCACAATTGGCAAAACTAATAATGGTGAAGCAGATGTAGAAATCCCTGATGATATTCTTATAAAAGATCCGATCAATCCCCTTGCAGCAATTGTTGATAGCACATATCCTAATTTATTGGAAAATTTTGACGATGGCTTTTATTTCCAAGACCGAGCTATCCTTGTTCCTACACTTGATGCTATAAACAAGGTGAGCGAATATGTGATGTCTTTATGGCCAGGTGATGAAGTAACATATCTAAGTTTGGACAGTGTATGTAAGGTTGATGAAAACTCAAACGATTGTGAAGGCGTTTACACCCCAGAATTTTTGAATAACATTACATCTTCTGGAATGCCCAACCACAAGCTAACGTTGAAGATTAGGGTTCCTGTAATGTTGCTCCGAAATATAGATCAGTGTTCTGGTTCGTGCAATGGCACGAGATTAATAATAACTCAATTGGGAAAACATGTGATAGAAGTAAAAGTAATTTCAGTCGACAATTTTGGGCACAAAGTTTTCATACCTCGATTGGTCTTAACACCTTCAGACCTTAGATTACCTTTTAAATTCCAACGAAGACAATTTCATTTGGTTGTTTGCTTTTCCATGAAAATTAATAAGAGTTAGGGGCAATCTCTCTCACATGTTGGACTATATCTGTCACGTCCAGTTTTTAGCCATGGCCAATTGTATGTAGCAGTATCACGAGTTACAAGCAAAAGTGGATTAAAAATATTAATTTGTGACAAGGATGGAAAAACATACAATACTACAAAGAATGTAGTTTTCAAGAAATTTTTTCATAATTTAATGTAGAAAGGTTTGACATCTTCTAGCTATTATATTTTTGTTGCTCATTATTATTGTAAACCATGATTATTTTATTATTACATCTCCTAAAATTATTTGGATATAATGATCGTTATATCTAATAACTTACAACAGTGGTATCTATGGTTTAATATGTTATATGTAGAACTACATGATCTAACTCATTTTATTTTATCTTACTACAAAAGGCATGGTCATACCATCATGATGTTGGTTGATACATCTTCTTAGATTCTTTGAAGCATGATCTTCATTAGTAACACCATTCAATATAGTTTAGTTTGAAAGTTGTACTTCAGACAACCATTTGAAAATAGATGTACTCTCTGAAGTTTATATTTCTTTTTTATTATTCTAATTTTTCTGTCTACAGAGTTGATGCTGCTTGGGTTCATATCTCTCCTCCTTACAGCTACCTTAAGCATTATATCCAATTCTACAATAATGCATTTGCTCCATGCACCAGGTCTAAAGTTGAGGAGGACAATGATGCTTCCCAGGAGCGTAAACTTTTGATGGCTTTTATTCTTCCTTACTCATCTAGGAGAGTGTTGAATACCCTAAATCAGAATACTTGCAAAAAGGCACGCCATTTTTCTTATTTACCGCTTTTATTCTTTAATTTATCTCAGCCAGTTTTTTATCTGAAACTTTCTGCTCATGTCTAAATCAGTCGATGATTTTAAAATTAATTTTATTGCATAGGATTATGACCCATTTGTATCATATGAAGGACTTGAGCAACTGCACCGGTTCATCTTTGTTATGGCAATTACACATAACTCTTATAGCTGTTTAACAATGCTGCTAGCAATTGTTAAGGTTAAGCACTTTATTATAGTTATACTCACCTATTTAATATGTTTGCTTATTATGATATGGATATTTTATTGGTGGAAGACCTCCATAATATTTTCCAAAAGAAAAACTGTACTACATCTTTACTGTAAAGAATGTTAGAATGTTAGATTTGTTGTCACAGGGATAATACGTAGCTCCTAAGAAAATTGAAAATGTATATGCTAAGTGCAAGTTTGTTGCACAGTGTTTTGTATATGGTAAGAATTGAGGTTTGAAAACCCCTTCTTTCTTTCCCTGTGCATACAGGTGTGCTAAAGACTGATTGCTCAATTATTTTGTTGGCAGGTGACAGCCTGAACTCCTCTTTGGTTGTTATTGAAAGTAGTATGCACACAAGCCAATCATGTTTGATTATAAAGCATATACTTTGTAACAATCTTATTCATTTATTAATAAAAAGTATTAATTTATTAAAGGCTTTTAATTATCTACATGATGCTGTTTTATAATATGTGATAAACCCATTGTTTTAAGCAATGCTTTTAGAATAATGATGATGATCATTCTAATGAGATCTAAATTCTTAGAAAGCTTAAAACTAAAATATATCCCAATCATTGAATTACTAAATTGGGGATTAGTGAATCCGGATAAATTGGTACATATGTTGCTTGCTCATTGGATGAGGATGATTGATCTCATGATCATTTATGTGGAGACACTAAAGGAAGTATATAGGTGCTCATTAGAGAATAATTTCACTGAACGTGGTTCGCTAAGGAATACCTAATGGAGTTTTACTCACTCGTCAATAGGAATTCTGTAGTGATAGTAAGTATAAGTGATCCTTGGACTTGAGATCATCATAGTATCTTGTGTATGATGAGTTATACTTTGACTTATTCCTTAAGACCCTTAGGGTATATCAAAGGGTATGCTTGGGTATAATAAGTTGTATATGGAGATAATAATGTATGATCAATAAAGAATCTACCACTTCTATTAAAAGAAGAGAAATGTCCTATGTGATTCGATAAATGACAACCCAAAGAGTCCTTGGTCAAGGCGTAATGAAATTAGAAAGGAGTTTCTAATTTGCATTATTTGGAGTTGTGCATTTAAGGATCGAAATACATATAATTAAATAAAATAAGACTTGACAAGAATTCCATGTCTTATATTTAATTGGGACATTGTATGGTGGAAGGATTGAATTGTCATAACTATTTACTCAAAGGTTCTTTAATGATTAATGTTGAAATCTATATTATCCGGAAAGTCGTTGATCGCTAGGAGGCTTATCCCTATTGTAGAATAAATATTATTTATTTAAATAAATTAATTATTTAATTTATTTATTTAAATAAGATTAGAATTATTCTAATTGATTTATTCACAACCTAGTTTAATATGGAGAACCTAAAGGGTCACACCATAAAAAAGGAAGAATAATTATTTAAGAAGTTAATGGCATAATCGTAATAATATGTTAAGTATATTTAATTTAATCTATGGTGATAGAATAAATTAAATAGCTTAATATTTATTATTTAATATTTTAGAAATATTAAATATAAATTAATAAGAGGAGTCTTATTAATATTATTACAATTATTATTATTTTAATTTCTAAAAGAGTTTAGGAATTAATTTAATATAAGTACTCTAATTTATTCCTAATAGGATTAGGAGGGAAAATTAATTAAAGGAGTTTAATTAATTATCCCTAATAAGATTAGGGAGCCCATTTAATTAAAAGAGTTTAATTAAAAATACCTTATTTTAATAGGGTTACTTGATATCTTTATAAGAAGAGTCTTATATCAGATATCAAATATACGTTATTCCAATTGTTGGAGAGTACGCCTCCTTTTCTATACAGATAGGAAAAACTAGGGTTTGAGCCAATACCCCTTCTTCTTGAAAATTCTTCTTCTTTGGTGGATCACCTCTAGAGGCCATACACTTGGGTGGCTTACATCGATCAAAGGAAGGAATCTACCCTTTAGATTCAAGGAGATCGCGAGAAAGTAGGAGGTGAACTGCATTCGAGGAAGCTCTGTTTCTACAAGGGTATGATTTCATAATTCATCTTTTTCGTTTAATTAATAATTGTGCATAAAGGGTGATCCGGGTATATGGTTTGTAAAAATTTTTAAACTCTGATTTTACACGTTTTCGCATTATTTTTGCAATTTGATTGCATTCTTGAATATTACAAACCTAATAGTTGTGGTCTCAGTAGATCCGGATGTGTTTAAAGCTTGGGCTACTGCTGAAGTCCTTGAGGTAAACTCAGCTTAAACCTCACAAACTTAAATTTGTTAACTTCACAAACTTAAATTTTTGAAAGCACATCGACTCTTTTAACCATCTTGACAAATTTTTTGTCTGATCTTTTTTTCTATTGAGTTTATATTTTAAATTTCATATCTACTGTCCTTTACATTTCAATATCACTCTTTTGGCTTCTGTTTCTCAATGTTATATTCCATTTCAATATATTTGAAGGTTCGGTCTGCTGTGATTAAACATATTTGCGTATTCGAGGTTGCAGTAGTGGAGGTTACCAATTATCAACTTGAAATTCTAAACAAGTACTTCTCCCCGTCAGTAAGTGAACTTTTGAAGTTTTGGTCACTTCTATATTAGAATAATTTGTATACCCAGTTTTTGTTAATATTGTAGCCACATTTCAAGGTTGTTGTGGTTTTAAATCTCACTCATGATCATCTAGAAAGGCACAAGATGATGAGGAACTATGCAGTTGCCAAGTGTCGTGTATTTTCTCATATGAGGGACAACAAGATTGGAATCCTCCCCCTTGGTACAGACCAAGCTGATTTTAATTTAATTTTAAAATTTCCTTTTGGTTCAATCTGTAATGTGTCATTCGTGGGAGCTTATCAAAGATAAACCGGTTATAAATTTTCTTATGCTTTTTTGTTACATATGGAAGCAATTTTATTAGTTTTTAAGGAGTGGCGCAGTGTGGTGGGATGTTAGATTGATAAAGATGTGATTGGGGCTACGTATTTGATTTTGCTACAAAGTTTTGTGACTTTTGTCACTAATATGAAATAGCTTTTAAAAATTAAATAGAGTTTATTATGAAGAACAAATAAAAAGGTGCCAAGAAAGCAATACAGAAACATTCACAAGTGTGCAATATGAAATGGTTGTGGGGGCATTATTTTTTGTTCCTTCAAAGGCCTCATGTTTTTTCCCACATCAAGTTGAGGTCACTTAATTTGCCACTAGCTTAAAAGCAATAGTCACATACTTAGAGTGTAATGCACAAATCGATAAACTCTCACCACTACCCTCTATAATGTATATTCATTTATTTTTTTGTGTAAAATTTGATCATCGCATAATAATATACTATTTTCTTATTATATTTTAATTTATTAATTGTACGCACACATTTATTATTAAAATTTTGAATAATCCTGCCGCAACACGCGGGTAATCTAGTAATTATCTAATTTTGGCCAATGATAAGACATGTTTGATAGTAGTGGCTTGGGTAAAATGGAAAACCAAGGTTAGGTGATAGCGTTAACTATGAAATTTATTATATCTGTCTAAAGCTCATAACAGGGAAAGCGCTTAATTGACTTTTTGATCAATCTAAATTCAAATCCTTGCATAATATGCTTCTTGTGAGAGATTTAGGGATAAAATTTAATAAAATCAACAAAACATCTAGGAAGACTAAAACAAACAAGAAACTAAGTTTGGGGTTACATGATGTCTAAAAAAAATTAGAAAATTAAAAGTTGGATTTGTCTAACTCTATGACCTCTGTTACTCAGACAAGTAAGCCCTAGGAGTGTCTCTACACCCATCGCCCTAAAACCAACTAGTTTGGGAGTCGTTAGTGGAAAGTTCTCTAAAAGGGTAATTTTGAAAAGCCCAAGAGAGTTGAGCATTGCACAAGTCAGACTAAAAAGAATTAATAATCACATGACTAGTTTAATTTTGTGGCCTTTGCTACTCGAGTTATTAGATCCGTAGGGGTATCTCGACACCTAATGCCCTAAAGCCAACTTGTTTGGGAGTCATTGATAGAAAGCTTGATATATGGGTACCACTGAAAAGTTTAAGAAAACTAGACATTGCACAAGTCGAGTTTAGAAGTATGATGTAATAATCCTTGTTGACACCCCTTTGCTTAGAATCTTCTTGTGATAGTTTGATTGGATGTATTTATCGATGAAGTTGAGTAAATTTGAATTTTCTTTCTAAGAAGTTTATTATGTGGGTGATGTGAATTGTGATTGATTAGGGTAGTCTATTTTCGCACACATAATCACAACATGGGTGAAGACAGGTATAATGAGATTGATTGGTTAAAGTTGGAACCTTTACATTGGTTGGATGTTCTGTCCGAGTCGTATATTCTATCTTTGAGGCCTAGTAGTGGATATTATGGTATTGAATTACTTGATTCGTAGGCATACAGTTAGGTTGCATTTGTATTTTTGGTGTTTTTACTTGAGGACAAGCAAAGTCTCAAGTTTGGAGATATTTGATGGGCCAGTTTTACACCTACGAATCGGTTACCCACTAAAAAAATTGGTGATTTTGTAACAAACAGTTTTCGTTGCTAAAGGTGCAAAATTTTGTTGTCAAAGGGCAGTTGCAACGATTTTTCGATCGTTGGACCATTCGTTACGCAATGAGCGTTGGTAATTATTTAGCAACAAAAAAAAATTCGTTACAGAAAGTGAGATATTTCGCAACGAAAGTTTTTTTTCGTGTAAAATCATAAATCATTTAGCAACAAAATGTTTTGTAGCAAATTTATTAAGAAATTGTAACTGAAAAACAACTTTCGTTGCAAAATTCGCCTAATTGGCAACGAACAGAATCTTTTTTTTTCTACGAAAATAAAATTTGTTGCGTTTGATACACATTTGCCAACGATTTTCATTGCTAAATGTGTATAATAAATCGATCATATATTAATTTGCAACAAAATTATTCGTTGTCTTTGGTCTTGTTCTGGATAATTATGATCAATTAGTAACGGTGATGTTCGATGCTGATTATTTTTCAAGAGCAACGAATGTTGTCGATTAGCAACAACACCATACGTTAGCGTTTGCTTTATCTGTGCAACGAAACTTGTTATGATTTGCAACGATATAAATTTTTCATTTTTCTTTGTTATGTAACGAATATCGAAATTATTTTACAAATAAAATAAATGATGGTTCAATGACCCCATAACAAATTATGACAAAAGTAAAAAAAACTCAAATATTATTAATTAAATAAAATTATTCGATACATGATCATTAATCATCTTTACAATCAACTATCTAAATAATTTATTGTAACACATGTACAAAGTTGGCGCCTTTAACAAACTGCCCATGAAACACCAAATCACTACTTAACTAGGGAAAGAACAGTTTCGTACATCACACACAAGCATGACTGCTACTCGCTTTCACAGCTTTCAGAGCATGAGTTCACAAGGTGGAGGAATTACCAAAACTCCGTGGGTATATCACCATAACATTTTAAATAGAAGATGCTGACATACCTATCATCCATGGGTATATTCTTGTCGATATGCTTCTACAAGAAGATTTTCAATGATTATTTAAACTTCTTAGCTTCACCAAAACATGTAATAAAGTAGGAGACAATATTCCATCTATATTATTTTTACCTGAACAAAATTCATATAGTTCATTCGGACAGATGGTCACCAGATAGAATCAATATGTGCTCCACATTCTTGTTCTTGGCATCCTACAATTAAATCATTTTATATCGTAGTTAGTCTTTTTACTACAGGCTCTTAAAATGCCAAGGAAGTATTCTAATACTTACCTCAAATACTCATATAAATTATCGCACAACATTAGTTGTTCCTTGGAATCACTTCTTTCCTGTTTCACCATATGTTTTGCAGCCAGAACCTGTTTCCCATGTAATTTCAGCTTTAGGTGTCAGTAAGTTTAACCAAAGTTGTTAATGAAAAATAAAAGATTTCGAAATAAAACAAATTATGTGATTAGGGACGTAGTTCTTAATATGCATTTTGATAGAATTAGAATATTTTTCAAGAATCTCAAAATGATGTATTACTATAAGTCACTTCTACCAGTAATGCAAGAATATCGATTACAGTGTAACGACTCCTAGTCATAAAATTCATCTTACCTCGGCAAAGCCATCCCCAAGGATAACGTTATTTACAAAGTTAATGCATTATTATTTGAATGTCACTAGGCCAACAGTCCACGAAAACACCAAACAACTAAGAATAGTGATAGTAATATTATCAGCAAGCCAACAAGCATACTATGACTCCCCCAAAACAGGTATACATCACCCATCTTGAGTCGCCAAATACATGGTACATAAATTCAAATACAACTTAATTATACAAATGTGACGCAGTAAAATACTTACAAAAATAATAGTGAGTTTAAACAAGAATATTGTCATCTAGACAATATCCACACTCAATGGAGTCCTCATTACAATTATTATCACACTATTCCATAGAATAGTGAGGATTACTAATGCTATCATCTGGACCATCAATCCGTTCCCCGACTCGTATTACTGCAGCGGAACAAGCAATCCATTAGAAGAGTCAAGTAGATAATAAAATCTACAATCTTCTATCATTTAATAAGTTTTCATCAATTTCTATCGCTGAGACTCAGCTTAACAAATAAACCACATCATTGAGTCATCCCTGCACTACGGGCCAAGGATAATCATTAAATCATCCATGGTGATGACTATACCGAATAATCCCTGGTCATAATTATACCAAAAAATCGTCCCATCAAAGCACTACAAAGCATCGAGGACTTTTACCACCTCATTTATATTATTACGGTGTCATGATTATACCGAATGATCCCTGGTCATAATCATACAAAGTCCATCTATGCACGTAAGCCAAAGATGAGTATAAGAGAATATATGAAACTGCAAATGGATTTTCGTCCGCCACGCGGTACTCCACTTAGACAGATCATTTCCACAATTTAATAAGGAATGAATATAAAGGTTCATTCACCATACATGTGATAATCCACAAAGACAGGTTATTCCAACAAAATGATAAAGAATGGAATAACAGAAGAAATCACCATGCATGCGATAGACCGCACAGACAGGTTATTCCAACAGAATAATAAAGAATGGAACCAGGTCATGTGTAAACGCACTGACAGAATATTCTTATAGAATAATAAATAATGGAACCAGGTCCAGCATAAATGCACAGACAGGATATTCCGATAGAATAATAAATGATGGAACCAGTCCCAAATAAACGCATTTATTGTGATATTTTTTACGTAATAATAAAGAACGAAATAATAGAAGAATTTCACCATGTATGCGGTACTTCGCATAAACAAGTTATTCCAACATAATAATGAAGAATGGAATATTAGAAGAATTTTACCATGTATGCAGTACTTCGCATAAATAGGTTATTCCAACATAATAATAAGGGATGGAATAACAATAGCTCTCTTCATGAATACGAAAGAAATAATACCCCTTACCTTAGAAAGAAACTGGATACTGGAGTAAAGAGGTAGCAGACTTCTCTTCTTCTTTTTCTCTATAATTTCTCTCTATAATAATTGCTCTATAGCTTTAGTGAATTGGTGATAACTGAAGGAAGAATGAGTTTCTATTTATAGAAAAATATTGTTTCGATAATTGCACGTTTTGGGGCTCGAAATATTACAGTACAATACCTCCAACTTTTCTTTCATTTTTAATTTAATCCTGCAAGTATTATCAAACTTGCACCACCTCCCCTAATAGTAAATAATGTGAATCAATAGTTCAATCATGTGAGTCAATAATTATAATCATGTGAAAATACGAATTACAGTATAGTACCTCCATCTATACCTCCATTTTTAACTTAGTTATGCAAGTATTATCAATCTTGCACCAACTCCCCTAATAGTAGAAGAATGTGAATCAATAGTACACACATGTGAACAAATAATTATATAAGCATGTGAATTAGTAGCAATTAATTTCTTATTTATCCAATTAATTACCCGATTTATCAATATAACCCCCAGACATCAATTATCATCAGAATAGATGTCGATTTCCACTAACACTAATAATCCTAACACAATGGAACTATCAAATTCATCTTTAATCAACACGAACTTATTCATCATTAATATTATAACTCGCAATATTTAACAACCAGGTCGTTCCCAAGAAAGAGGGGGCTTTCCGATAAGGATTTCTCCTTATCATGCGCGCAATTATTAGATGACTAAACCTCTCCTCGACGTAACTTCTAGACATTGTAAATATTGCAATTTAATAATATGAATAATTTTATCGCCTCAATTATTGATTTAATAATATAACATATTATGCGATGATATTGTGACAATAACTGAATCAATAATATGAGAGATATGATGCAAAGAATTATTGTAGTAATAATTGATTATAATTGAGTGACTTCTCACGTAAGCATCAATAATTAATATCGTATGCTACTATGTAACCACGCCAGACATCGCACTTTTAACACCGGGTGTTTCAACAGTTAACGGTAAAACTTCTGCCGTTATTTTCATAAAAATATTTTTGTCATTTTCTCAATCCCACAATAATTCCGTTGGGGGGTCCAACAATGATTGTGTCGTTGTACGAATATTCCCTGCTAAAACGAATATTCCCCGACCAATCAAATATTATATAACAACTTGCGTACGTTGCAAAATTTATAAATATTACCCACAACTATAACATTATATCAAATCCACGCCATAATATTCAAAAAAATATTTCGAGAAAAATTAAATCTTTATTCGTAAAATTTGGGGTCTCACAATCTTCCCTCCTTATGAATTTTCGCCCTCGAAATTTATGTACGTACCTGGTATGCCGAAGAGGTGAGGATATCTTGACTTCATTTCAGATTCTAACTCTATAGGTATAACCTTTGAGTGTCAAATAGGATCCTTCTTATCCAAGATTTTAACACGTATCTCATCATACGTTAAATCTTCTGCTATCTCGTCTAGTTCCAATTCAATAATGTGGTTCGGGTCGTCCACATATTTACGTAACATCGATACGTGAAAAATGTTATGAACACGCTACATACTTAGCGGTAAAGCGAGTCTATAGGCCACAGTTCCTACTTGATCGAGGATTTCAAATGGGCTAATAAAATTGAGGGTTGTGATTTCCTCTCTTCATCAATTCTTGCTTCTAGAATAACTCCCTCTTGAACCTTCTTCTTCACATTCATCAGCTCCGGGTCTGAAGCTTGAGCGGCTTTAACTTTATCGATTAAAGTCGATTCTACTCGTATATTTGATATCACCATGTGGGTCCTTAGAGTCTTTAACTCTATATTCACCATTTGTAATTTATACGAAATGGGTTTTTGTGTTAACAAAATCGCACTCGTAAACGCATACAATCTTCTACTCAACGCGTCAGCTACCACGTTCGCTCTTCCACGATGATATTGAATGGTATGATCATAATCTTTAACAGCTCAAGCCAATGTCTTTGGCACATTATACGATCGTTTAGGTAATGAAAATATTTGAGGGTTTTAGAAATGGGTTTTGTATTGGGGTCAATACAAAATTCAATTTCACGCTCTAGGGGTAAGCTAAGAAGTCTTCAGGAATACGTCAGGAAATTTATTAACAATAGAAATATCATTCAAAACTGTGACCCTCATCCAAGACTTGGATAACACGTCACATTGATACATATCAACTTGCCATCGTCATTCACAACGTCCCTCATCGATAGTCTCGCTTTGCGTTCCACACAAGGAAGTTACCAGCGAAAGGCTCGGGACTCTTTACTTATGGCTTGATATGACAGTGATTGACTTTAGGGTTTGGTTGCTTGAATTCGCATAATAGGTTGGTTATGAATATAAAAGCTAACAACCTTACGAAAAGCTTAATGAGTAGTTAACCAATTAATCCCTAAAATCACATCAAATGCAAGTATTTTCAAAGAAATAAGATCGACAGGTAACGTGAAAGTGTCAATTTGAATCAACAAGATTTATAAACATTGGAGGTAACGACGGTTTCTACTAACGAAGTTTCAACCAATAAGTCAAAGTCTAACTTCTTTGGAGTCAAATTTAAACGTTGAGCGCAAGCAAGAGAGATAAAGAATGGGTAGAACCGGTATCTAATAAGGTATAGACTTCGCAAGAATTTATAATTAACTAACCTGTGCTAACTTCGTTTGGGTCACTCGCTTTTTGAGAAGTCACAAAAAATGCTCTTCCTGAAACTACCGACTTTGACATGTACAGATTTGTGGGACATCCTAAAGTAAGTTTAGGGCATATGTTCTATAATCCTACATAGCAAAAGGTGTTTATCATGAAACACCACCTTCTAAGATAAAGGTGTTTATCATTAAAAAGGGGCTAGTGGGAGGATAATAGATCTTGAAGAGTTCAAGAACCACAAAATACTATAAGTCAAATAAGAGGAACTCAGTAGATGGACCTATTGTACCACAAACCGAATCGTAAATGAATAGTACCAAGATACCTAGGAGGTATGGATTCATCATAGATGATGATGATGAGGTACGCATCATAAAAGATGATGATCCAGAGTTATATATGATGAGGTAAGAGTTCTAGTGTGTACAAAAGGGACAGTGGGAGCGCCGTGACATTCCTAATATTATATGTTGATATACTACGGATAAGGAATGACATACCAATGCTACAATCAGTAAAGATAAAGTTGTCTAAACATTCCTCCATGAATGATTTGGGAAGAGTATCTTAATTGGGGATATAAATATATATAGATAGATTTAAGAGGATGCTCGACTTAACCCAAGGAACGTATATTCATTTGATGCTAAAGTCGTTTAGCATGGCAAACTCCAAGAGATGTCTCATGTCGATGAGCTATGGAGTGTATCTCTCTTAATAGTCCCCATAGACTCCAAAGAAGAGAGATCAGCATGAGTGACAATCATGTATGCAATGAAATATACGAGACCGATGTTGATCGGTCATATTGCGGAGAAGTTCACTATGAGTCGATGAAAAAACATCTTAAAGTGCTTAACCGGTTAAGGATGTGATCATATTCATGGTGGGTCTAAATTAAAACTAGAGGGCTTAACGGACTCAAGTTTTTCGACATGAACAAGATGACGAAAATCCACTTTAAGGTAAAAGCGTTATCTCAACAAAGCAGTGCAAATGAATTGGAAAGGTTCCAAACAAAGAAAGAGTTCTTTGGTTTAGTGATAAAGACAAAGTATATAGCTATAAATGAAGTCGCAAGTTGATTGTTTGGATTAAAAGTTCATTACGTAACTAGGAATAGTTCCTAAGTCTCATCTTGGATCTAAACATGTGTTGTGGCACTTTCATTTGATTATTAGAATCATTGAAGGATGGGAAATCACTATAGAGATAGTGGACTCTCATGAACAACATTACATATCCATTAACTAAAGCTTATCCAACAAAGCAGGATAATCGTCACTTAGAGAAGAAGAGTATAAAATACCGGGACGATTGGCTTTAGTGCAAGTGGAGATTGAAAGTAGTATGCACACAAGCCAATCATGTTTGATGATAAAGCATATACTTTGTAACAATCTTATTCATTTATTAATAAAAAGTATTAATTTATTAAAGGCTTTTAATTATCTACATGATCTTTGTTTTATAATATGTGATAAACCCATAGTTTTAAGCAATGCTTTTAGAATAATGATGATGATCATTCTAATGAGATCTAAATTCTTAGAAAGCTTAAAACTAAAATAGTTCCCAATCATTGGATTACTAAATTGGGGATTAGTGAATCCGGATAGATTGGTACATACGTTGCTTGCTCATTGGATGAGGATGATTGATCTCATGATCATTTGTGTGGAGACACTAAAGCAAGTATGTAGGTGCTTATTAGAGAATAAGTTCATTTGAACGTGGCTCGCTAAGGAATACCTAATGGAGTTTTATTTGCTGTCAATAGGAATTCTCAGTAGTGATAGTAAGACAAGTGATCCTTGACTTTGAGATCATCATAGTATCTTGTGTATGATGAGTTATACTTTGACTTATTCCTTAAGACCCTTAGGGTATATCAAAGGGTATGCTTGGGTATAATAAGTTGTACATAGAGATAATGTATGATCAATAAAGAATCTACCACTTCTAATAAAAGAAGAGAATGTCCTATGTGATTCGATAAATGACAACCCAAAGAGTCCTTGGCGGCGTAATGAAATTAGAAAGGAGTTTCTAATTTGCATTATTTGGTGTTGTGCATTTAAGGATCGAAATATATATAATTAAATAAAATAAGACTTGACATGATAATTCCATATGCTATATTTAATTGGGACATTGTATGGTGGAAGGATTGAATTATGCGGTAAATTATTTACTCAAAGGTTCTTTAATGATTAATGTTGAAATCTATATTATCCGGAAAGTCGCTGATCGCTAGGAGGCTTATCCTTATTGTAGAATAAATATTATTTAAATAAATTAATTGTTTAATTTATTTATTTAAATAAGATTAAATTGTTCTAATTGATTTATTCACAACCTGGTTTAATATGGAGAACCTAAAGGGTCACACCATAAAAGGAAGAATAATTATTTAAGAAGTTAATGGCATAATCGTAATAATATAAGTATATATTTAATTTAATCTATGGTGATAGAATAAATTAAATAGCTTAATATTTATTATTTAATATTTTAGAAATATTAAATATAAATTAATAAGAGAGTTCTTATTAATATTATTACAATTATTATTATTTTAATTTCTAAAAGAGTTTAGGAATTAATTTAATATAAGTATTTCTCATTTATTCCTAATTAGATTAGGAAGGAAAATTAATTAAAGGAGTTTAATTAATTATCCCTAATAAGATTAGGGAGCTTAATTAATTAAAAGAATTTAATTAATTAAATAAAACCCAATTCCTTAATTGTTAAGGTGGGGTTCCCACATCTATAAATAAGAGAATTATTATATTATGGGTGGGTATGGGTTGTTGACTTTTTGACAACGACATAATTCTAATTTGTTGAGAGTACTTTTCTATAGAGATAGAAAATTGGGGTTTGAGCTAAACACCCATCTTCTTGAATTTTATTCTTCCTTGGTGGATCACCTCTGAGAGGCCAAAACACATGGGTGGCTAACGTTGATCAAAGGAAGGAACCAAACCCGGTGGATTCAAGTTGAGCGCGAAAAGGATTGGAGGTGAACTTGTCACTTAGGAAGCTCGATCTTCGAGGTATGATTTTATTCTTTTTCTTTTCGTTTAATTAATAATTATCGTAAAGGGTGATCCGGGTTTATGGTTTGTTAATTTTTAAACTCGATTTTACCACGCTTAGCATTAATTTTACAATTTGATTACAAGCATACGAATATTATTACAACCTAACAGATTAGCGTGAAGCCAAACCTTTATCGCGAATTATTAATTGTTTTAATTTATATATTGATATGTGTTTAGAAATAATTTAATTGGGCATAATTTTATTAGATAAAATTTTAAAAAAAAAAAAAAAAAAAAAAAAAAAGGCTGCGCACGGAAATCCGTGCATGATCAGCAGCAATATGATGATGATTGTTAATGATGGCTGATGAATGGCTAATCATTTGAATCTGCTGGGCACGGAAATCAAGGGGCGCGGAAATCATGATGATGATTGTTAATGATGGCTAATGATTGGCTAATCATTGAAGCATCAGCGCACGGAATTTTGTTATACACGGAAAACAAGGAACAGATTAATCATTATCAATCATTGCAAGAAATGATAATCTAATGATTGCTAATGATTATCACGGAAATCAAGGACAGATTAATCATAATCTAATGATTATATAATGATTACTTATATATATATAATGCTGCACGGAAATCGATGCTAAGGGATCATGTTATTACTTTTTCTTTGGAACTTCCGATTATATATATATATACGGTAATATATATATATATATATATATATATATATATATATATATATATTCTTAATAATTTTATAATTAAAATAAAATATTTATTTTAATTTTAAAATAAAAAGTTTATTTTAATATTAAAATAAAAAGGAGTTTATTTTAATTTTAAAATTGAATATTATATATATATATATATAATTATTTTAATCTTAAAATAAAAGTTTATTTTAATTTTAAAATAAAAGGTTTATTTTAATCTTAAAATAAAAGGGTTTATTTTAATTTTAAAATTAGAATTTCATGCTAACTAATTAGAGTTGGAATTGGATTCCATGCTAACTAATTGGAGTTGAAATTGAAATTGATCTTTCCTTAAATAAAGGAGTTTATTTAGATATGAAATAGGATTTCATATTATTCAAAATAAAAGAGTTTATTTGTGAATAGGAAAGAGAATCCATGTTTCCTTAAATAAAGGAGTTTATTTAAATATGAAATAAGATTTCATATTATTCAAAAATAAAGGAGTTTATTTGTGAATAGGAAAGAATATCCGTTTCCCTTTAATAAAGATTTTTTTTTTTTACATAGAATTGGATTCCATAATTAATTAAAATAAAAGAGTTTATTTTAATTAAAGATTTTTTTTTATTACATGGAATTGGATTCCATAATTAATTAAAATAAAAGAGTTTATTTTGATTAAAGATTTTGATTAAAATAAAATTGTTTATTTTATTCAAAATTGGATAAATTAAAATAAAATAGTTTTATTTTGATTTAAATTTGGATTAAAATAAAGGAGTTTATTTTAATTCAAAATTAGATTTTATACTAACTAAATTTTCCCATTAAATGATATCAATATATATATTAAATATTTATTATTCATGAGATGAATGTTATTTATTGATGATATGATGATGTGTATGATAATAAATGGGATTGATTATGAATTATTGACCAATGTGATTGGATTTTATTTTAGTTGGATGCATGAATGAATGGGTTTTTATTAAATGGGTCTGCAGCACTCGCCTTCTAATTTTTTTTAATGTAAATTCTAACTCCCTCCTATGTACTTCCCTCGATCACGATCAAGGTTTATTTATTTTAAATAGTTTTGTAATAGGAATAGTTAGAATTAATTTTGAAGAATTAGAGATCAAAGGAAGCAAGGAGGCGCGTGAAGACCCATTTGTAATGGAGCCCGGTTTAAATGTAATAGTTATATTTAAATATTATTTCTTGCACTCCTGGGGTTTGACCTTTTGGTTCACTTGGTGGCTCTAGTGAACCAAACTAGAATAAAAGTCCATAATCAATCCGGAGTAGAATATAGTATTCTATATGTGCATGCTTATACTATATATATTATATATTATGCAAACATGCTTCAGCATGTTCATTAATATATTGCGTATTTTATATATATATATATGCATGCTGCTAAAACAAGAATGAGACAAATTAATAACAAACCCTCAATTTTTATATTAAGTCCTAAGCGTTCAAAGATATTTAGAATATCGAGCGTTAAGCCTTCTAGCATGATAAAATTAATAGAGTATTAAATATTTAATATGAGTTTGTTGTTGTCACCACAAGGCAAGTATTAAGTATTTAAGATGTTAATTTATCACATTTGATGCTTATAAAGAAAATTGAACAATATTGTTTTGTTGTGTCACCACAAGGATGATATTTTTCTTTTTTGATATATATGGAGTGCTAGGTTCGGACTTAACTTGGATAATTTTGATTCGGATGTGCCACCACTTGATCAAAATAATCTAAGAGGCAAAAGAAAAGGAGTTGCATAGTTGATGTAATTGACAAAAGTTGTCTACCTATTTATTTATATATAGTTTGTTGTGTCACCACAAGGCTATATACATTTGAAATGGGATCCTTATTCTCACTAGCAAATCTTTAATTAGATTTTGCTTAACTATATATATTGAGGTAATATAGTTTGAAGAAAATAGTGGGAGATACCAATTTAAAACAAGACCTAAATTATTTTGGTAATTAATAATAGAATGTATGTTAAAATGTTGTTAATTACAAATTCATTTACAAAATTTTACAATGTCTTAATTACTATCACTGCGAAACATATTAGATGTTATTTAACCGGACCGTATTAAACGGATTGGTTAAGGAATCGAGAATAGTTCTCATGGTCGAAAAGCTATCTTATGTCCCTAATATGCCTATCCTCGAATGGTTGCGCATAATGCCTCTGAGGAAGACATTGCTACTTTTAGAAAGTGGCAAGATGATGCACAGTTGGCTCGATGCACCATGCTCGCATCCACGAGTAACGAGCTTGAGTCGTCGATGAAACTATGGATGCTCCTACTATATTCCCCGCACATTAAGTAGTTGATGGTGAGGAAAGTAGGACCGATAGATATCGAGATATCTAAGGAGCTCTTCCGATCTAGAATGGCCAATGGCACTATATAATGCATAAAAAGTTCTTAACATAATCAATTTGATTGATCAATTAGACAACCGGTTTTGTCATGGATGGAGAGTTGAGCCAAGATTTGATCTTACACTCACTCCGGACTCCTTTCACAATTGTTGTGAATTTTTATATATGAACAAGCTAGATATCGCCTCCTCGATTTGCTTAACATATTGAAAATGTTGAGAGTCACTTTCCAACCAAGAAAGATCAAGTCTTCTTGGTAGGGGCCAAAGGATCTTCCGAAAAGAAGAACGATTCAAAGAAGGTAAATAGAAAGGCGTAAACAAAGGATAATAAGAACAAAAGCGACATCGATAGCAAAGGAGTTTGCTTCCACCGCTATAAGCCCGGACACTGAAAGAAACTAAAGAAGCATCTTCTTTGAGGCTAACCAAAGAAGCTTAATGAAATTTCTACATAAATACAATTTTGTTCAAGATTTAAAATAAATTTTTTTTTAAGTCAAGGTTCTACTTGGGTATTGGATACTGATTTGGTTATCATAAATATAGATTTATGAAGGACCAAGGAAGTAGAAAATTAAACAAATATAAGTAATCCTATATGTGAAAATGAAGCAAAGGTTGCGTGCGTTAGCTATAGAAACTTATAGTTTAGCATGCTGCCTACTAAAATCTATTAAGTCAATAAGTTGTTATTGTATTCCAGCCTTGTTAAAATATTATTTCCATTTTATTGTTGGACAATGAAATCTTTGGTATTATAATTAAGAACAATTGTTGTTCTATTTATAATAATAATGTTTTGTATATAAATCGAATATTACTTAATAAATTTTGTATACTTGACTTACATGAAAATAATTTTGCATATTGAACAAATTAGTATAAGAAAAGGAGATGATCATTCAAAGAGTTGAATGTGTGTATTTGCTGAAATACAAGTGTGAATTATTTGAAAGGTTCAAAGAATTCAGAAGTGAAACAAATTGGCAAAGTATTAAGATTCTTTGATTAGATCAAGGAATAAATACTTGTGCAATAAGTTTCTTGATCATCTCAAATGGTTTTCTCATAATGGACGCCTCTTGATACGCAATAATTGATTGGTGTATCTGAAAGGAAAAATCGTACCTTGTTGGATATGGTGCGATCCATAATTATTTTACCGACATTCCAGTATCCTTCTAGGGTCATGTCCTAGAAATGGTCGATATCTCTAAAAAGGTAACCTCTAAATCCAAATTTCAAGACTCCATAAAAGTTATGGACAGGGAGGATTCCTAATCTTAAGTATGTTAAGATAAGGGGTTGTCCAACTTATGTGAAACGGTTTCAAAGGATAAGCTTGGGACAAAATTTGACATGTACAGATTTGTGGGACATCCTAAAGTAAGTTTAGGGCATATGTTCTATAATCCTACATAGCAAAAGGTGTTTATCATGAAACACCACGCCTTCTAAGATAAAGGTGTTTATCATTAAAAGGGGCTAGTGGGAGGATAATAGATCTTGAAGAGTTCAAGAACCACAAAATACTATAAGTCAAATAAGAGGAACCCAGATGGACCTATTGTACCACAAATCCGAATCGTAAATCTGAATAGTCTCAAGATACCTAGGAGGTATGGATTCATCATAGATGATGATGATGAGGTACGCATCATAAAAGATGATGATCCAGAGTTATATATGATGAGGTAAGAGTTCTAGTGTGTGCAAAAGGGACAGTGGGAGCGCCGTGACATTCCTAATATTATATGTTGATATACTACGGATAAGGAATGACATACCAATGCTACAATCAGTAAAGATAAAGTTGTCTAAACATTCCTCCATGAATGATTTGGGAAGAGTATCTTAATTGGGGATATAAATATATATAGATAGATTTAAGAGGATGCTCGACTTAACCCAAGGAACGTATATTCATTTGATGCTAAAGTCGTTTAGCATGGCAAACTCCAAGAGATGTCTCATGTCGATGAGCTATGGAGTGTATCTCTCTTAATAGTCCCCATAGACTCCAAAGAAGAGAGATTGCATGAGTGACAATCATGTATGCAATGAAATATACGAGACCTGATGTTGATCGGTCATATTCTGGAGAAGTTCACTATGAGTCAGTGAAAAAAACATCTTAAAGTGCTTAACCGGTACTAAGGATGTGATCATATTCATGGTGGGTCTAAATTAAAACTAGAGGGCTTAATCGGACTCAAGTTTTTCGAAGACAGAACCAAGATGACGAAAATCCACTTTAAGGTAAAGCGTTATCTTGAACAATGGTGCGATTGAATTGGAAAGGTTCCAAACAAAGAAAGAGTTCTTTGGTTTAGTGATAAAGACAAAGTATATAGCTATAAATGAAGGCGCAAGTTGATTGTTTGGATTAAAAGTTCATTACGTAACTAGGAATAGTTCCTAAGTCTCATCTTGGATCTAAACATGTGTTGTGGCACTTTCATTTGATTATTATAATCATTGAAGGATGGGAAATCACTATAGAGATAGTGGACTCTCATGAACAACATTACATATCCATTAACTAAAAGCTTCCATCCAACACGGGATAATCGTCACTTAGAGAAGAAGAGTATAAAATACCGGAGACGATTGGCTTTAGTGCAAGTGGGAGATTGAAAGTAGTATGCACACAAGCCAATCATGTTTGATGATAAAGCATATACTTTGTAACAATCTTATTCATTTATTAATAAAAAGTATTAATTTATTAAAGGCTTTTAATTATCTACATGATCTTTGTTTTTATAATATGTGATAAACCCATAGTTTTAAGCAATGCTTTTAGAATAATGATGATGATCATTCTAATGAGATCTAAATTCTTAGAAAGCTTAAAACTAAAATAGTTCCCAATCATTGGATTACTAAATTGGGGATTAGTGAATCCGGATAGATTGGTACATACGTTGCTTTTTCATTGGATGAGGATGATTGATCTCATGATCATTTGTGTGGAGACACTAAAGCAAGTATGTAGGTGCTTATTAGAGAATAAGTTCATTTGAGCGTTGGCTCGCTAAGGAATACCTAATGGAGTTTTATTTGCTGTCAATAGGAATTCTGTAGTGATAGTAGTACAAGTGATCCTTGGACTTGAGATCATCATAGTATCTTGTGTATGATGAGTTATACTTTGACTTATTCCTTAAGACCCTTAGGGTATATCAAAGGGTATGCTTGGGTATAATAAGTTGTACGTAGAGATAATGTATGATCAATAAAGAATCTACCACTTCTAATAAAAGAAGAGAATGTCCTATGTGATTCGATAAATGACAACCCAAAGAGTCCTTGGCGAAAGCGAATGAAATTAGAAAGGAGTTTCTAATTTGCATTATTTGGTGTTGTGCATTTAAGGATCGAAATACATATAATTAAATAAAATAAGACTTGACGAATTCCATGTCTTATATTTAATTGGGACATTGTATGGTGGAAGGATTGAATTATGCGGTAACTATTTACTCAAAGGTTCTTTAATGATTAATGTTGAAATCTATATTATCCGGAAAGTCGTTGATCGCTAGGGGAGGCTTATCCCTATTGTAGAATAAATATTATTTAAATAAATTAATTGTTTAATTTATTTATTTAAATAAGATTAGAATTGTTCTAATTGATTTATTCACAACCGGTTTAATATGGAGAACCTAAAGGGTCACACCATAAAAGGAAGAATAATTATTTAAGAAGTTAATGGCATAATCGTAATAATATATTTAAGTATATTTAATTTAATCTATGGTGATAGAATAAATTAAATAGCTTAATATTATTATTTAATATTTTAGAAATATTAAATATAAATTAATAAGAGGAGTCTTATTAATATTATTACAATTATTATTATTTTAATTTCTAAAGAGTTTAGGAATTAATTTAATATAAGTACTCTCATTTATTCCTAATTGGATTAGGAAGGAAAATTAATTAAAGGAGTTTAATTAATTATCCCTAATAAGATTAGGGAGCTTAATTAATTAAAAGAATTTAATTAATTAAATAAAACCTAATTCCTTAATTGTTAAGGTGGGTTGCCCACATCTATAAATAAGAGGAGTCTTATTATGGGTGGGTATGGGTTGTTGACTTTTACAACGACATAATTCCAATTTGTTGGAGAGTACCCTTTTCTATAGAGATAGAAAATTAGGGTTTGAGCCAAACACCCATCTTCTTGAATTTTATTCTTCCTTGGTGGATCACCTCTAGAGGCCAAACACATGGGTGGCTAACGTTGATCAAAGGAAGGAACCAAACCCGGTGGATTCAAGTTGAACGCGAAAAGGATTGGAGGTGAACTTGTACCTGAGGAAGCTCGATCTTCAAGGGTATGATTTTATTCTTTTTCTTTTCGTTTAATTAATAATTATGCATAAAGGGTGATCCGGGTTTATGGTTTGTTAATTTTTAAACTCTGATTTTACCACGCTTCCGCATTAATTTTGCAATTTGATTGCGCACATGAATATTACAAACCTAACAACATCCGCGTCATTCTCTCTTCATTATCAACCAAGTTGGACGCAAACTGAGACAACTCGGCAAACTTAGCTTCGTACTGCGCCACGGTCATATTGTTTTGCGCAAGCTTGATGAATTCCACCTCCTTCATGTGACGAATACTTTCGGGAACTGCGTAGCGGTGACCATCCGAAAGTTGTCAGTGTTTCCACCTGCATTTTGGACAGGAGCCGCCTTCGCCTGATGTTTCATGAATTGCATAAAACCTCTGAACATCCCATCGTTCATCATTTGATCGTTGTTATTATTTACCTGAGGATTATTGTCTTCTTGTTGCACATTATCCTGGAAATTGATTGTTGGTGACTCAACGGTCTCATGTGCTTCATTGCTGATCTCAACATTTTCAGATGCCATTTTCAAACACTGTCATAAAACAAGGGTTAATTATCTTATCACATATTATCCCTATACTCTGACCGACCAATTAAATACCAAATAAACTTAGGTAGGTCATACTAGCGAAGGAATTCTCCGGCCTCTCCCTCCTAGTTCTTGTCTCACATCTCAAGACAGGGATCATATCCCTAAGCTTTGATACCAACTGTGACGCCCCCAAAACAGTATACATCACCCATCTTGAGTCGCCAAATACATGGTACATAAATTTAAATACAACTTAATTATACAACGAATAAATGTAAAATACGATAAAACATAGCTGAGAGTTTAAACAAGAATATTGTCATCTAGACAATATCCACACTTAATGGAGTCCTCATTACAATTATTATCACACTATTTCATAGAATAGTGAGGACTACTAATGCTATCATCTGGACCGTCAATCCATTCACTGACTCGTCCCAACTATATTCTCATTTCCTGAAGAGAACAATGAAAGAAAGGGTGAGCTTAACTAGCCCAGTAAGAAATATTATGACTAAGATAATGCAGAATAAATTATCATCAGCCTTCAACAATGTTAAACTGATAAAATACAATAGACATCAAGTTTAACTGCAGCGGAACAAGCAATCCATTAGAAGAGTCAAGTAGAGAATAAAATCTACTATCTTCTATCATTTAATAAGTTTTCATCAATTTTTATCGTTGAGACTCAGCTTAACAAATAAATCACATCATCGAGTCATCCCTGCACTACGGGCCAAGGATAATCATTAAATCATCCATGGTCATGACTATACCGAATAATTTCTGGTCATAATCATACCAAAAACTGTCCATCAATGCACTACAGGCTACTGAGGACTTTTACCACCTCATTTATAACATTACAGGTCATGATTATACCGAATGATCCCTGGTCATAATCATACAAAGTCCATCTATGCACGTAAGCCAAAGATGACTTTTATCACAATATAAGCATGAGGATGATGACAATGACATAATAATTCAATAAAACCAAGTTCAAGAATAAATTTTAAAGCTTTATAAGTTAATTTATCCTGAACTCAATAATGTCCAAATTGTCAACATGATACTTCTTTGTGGAGTAAAAATTCAAGAATGTTCAGAAGAATATTTCCATTAAAAGATACTGGATGAAAAGTAAATATCAAGGATATTCCACTAATTTCATGGAGTATAGAATTCAAAGCTTTAACTAACTGAATATAAGATAATATATGAAACTGCAAATGGATTTTCGTCCGCCACACGGTACTCCACATTAGACAGATCATTTCCACAATTTAATAAGGAATGAATACAAAGGTTCATTCACCATGCATATGATAATCCACATAGACAGGTTATTCCAACAGAATGATAAAGAATGGAATAATAGAAGAAATCACCATGCATGCGATAGATCGCATGACGAGTTATTCCAATGAAATAATAATGAATGGAACGGTCGTGCGTAAGCATTGGCGACGAGGATATTCAACGCGAATAATAAATAATGGAACCACGTCCGTAAAGAACGCACGATACATGATATATTCGAGAATAATAAATGATGGAATCGGTTCCAGTAATAAGCGCTTGAGACGAGGATATTCCGGCGTAATAATAAAGAACGGAATAATAGAAGAATTTCACCATGTATGCGGTACTTCGCATAAACAGGTTATTCCAACATAATAACGAAGGATGGAATAACAGAAGAATTTTACCATGTATGTGGTACTTCGCATAAACAGGTTATTCCAACAGAATAATAAGGGATGGAATAACAATAGCTCTCTTCATGAATACAAAAGAAATAATACCCCTTACATTAGAAAGAAACTGGATACTGGAGTAAAGAGGTAGCAGACTTCTCTTCTTCTTTCTCCCTATAATTTCTCTCTATAATAATTGCTCTATAGCTTTAGTGAATTGGTGATAAATAAAAGAAGAATGAGCTTCTATTTATAGGAAAATATAGTTTCGATAATTGCACGTTTTGGGGCTCGAAATATTACAGTACAATACCTCCAACTTTTCTTTCATTTTTAATTTAGTCCTGCAAGTATTATCAAACTTGCACCACCTCCCCTAATAGTAAATAATGTGAATCAGCAGTTCAATCATGTGAATCAATAGTTATAATCATGTGAAAATACGAATTACAGTATAGTACCTCTATCTATACCTCTATTTTTAACTTAGTCATGCAAGTATTATCAATCTTGCACCAACTCCCCTAATAGTACAAGAATATGAATCAATAGTACACACATGTGAATAAATAGTTATATAAGCATGTGAATTAGTAGCAATTAATTGCTCATTTATCCGATTAATTACCCGATTTATCAATATAACCCCCGGATATCAATTATCATCTAATAGATGTCGATTTCCACTAACACTAATAATCCCAACACAATGGAACTATCAAATTCATCTTTAATCACATGAACTTATTCATCATTAATATTATAACTCATAATATTTAACAACCAAAATCATTCCTAGGAAAGATGGGGCTTTCAGATAAGGATTTCTCCTTATTGGCCATGCAATTAGATGACCAAACCTCTCCTTGTGTAACTTCTAGATATTGTAAATATTGTAATTTAATAATATGAATAACTTTGTCGTCTCAATTATTGATTTAATAATATAAAATATTATCTGAGATGATCTTGTGACAATAAGCGAATCGATAATATGAGAGATATGATGCGGAAATTATTGTAGCAATAATTGAGTATAACTAAGTGACTTCTCACGTAAGCATCAATAATCAATACCGTGTGCCACTATGCAACCACGCGTATTATTGTATTTTTAACACCGGGTGTTTCAACAGTTAACGGTAAAACTTCCGTCATTATTTTCATAAAAATATTTTTGTCGTTTTCTCAATTCGACAATAATTCCATTGGGGGGTCCACCAATGATTGTGCCGTTATACGAATATTTCCTACTAAAATGAATATTCCCCGACCAATCGAATATTATATAACAACTTGCGTACTTTGCAAAATTTATAAATATTACCCACAACTATAACATTATATCAAATCCACACCATAATATTCAAAAAAATATTTCGAGAAAAATTAAATCTTTATTCGTAAAATTTGGGGTCTCACACATACGTAGCCACAGGAATTGTTTACCAAATCTCTTGTGATGTCATTTACCACCACAACTTCACAAGAGAAAAAAAGTAGCCCTACTTAGAAGGCAACCAGCAACAAAAAGTAAAACTAGCAAAGCCACATCACAATCATACTACCCAAGTCCCATTATGTATTTTAGAGGTAAACAACCACTCCTTAAAATTCTACTACTTTTTCTGTGAGGAATCGCTTCACTTTTTTAGAAAAAGTACCTCTTCTGTGAGAACTACCCATCTGAGGAATTTGAAGTGGTGAGAAGTTGTCTATTTCATGGATTAGACCCATATCAGTTGATGATTCACTCTTAAAAAAGAAGTGTTCGCTCATTCATCTAGAGGGTTTGCTGAACCTGGAACTATATTCAACAGCTTAATAGCCCTCATTCGGAATGTTATCATCTGTTATGATGGAACAGTGATAAATGTCTGCAATAATTCAATTATTCAATTCAAGTATGGGACACAAACAAGAATTACGACCCATACTTTTTTATTTATGAGGAAAAAACAGTTGTAGTATTAGCTGCAACTGCTATGTCGAATCATGCATACAAGGAAGTCCTTGACTCTTCTACCAATAGTCATTACTCATGGGCGATGATTAAGGTATTTGTTTTACATTATAACATGAAGTTTCCATCTAATTATGATAAGTTATCTTTCAGTAAGTGCAAACTTTTATCTTCCTCCAATTTGTTGTATATATTTCGAGGATACTGCTTTGTGGATTCAAATTCACGACGAGGATGGTTCATCGAAGATCCATAGTATACTTTTATAATAGAAATTGTGATATAAACTATTTTCCAAGAAAATGCTGAAATTTGTTTACAAAACATGCATTCAAAAAAAGTCGGTCTTAAGGATGTTGCAGTTGAGTTAATGATAGAGTATGTTCTCTCTTTTATTTATTTTAATTAAATCATTGTCATTCTAGTTTTTTTTTAATTAAATCATTCTCATTTTGGTATATTAATATATATCTTTCAGTATTTTATATAAACTTCTTGATCGATGATATTATATTCTTTGAAAAAATAGATTGCGACTTCTCATGCACTATATAGCACGATAAAGTTTCCCCCCAATACTCTTTGAGAAGTGTAAAAGCTGGTTTGACCCACCTCTCCATGCATGAAACTGGGAAACATCTTCGGTTTTAAAGCCTTAGGTCTTTCAGTTGTTACTCCTGTTTTTGCAAAATCAATTTCCATAGAGTGAAAGGTTGTCAATTAAAGATATTTTTTACTCATAGCTTATTTATTGTAGTGATTGTACCCTAGGTATCATTGATCAGCTAAGTTATCAGCAAATGACTTATTGATTTCTTGCAAAATCAGACTTATTGGGAAATATTAGAGACAAATGGAGTTGTAGGAAATTCAACAGTATAAAATGAAAATAAGTGTTTTCCCATACATATTGTACTTCCTCTTGAATTCCTGAACAAAGTGGTTCAATTATTAGGAAATGTTGAATTTCCTGTAACTCTCCTTTTGTTCTCTTATTTCCCAATAAGTCTGATTTTGCAAGAAATTCAAAAGTTTTTTCTTGATAAGCCTTCTGATCAATAATACCTTGGGTAGAATCTTTACTGCACATTTACTACATGTAGATCTTGAGTCAAATAAGACTATGAGTAAAAATATCTCAGTTGACAACCTTTCACTCTATGGCAGATGATTTTGCTAAAATAAGAGTAACAGCTGAAAGGCCTAGGGCTTTAAAACCAAGGATGTTTCTCGATTTCATGGAAAGGTAGGTCATAACTAGCTTACACTTCTCAATGAGTACTGGGGACAAACTTTATCAACGACGACCGACTATCAATATCGTATAATCTTCTTCTTGCACTTGGCAGGCATTTTTAGTCTCCGAGTTCTAAGGAGTTAGCTTAATTATGCAGTGGCGAGAGTAGCACAACATTAGGATGATGCCGAGGTAATCTTGTCATTATTTAGCTTTATGTTTAATTTTGCATGTTTATTTTAGCATACTTTAGACATGACACTTAAGAAAGTAAGAATGAAGAAACCAAGTAAGTTTTAGTCGGACGGTTTTTGTTTATATCTATAATGTTAATGTTAGCATGTCTAATGGATGTTATGATTCCAATGGTCTATGTAGGACATTTGGTGATCGTGTAACTGTAAATTGTTTTACCTACGCATATTCAATTTTAGTCGGACGATTTTTGTTTATGTTTATACGTGTGTGGATGTTTATATATATTGTGTTGGTTTTTAATTATATATATATGGATCGATGGATCTCAATGGATTTGTAGGAATGTTGGTTTATATATAGATACGACTGTGTTTTGAGATATAAATTAGGTACAAACAGGTACAATTTTTTTTTGAGAAATCCACCAAACAACCATTTTTTTTAAATTAGAAATCAATGACCGTATACGGTCGCTAATGTAACATTCCAGAATTTTTAATTGTTATATTAAATATTTGTTGAATTATATAAGTATTTAATGGATGTGTTTATGGTTGAATTTGTAATTGTTCAAATTTGGTTCAAATTGGTTAATTATTTGTTAAATAAATAATTAAGGAAATTAATTATTTTATTCTAATTTAATTTAATTATTAAATTAGAGAGTTTTGATTAAATGAATTATTATATTTTAATTTAAATTTGTAATTAAAAGGATGTGTTAGTTGATTAAATAAAGTTATAATTATATAGAAAATTATAATTTGGTGGTATTGATTTATGTGTTAAAGTAATTTAATAAATTTTTATTAGAATTAATTTAATTAATTAAAAGTGTGACAAATAACCTTTTATAAAGGAGTTATTAAAATAACTTAAAGGAGTTTAATTCGGTTTTTGCCAAACAAGGCCTATTACTTATTAAGTCTTTAATCTAATTATGTTTTTTACTGAAACAAGGCATAAGGAATAAATGATTATATTTTTAGTAAGTAACCAAACAAGCCTTATGGCTTTTGATTTTCAAAATTTGTATAAGCGATATCGATTATACTTATATTTATATTATATAATTAATATATATTATATCTTATACGTTATATTTCTAATAATGTAAGATTAGAATAAAGGGTAAGAGAGAAGAAGAGAGTTCTGAGAGAGAAAAGAAGAGAGGATTGGGAGAAGGCTAGAGAATTTGATAAAGGAATTGGGGAGAAGAAGCTTGATAATCAAAGGATAGCCATTATCTTCCAACTCTAAGGTATCATCTAAACTCTGTTATTGTTTTTCTTTTCAAAAGTTATAGTTGTATTTTCTCTCTCTCAATTTTCTCTATAAAAGCTTTGTAAAAATTGAATTAATTGTTATGTATGTGGTTTTATATGATAAACTAGTGTTGTAAAACTATTTTCATAAGTTATATATGAGTATAGTCAATGAAGTTGTGATATGTATGTAATTTGTGAAGAAAACTATTTTACAGAGAGTTTATGTGAATGAATATGGTTTAGTTTAAGGTAGAAATTAAGGGTTAATTAGTTGTTTAGTTGATAAATTGACTATTGAATTTGATAGAGTATGTATAAATATTGATAAAGTGCTTTGAATTAACTGTTTTGGTTGAAAAACAAAATTACAGTGTTGATTTTCATTGAAAACATCAAAAAGTGAGTTTTTATCAAAAATAGTGAAATTGGATGTTTTAAATTCGTTGTTTATGTTGTTTTATGGGTAGAAACATGTTAAGAGTCTTTGAATTATGTTTATATGAAGTCTCTATATGAATTACTTGATAATTAGGCTGTTAGAAAGTAGCTTGTAGGCCAAAATTGGCTTTTGGTCATGTTGCATTGTTAGAAGTTATCTGCTTAGAAATCTGCGGCTCTAATGTACATGACTACAGACTTAGCAAGATACATTTCATAATAAATACAGTACATATATAGCCGTGCCTTATAGTTAATTCTCATGTGCATGTCCAACCACCTGATATAAAGCTAGGGCCTTGCAGCAGTGAAGTTAATGAAATAATCCGACGGTGTACTTTTTGTACTCAAAATCAAGGATTTGTTATGTGTTAATAGTAGGGATCGCGGTTATGATTTGATTTTCTATACCATGAATGAGCATGTTATTAACAATTAATTTGTTTTGTAGCGTGATTATGTGATTAAAATCAAATCTTACATGATGAGTGTACTTAGTTATGTTTGTAAAGTGTTAGTGACTAACTATGTCATGATGACATATGTATATATGGATATTGTGATTCAATTGTTCGGTTTAATCTACGAAGCAGGCAAGTTCTCTAATCCATTATCTTGTTGAACCAATTATTGTTTCCAATTCGATTCTGATATAATGATGCAAGGTTTCTAAAACTTTAATTTTGATATTGAGTAAGTTATTCTTGTATTTAACTTGTTGTTTAGCATGAAAATTTATATATACTAATGTTGAACAGCTTTATAGTTCAAATTGCTATGCATGCTTAGTATTCAATTCTAAATAACCTTGGCTTAATATTGTTCAAGAAAGGTGTGTTATATTTATTCAAGGTGTATGCTATTAGATTATTCCCAAAGCATGATTTTAATTTATCATGTTGATTCAATTACGATTATTCTATAATATGATGTTATTAGTTTTATTCAACTAATCCTTAGTTGATGTTCGTTGAATTCAAATTACCTTGAAATGTATCCAAACCAAACTCACTTTAGTGCGGACTTGTACTCTAAATCTTTGAGATGAAACAACCCTATTATTAGGGGTAATTTACGTTTAGCGTTGAAATGTTTGTGCACAATACATTTATGCGAAGAAATTTTGATCCCCTAAGTACGAGGAGTCCCTATAGTCTTCACATTGTTAAAGTTTAAGTTGAAAAATTACTTATAACTATGGACATAGTTAAGTAGTCTTAGGACCCTCGGTTATATCCTTCAGATGTTGATAACTTTCATATTGTTTACTTCTATCGAGCCTATTATTTGGCAGATTGTTGTAAAGATTTTTCATTCATTGTTGTTTCCAAGTGAGCTTTGTTTGCTCACTCTTGCTTATATAACTATTACGATTAAGGATGAGAAGGTTGATGTACTAGCACCAAAGAAGGGAAAGGAAAGATGAACAAGTATTAAAGGCTTGTAATATGTTAATATTTTATTATCAGTCTTAATTGAATGGTTGTAATGAAGTTTATTAATTTTTATCATTTGAATGATTGTATTTAAAGGTTAGACAACCTGGGAGATTTTATTATGTAACCCTTTAATGGGAAAGGTTTTTATTATTCAATTTTACTGTGATTGGGTAGTTAGATATGAATGTTTGATTAAGTAAACACCAAATCCTGTGGGAATGAAGTACCTTGGTTTGGGGGTGTCACAGCTAATGTTTATCAGCGAGCGTTTATGAACCCAGGGTATTAGCGACCGCATCGGTCGCTAGTGGTGGTTGCGGACACGTGGACCACGTCACCAGTGCAAGCTAGCTCACGATGACTGAGCTTAGCGACGGATTCGGTCGCTATATGGCGGTCGAGAACTTGTCGGTCGCTAAAAGTTGTCGTTGTTGTGCAGACAACGACCATATTATATGCGATCACTATCAGCGACCGAATTCGGTGGCTGATAGATATCTGGGACCTGCTGCGCTCGCAGATAAGCGATCGCTGATAAGTCTTTTTTTATAGTGAAAATAGATTATTTTTTTTAATTTTAATAATAACAATCATTTTCTGAATAAAATTCAAAGAGTATCTCAATAATTACTTTCTCAATTCGAATTTTCAAATACTTCAACTTTTTTTCTTAGTAGGATCCGAGGGATGAGATAAACTCTCTTCCAAATTATTTTCCTCCATGCTCTCATATGAGAAAAAGGAATAAAAGTGTTCAAATACATTTTTATTAGATGAAAGATTGAGATTAATAGTATATAGGGAAAAAGTGTGTAGGAGAACTTATCTCCTTGGGAATATATCCCAACAAGTATGACTCTTTTTTGTTGAATAGTGGATAATTTTAAGCATTAAAAAAAACTCTCACTATCTCATAAAAAAATCTTATTTATCAAATCTTTTTGTTTCACAGGATTTTTACCAACTTTATTTGAATAAAAAGCATAAAGTCCTTTCAATGCCCAATTATTTATTAGGAGGGAACTATGCTCTCTTACCAGAAAGGATGAAAAGCGGGATTATGATTTTCTTCATTTCAAATGAAATGGAGAATTTCTATTTTAATACATTTTTTATTATCATCTTTCTCTATCATCATGATGTATTTTAATATATTTTAAATTTGGACCATAAAATAGAGACTCGAGAATCTTAATTCCTTATTACCCTAAATTAGGATTCTTGAGTCTCCATTTTATGGTCCAAATTTAAAATATATTAGAATGTGATATTATGATGATGGAAGAGAGATCATAATAGAAAATGTGTTGAAATAGAGACTCCATTTTATTTAAAATAAAAAGAATCCTAGTCGGAAAATAAGAGGCTCTAGCCATCATTTTTAACAAAGTTATTGTCACTTTTTCGTAACAAGTTGCTCATGATAAGTTACCTATTTTTAGCAAAATGTAAAATATACTACCTCTGTCCCAAAATAAATATCTTAATTAATTGGTTTCAGCAATGATTAATATAATTTTCTTTTATCTAAATTACCCATTTGATAACTTATTAATTGAAGAAGTATTTCTTCACTTTTCTATGATCCCATAATTATTTTCCCACATCAATTACTTCTCTAGATTTATTTTTTTGTAACTCTCACATTCCCAATAAGTACATTAAATAAAAGAGAGGTTATAGTGAAAGTGGTATACTATACACCAGCTCCCAATATAAAATATTTTCAAATTTATTCAATTTCCAATAAAAGTTGAGTAAAAAAATTATGAGGGTATAAGAGGAAGAATATGATAAATATAGTTATCAGTATAAAAATATGACATTTATTTTGAAACATCCTAAAAAAGAAATTAAGACATTTAATATGTGACGGAGGGAGTATTTTATTACCGTAAGATAAATTACCAAATTCATTTGATTCTTTGATTGTTACACTGGATATAAGTCTTAAATAAAATAATTGTCTACTTAGCAAACTTCAAAAATACCCACTAATTAAAAAAGAGCATCTAAAATTTAGAAATCAAATGGAGCTTGGATTCTCTCTATGTAAAGAGTTGTATACCTTTAGGATGTTGTTGATTACTGGTATGCTAATTGGATGCGTGATGCGACATAATTTCGACAGTTGTTTTTTAATTATTTTATTTTTCTGCTTATATCATGAAAAAAAATTAATTCAAATTTTATTTTTTAGATATAGTAGGTATTCTCCCAACTCTATCATACATATAATTCTTATATTCATGATTGAATGAATTAATTTTTCACGATTTTATTCACAATATTTGTTAAAAAGAATAAAAAAACATGTATCAACGTGAGGACAAATTCAAACTTAAACATACCATACCTCCATAAAGATGAAACACAACAACACGAGGTAGCACTAATTATTTGATAAATTTACATAACAGTATGAGGCCGTAGGAAATTAAGCCACTTAAACAACAGATCGAATACAATATCCACGGCACGAAACAAAGAGAGTAGGACGACAATATATGCCTTTATTTTAGTCTTTAATTTTTGGCTTCCATCACATACCATCCCCTCTCCAAGCAAGCTGAACGTGAGTCTTATTTACTATTCATGTGAGGCGAAACTTTTCATTAAGAAGAACACGCTGCATTTTCGCCTTGATTTTTGCTAGAAAATTAAGCTCATCTTCAAAGTTGTTACCATCCAGAATTAAGCCGGAAATACAACTGATCGACAATCTAATGTAAGTACTCTATAATCGCGAGAGATTTGAGCCAACGGGAAAATAAGAAACTATTATCGGTGCCCCTTTCGATTTCGCCTTGCGTAATTCGGATTTCTCCATTATAGAAGGTGGATTTGCAGAGGATACACTAATATCGTTTATCCGCGAGGAAGAAGAAGAGGTTTGGATGAAGAAGCAGCTGAAAATACTTGAAAACAGAGACATTTTTAAGCTAAGATTAGTATTTTTTGGTTATTTGCAGGAGGGAATGAGTTAATTCGTAATTAGGACTAATGGGAGGTGCTTATTTATAGCTAGGAGATTGTACTAATTTGCTTGATAGGCAAGAAAAAATCAACGCGTATATTTTATGTGTATGTACTAGGGCCGAGTAGATAACTAAATTGAAACTGAAATCGCACCAAAAATTGCATAAACCGCACCAATTAAAATCGCACCAACAGTTCCGGCGTATGTGACGGTTTTAGGTGGTTAGAAAAATCAAATTTACGATTTCGATTTGGTTATTAGCCAAAAACGCACGCATAAAACCGAAACCGCACTATGTGTGTATGTATGATAAGTAGATGACAATTTTTTGAAAGTTGTATAAAATATAAGTGTTGGTATGTTAGCCTACAATGTTTCTGACTATTTGTATAAATGGTGGAGAGAAGTGTTATATAGGAGCCTATTATGTAGACAATATATTGTCCCCATTTGAAAAGAAAAAAAATAAAAATCTGGGTTGATCTTTTGGGATACTCAAATGCATGATCTTGATGTCTCTGAATGTATGACTGTAATGAAGTCAAAACATGTTAAAAATTATTAATCGCACAATTAAAGGTTCCAAATGATTGTTCACTTGATTAGGGTGAATTTTTTTTTTATTGAAAGTTTAGATCTTATTAGAAAAATGACTTATTCAAGTCACTACTAGTAGGATTGGAGTTTGTCTAAGAAATAATTACACTAGAAGTCTACACCAAAGAAATAACCGGTTCAAGAGAAAAATATTTTTCAAATTTGGTCAAAGATTAGAGTAGTGATGCTAAATTGCAAAAAATTTTGTTGTTTCAATTAGTTTTAGAATCGAAACCGCATCACACAGTTTAAAACCACACCGCACCAATCACAAACGATTACGTGTGCGGTTTAAAAATTTTTAAACCGCACATAAACAATTTCGAATGTGATTTAGATTTTAAATCGTACCGAACGGCATAAAACTCACTCCTAGTATGTACCAAATACTCCATTATGATGGTTCCTGCAGAGTTCCACAAGGTTTCATTGGTTCAAGTTTCTTGACGGGCAAGAAAAAATCAATGTGTACATTTTTATTATTATTTTTACTATATATATATATATATATATATATATATATATATATAGTAGGACCACATATACGAATATAAAATATCACAAGGACTAAGAAAATACAAAAAATAAAATAAATTCATGGCCATGGGAGAATTTTTGGATGTTTTGACGAAGTTAGCCGGTTGCAATGTCATTAATAAGCAGTGGCGGAATCAGAATATTTTTAAAGGGGATCAAAATATATCAATAAAAAATTATTTATTAACGTCTATGCTTCTTTTAAATTTATTTTGTCCAATTATAATATTTCACAACATCCTATTCTAACCATTGTAAACCTATGAGTTATGAGTCTAATAACTTTAAATGTGTGTGTGTGTATGTGTGTGTGTGTATATATATATATATATATATATATATATATATATATATAGGAACTTGTCCATGGCATAGGGTTGCCATGGGAATATCTTGACAACCTCTTTTTGTCTTAGTTGATAAATGGATTTGAAGGCTGAGATTAGAAGTTATATTTGATCAGCCGGCATAGGTTGTTGTGCCCAAATATTTACTTGTGTCAACTTCTATTTTAATAAGAGAGGCCCACGTAAAATATTATTGTCAGTATAGTTATACAATATGAATATTTATTATTAAAATAATCCGGCCGGAAGAGCTTGTACTGACTTATCCTTTTTCTTCTTTTTTTTTTTAGTAGAGTGCGACATCTGAAACTTGTATAAGGAAATAATAAAAAAAATATCAACAACTCCAACTACTTTAACTTGACTATTGAAGACAAGATTATCAACAACTCCAACATCATGAATAGGCTTGCTCTCTGACTTAAGCGGTTCTGCAATGATATTTTCACCGATTTATCCTCTCTTTTTTCCGAAAGATGCGACTTGTATAAGGAAATAATAAAAAATATTTTGAACACGTAGGACCAAGGCATCATGGTGGGAAATAAAAAAAAAATTAAAAATATCCAACTATTCGCTGCTAAACAAATTCGAACTTGTGACCTCCAGAACCAAACCCTCGTCATATGACCACCCGAGCACCACAGGCCTAGCTATTCATTTCAACCAAGAATATATTTTTATATTAAAACTTCACCATCCCCCAAAATCTATATATTATTATTATATTAAGATTTATTTTTATATAAATCTATATTATTAATTGGGTTTGTTAAAATAGAAATAAGTTAATTTTTATATTTATTATTATCCCTTTAATAATTTTTTCTTATTTTTGTAATAATATCAATAAAAGGATTATTAATATATAAAAATAAATATCATTCTTTAATAAAATATAAAGTGATCATTATAAATCTTGCATTATTAGTATTAATAATTTTATTATTAAATTGGTTGAGTGGAATTTAAATGGAGTTAGATTATAGTAATTTATTTTATTATTACATATTTATTTTTATATTTATTTTAATTATTATTTGAGTATGAGTAAATAATATGAAACATTATTTTTAATATTAATATAAATAATATAATTATTAATAACTAGGCGAATAATAATATCCATCTGATTCAACGAATAGATATTCTTATTAATTAATATATGTACATTAGATAACTTATTTGAACTAGTTTTATATCTCGGAGGCGAAGTAATCTTGCGGTTTCTTGTAGAGCTCCCGTGCGATCACGATAACGAAAGACCATGACATCTTCGAGGACCACTTCTCTGAGTAAATATCACTATTGGCCTAACGAATGAGTCGACATAGTTGCATACAAAATGCCCCGATCAGTCGTTGTTGTTTGTTTGATCGAATCTTTGCGATTCTGCGCGGTAGGATTCTGCATTTGGGCCACGCGCATCGGATTACCATTTAATATTTGGTAATCCGAGCGTGAAAAAATTATATTGCAAATATTGAATCTTGATATTTTATATTTTATTTTTATGTATCGGCAGTGACGGCTGATTCAAATTATCGAAAATGTCTTGTGTCTTAGGATGAAAATGATATTTGATATGGAAGATGAATGATTTTTTAATTATTTCCTTTGGGAAATTTGTAATTTGGAAAAAAAGAAAAATAAACGATTTTCAAAGCTCTTGGTTGTTTTTATTTTATTTCATTGGAAAATAATTCAATGATCTTCTATATTATAACAAATAAATTTATATTATATATATATATATATATATATATATATATATATATATATATATATATATATATATATATTAATCTCCCCCATATGAGCCTATTAATGGGACTTTGAATTTTTTAGTCAACTGATTAGTTACTTTTATAGATAAATTATAAATTATAATATTATATATTCAAAATTTTATATTGTGATTCCGGTCATCTTCTTTGGAGACAACTAAGAGTAGTCACTCAAAGCAAGAAAATGAATTAAGTTATTCTCATTTACAAAAAAATTGATACCAATGTATGATTAAGTCAATAAGACAAATGAGTATAATATTAATTAATTAATTATTAAATTTATTTAACATTATTTTATCTTATAGTAATATTGTTAATTTATTATAGGTGAAAAGACATGAAAAAATAAATAAATTAATATCATCTCATAACAAAGATCAAATTTAACTAATATTAACATGCTTGATTCGAGGGTTGAAATTAATATGACCCCTCGACTAATGTGGCGCCCCAAAATAGGTTCATTCCATCCAACCCATTCTCGAGTAGCCAAATACGTGAGTGCGAAATAACTACAACTTTATTATTACAACATATAAACTTTGAGTTTAAATACGAGATATTGTCATCTAGACAATATCCACCTTAAATAAATTCCCATCATAATTATTGATACATTATTTTACAAAAATGGTGAGGACTACTAAACAACTCTCTCTAGAACCTTCATTCCATACCCCAGACTAGTACTTGCTACATTCTAGCCTCTGAGAAGAAAAATGGAACAACAAGAAAAGGATGAGCTAAACTAGCCCGATAAAGAATATTATGACTAAGATAATATACAACAAATTATCGTTAGTCTTCAACGAGGAAAAATCTAATAGAATCTGATAGACAACCAGGTTTTAAATCAACAAGCTGCGGTGGAAACAACAATTCATTAGAAGAGTTAAGTAGAGAATGCAAACTACTATCTTCTATATATGAATTTAAAAGTTCATCGTCGATATTTTATCCCTGTAACATCAATCAATATATATCTGAAATCAAATATTCATCTTTACACTACAGGCCAAAGATATTCATTAATCGGTTATGTTCATCTCAACACTGTTCATCTTTGCACTATGGGCCAAAGATATTCATCAAAAAATCATTCATCTTTTGCACTACAGGCCCGAAGATATTCGATATATATCATCATTTAGGGTATGAGGATGATGAAAAATATTTCAAAGAAAAAAGCGAATCGGTGAAACAAAAGAACAAGTATTATGGATTAGTACTTTAAACAATCAGGTTCAAAAATACTTCATAAATAATCATCTTTGAAGTAAAATTCAAGAATGATCAAAACATGGATACAATCAAAGCTAGTATCCATAATAGATATTTTAGACGAAAAGAAGAAATTTCATTTTTAATTGAATAGTGCTTGTAGTATTAAGTGAATAGTCTTAGTATCGTGAATAATTAATAAGTATCGTGAATAGTAACTCAAACACCAAAGATAGAAATTTCATAAAAAACATCTTCACGCTTCATGAATAGTACTCGTGAATAGTAATTAAGTGAATAGTAACTTCATGAATAGTAACTTTCGTGAATAGTAACTCATGAATAGTAACTCGTGAATAGTAACTCATAAATAGTAATCCCGAGCATGAAAAAGTTCCAATTTTGATAAAATTTCTAACCATATTTTCGGCATAATGATATTAAAGAAATAATATCATTTTGAATAAAATAACATCCACTTACCTCGAAAGATGTGAGTACTTAGTTGAAACAGGATATAAAGCTATGACTTGAACTTGCACCATATAGCAACACTCAAAGTATACTCAAAATACTTACAAGAATACGCTCGATAATATAGAGAGAGAAAACTTCAGTTTCTGGTGTGATTTTTAATTCTAACCTAAGCACCCTAATTATAGGAAAATGCTTAGAACACCAAAGCAGAAAATTGAATATAATAATAATATAATTATACAAATTTTCCTTAGCCCACCTTTTGGTCAAAAACACCAGCCACACATGTTAAATGAGGTTCACAAACTCACCAAAAACGTTTTTCTCAAAATAATTAATTAAAACTCCCAAAAATCAATTATTTCGGAACTCCGAAACTTCAATAATTCATAATAAATAGTCCTTTTATCAAAAAATTCGAATCTCGCGACTTTTTATAGGAAATTCAATTCTCTACAACTTTGCAGAAGAAAGTTTTTCCAAATTCCAAACAAAAATTGACCGAAATCCACAAACGGGAGATTTTACAGGCTATAATCAAATTTCGATCAATAATTGTGTCCACCAACACACAAAATATGTGTTAAACATTTAATGCCACAAAAATACTCTTCCTCCTCATATACTCATATATCCCACATTCATTATAAAAATATCATCGTTAATATATTATTAAAATAATATATTTAAATGAATTATTTAATCAGAAAAAGATAAAATATTAATTTTCAACAATTGTCACATTAAAATTTTTCTCCATCTATATCCACATAAAATCAATATTTTCCTCATCATATAAATCAATAATTAATTATTCACAAATAATATTACGTAATCACAATCTGCGAACTGACCGGTAGTTCTAGGGAAGAGGGGCTTTCGATAAGAATTTCTCTCTTCTTGGTAGCATGATTAGGTGACCAAACCTCTCCTTGACGAACTTTCTAGACATTGCCAATAATGTTATCTAATAATATTATTCGGATAATATGAATTATTGCTTTGATAATGAAAATCTTTGTGTAATGATTATTGAAACAACAATGATATAAAATATCAATCGCAATTATTGAATCGATAAAATCTTGAGCGATAATTCTTTGTAACCATTATTAAGTAGTGCCTTCTTACGTAAGAATCAATAATTGGTGCAATCTGGTATCTTCTTTATTCAACAACGGCGTATTAGTGTGTTTTAACCATTAGGGTTATTCCAACAAGATAACGGTAACAACTACGTCGTAATTTAAACAACTTATACTTGTCGTTTTCTTCATCCAATCGCTTTCCGTTATGGGGCCCACAAAAGGCTATGGCAGGTAAATGCGAATATTCCCAAACGATCTGAATATTCCACGACCAAACGAATATTCCCCGACAATAATGAATATTTTATAACCACTTGCTTATTCGAAATATTTACGTATTTTACCCATAACTATCCACAATAATCAAATCAACACTTACTATTTCAAAATAATAAATAGAGGAAATTCCTTTTTATTTAAAAAAATTTCGGGGTCTTACATCCTAGTTCCGCCCATGTTAATAAATGGACAATAGGGATGGTATAATGTTAAAAAATACAATCAAATAGTGGTGATTACTCTCTCCGTTTCAAAATTAAAAATATATTTTGATTTTTAATAATTAATTCATAAAAATTTTAAATTTGATATAATTTCGTTCAAATTTTATACTAGATGTCCGCACTAAAAAAATAACTGGTTCAAGAGAAAAATATTTTTCAAATATGGTCAAAAATTAGTAGTGATGCTAAATTGTATAAAATTTTATTGTTTCAATTATTTTTAGAACCGAAATCGCACCACTAAATTTAAAACCGCACCGCACTAATTATAAATAATTTCACGTGTGGTTTTAAATTTATCAAACTGCATCTAAATACTCAGCCCTAGTATGTACCAAATACTCCATTATGATGGTTCCTGCAGGGTTCCACAAGGTTTCATTGGTTCAAGTTTCTTAATCGGCAAGAAAAAATCAATGTGTACATTTTTATTATTAATTGTACTATATATATATATATATATATATATATATATATATATATATAGGACCACATATACGATGATAAAATATCATAAGGACTAATGCTACGTTTGAATTGAAGGAATGTAATAGAGTATAGAATGGAATAGATGAGGGAATGGAATAAGGAAGAAAATGAAATGATTTTTTAATATTCCATATACATGTTTGGTTGATGTTAGGAATACATCTAAGAATGAAATAAATAATTAGAAAGTGACCTAAATACCCTCAAATGTTCAAATTTAACTTAAATTCAATTTATATTAAAAATTTAACACATATTTCATTCTTAGAAATAAAGGGGAGGGGAGGGGTGGTGTGACGCCCCCAAAATTAGGTATACGTCACCCATCTTGGGTCGCCACTTACATGGTACATAAATTCAAATACAAACTTAATTATACATCACGTAGTGTAACATACGACAATACATAAAGCGAGAGTTCTAATAGGAATATTGTCATTTAGACAATATCCATACTCAATGAGTCCTCATTACATTTATTGTCACACTATTTAACGAGAATAGTGAGGACTACTAATGCTATCTTCGGGATCATCACTCTTTTCCCAGACTAGTCCCAAATTATATTCTCATTTCACGAAGAGAAAAAGTGAAAAAAAAGGTGAGCTCAACTAGCCCGATGAAAAATATTATGACTAAGATAATGCGAGAATAAATTATCATTAGCCTTCAACAAAGTTAAAGCGATAAAATACAATAGACAACCAGTTTTAATCTGCGGTGAATATGCAATCCATTAAAAGAGTCAAGTAGAAAATAAAGTCTACTATCTTTTAGGTTTTAAAAGGTTTTCATAAATTTTATCACTAAAACTCGGTTTAATGAATAAACCACAATATCTAATCATCCACATACCACGATCGAGGATTTTCATCAAATTATCAATGGTCATGACTATCTTACCGAATCACCCCCGGTCATAATCATACCAAAAACTATCCATCATTTGCATTACGAAGCCAATTTGAGGACTTTTATCACATCATTTATAACAAGCCATGATTATCTTAGAATGATCCAGGTCATAATCATACTAAGTTCATCTATACACGTAAGCCATAATATAACATGAGGATGATGATAATGACATAATAATTCAATAAAACAAGTTCAAGAATTATTTTATCCGAGAATTAATAACGTCCAAATTGTCAACAAGATCTTGTTTTGTAGAGTAAAATTCAAGAATGATCGGGAAGAATATTTCCATGAAAAGATCTTTGGATGAAACGCAAATATCAAGAATATTCTACTAATTTCATGGAGTATAGAAGTCAAAGTTTTAATCAATTGGGTATAATAAAGAATGGAATAACAAAGGAAATCACCATACATGCGGTGCTTGCAGATGAGCAGTTATTCAAACGAGAATAATAATAACGGAACCGGTCGGTGAAATTCACACAAGCGGGATGATCGAAACGAGAATAATAAATGTTGAATAATAATAAACAATGGAACCCGAGTCCGGTTAAAAACACACAAACAGGATATTCCAACGAGAATAATAAATGCGAGAATAATAAACAATTGAACCGGTCCGTAAAACACACGACGGGATATTCCAACGAATAATAAAGAATGGAATAACGAGAAGAAGATCACCAAGTATAGGGGATTCGCATTATCTGAGTTATTCAATGTAATAAATAAGAATGGAATAATATAAGGATTTCACCAAGTATAGGGTATCTGCATGTATCGGAGTTATGTATAGGGTATGCCACTTTTATAGGTTATTCAATGAATAATAATGAATGGAATAACGAAGTTCTCTTCATGAATAAGAAAGAATAACACCCTTTTGGGTACAACAAATAATATTCCCTCTTAGTAAAAGACACTTGGATATCAAAGTAGTGAAGTACCGAATACTCTTCTTCTTTCTCTCTATAGATTTTCTCTCTATAAGCTTCTCTTTATAATTTCTCTCTCTAGAGTTTCATGAATTAATTAAGAAAATAATGAAGGAATGAGCTTATTTATAGGAAAATAGAATGCATAGTAATTAATCCATGAACGGTCCAGATTGATTTACTTTAATCGGCGGTCCATATTTAAAGAAAAATCTTTTAAATAAAATATCATATATTCTAGTTATATAAAAATATTTTACTATGCAAACACTATGCAACACTATGCAAAAACACTATGCAAAACACTATGCATAATAAAAAATAATATATTCTATTTATAGAATAACTTTAATAAAGTATTACATTTTATATAAAAAGATGTTTACATTTTATTACGTTAATAATACGAATAAAACAAAACATCATTATCGCTATAATAATTCATATTATTAATCGACAATAATGGAATCAAACCGAGTGACTTCTCACATAAGCATCGATAATCAATCTGATGTGCTTCTTGTGCGACCACACGTATTCTTGTACTTTTACTACCGGTAGTTCAACGATATCAACGGTAAAACTTCCGCCGTTATTTCAATAAAATATTTTTATCGTTTTCTCAATCAAGCGATAATTACATTGTGGGGTCCACCAATGATTGAGTAGTTGTACGAATATTCCTGCTAAACCCAATATTCCCAGAGCCAATCGAATATAATATAACCACTTGCATACTTTGCAAAATTTATAAATACTACCCACAACTATAATATTATCTCAAATTCACACCATAACATTAAAAAATTATTTCGACAAAATTTAAATCTTTATTGATAAAATTTGGGGTCTCACAATCTCCCTCCTTATGGAATTTTGCCCTCGAAATTAGGGTGCGACACAGTATGATAAGAGGTGAGGATACCTTGAATACCTTTATCGTTAAAAATATTAAATTCATCTTCAAATCCTTTAAGATATTCATTAACAATTCATCTTTGCACTACTGAGGCTAAAGATATACAAGCAGTAAAACCAATAATCTTTGAGGCGCGACTTAATAGTATCACGACCACGAATTATCCATGCACTCTTGGCCAAGGATATTCGTGTTTTTCAATCTGATCATGATTATACCAATAATCCTTGGTCATAATCATACCAAGTCTATCAATGTATTACAACCAAAGATGACTTTTACCACATCCATGAATTAATATTTCATTCTTTGAGACTCACTCAATAATTAATCCATATCATCGAATCATCCACCGCACTACGAGGCGAGGATATTCATTAGTATCACGACCACGAATTATCCATGCACTACTACCAAAGATAATCGTGTATTCATTAGTATCACGACCACAAATTATCCATGCACTACTGACCAAAGATAATCGTGTATTCATTAGTATCACGACCACAAATTATCCATGCACTTGACCAAAGATAATCGTGTATTCATTAGTATCACGACCACAAATTATCCATGCACTACTGACCAAAGATAATCGTGTATTCATTAGTATCACGACCACAAATTATCCATGCACTACTGCGAAAGATAATCGTGTATTCATTAGTATCACGACCACAAATTATCCATACACTACTACCAAAGATAATCGTGTATTCATTAGTATCACGACCACAAATTATCCATGCACTACTGACCAAAGATAATTGTGTATTCAATTACGGTTATGATTATACCCCAACAATCCACAGTCATAATCATACCAAGTCCATCTATGCACTTCTGAGCCACGAGATGACTTTCAACATAATATAAACATGAGGATAATGATATAAAGAATCAATCAAATGAGATAAAGGATAAATATTAAACCTTTATAATATAATTTATCCGAGATTCAAGAATATCCCCATGTTATCAATCACTTAATAATCTCATAATCTAATATCATTAATATTATAACAATATTTTAATCACTTCTTAAATTTATAAACAATTTATCTCAATTGTTTACGCTTTTATATAAATGCATTTAATCATTCAAAATGTCATACTCATAAGATATCATCACCATTTATCAAATCCTCATCAAAAAAAATATGCATATACTCTATATATAGGATTCTCTAGCCATAAAATCCTATTTTCAACTTTGTTACTTCACATAACATATTTAACTCATATGTTCATAACTAAACTATTTTCATGAAAAATACCAAATCAGTCCCAAAAATATTTCTTTTCTGGGATTTAGCATAATATAATCCCATAATGAAAATATATTTTTCTCGAATTTTAAAATTCATTTACTATTTTTCAAAAAATCAATTTCTAATTAATTCCTTAAGAAATTAGCTACCTCAAGTTTAACTCCAAAAATTCCCAAATCTTGGCAGGACCTCAAGTTTAACGTGAGCTTATAGTTTAAATTTCATGGTCATCTGAGTTATAGAACTCCTATATAGCGTTTTTAAATCGGAAAAACCTAAATATTGAAATAGTCATAACTTGCTCATTTTAAGTCGAAGGAGCTCATTTTTGGACAGGAGGTACTTTATACCATATACCTTCATGTCCCAAAAGGCCAGAATTTTTCTCATAATTTAAGTGGCCGAAACAGCCCCTCTAAAATCATGGCGTGCTTTTTTTTTTTTTGCAGCTTTGCACTCCTTTGCTAAAATCAGTCCACACAAAAATCTACAACACCTTTTCCAGTAATTCCACCTGGATTAGTTAGGTAACTCATAGATCTAACTCTAGGACTTGACCACACTCAAAAATTCAAAATATAATAGGAGATATGGTCAATTGAATTTCATGTTACGTTTTTCACCAAAATTTGATTTTCAACTCTTTGTGATTTCTAAGAAACTTTCATGTTTTCACATAATAACCAACATAACTCATCATAACACTTACTAATACTACGTATACCCATGGTTTTCATTAGTCCAATGCTTTTATTATGACTTTTATCATAAACCACGTAAAGCTGCTCATTTTAGTTGAAGAAATATTTGAGGTTTAAGAATTGGGTTTTTGATTTGGGTCAATACAAAATTCGATTTCACGCTCTAGGGTAGGCTAGAAATCTTCAAGAATAAGTCAAGAAATTTATTAATGATAGAAATATCATTCAAAATCATATTCTCGTCCCAAGACTTGAATAGTACTTCACATTAATACCAATCTGTGACTTCTATCCCTTAACCTGGATAGCACCTCACAATGATACCTATAAACTTGCCATCTTTATTCACGATGTCGCCTTAGAAAAGTCCGGCTTGATTGCATTCCACACAAGGAGGTCAACAACGAAAGGTTTGGGGCTCTTTACTTATGGCTTGATATGACAATAATTGACTTTAGTAGTTTGGTTACTTGAATTACGCATGTGATGTTGGTTATGAATATAAAAGCTAACAACCTTACGAAAAGCATGATGAGTAGTTAACCAATTGATTCCTAAAATAACATCAAAGGCAAGTATTTTCAAAAGATAAGATCAACAGTAACGTGAAAGTGTTTATTTGAATCAAACAAGATTTAAAAATAGTAAGCGGTAATTTAAGGCTCCTACTAACGAAGTTTCAACCAATAAGTCAAAGTCTAACTTCTCCGAGTCAAATTTAAACGTTGAACGCAAAGCAAGAGAGATAAAATAATGGGTAGAACCTAGTATCTTATAAGGTATAGACTTCATGAATTTATAATTAACTAACTTGCGTGCTAACTTCGTTCGGTTTACTCGCTTTTGAGAAGTCATGAAAATGCACTTCCTAAAACCAACGACTTTGTTTTGTCCACATCAACCTTTGGTGCCACCGTCCAAATTAGACTTGACTTTGGTGCACAACAAAAATTGGGCTAAATGACCTTCTCTTCTTGCACTTTCCACTTCTATTATCTTTGCAATGATTACCAATCAAGTGGTTACCATTCTTGGCATGATAATTTCCCCGATGGTTATCATTGTTACGATAGCCATTGCCACCAAAGATGATTATTATCGTATTGTTGGTCGTTACCTTTTGTTTGAAATAATCAACACTCTCATGTGCTTCATTGCTTATCTCAACATTTTCGGATGCCATTCTCAAACACCGTCACAAAACAAGGGTTAATTAACATATCACATATTATCCCTATACTCTGACTGGCCAATTAAATACCAAATAAATTTAGGTAGGTCATACTAGCGAAGGAATTCCCCGTCTCTCCCCTCCTAGTTCTTATCTCACATCTCAGCCAGGGATCATATCCCTAAGCTCGATACTAACCGTGACTCGGACACCAACTTGTGTCGAGACCTCACATTGGTACTATCGACCACCACCGAAAAGACGGCCGGCCCCTACGGAGAGTCTCGGCGCTTGGTGCATTCCCCATCAACAGAAGTCACCAAATGAGAGGCTCGGGGCTCTTCACACTTATGGCTCGATACCAACCGTGATGCCCCCAAAAATTATACATCGTCACCCATCTTGGGTCGCCACTTACATGATACATAAATTCAAATACAAACTTAATTATACATCCGTCAGTGTAACATACGACAATACATAAACTAAGAGTTCTAATAGGAATATTGTCATTTAGACAATATCCATACTCAAGGAGTCCTCATTACATTTATTGTCACACTATTTAACGTAATAGTGAGGACTACTAATGCTATCTTCTTGGATCATCACTCTTTTCCCGACTCGTCCCCAAATTATATTCTCATTTCACAAGAGAACAAAGTGAAAGAAAGGGTGAGCTCAACTAGCCCAAAGAAGAAATATTATGACTAAGATAATGCAGAATAAATTTTATTAGCCTTCAACAATGTTAAACTGATAAAATACAATAGACAACCAGTTTAACTGCAGCGGAATATGCAATCCATTAAAAGAGTCAAGTAGAAAATAAAGTCTACTATCTTTTAGGTTTTAAAAGGTTTTCATAAATTTTTATCACTAAAACTCAGTTTAATGAATAAACCACAATATCTAATCATCCATGTACCACGGTCAAGGATTTTCATCAAATTATCAATGGTCATGACTATACCGAATCACCCCTGGTCATAATCATACCAAAAACTATCCATCAACGTGCATTCTGAGCCAATCGAGGACTTTTATCACATCATTTATAACAAGCCATGATTATACTTAAATGATCCTCGGTCATAATCATACTAAGTTCATCTATACACGTAAGCCATAATATAACATGAGGATGATGATAATGACATAATAATTCAATAAAACAAGTTCAAGAATTATTTTATCCAGGAATTAGTAACGTCCAAATTGTCAACAAGATACTGTTTTGTAGAGTAAAATTCAAGAATGATCGGAAGAATATTTTCATGAAAAGATATCTTTGGATGAAACGCAAAATATCAAGAATATTCTACTAATTTCATGGAGTATAAAGTCAAAGTTTTAATCAACTGGGTATAATAAAGAATGGAATAACAAAGGAAATCACCATGTATGCGGTGCTTGCAGCATGAAGTTATTCAACGTAATAATAATAACGGAACGGTCGGTGAAATTCACACCGCAAGGATGATCCAAATGAATAATAAATGTTGAATAATAATAAACAATGGAACCAGTCCTGTAAAAAATGAGCATGGATATTCCAACAAAATAATAAATGCGGAATAACAAACAATGGAACTGTGTCCCGTAAAACACACGCATGTGATATTCCAATGTAATAATAAAGAATGGAATAACGAAGAAGATCACCAAGTATAGGGGATTCAGCGTATAAAAGTTATTCCAAATGTAATAAATAAGAATGGAATAATATAAGGATTTCACCAAGTATAGGGTATGCCATGTGATATCACGGAGTTATGTATAGGGTATGCCACTTTTACAAAGTTATTCCAATAGAATAATAATGAATGGAATAACGAAGTTCTCTTCATGAATAAGAAAGGAATGAGCTTATTTATAGGAAAATAGAATGCGTAGTAATTAATCCATGAATCGGTCTCAGATTGATTTACTTTAATCGACGGTCCATATTTAAAGCAAAAAATCTTTTAAATAAAATATCATATATTCTAGTTATATAAAAATATTTTACTATGCAAACACTATGCAATACTATGCAAAAACACTATGCAAAACACTATGCATAATAAAATATAATATATTCTATTTATAGAATAACTTTAATAAAGTATTCATTTTATATAAAAAAGATGTTTCGCTTTTATTACGTTAATAATACGAATAAAAAAAAAAGCGTCATTATCGCTATAATAATTCATATTATTAATCGACAATAATGGAATCAAACCGAGTGACTTCTCACATAAGTATCAATAATCAATACCGTGTGCTACTATGCAACCACACGTATTCTTATTTTTTTACTACCGAGTAGTTCAACAATGTCAACGGTAAAACTTCCGCCGTTATTTCAATAAAATATTTTTTGTCGTTTTCTCAATTCGACAATAATTACATTGTGGGGTCCACCAATGATTGAGTAGTTGTACGAATATTCCTCGCTAAACCGAATATTCCCCACCAATCGAATATAATATAACCACTTGCATACTTTGCAAAATTTATAAATACTACCCACAACTATAATATTATCTCAAATTCACACCATAACATTAAAAAATTATTTCGATAAAATTTAAATCTTTATTGATAAAATTTGGGGTCTCACAATCTCCCTCCTTATGGAATTTTGCCCTCGAAATTAGGGTACGTTACTGGTATGATAAGAGGTGAGGATACCTTGAATACCTTTATCGTTAAAAATATTAAATTCATCTTCAAATCCGCTTTAAGATATTCATTAACAATTCATCTTTTGCACTACAAAGCTAAAGATATACAATCAGAAAACCAATAATCTTTGAGACGCACTTAATAGTATCACGACCACGAATTATCCATGCACTTCTTGGCCAAGGATATTCGTGTTTTCAATCACTACCATGATTATACCGAATAATCCTTGGTCATAATCATACCAAGTCTATCAATGTATTACAACCAAAGATGACTTTTACCACATCCATGAATTAATATTTCATTCTTTGAGACTCACATTTCAATAATTAATCCATATCATCGAATCATCCACCGCACTACAGGCCAAGGATATTCATTAGTATCACGACCACGAATTATCCATGCACTACGGCCAAAGATAATCGTGTATTCATTAGTATCACGACCACAAATTATCCATGCACTACTACCAAAGATAATCGTGTATTCATTAGTATCACGACCACAAATTATCCATGCACTTGACCAAAGATAATCGTGTATTCATTAGTATCACGACCACAAATTATCCATGCACTACTACGAAGATAATCGTGTATTCATTAGTATCACGACCACAAATTATCCATGCACTACTACCAAAGATAATCGTGTATTCATTAGTATCACGACCACAAATTATCCATGCACTACTACCAAAGATAATCGTGTATTCATTAGTATCACGACCACAAATTATCCATGCACTACTACCAAAGATAATTGTGTATTCAATTACTGTTATGATTATACCGAAACAATCCTCGGTCATAATCATACCAAGTCCATCTATGCACTTTCAGAATACGAGATGACTTTCAACATAATATAAACATGAGGATAATGATATAAAGAATCAATCAAATGAGATAAAGGATAAATATTAAACCTTTATAATATAATTTATCCGAGATTCAAGAATATCCCCATGTTATCAATCACTTAATAATCTCATAATCTAATATCATTAATATTATAACAATATTTTAATCACTTCTTAAATTTATAAACAATTTATCTCAATTGTTTACGCTTTTACCATATAATGCATTTAATCATTCAAAAATGTCATACTCATAAGATATCATCACCATTTATCAAATCCTCATCAAAAAAAAAAATATGCATATACTCTATATAGGATTCTCAAGCCATAAAATCCTATTTTCAACTTTTGTTACTTCACATAACATATTTAACTCATATGTTCATAACTAAACTATTTTCATGAAAATACCAAATCAGGTCCAAAAATATTTCTTTTCTGGGATTTAGCATAATATAATCCCATAATGAAAATATATTTTTCTCGGAATTTTTAAAATTCATTTACTATTTTTCAAAAATCAATTTCTAATTAATTCCTTAAGAAATTAGCTACCTCAAGTTTAACTCCAAAAATTCCCAAATCTTGGCAGGACCTCAAGTTTAACGTGAGCTTATAGTTTAAATTTCATGGTCATCGGAGTTATAGAACTCCGGTTATAGCGTTTTTCGTCGGAAAAACCTAAATATTGAAATAGTCATAACTTGCTCATTTTAAGTCAGAAGGAGCTCATTTTTGGACAGGAGGTACTTTATACCATATACCTTCATGTCCCAAAAGGCCAGAATTTTTCTCATAATTTAAGTGGCCGAAACAGCCCCTCTAAAATCATGGCAGCAGCTTTTTTCGGTTTTGCAGCTTTGCACTCCTTTGCTAAAATCAGTCCACACAAAAATCTACAACACCTTTTCCAGTAATTCCACCTGGATTAGTTAGGTAACTCATAGATCTAACTCTAGGACTTGACCACACTCAAAAATTCAAAATATAATAGGAGATATGGTCAATTGAATTTCATGTTACGTTTTTCACCAAAATTTGATTTTCAACTCTTTGTGATTTCTAAGAAACTTTCATGTTTTCACATAATAACCAACATAACTCATCATAACACTTACTAATACTACGATACCCATGGTTTCATTAGTCCAATGCTTTTATTATGACTTTTATCATAAACCACGTAAAATGCTATTCATTTTAGTTGAAGAAATATTTGAGGTTTAAGAATTGGGTTTTTGATCTTTGGTCAATACAAAATTCGATTTCACGCTCTAGGGTAGGCTAGGAAATCTTCAAGAATAAGTCAAGAAATTTATTAATGATAGAAATATCATTCAAAACTGTTACTCTCGTCCAAGACTTGAATAGTACTTCACATTAATACCAACTGTGACTTCTATCCCTTAACCTGGATAGCACCTCACAATGATACCTATAAACTTGCCATCTTTATTCACGATGTCGCCTACAGAAAGTCTGGCTTCGGTGCATTCCACACAAGGAGGTCAACAACGAAAGGTTTGGGGCTCTTTACTTATGGCTTGATATGACAATAATTGACTTTAGTAGTTTGGTTACTTGAATTACGCATAACAAAGTTGGTTATGAATATAAAAGCTAACAACCTTACGAAAAAGCATGATGAGTAGTTAACCAATTGATTCCTAAAATAACATCAAAGGCAAGTATTTTCAAAAGATAAGATCAATGAATAACGTGAAAGTGTTTATTTGAATCAAACAAGATTTAAAAATAGTAAGCGATAACGAAGGCTCCTACTAACGAAGTTTCAACCAATAAGTCAAAGTCTAACTTCTCCGGAGTCAAATTTAAACGTTGAACGCAAGCAAGAGAGATAAAATAATGGGTAGAACCGGTATCTTATAAGGTATAGACTTCGCAATTTATAATTAACTAACCCGTGCTAACTTCGTTCGGTTTACTCGCTTTTTGAGAAGTCATGAAAAATGCACTTCCTAAAACCAACGACTTTGTTTTGTCCACATCAACCTTTGGTGCCACCGTCCCAGCTAGACTTGACTTTGGTGCACAACAAAATTGGGCTAAATGACCTTCTCTTCTTGCACTTTCCACTTCTATTATCTTTGCAATGATTACCACCGAAGTGGTTACCATTCTTGGCATGATAATTTCCCCCACGATGGTTATCATTGTTCTGATAGCCATTGCCACCAGTATGATTATTATCGTATTGTTGGTCGTCACCTTTTGTTTGAGCTGAATCAACACTCTCATGTGCTTCATTGCTTATCTCAACATTTTCAGATGCCATTCTCAAACACTGTCACAAAACAAGGGTTAATTAACATATCACATATTATCCCTATACTCTGACCGACCAATTAAATACCAAATAAATTTAGGTAGGTCATACTAGCGAAGAATTCCCGTCTCTCCCTCCTAGTTCTTATCTCACATCTCACCAGGGATCATATCCCTAAGCTCGATACTAACCGTGACTCTGGACACCAACTTGTGTCAAGACCTCACATTGGTACTCTATCGACCACACCGAAAAGACGGCGTCCCCTACGGAGAGTCCGGTGCATTCCCCATCAACAGAAGTCACCAATGGTAGAGGCTCGGGGCTCTTCACACTTATGGCTCTGATACCAACTGTGATGCCCCCAAAATTAGGTATACGTCACCCATCTTGGGTCGCCACTTACATGATACATAAATTCAAATACAAACTTAATTATACATCTGTCGTGTAACATACGACAATACATAAACTAAGAGTTCTAATAGGAATATTGTCATTTAGACAATATCCATACTCAAGGAGTCCTCATTACATTTATTGTCACACTATTTAACAGAATAGTGAGGACTACTAATGCTATCTTCGGGATCATCACTCTTTTCCCCGACTCGTCCCAAATATATTCTCATTTCAAGAGAACAAAGGTGAAAGAAAGGGTGAGCTCAACTAGCCCAAAGAAGAAATATTATGACTAAGATAATGCGTAATAAATTATCATTAGCCTTCAACAAAAGGTTAAACCGATAAAATACAATAGACAACCAGGTTTAATCATGCAATGAAATATGCAATCCATTAAAAGAGTCAAGTAGAAAATAAAGTCTACTATCTTTTAGGTTTTAAAAGGTTTTCATAAATTTTATCACTAAAACTCGCTTTAATGAATAAACCACAATATCTAATCATCCATGTACCACACTGGCCAAGGATTTTCATCAAATTATCAATGGTCATGACTATACCGAATCACCCCTGGTCATAATCATACCAAAAACTATCCATCAACGCATTACGTGCCAATCGAGGACTTTTATCACATCATTTATAACAAGCCATGATTATACTTAATGATCCTCGGTCATAATCATACTAAGTTCATCTATACACGTAAAGCCATAATATAACACGAGGATGATGATAATGACATAATAATTCAATAAAACAAGTTCAAGAATTATTTTATCCAGAATTAATAACGTCCAAATTGTCAACAAGATCTTCTTTTGTAGAGTAAAATTCAAGAATGATCGGAAGAATATTTTCATGAAAAGATCTTTGGATGAAACGCAAATATCAAGAATATTCTACTAATTTCATGGAGTATAAAGTCAAAGTTTTAATCAACCGGGTATAATAAAGAATGGAATAACAAAGGAAATCACCACGTATGCGATGCTTATGCATGCATGCAGTTATTCAATGAGAATAATAATAATCTTAACCAGTCGTGAAATTCACACCGGCGGATGATCCAACGTAATAATAAATGTTGAATAATAATAAACAATGGAACCGTGTCCTGTAAAAAAACATACGCATGTGATATTCCAACAAAATAATAAATGCGAATAATAAACAATGGAACCCGTGTCCTGTAAAAACACACGAGCGAGGATATTCCAAATGAATAATAAAGAATGGAATAACGAAGAAGATCACCAAGTATAGGGGATTCCACAGTATACTGAGTTATTCCAATGAATAAATAAGAATGGAATAATATAAGATTTCACCAAGTATAGGGTATCTGGCATGATACAAGGTTATGTATAGGGTATGCCACTTTTACAGGTTATTCCAATAGAATAATAATGAATGGAATAACAGAAGTTCTCTTCATGAATAAGAAAGGAATGAGCTTCTATTTATAGGAAAATAGAATGCATAGTAATTAATCCATGAACGGTCCAGATTGATTTACTTTAATCTGACGGTCCATATTTAAAGCAAAATCTTTTAAATAAAATATCATATATTCTAGTTATATAAAATATTTTACTATGCAAACACTATGCAATACTATGCAAAACACTATGCAAAACACTATGCATAATAAAATATAATATATTCTATTTATAGAATAACTTTAATAAAGTATTCATTTTATATATAAAAGATGTTTCGCTTTTATTACGTTAATAATACTGAATAAAAAAAAAGCGTCATTATCGCTATAATAATTCATATTATTAATCGACAATAATGGAATCAAACCGGTGACTTCTCACATAAGTATCGATAATCAATACTGCAAGTCTACTATGCAACCACACGTACATCTTTGTACTTTTACTACCGAGTAGTTCAACAAAGATCAACCAGTAAAACTTCCACCGTTATTTCAATAAAATATTTTTGTCGTTTTCTCGATTCGACAATAATTACATTGGGGTCCACCAATGATTGAGTAGTTGTCATTTAATATTCCCCTCGCTAAACCAATATTCCCAACCAATCGAATATAATATAACCACTTGCATACTTTGCAAAATTTATAAATACTACCCACAACTATAATATTATCTCAAATTCACACCATAACATTAAAAAATTATTTCGACAAAATTTAAATCTTTATTGATAAAATTTGGGGTCTCACAATGGGGTGGGTGGGGTGGGGTGGGGGTGGGTGTGTGGGGTGGGGTGAGTGGGGTGGGGTGGGAGTAGGGTGGGGTGAGGTAGGTGGGGTTGGTGGGGTGGGTGGGGTGAAGTAGGTGGGGGTAGGTGGGTTGGGGTGGGCTGCGTGGGGGTGGGTTGGTAAGGGGTGGGGTAGGTGGGGTGGGGTGAGGTGGGTTGGTAGGTAAGGTGGGTGGGTTGGGGTGGCTGGGTGGGGGTGGGGTAGTGGGTGGGTCACGTGGGGTGGGGTGGGTTTGTAGGTAGGGTGGGTGGTTTGGGATGGTGGGGTAGGGGTAGGTTGGTGGGGGTGGGGGTAGGTGGATGGGGGTGGGGTGATGGGGTGGGTGGATGGGTGGATGGGGGTGGGGTGGGGTGGGTGGGGGTGGGGTGGGGTAGATGGGGTGGGGTGCTTGGGTTGGGGTAGATGGGGTGGGGTGGAGTGGGGTAGGTGGCGTGGGTGGATGGGTAGGTGGAGTAGGTGGGGGTAGGTTGGTAGGGGGTGGGGTGGGAGTAGGTGGGGTGGGTGGGGGTAGGTTGGTAGGGGTGGGAGTAGGTGGGTAGGTGGGTTAGGGGTGGGGTGGGGTGGGGTGTCTGGGTGGGGGTAAGTGGGGTAAATTAGGAAGAAATAGAAATATGGAAATTCAGAAGAAATTATCAAATCTCGGCCCCTTCTCTCTCGTCGTTCCCAGATCGATCGAATTGAATGAATATGTAAAAAGCCCTATTATATCTTTAGGGGTATATTTGTCAATTACTTAAAAATAATGGATGGAATGATTTATTCCTAGTCATCCCTCAAAGAATGAAAATTAAAATTTTAAGTACATTATTCCGTTGGAATAAACAAACCAAACAATATTTTTATTATTCCAATGGAATGATTCATTCCATTCTCCCTCTTATTCCATCGATCCAAACGTAGCATAAAAAAATACAAAAAATAAAATAAATTCGTGGCCATGGGAGAACTTCTGGATGTTTTGACGAAGTTAGCCGGTTGCAATGTCATTAATAAGTGGAAGGAATGGTATAATGTTAAAAAATACAATCAAATAGTGGTGATTACTCTCTCCCTTTTAAAATTAAAGATATATTTTAATTTTTAATAATTAATTTATAAAAAATTTAAAATTTAAATTTGATATAATTTCGTTCAAATTTTGAAAACAACAAAGGTGATAATTAGTAGTATTTCATAGTTAGTTTACAATTATTATATTTGTTTGTATATATCCAAATTAAATACTTTCATATCAATTTTAAAATTTAAAATTTTACTGAATTAATTTTAAAAAGTCAAAATATATCTTTAATTTTAAAAAGGATAGAGTATATGTTTTTCTATTAAATTCCTCACTTTCCACTTAATATGTTAGTAAAATAAAATAGTATTAGTTCAATGGTAATTAATTAATTTTTGTCACTCTCCACTTATTACTCAATACCTAAAATTATGAAGACTTGATTCTTAGGTTAGAACTATATATATAAAACAAAAGCATTGCTTTCTTTCGATATAGTATTATTAAAAAAGTAAAATGGGAAGAAAAAAAAGAGACAGGTGAATCCGTGTCAAAAGAAAGTCTCATTTTAATTTTTAAAATTTGCTTGTAAAATCTTGAAATTTAATAAATTTATTTGACATCAAGTAATATATTTATAATTATCATAAAGTATCCAAAAATATTAATTATTAGAATTTATTATTTTCAAAGCTTAAAAAATTCCTATCTTAGAAGTTTAGAATTTCGTAAAATGATTTTAAATAAAAACTAAAATGTAACTCTTTTCTTTTTATGACCAAAGGAGTTCTCTTTAAAATTATTTTTTTTTCTCCATACTTGCCCGCATTATGTTATGTTATGTTAATACTTAGAGAATAAATTCTACAAGGATTGCATGTAATCTGGTTATAGCATCCGATAGGAATATGTCAACTCTACAATTTGAGAGAAAATTAAAAAGTTGTGATTGTGTTAAAATTATTAAATTATTAGAATTTCTCCATACTCTAAAGTTGATTGATTTCTATTGAATACTATAAAAACACTAGTTTGCTAAAATCTATTCTCTAATACTTATCCGTTATCAGCGTCATAATGCCAGCACACTGAACCTTTTTTTTTTAACAACCTCCTTTTGGAATTTTGGAAGGATATTCCGAAACTGAATTTAATAGAATTTTTACTTTTCCAAAAATGCTTGCTATAAAATAATTTCATAATAAATCTCTTAATAAGCACGAATGATTTTTATAATTAATCTCTCAATTACAATATCGGTAAATTATATTATTTTGTTCAATAAAAGATGTCTTAAATAAAGGTAAAACTATTATTAATTTCGAATTTTATGTCCAGAGACGTAAGTACTTAATGCCCTTGTTGTAAACCCGAGCAGCAGTACCAATAGTCTTATTAGTTTCCTTTGTTCATTTTTCTTTTATGGAGTAGTATTCTCTCCGTACTAAAATATAATATTTTTGTCGATTTTTTTAAAGTAATTTAAAACCTTTTCAAATTTAAAATTAATTTTATTAACGTGCTTAAACCTGCATAGTAACATATCACACAAGAAATTTGACGGCTTATGCCACCGGGTGATAACTCCGGTGTGAGAATGAGTACATGCTGATACAAAATTTAACAATTGAGTCTTTATGTTTAGTGCTCAAAAGTGTATTACCTATTAGAAATCAAGCCTTGTATTTATAGACACTCTCCTAATTTAAAGGATTAATTACATATTGTAGTATATTTTTAGAAATAATTACAATAATGGTGCATAGATAAAATAATTACAAAAATAATACACTTTTTCATATTTATTTACAATATTAGTGCAATTAGGATTCCTTAATTTAGAGGATGATATGACAAATCTGGTGGTTTTTTTTGAAACGCGTGAACCTTCTTTTTCTCCCAATTCCCGTAACTTTTGTGCTGGTATTTCTCTCTCTAAAATCTTAGTATTTCTAAAATCTACTGGTATTTATTCATCTTCTGATATTTCTTCTTCTTTTTTGTACTGGTATTTCTTTTTTTTTTTCTTCATCTTCATCATCATAGTTGTTAGACCAATTCACTAATTGGTGGCGTAAATTGTTTAATGAATATTGATCTCCTTCAGGCTCTGAGTTTGTACTTCTGGCGACATTCTGTTTATGTTAATTTTTTTATTAAAGGAATTTTTCTTTATCTCTATGACTGAGTTATTTCTGATAGACATCATTTAACAGCATAATATTTGCTAAAGTGTATAATTATTTTCAAATTGTTTAGGCTCTTAACATATCTAGTCTGCTTTTGAATGATCATGATTGTCTCATCTTCATTTTGCCATTTTACTTCTGCATCATATCTTGACATAAGACCGGGTTTACGGGGCTTGATGTAATGCTTACGTTGTAGCTACGCTGCAGCAATAAAAATAGATACTATCATATAACTGTTTAGTTACTTCTGCATTATGTTTTGGTTACTGTTAGCTTGAGATTCGGATACCATTTTTGTTACCTTAATTTGGTATTTTGGTTACTTTTTGATGTTGTTATGGTTATCATGTATTTGCTTAGTATACATGGTTGACTAAACTGGTTTTGGTGTATATGTTGTTTATGTATTGGTTACCATTAAAACATGTTTTGGTTACTATCATATAAATATTTGGTTACTTCTTTAGTATGTTTTTGGTTATTGTTAGTTTCTGATTTGGATTCCATTTTTGTTTCCTTGAGTTGGGATTTTAGTTACTGTTTTTTTGTTGTTCTGGTTACCATATATTTGCTTAGTATATATGGGTTGACTAAACTTTGTTTGGTCTATATGTTGTTTATGTATTGGTTACTATTAATATATGTTTTGGTTACTAACATATAACTGTTTGGTTACTTCATTAGTATATTTTTTGTTACTGTTAGCTTATGATTTGGATACCATTCTTTTTCCCTCAATTGAGATTTTGGTTACTTTTATATGTTGTTTTGGTTACAATGTATTTGCTTGGTAAACTGTTTATGATATAAATATTGTTTATATTTGATTACTAATGACTGTGTAAATCTGATTTTGTTTATTTGTAGTTATGAAATCTTTACTATGAGGAATGCAATAGAAAATTCATTGGAAAAGTTATATATTGGTGTGACATGGAAGTCCCCGACATTATTACCAAGAAATTGAACCCAAGACAGTTGAAAAAGTTTAAGGGATCATTAGTTTGTGGATGTATTATTTTTGTAAATAATAAATCATGTATTTGCTTAGTATACATTGATGTATTATTTTTGTAAATTCCTTCAAATATCTTCTACAAAGGTTATGCTCTTCTAGAAAATTCATTGGAAAAGTTATGGTTAAATGTACATGTGAGAGTATACATGGGTTGCCTAAACTTGGTTGGATATACAGGTTGTTTCTGTTTTGGTTACCATTAAAACATGTTTTGGTTACTTTCATATAATTATTTGGTTACTTCTTTATTATGTTTTAGTTACTGTTACCTTATGGTCTGGCTATTATTATTGTGCCATCAATGTGGGATTTTGGATACTTTTATTTTTTATTCCGGTTAATATGTAATTGTTTAGTATACATGGATTGCCTAAACTAGGTTTCATTACATGATGTTTCTGTTTTGATTACCATTAAAACCTGTTCTGGTTACTATCATATAATTATGGGGTTACTATTTTATTATGTTACATTATGGTTAATGTTATTAGTAACCAGATAGTTACAAGCTTGTATCAGGACAAACATCAATTGTTAAATGTACATGTGTTAGTGTCCTATTTATCTACAAGCTTGTTAGTAACCAGATAATTATCATAGATAATTATCATAGATAGTTACAAGCTTGTTAGTAACCAGATAATTATAAGCTCGTATCAAGACTGTTATCAAGTGTTAAATGTATATGTTTTATTTATACCCTGTCATCATGATAGAATAAGAAACTCCAATTAAGAGTTCTCATTTATATATATGATGGTCACTTATAGATCTCATATTAAAATAAAAATAGTTTAAGAGGTGCAGTTGGTAACTAAACCTGCATATAAGGGTAACCATTTTAGTTTTTGTTAGTAACCAAATAATTAAAAACTTATATCAGAACAATTATCAAGTGCTTAATGTACATGTGAGGGTTCCCATTTATCTAGCTGATGGATACTTTTAAATTACGTAGTTAAAAAAGTTATTTGAAAATGGTCTATGTTAGTTGGTAACTAAATATGAATATAGAGGTAACCATTTTAGGTAACCAAATTTACATAAAAATGTTTCAGAACAGTTACCAATTGTTCAATGTATATGTTTACTTTATATTGATAACTCATGATGGAATCAAAAATTAAAATATTAATCAACATCAATTTTGGTTACTTTACACCATCAAAAATGTTACCAACCATGTGGTTAATGGTTATTGTTGCCTCTTTTTCAGTTCTGATAAAAGAGCTCTAACTCATGCAAGCATACATGTGTCAACAAGTAATACAGAGTAAGTAGAGTATCGATCCCACAGAGAAAGTTGTTAAATTTAAACTACTATGCATCAATTAACTCATTGTATTAATATGCTTAGACTAATGAATATAATTATTTAATTAAACTAATTGTAACTAACAACTAAAAATAAGTATACTAATGGAATGAATATAATCTGGAAATAATGGGACCCTAACTTCATTTAATATTTCATCTAATCACCACTATCATGCAAGAAGTGTTCACATATCATAGGAAAATAGCCAAGAGCACGAATAGAGTTATAACCATTTTTCAATGCACTATAACCTACTTACATAGCATCCACAGATGATAGATTCCATGTAATCATCAATACAACCAAAATCACTATATGTCTATGTGAAATTGCAATTATATTGATTTTAAGCACAAGCCCTTACTCTAGCTCATACGGTGAAATAGTATATGTCTATCTGATTCACAAAATATGCAAGCCATATACAACAGCCCCATATTCGCATGCTATCATGATTACAATCCATACTTGCATGTTCATTGTCAATTTCATACAAGTACTGAGACGAATGGTGATCAGGCATTCATACATGTAAAACAATCATGACAGAATACCCATATGATATGCAAAACAACCCTAGCATTTAAGCATGCAACCAAACTACATATTAAAATCCGTTAGAATTCCATAATGGAGTTTAGTTCATGACTGAACCAAAAGCCATTATGGGATCAACGTTAAGCATGATTACAAAACAAACAATTAAAAGATGAAAGATAGAACGATCAAACCCAATTGCAGATTTGGAACCAATAATAACATTCAAATCCTTATAAAAATCTAGTAAACGATAATAAAGAACCACAATGACAGAGAATCCCAAGAAGAATTGGAGAAGTAGACGTTTTGGCCTCGATCTACGTTGGAATCTCCCTCACAGTGTAAACCCTAGTTACGATATATAAAATACGCTAAAAGTATCAATCCTTCTGTCTGACACCAGTCAGAATCGTTTTAAAAACAATTACAACTCATTTAATTAAAAATTAAAATAAAATAAATACACACTTGAGAATCATCGCATGCCGCAAGGCTCCTCCAAGACGCTTTCGCTTCGGGCGCGAGACTTGCAGAAAGTATGCCCTGTCCAGCCGAGTCCTCACGCGGGCGCGCTCTCTCAAGGCTTTTATGCCACATGCCATGTGACTGCTGCAATCTACAAATTTACGGTTCTCGGTTTTGTCATGTCATTGCCATCGCGACTTGTTCATTCAATGCTTAGTTTTCTTCCATGCTTGATCTCCTTGCTTCATAGTACCTTCATGTCATGCAAATCCCCGCTTGTGCCTCGCCTTCATGCATCCATTAGCCTCGTGCCCTCCAATACAACCAAAATTAAGCCAATTCCTGCACTTATTCACCCAAAAGGAGTTTTAAGTAAATGCAATGCAAAATATCACGAAATGCAACTAAAACACAATAAAATGCACTTGAGATGGGCATAGTTCGCGTGAATTGGTATTCAATAAGTAGGTAAAAATACCACTTATCAAATACCCCCAAACTTGAACTGTTGTTTGCCCTCAAGCAATGCACACTAATGAACAATGAAAATACAACTACAATACTATACAACTAATCTATAATGCAACCTAGACTCACATAGTCCCAGCCATAACAGAATTCCAGCCCAAATTACCTCAGTGAATTCTCTAGATCCAAGAATACAATTTCACACCAAACTATAGGCATAATATCATACACTCAAATAATTCATATTTGCTATAGAGATGCTGTGTGTGTGTGCGGTGTTCACCAAAACTTGATTCAAGCAAAGAGTACATATGCACATTGCTCCAAATAGAAAATTATAGTCTAAATCAAGACTCATGTATACTTATGCCACACAGACTGTTTCAACATATCAACACAAACTAAAGTTCAACAATGGGCTTATTGCTTTATTGCTACTTACGAGTACGATTTACGCACTTTCTCGCGGTGTTTATTGCTATTTTTCTTTTCTTTTTCTCTTTTTCTCTTTTTTTTTGCACATGACTGTGCAATGTCTCAATCCATTAGGCACACTGCTACCCCTTAGCGAGCTTTCAACCAACGACTCCCAGACCATGAAAGACCTTAGGGCGCTAGGTGTAGAGACAATCCTCTCTAAAGTACTTACTCAAGCAGCCAGGGCCCTAAATTAAGACTAGCCACGTTATTGCTATTTGATTTTTTTTATACATAGTATACCCATGTTTTCCCAAAGTTTGCATGTCCATGTTTCATACAGTCTAAGATCACTTTCCACATATTTCTCTTTTTTAAAACTACATGTTCTATCAAGCAATGCAACACCTACTTCTTAAACTTACAAGTGATTGTGAACACGTTTGTGCAAATCGAAAGCATTTAAACAACAACATGAATTTTATCGCGTGAAGCATTATAACTACGTTCATGTTATCCAATATACTCTAGAATCCTTCACAATTCACTATCATCATTGGCTAGGCAAGAATTTCCATAAAGCTAAACATTGTGAGACATGCAAACTAAAACATACTAACACAAGCAATCATGACTAAAAATTAAAAATTTTCAGCAAAATTTTATCACATGCAAAATTACACTAAACATGCAACAACTAAATGAAACTACACTACTACCCCAATACCCCAAACTTATAATATTCAATGCCCCATTGAATGAAGGTAAAGGGTACAGAAAACTCCCCTAATGATCGGCTTGACCACCTTCCTCGGGTGGTGAATCTGGTGGTGGATATGGCACTGCGATCCCAAACTGAGGCCACTCAAGCATTGTTCCTTGCTGCGCGAAGGCTTCGGCCAAGGCCCTGGTGAGTCCCATGGCAAACGTTCCAAAATTGTCATATATGGCGTCGACTTTGCGCTCCAGCCTTCAGAGTTTTTGATCGCTAGGAACGGTGTGTGCTCGGGTGGATGGGCCTACCTCATCTGTCCGAGGGGAATGCATAGAAGGCTCTAAGAAAGTTGGCTGGATGATAAAGCCCAATCCTCGTGGATGCGGTTCACCACCCGTTCACTCCCTGAACTTGGTAATTGTGGCAGGAGTGATGTCGTGTCTCGGTTTCTGCAGTTGCTTGTCATTCCACGTGACTCCTTGTTGGGTACAAAGCATGGCTGCCACAGATGCATGCGGAATACTCCCATTCATGCTCCCCCGCCAATAACGCAGCATGTTCTGATGAATTAGGTGGCTGACGTCAATATACTTGCCTTTGATAATTACCCATAAAATTATGGCTCGCTCAGTAGGTACTTTATGCTTGTGAGCTGACAGAATTAATCTGGCGCATATGGAAAGATTCCATGCTTGGGCATAACGATTCAAGGCGGACGTTGGAAAAGATTTTGGCTCAGTCGTCCCTGGCTTATAATTCCATTTGGTTCCCGGGATGCACAATTCCAAAATTACTACGTCCAAGTCTGTCATCAAATGTGCACCTGTAACCCACTTCGCAGACCCAGTCGGTGGTGTATCAGCTATCCCAAACACTACTCTGATGGCTGGGGGCGAAAATCCACTTGTATTTGTCGAACCAGCGTTATTCCTCCTCTCATCTCCTCTTTCGCATTCGCGTAGAACTCCCGAACAACCCCCATGGGAATATGCATAGGAGTTGCAGCTAAGCTAACCCAACCTCTTTCTCGCAGCATATTCCATAGTTGGCTGTCTTTCTTATCAGGTTTAAATCCTCGTTCCTTCACAAACGATTTAGTCACGAGGTGATAATATTCTTGTTGGGCTTCCCAACTGAGAAATTTTCTGCGTTCCATGATATCCTCGTCGTGATCACTGGATGATGAGTCTGATGATGAAGAGATGGAGATTGAACGTATTCTTTTTGGACCCATGAGCAGATGATATGTAGAGAATATAGATGCTTTGCTACAGATGAGAGTACCCCCAAACTTGCTTGTGCACAACCCACGCAAAATAAACCCTAGATTGATTCCAATGAGAGAGTTGTGGTCTAAGCTTGGCTGGGTGGTGAGGAGTCTTATTATTATGGGAGAACAGAGAAATACGCTTATATTAGGTCACGTAAGAGGCCAAGTAGACCACAGATCGGATTTTAAACTTTTTAAAAAAATTCACTACTTGGCGTGCTGCAGCTGCTCAGAGAGAGGACTTCTTACTTGGCAGTCGAGGAAGATAAAAGCTACTGACTTTAAAGCGGCCGCATGATTCCTTAGGGTCATGTCATGTCTATATGCTGTCATGATGTGCTTTCTGCACTGCAAAATTTTGAACTTCCAAACAGCAAATCGTGATGAGTGAACTTGAAAACACCTACATGGACATGAAGGCACACATATTAGTTATCATGCATGAAATAGAAATGATCTGACTACTACTTGACTAAAGAAATAAAAAGAAAATATAGGTAAAAATAATGGGTTGCCTCCCATCAAGCGCTAAGTTATAGTTAATTAGCTTGACTGTCTCTGAATCTCATGTTGACTAGAGAATTGAGGTGATGCTCTGTCTATCCACCTCGCCACCAAAGTAATGCTTTAATTGCTGGCCATTTACCTTAAAAGGCTTGTTCAGAAACTGATCACATACTTTAATTACACCATGCGGAAAGACAGTCTTCACTGTAAACGGACCTGACCATCTCGATTTCAGTTTTTCGGGAAAAAGTTTAAGTCTAGAACTATAAAGCAAAACCCTTTGTCCCGGTTCAAATGTCCTTTCCATGATCTTTCGGTCATGCCATTTCTTCACTTTCTCCTTGTACAACTTCGAATTCTCATATGCCTGTAGTCAAAATTCATCTAACTCATTGAGTTGGAGTAGACGTTTCTCCCCTGAAGATTTCAAATAAAAATTGAGCTTCAGTATTGCCCAATATGCCTTATGCTCTAGCTCCATAGGGAGGTGACAAGCTTTTCCATATACGAGTTAAAAAGGTGACATGCCCAACGGAGTTTTGTATGCTGTTCGATAAGCCCATACTGCATCATCTAACTTTAACGACCAGTCCTTCCGTGTGGGATTCATAACTTTTTCCAGGATTCTCTTTACTTCTCGATTTGACACTTCAGCTTGACCATTCGTTTGTGGGTGATAAGCTGTAGCAATGCGATAGTTCACCCCATACTTAGCCAAAGAAGGTCAGAAAAAAGCGCTGTTGCGAGAAATGACCGCCTTTCACACTAATGATAGCCCTTGGAGTCCCAAACCTCGTGAAAATGCTTTTGTGTAGAAATCTGAGGATGACCTTTGCATCATTAGTTGGAAGAGCTGCAGCTTCAACCCATTTTGAGATATAGTCCACTGCGAGCAAGATGTAGAGATTTCCACAGGAAGAAACAAAGGGTCCCATGAAATCAATCCCCAATACATCAAAAATTTCTACTTCGAGGATTGTATTCAAAGGTGTTTCATTTCTTTTGGAGATGTTACCCACTCCCTGACATCTATCACACCGCTAGACAAAACTATACGCATCCTTGAAGATTGTTGGCTAGTAGAATCCCGCTTGAAGTACTCTAGCTGCTGTTCTTTCTCCACCATAGTGACCTCCATACACCGTAGAATGACACTCTTGCAAAATCCCCTCGGTCTCGCTATATGGAATACACCTTCTTATCACTTGATCGGAGCACTGTTTAAACAAGTAAGGCTCATCCCATATATACCATTTGACATCATGTAGAAATTTCTTTTTTTGATAGCCCACCAAGTCAGAAGGTACCATCTTACTTACCAGGTAATTCGCGTAGTCTGCGAACCATGACACTTCCCCTTTCACCACAAACAACTGCTCATCCGGGAAGAATTTGTTGATCATAACGTTGTCGTTTACTTCCCTTTTTGGATGCTCGAGTCGAGATAAGTGGTCCGCCACTTGGTTTTCAGTCCCCTTTCTGTCCTTGATTTCCAAATCAAATTCCTGCAATAATAAAATCCATCTAATCAAACGAGGTTTTGCATCCTTCTTTGCTACTAAATGTCAAATTTCCGCGTGATCCGTATACACTACCACCTTTGTGCCAATCAGATATGCTCGAAACTTATCAAAAGTGTATACCACTGCCAATAACTCTTTCTCTATGGTGGTATAGTTCAATTGTGCATCCGTGAGGGTCTTGCTGGCATAGTAGATCACATGAAATATCTTGTCCTTTCGCTGCCCCAAAACAGCCCCTACGACATAATCACTGGCGTCACGCATCAACTCAAACGGCAGAGCCCAATCTGGTGCAGTAATCACTGGTGTTGAATTTAGCTTTCTCCTTAGGTGCTCAAATGCTGACACACAGGCGTCATCAAAACTAAACTGTGCATCCTTCTCCAATAGACTGCATATTGGTTTAGTTATTTTGGAGAAGTCCTTGATGAATCTGCGATAGAAACCTGCATGTCCCAAAAAACTGCTGTGACGCCCCCAAAATAGGTATACATCACCCATTCTGAGTTGTCAATACATGGTACAGAAACAACTACAACTTTATTTTTACAACAGTAAAACTGTGAGTTTAAATACAAATATTATCTTCTGATAATATCTATACTCAAATAAATCCTCATCACATTTATTGATACATTATTTTACAAAAATGGTGAGGACTACTAAACAACTCTCTCTAGAACCTTCATTCCATACCCACTGTACTTTCGCTATATTCTCGCCTCCACGAGAAAAATGGAACAAAAGGAAAAGGGTGAGCTCAACTAGCTCAAGATAAAAGAATATTATGACTAAGATAATATACAACAAATTACCGTTAGTCTTCAACAAGGAAAAATCTAATAGAATACAATAGACAACAAATTTTAAATCAATATTCGCAGTGAAAAAAAAAAATTCATTAAAAGAGTTAAGTAGAGAATGCAAACTACTATCTTCTATGTAAGAATTTAAAAGTTCATCGCTCTATCTTTTATCCTGTAACATCAATCAATATACATCTGAATCAAATATTCATCTTTGCACTACAGTGCCAAAGATATTCATCGATTAATCATGTTCATCTAAACACTGCTTCATCTTTTCACTACTACCAAAGATATTCTTCAAAATCATTCATCTTTGCACTACTGAGGCCAAAGATATTCAATAATATCATCATTTAAGGTTGAGGATGATGAAAATATTTTTTAAAGAAACGAATCCAAATGAAACAAAATGACAAGGATTAAGGATTAAAGATTCGTACTTTATTTTATCCATGTTCAAAAATACCTCAAAAATAATCATAGTGGTGTAAAATTCAAGAATGATCAAAACATGGATACAATCAAAGCTAGTATCCGAATAGATATTTTTGACGAAAAGAAGAAATTTTATTTTTTCGGTGAATAGTCTTTGTATCGTGAATAGTCATAGTATCGTGAATAGTAACTCCAAACACCAAAAGATAGAAATTCCACAAAAACATCTTCACGCTTACATGAATAGTACTCGTGAATAGTAACTCGTGAATAGTAACTTCGTGAATAGTAACTCATAAATAGTAACCCCGACATGAAAAAGTTCCAAATTTGATAAAAGTTCCAACCAATATTTCAAAGATAATGATATTGAAGAAATAATATCATTTGAGAAGAAAATAACATCCCTTTACCTCGAAAGATTAAGTACTTCTAAATGGAATCTAAGGGTATAGTCTTTGAAGGGAACTTGCACCGTCTAACAATACTCAAAGTATACTCAAAATACTCACAAGAATACGCTTTCGATAATATAGAGAGAAAACTTGATTTACGGTGTGATTTTCAATTCTAACCTAAGCACCCTATTTATAGGAAAATCTTTAGAACACAAAGCGAAAAATTTAATAAAATATTAATATTAATATTACAAATTCCTATGCCCACTTTTAAGGATCTGAATTCAGCATTTACATCACATGCAAGACCCACCTTTAATGACAAAAACGTTTTTCATAATAAAATAAATTAAAACTTCCAAAATTAATTATTTGAGCTTGAACTTCAATAATTCATAATAAATAGCCCTTTTATCACAAAATTCGAATCTCATGAGTTTTTATAGGAAATTCAATTCTCTACAACTTTGCGGAAGAAAGTTTTCCCAAATTCCAATCGAAAATTGACCAAATCCACAAATGGGCGATTTTACAGTGCTATAATCAAATTTCGATCGATAAATGGGGTCCAATTTACATGTTTAACATGTTTTAAACATTTATTGCAACAAAAATACTCTTCCTCCTCGTATACTCATATATCCCACATTCGTTGTAAAAATATCACCATTATTATATTATTAAAATATAATAATACATTATCTTATCGATAAAATTTCAATTTTCAACAATTTGTCACATTAAAATTTTTCTCCATCTATATCCACATAAAATCAATATTTTCCTCATCATATGAATCAATAATTAATTATTCACAAATAATATTACGAATCACAATATTGACAACCGTGCGCTTTCGAGAAAGAGGGGCTTTCCAATAAGAATTTCTTCTTCTTAGCGCGAATTAGGTGACCAAACCTCTCCTTAGAGCGAACTTTCTAGACATTGCCAATAATGTTATCTAATAATATTATTCGGATAATATGAATTATTGCTTCGATAATGAAAAATCTTGTGTAATGACAATTATTGAAACAACAAAGAATATAAAATATCAACGCAAAATTATTGAATCGATAAAATAAAATCTTGAATAAAGAAATTCAGTAACCATTATTGAGTAGTGCCTTCTTACGTAAGAATCAATAATTGGTGCAATACTGTAGTAATCGCCAACAACGCGCGATTAGTGTGTTTTAACCAACGGGTATTCCAACAATGATAATCTGTAACAACTACGCCTGTTATTTAAAAACAACTTATATTTGTCGTTTTCTTCATCCAATCGCTTTCAGTTATGGGGCCCATACATACATGGTCAAGCAGCGTCGTATATATATTCCCAACGCATTATGAATATTCCACGACCAAACGAATATTCCCCGACGATAATGAATATTTTATAACCACTTGCTTATTTTGAAATATTTGCGTATTTAACCCTTAACTATCCACATTAATCAAATCAACCCTTACTATTTCAAAATAATAAAGGAAATTCCTTGTTTTGAAAAGGTGAGGATACCTCGCTTTCATTTTCGTTTCCAATTCCCAGGTCATTTCCTCTATAGCATGATTCCTCCACAAAACTTTAACTTGTGGTATGACCTTTCATGCGTAGGACATGCTCCTTCTATCCAAAATCTTGACAGTACCTCCTCATACGTTAAGTCTTGGCTATCTCGCATGCGGTTCAAACTCTATAACGTGGTTCGGGTCTTTCACATATTTACTGAAGTACGGATATGTGAAACACATTATGAACACGAGACATACTTGGAGGTAACGCAAGTCTATAGGCTACATTTCCTACTACTCGGTCAAGAATTTGAAATGGACCAATAAATCGTGGATTGAGCTTTCCTCTCTTCCCAAATCTTGTAACTCCTTCCATGAAGCAACTCATGACAATACATGATCCCCACACTAAATTCCACGTCCTTTCGATGAAGATCCGCATAACTCTTTTGTCGATCTTGTGCTTGCTTTGTATCGTTGTCCGAATCATTTGGATCTTTTCGGTAGTCATACGTACGTCTTAACTCGGGTCTCAACAATGTTGCTTCACCCACCTCATCCCAACATATTGAGAACGACATTTTCGTCCATATAATGCTTTGAATGGAGCCACACCTATACTTGCACGATAAGCATTGTTGTAGGAGAATTCCACCATGGTAAATACTTATCCCAACTACCCTTTAAGTCTAGGACACGAGTCTTAATAGATCTTCAAGAGTTTGAATAGTCCTCTCGATTGTCCGTCTGTTTAGGGATGGTATGCCAACTAAATCGCAAATCCGTGCCCATAGCTTTTTGCAAGCTAACCCAAAATCTTGAAGTGAATCTTGGGTCACGATCCGAAACTATGGATACTGTGCATGCCATGCAACCTCACAATCTCATTCACGTACATACTAGCAAGACGTTCAAGGAATAAGTCTCCGTATCGGCAAGAAATGAAAGCGAGACTTGGTTAATCTATCAACAATAACCCAAATAGCATTGATGCCTTGAGAAACCGTAGGAAGACCCGTAACGAAATCCATGGTAATGTGTTCCCACTTCCATTTCGAATCTCGAGTGGTTATAACGGACCCTTAGGTACTAGATGCTCGCGCTTTTACACGTTGAGAAGTTAAACACATTGAGATAAACTTTGCAATCTCTCTCTCATATTGTTCCACCAAAATGTATGTCAAGATCATGATACATTTTAGTACTTCGAGGATGGATTGCAAATGGTGTATTGTGTGCCTCCATCATAATCTTGTACTTCAAATCGAAGTCGTTAGGAACACAAAGTCTAGAGTGGACTCAAGTATTCCTTCTTCATCAATTCTCGCTTAGGAATAGCTCCTTCTTGTACTTTCTTCTTCATACGCATCACTCCAAGCCTGGGTGGCTTGAAACAACCTTAACTTTTCTATTAAAGTTGGCTCTGTCGTATACTTGACATCATCGCACTTTTCGTTCACGCATATGATCTTCTACTCAACGGCGTCGGCTACCACGCTTAAACTTTACCGGATGGTATTGAATAGTGTGGTCGTAGTCTTTTAATAGCTCGAGCCAACGTCACGCTGCCGCATGTTGAGTTCTTTTGAGTGAAGAAATATTTAAGGCTTTTATGGTGCGAATATATCTCCACTTTCTCCCCATATAGATAGTGCCTCCATATCTTTAAGCGCTGAAAAGCGATTGCTTGCTTGAACTCTAGATCATGAGTAGGATAATTCCTCTCATACTCTTTAAGTTGTCGCGAGGCATAGGCTATGACTTTCCCACGTTGCATGAGAACACATCCTAACCCTTTGCCTGAAGCATCACTGTAGATAACAAATCCATCCGAACCAGATGGTATTGTTAGAGCAGTCTTAAAATAAGTCTCCTCTTAAGCTCTTGGAAACTTTTCTCGCATTCTTCGCTCCAAACGAATTTTGTATCCTTCCAAGTTAGCTGAGTTAATGGAGTAGCGATTCGAGAAAACCCTTCCACGAATCTCCGATAATAACCAGCTAAGCCCAAAAAGCTACGTGCTTTGGCCACCGACTTGTTTGCTCCCCAACTTTGTATTGCTTCAATCTTCGCGGGGTCCACGGATACTCCATGTTTCGACACCACGCGTGCTAAGGAATGCTACTTCTTCAAGCGAAACTCGCATTTCTTCAATTTGGCATATAGTTTGTTTTCACGAAGCCTTTGGAGTACCAGCTTCAAATGGTGCTCATGATCTTCACGACTTTTGGAATATATAAGGATGTCATCAATAAAGACAACAACAAACTGATCCAAATATTCCTTGAATACTCGGTTCATCATATCCATGAAAGCCGCAGAGCATTAGTTAGTCCGAAAGACATGACTAAGAATTCATAATGCCCATACCGAGTTTTGAAGGCGCTTTGGAATATCCTCGGTTCTAATCTTGGTGATGATATCCGTAACGAAGATCGATTTTGAAAAGAATTGTGCCTCTTGCAATCGGTCAAACAAGTCATCAATACGAGGTAGAGGATACCTATTCTTGATGGTGACATGGTTCAATTCCAGATAGTCGATACAAAAGTCGCATACTCCGCCTTTCTTCTTTACAAATAAAACAGAGCACCCCAAGGAGATGTACTAGGATGAATGAAACCGATGTCCAACAATTCTGTAGTTGGACCTTTAACTCCTGAAGTTCAATAGGAGCCATTCGATATGGGGTTTTAGAAATGGGCTTTGTACGGGTTCAAGATCAATAAAGAATTCAACTTCACATTCTCGGGGTAAACCGGAAGTTCTTGAAATCGTCGGAAAGTCAATAACAACAGAATATTATTCAAATTTGGCGTGTCTTTATTCAAATCCATAACATGGGCTAAGAAAGCTTGACATCCGCTTTTTCAATAAGCGAATAGCTTTATGATTAGATATGATGATGATTGATTTTAATGGTTTAGTTGCTTGAATCCGTCTGCATAACAAAGTTGGTTAGGAATATGAAAACTAACAACCTTACGAAAACAATCAATTTTGGCATGATGAGTAGTTAACCAATCAATCCCTAAAATCACATCAAAAGCAAGTATCTTTAAAGAGATAAGGTCAACAAAAGGTAATGGTGCCAACTTGAATCAAACAAGATTTATAAACAGTGGATGTGATGAAAGTTTCTCCCAACGGAGTTTCCACGAGATAGGTCAAAGTCTAATTTCTCCGGAGTCAAGTTTAAACGTTGAGCACATACAGGAGAGATAAATGAATGGGTAGCACCGGTATCAAGTAAGGTATAAACTTCGCAAGAATTTATAAATAGCTTATCCGTGATAACCTCGTTTGGGTTCCTCGCATTATGACCGATCCACAACAAACGCTCTTCCGGAATCGTTGACTTTGACTTTTACCGGGACGATCTTTTGAGTCACCGCCTCATTGAACTAGGTTTCGCTCTGCATAATCTCGAAGCGATATGTCCTTCCTTTCCACAATTATAGCATACCTTGAATCTGTTGTGGGCGGTTTGGATGATATGTCCCTCTTTCCGCATTTATAGCATATATGACCGTTCTCTCCCTTAGAACCGATTCTTTTAAACCTTTATCGTCTTCACATGGTCGTTGTTAAATCTCCTCTTTTTAAAATCTCCTCGACTCGCTTCTTCATTTTCATGGCCATGATTACCACCAGAGTGGTTACCATTTTTGTCCGTCTGTTTCTTTCTCCCTGGTTATCATTATTACATTGGCTGCTATCTCTCGATACGATCCTCGTTGTGGTCCCTCAGTTGGCCAGTACTCGTTATCTCGCTTCTAATAATTGAGCCACATTTACAACATCTGAATAAAGAGAAAATTTATGAGAAATGAGATCTTGACGTATCTTAGGGTTTCAAACCTCTAAGAAACATCCGCGTCATCGTTCCTCATTCTCCACCAAATGAGGTGCAAACACGATAACTCTGCAAACTTTGCCTCGTATTGAGACACCGCCATGTTGTTCTCGCTCCAGTCTAATAAACTCCACTTCCTTCATATAGACGAACACTTTCGTGAAAGTATTTGTCATTAAATAGTTCTGAAACGTCTCCCAAGACATCTTTGAAAAGTTGGTGGATGGGTACGCTTCACGACTCCCACCAAGATGTCCGCCTTCGCCAAGAACATAAAGGTGGCGAATGGAACCTTCGTTCCTCCGTGCATCCCAAGACATCGAATATCTTGGTAATTTGCTTGACCCATGTTTCCACCATGATCGGATCGGCTTTCCCTTAAATTCGGTGGTCCCAACTCTTTGAAGCTTGCTTGGTTTGTGACAACCCGTGTGAATTGCTATCATTTCCTCCTCAGTATTTTGAACACGAGTCTCCCTCGTCGATTTTGCATGAATCGCAAAAAGCTTCTAAACATTCCCTCGTTCATCATCTCTTTCGGTGGTGTTGTTCACGGGAGGAACATTGCCCGACTTGTTGCACGTTCTCCTCGTTGGTGAGTACAGAGCGTCTCTACCACGGTCTCATTTCCATTGTTAATATTCTCGATCGACATTCTCAAATCTTTATCGTATAAAACAAGGGCTAATTAAGGAAATCAATATATCACATAATATCCCTATATCTTGACCAACTAACAAATAAGCTTAGGTAGGACACACTAGCGAAGGATTTACTCGTCTCTCCCCTCCTAGTTCTATTCCCGATCTCCGCGGAGATCATATCCCTAAGCTCGATACCAACTGTGATGCCCCCAAAATAGGTATACATCACCCATTCTGAGTTGTCGATACGTGAGTGCAAAACAACTACAACTTTATTATTACAACAAGAAAAGCGTGAGTTTAAATACAAACATTATCTTCTAGACAATATCTATACTCAAATAAATCCTCATCACATTTATTGATACATTATTTTACAAAAATGGTGAGGACTACTAAACAACTCTCTCTAGAACCTTCATTCCATACCCAGAGGCTCTAGTACTTTCGCTTATATTCTCGCCTCCCCGAGAAAAATGGAACAAAAGGAAAAGGGTGAGCTCAACTAGCTCGATAAAGAATATTATGACTAAGATAATATACAACAAATTACCGTTAGTCTTCAACGGGAAAAATCTAATAGAATACAATAGACAACAAATTTTAAATCAATATTAGCAATGAAATAATAATTCATTAGAAGAGTTAAGTAGAGAATGCAAACTACTATCTTCTATGTATGAATTTAAAAGTTCATCGCTCATCTTTTATCCCCGTAACATCAATCAATATACATACGGAATCAAATATTCATCTTTTGCACTACTGAGGCGAAGATATTCATCGATTAGTCATGTTCATCTAAACACTGTTCATCTTTTGCACTACTGACGAAAGATATTCTTCAGAAATCATTCATCTTTTACTCTGGGCCAAAGATATTCAATAATATCATCATTTAAGACCGAGGATGATGAAAATATTTTTTTTAAAGAAAGCGAATCTAGTGAAACAAAATGACAAGGATTAAGGATTAAAGATTAGTACTTTGTTATATCCATGTTCAAAAATACCTCAAAAATAATCATAGTGGTGTAAAATTCAAGAATGATCAAAACATGGATACAATCAAAGCTAGTATCCGAATAGATATTTTGAACGAAAAGAAGAAATTTTATTTTTTAGATTGAATAGTGCCGATATCGTGAATAGTCTCAGAGTATCGTGAATAAGTAACTCAACACCAAAAGATAGAAATTCTACAAAAACATCTTCACGCTTACAATAGTACTACTTGAATAGTAACTCATGAATAGTAGCTTCGTGAATAGTAACTCATAAATAGTAACCCCCCGACATGAAAAAGTTCCAAATTTGATAAAAGTTCCAACCAATATTTCAAAGATAATGATATTGAAGAAATAATATCATTTGAGAAGAAAATAACATCCCTTACCTCGAAAGATTAGTACTTCTAGCTGGAATACCGGGTATAGTGCTGAAGGAAACTTGCACCGTCTAACAATACTCAAATTATACTCAAAATACTCACAAGAATACGCTCGATAATATAGAGAGAGAAAACTTCAGTTTCTGGTGTGATTTTCAATTCTAACCTAAGCACCCTATTTATAGGAAAATGCTTAGAACACCAAAGCAGAAAATTTAATAAAATATTAATATTAATATTACAAATTCCTATGCCCACTTTTAAGGATCTGAATTCAGCATTTACATCACATGCAAGACCCACCTTTAATGACAAAAACGTTTTTCATAATAAAAATAATTAAAACTTCCAAAAATTAATTATTTCGGAGCTTCAGAACTTCAATAATTCATAATAAATAGCCCTTTTATCACAAAATTCGAATCTCGCGAGTTTTTATAGGAAATTCAATTCTCTACAACTTTGCAGAAGAAAGTTTTTCCAAATTCCAATCAAAATTGACCAAATCCACAAACCAGGCGATTTTACAAAGCTATAATCAAATTTCGATTCGATAAATGGGGTCCACCAGACATGTTTAACATGTTTTAAACATTTATTGCAACAAAAATACTCTTCCTCCTCGTATACTCATATATCCCACATTCGTTGTAAAAATATCACCATTATTATATTATTAAAATATAATAATACATTATCTTATCAGATAAAATTTCAATTTTCAACAATTGTCACATTAAAATTTTCTCCATCTATATCCACATAAAATCAATATTTTCCTCATCATATGAATTAATAATTAATTATTCACAAATAATATTACGAGAATCACAATATTGACAACCAGGTTCTTCTTGGGAAAGAGGGGCTTTCCAATAAGAATTTCTTCTTCTTCTTGGCCAGCAATTGATTATTAGTGACCAAACCTCTCCTTAGATGAACTTTCTAGACATTGCCAATAATGTTATCTAAATAAAAATATTATTCGAGATAATATAAATTATTATAAAATAATAAAAAAATTATCAATAAAATAAAATAATTTATGACAATTATTATTGAAGTTCCAACGACAATATAAAATATCAACGTGCCAATTTGTGTTAACTCAATAAAATAAAATCTTGAACTCATTATTTATTTTAAATAACCATTATTGAGTCCAATCGTTCCTTCAATAATATGTCATAGGTATTGTCTGTTAATATTCTACGACCAATAGCGTTCTTATTGTATTTTATAACCACTTGCTTATTTTGAAATATTTAATGTATATTTAACCCCTAACCGTAAGACCCTAAATTTTTTTTAATAAAAACTTAATTTCCTTTATTTATTATTTTAAAATAGTAAGGGTTGATTTGATTAATGTGGATAGTTAAGGGTTAAATACGCAAATATTTCAAAATAAGCGATGTTATAAAATATTCATTTTTGCTTGAATATTCGTCAACAATGAATATTCAGTGATCGCTTGTGGAATATTCGTATTGCTTATTTTGAAATATTTAATGTATTTAACCCATAACGGAAAGTTTTTTTGGATGAAGAAAATGACAAATATAAGTTGTTTAAAATAACGGAGAAGTTTGTTACTGCTAAGATCGTTGGTTGAATACTTTGGTTAAAATACGTTTATGCTATGGGTCGCATAAAGAAGATTGACCAGATTTGATGCATTGTTAATTATTGATCCTTACGTAAAAAGGCACTACTCAATAATTATTACGGTGAGTTACCGCTCAATAGTTTATTTTATTGATTCAATAATTGTTGCGTTGGTATTTTATATTATTATTTGCTTCAATAATTGTCAACGCACAAATATTTCCCATTATCGCATCAATAATTCATATTATTTGAATAATATTATTAGATAACATTATTGGCAATGTCTAGAAAGTTCGCACTAAGGAGAGGTTTGGTCACCTAATTGCGCCGCCAAAGAAGGAGAGATCCTATTGAAAGCCCCTCTTTCCTTGGAACAAATTTGGTCATTATAAATGTGATTCTCAGAATATTATTTGTGAATAATTAATTATTGATTCATATGATAAGAAATATTTATTTTATATGAATATAAATGATGGATTTATTTATGTGGTTATTAATGAAGGAATTAATGTTGAGGTGTTTTATCAAGATTTTATCTGTTGGAGTATTAAAAATCAAATCGGGGGTTTTGAGATATATTGGGGTTATAATTTTTAATCCGACCGTTGGATTGTGGTAATTTTTGGGTATGTTATACACACATAAGTTGAGTATATGTCCACAAATTTTGAACCGTTAAAAATGCACGAATGATTTGTTGTGAATTTTAAGAGGTGTCGGATTCGGAAATTAGGTTTATAATTGATTTTGGTGGAAAATTCTAGAATTGAGTGGGCCCCACTTGTGGTTGGTGAAAAAATGTGCTGAATTTTATTTCAAATGTGGTGGGTGGCAATAGTAGCGAGTAAAGCCATCGGTGGCAGTCAAGTCTGCTTGGTAAGCTAACATTTTCCTATAAATAGAGGGCTAAGTTAGAATTGAAAATCACACCAGAAACAAAGTTTTCTCTCTTTCTCTCTCTATATTATTGAGCGTATTTTGTGAGTATTTAGATACTTTGAGAGTTGCTGTTAAGTACAAGTTTCATTCAGCATCACTTCCGACCTTTCCTTCCGAAGTACTGATTCTTTGAGGTAAGGGATGTTATTTTCTTCTCAAATGATATTAATTCTTCAATATCATTATGCTGAAATATTGGTTGGTACTTTTTATCAAATTTGGAACTTTTTCATGTCGGTTACTTATTCATGAGTTACTATTCACGAAGTTACTATTCATGAGTTACTATTCACGAGTTACTATTCACGAGTACTATTCATGAAGCGTGAAGATGTTTTTTGTGGAATTTCTACCTTTGGGTGTCTGAGTTACTATTCACGATACTTCACGATTTCACGAATCACTTAAGACTATTCAATTCTAAAAATGAAAATTTTTCTTTTTTCGCCTAAAATATCTATTCTCGGATACTAGCTTTGATTGTATCCATGTTTTGATCATTCTTGAATTTTACACCACTATGATTATTTTTGAGGTATTGTTGACATGGATAAAACAAAGTACGAATACTTAATCCTTAATCCTTGTCATTTTGTTTCAATCCGATTCGTTCTTTAAAAATATTTTTCATCATCCTCAGTCTTAAATGATGATATTATTGAATATCTTTGGCCTGTAGTGCAAAGATGAATGATTTCTGAAGAATATCTTTGGCCTGTAGTGCAAAGATGAATAATTTCTGATGAATATCTTTGGCCTGTAGTGCAAAGATGAACAGGTGTTTAAATGAACATGACCGACTGATGAATATCTTTGGCCTGTAGTGCAAAGATGAACAGGTGTTTAAATGAACATGACCGACTGATGAATATCTTTGGCACATGGTGCAAAGATGAACAGTGTTGAGATGAACATGGATTGATGAATATCTTTGGCTCAGAGTGCAAAGATGAATATTTGATTTGAGATGAATATTGATTGATGTTACAGGGATAAAATATTGATGATGGACTGTTAAATTCATAGATTATAGTAGATTTCATTCTCTACGTAACTCTTCTATGAATTATTATTTCCGCTGCGAATATTGATCTGAAACTTGTTGTACATTGTATTCTATCGATTTTCCCTGTTGAGACTAACGATAATTTGTTGTATATTATCTTAGTCATAACATTCTTTACTTCGGGCTAGTTGAGCTCACCCTTTTCCTTGTTCCATTTTTCTTCTCGGGAGGCGAGAATGTAGCGAGTACTAGCTTCGGGTATGGAATGAAGGTTCTAGAGAGAGTTGTTTAGTAGTCCTCACCATTATTGTAAAATAATGTATCAATAAATGTGATGAGGATTTATTTGAGTATAAATATTGTCTAGAAGATAATATTTGTATTTAAACTCACAGTTTTATTGTTGTGATAATAAAGTTGTAGTTGTTTACGCATCATGTATTTGGCGACTCGAAATGGGTTGGATGGAATGGACCTATTTTGGGGCGCACAAATTGGTATCGTAGCTTAGGGATATGATCTCTGGCATGAGATCGGGAATAGAACTAGAGGAGAGAGACGTAAATCCTTTGCTAGTGTGTCCTACCTAAGCTTATTTGTTAGTTGGTCAAGATATAGGGATATTATGTGATTGATTTCCTTAATTAACCCTTGTTTTATGACAAAGAATTGAGAATGTCGAATCGAGAATATTAATAGTGGTGTAAATGAGACCGTGGAGATGCCTCATTTAACAACGAGGAGAACGCGTAACAGTCGGGCAATGTACCTCCTGTGAATAACACCACGAGCGTATGATGAACGAGGGGATGTTTAGAAGCTTTTTTGCAGCTTCATGCAAAAATCGCATTTAGGAGACTCGTGTTCAAAATATAGGAGGAGATGATAGCAATTCACCCAGGGTGGTCACAAACAAGCGCTTCAATGAGTTGGGACCACCGAATGGGAAAGCCGGATCCGATCATGGCGGAAACATGGGTCAAGAAAATTACCAAGATATTCGATGTCTTGGGATGCACGAAGAAAACGAAAGTTCCATTCGCTACTTTTATGTTCCGTGGCGAGGCGACATCGGTGGGAATCAGTGAAGCGTACCCATTCAAATTTTACTTCGGCGATGTCATGGGAGACGTTTGAAAAATGGAGTTCAATGACAAGTACTTCCTCGAAAGTATTCGTCGTATGAAGGAAGTGGAGTTTATTAGACCGGGCGAGAATAACATGGCGGTGTCCCAAAGACGAGGCGAAGTTTGCGAGTTATCCAGTTTGCACCTCATTTGGTGAAGAATGAGGAACGATGACGCGGATGTTTCGAGAGGTTTGAAACCCGGCATACGCCAAGATCTCATTTCTCATAAATTTTCTCTATTCGAGATGTTGTCAGCGGGGCTCGGTTGTTAGAGCGAGATAACGAAAACGCGTCAACCGAGGGACCATAACCAGATCATACCAAAGATAGCGATCATCGTAATAATGATAACCGGTGGAGAAAGAAGAATACGGACAAAAGGCGGTAACCACTCGGTGGTAATCGTGGCCATGAAAATAGAAGAAGCGAGTTGGGAGGAGATTTTAAAAGAGGAGATTCAACAACGACCATGTGAAGACGTCGGCGCGATGTGGCAACCGGGTTCCAAGGGAGGAGAAAGACCATCGGTCAGATGTTACAAATGCGGGAAGAGGGACATATCATTACAACCGCCCACAATAGTTTAAGGTATGCTATAATTGTGGAAAAGAAGGACATATCGCTTCGAGATCATGACGATATCGAAACCCAGATCCAAAGGAATGGTGACTCGAAAAGGATGTCCAAGAAAAGTCAAAGTCAACGATTCCTCAAGAGCGTTTGTCGTGACCGGCCGGTCAAAATGCGAGAACCCGAACGAAGTTAGCACGGGTTAGTTAATTATAAATTCTTGCGAAGTTTATACCTTACTAGATACCTCTGGATTCTACCCATTCTTTTATCTCTCTTGTTTACGCTCAACGTTTGAACTTGACTACGGAGAAATTAGACTTTGACTTATTTATGGAGACTCGATTAGGAGAAACTTTCATTACATCCGTTGTTTAAAAATCTTGCTTGATTCAAGTTGGCACTATCACATTACACGTTAACCTTATTTCTATAGAGATATTTGCTTTTGATGTGATTTTAAGGTTAACTACTCATCATGCCAAAATTGATTGTTTTCGTAAGGTTGTTAGTTTTCATATTCCTAAGCAACTTTATATTCAATTCAAGCAATCAAACCATTGTAATCAAACATTTTCATATCAAGCCATGAAGTCATTCGTTTATTACGGATGTCAAGTTTTCTTAGTCCATGTTATGGATTTGAATAAAGACACGTCGATTTGAATAATATTCTTGTTGTTATTGATTTTTCCCGACGTATTTTACGAAGAATTTCTTGGCTTACTCCCAAAGCTTTGATATTAAATTTTGTATCGACTTTGAACCCGTTACAAAACTCATTTCTAAAATCTTATATCGAATGGCTCTATTGAACTTCGAGAGTTAAAAATTCAACTATAGAATTTGGTACCTGAGCCTTTATCTTATGACTTCCTTTGTGGAATTCACCTAAGCCAGACTCTCTGTAGGGGACGTCATATTCGTACGATAGTAAACTGATAGGTGTCATTGTGACGTGTTATCCAAGGTTGGGATATGAGTCACGATTGAGAGCAACCTAAGTCGATGTCGAAATCGTAGCTTTCTAGCTTAGTTGGTTATTATCGGAGGATATTCTCGAATCGCTATTCCATTAACGTAGCTGACTCATAGAGATACAAAATTCAAATGGAGCAAGGAATGTGGGAAGAGCTTGAAGGAACTAAGAGGGAGACTCATTTCAAAGACATGTTCGACCATGCCATCCTGGAAAAGCGAACGTGGTAGCTGACGTGTTGAGTAGAAGATCGTATACAAGTACGAGTACAATATTGTCAAAAACTCATTTCAGATAATATACAAATAATAGAGATGGAGATGAAAACTCTAGGTACCCACGTGATGATATCTGATGCGTGATGATATACTGAGTATAATCGACTTTAATCGATAAAGTTAAAAGTCGCTTGAAGCTACACACCGAGTGATGAATTTGAAGAAGGAGGTGCAAGAAGTTGTTATTTTAAAAGCGAGAATCGGTGAGGTGAGGAAAGCTCAAACCTTTGATTTATTAATCCATTTGAAATTCTCGATCGAATAGGAACTGTGGCCTATAGACTCGTTTTACCACCAAGTATGACGCGTGTTCATAACGTTTTTCACGTATCGATGTTACGTAAATATGTGGACGACTCGAAACACGTCATTGAGATAGAACCGGACGAGATAGCCGAAGACTTAACGTACGAGGAGGTACCTGTCAAGATATTGGATAGGAAAGAGCATGTCCTATGCACCAAGGTTATACCACAAGTTAAAGTTTTGTGGCGAAACCATGCTATTGAGGAAATGACCTGGGAGTTGGAAACGAAAATGAAAGCGAGGTATCTTTACCTTTTCGAAACACCAGGTACGTACGTCAATTTCGAGGACGAAATTTCATAAGGAGGGGAGGTTGTAAGACCCCGAAATTTTTTTAATAAAAAGGAATTTCCTTTATTTATTATTTTGAAATAGTAAGGGTTGATTTGATTAATGTGGATAGTTAAGGGTTAAATACGCAAATATTTCAAAATAAGCAAGTGGTTATAAAATATTCATTTTTTTCGGAATATTCGTTTGGTCGTGGAATATTAAATCTTTTCGGGAATATTAAATGCGACCTGGCAGTAGCCATGTGTGAGCCCATAACGAAAGCGATTGGATGAAGAAACGACAAATATAAGTTGGTTAAAAATAACGGTACGTAGTTATTCTCAAGTTAAGACCGTTGAATACCCGGTGGTTAAAATACACGAATACTGGCGTGGTTGCCAAGAAAGCTTACCGGTATTACATGATATTGTTGAATTATTGATCCTTACGTGAAGGCACTACTCAATAATTATTACGAGTTAATTCTTGCTTCAATAGTTTATTTTATTGATTCAATAATTGTTGCGTTGGTATTTTATATTATTCTTTGTTTCAATAATTGTCACTTTACAATATTTCCCATTATCGGATCAATAATTCATATTATTTGAATAATATTATTAGATAACATTATTGGCAATGTCTAGAAAGTTACATCTAAGGAGAGGTTTGGTCACCTAATTGCGGCGCCAAGATGAGGAGAGATCCTTATTGAAAGCCCCTCTTTCACGGGAACATTTGGTTGTCATAAATGTGATTACAGTAATATTATTTGTGAATAATTAATTATTGATTCATATGATAAGGAAATATTTATTTTATATGAATATAAATGATGGATTTATTTATGTGGTTATTAATGAAGGAATTAATGTTGAGGTGTTTTATCGATTATTTTATCGGATTGGAGGTATTAAAAATCAAATCGGGGTTTTGAGATATATTATGGGGTTATAATTTTTAATCCGACCGTTGGATTGTGGTAATTTTTGGGTATGTTATACACACATAAGTTGAGTATATGTCCACAAATTTTGAACCGTTAAAAATGCACGAATGATTTGTTGTGAATTTTAAGAGGTGCTCGGATTCTAAATTAGGTTTATAATTGATTTTGGTGGAAAATTCTAGAATTGAGTGGGCCCCACTTGTGGTTGGTGAAAAAATGTGCTGAATTTTATTTCAAATGTGGTGGGTGGCAATAGTAGCGAGTAAAGCCATCATCGTGGTGCTTGTGTCAAGTCTCCTTGGTAGACTAACATTTTCCTATAAATAGAGGCTAAGTTAGAATTGAAAATCACACCGAAACAAAGTTTTCTCTTCTCTCTCTATATTATTGAGCGTATTTTGTGAGTATTTAGATACTTTGAGAGTTCTTTATAAGTACAAGTTTCATTCAAAGATCACTTGACCTTTCCTTCCGAAGCAATGATTCTTTGAGGTAAGGGATGTTATTTTCTTCTCAAATGATATTAATTCTTGATATCATTATCTTGAGAAATATTGGTTGGTACTTTTATCAAATTTGGAACTTTTTCATGTGGGGGTTACTATTCATGAGTTACTATTCACGAGTTACTATTCATGAGTTACTATTCACGATTCTTATTCACGAGTACTATTCATGAAGCGTGAAGATGTTTTTTTGTGGAATTTCTACCTTTGGGTGTCTGAGTTACTATTCACGTGTCTTGGCACTATTCACGAATCTGAAAGACTATTCACCGAAAAATGAAAATTTTTCTTTTAAATCTAAAATATCTATTCTGATACTAGCTTTGATTGTATCCATGTTTTGATCATTCTTGAATTTTACACCACTATGATTATTTTTTGAGGTATTGTTGGACATGGATAAAACAAAGTACTGAATCCTTAATCCTTAATCCTTGTCATTTTGTTTCACTTTGGATTCGTTCTTTAAAAATATTTTTCATCATCCTCGGTCTTAAATGATGATATTATTGAATATCTTTGGCACAGTAGTGCAAAGATGAATGATTTCTGAAGAATATCTTTGGCTCAGAGTGCAAAGATGAATAATTTCGATGAATATCTTTGGCTGTAGTCTGCAAAGATGAGCAGTGTTTTAAATGAACATGACCGATCGATGAATATCTTTGGCTGTAGTGCAAAGATGAGCAGTGTTTAAATGAACATGACCGATGATGAATATCTTTGGCTGTGAGTGCAAAGATGAGCAGTGTTGAGATGAACATAACCGATTGATGAATATCTTTGGCTGTGAGTGCAAAGATGAATATTTGATTTGAGATGAATATTGATTGATGTTACAGGGATAAAATATTGATGATGGATTTTTAAATTCATAGATTATAGTAGATTTCATTCTCTACGTAACTCTTACATGAATTATTATTTCCATTGCGAATATTGATCCGAAACTTGTTGTCTATTGTATTCTATCGATTTTTCCTGTTGGAGACTAACGATAATTTGTTGTATATTATCTTAGTCATAACATTCTTTACTTGGGCTAGTTGAGCTCACCCTTTTCCTTGTTGTTCCATTTTTCTTCTCGGAGGCGAGAATGTAGCGAGTACTAGTCGAATATGGAATGAAGGTTCTAGAGAGAGTTGTTTAGTAGTCCTCACCATTATTGTAAAATAATGTATCAATAAATGTGATGAGGATTTATTTGAGTATAAATATTGTCTAGAAGATAATATTTGTATTTAAACTCACAGTTTTATTGTTGTGATAATAAAGTTGTAGTTGTTTCTGTACCATGTATTTGGCGACTCAGAATGGGTTGGATGGAATGGACCTATTTTGGGGGCGTCACACTAACTATCCACATTAATCAAATCAACCCTTACTATTTCAAAATAATAAATAGAGAAAATTAAATTTCATTAATAATAAGTTGGGGTCTTACAACTGCGAACACCTTTTACTGAAGTAGGTGGTGGCAAGTTCTCAATAGTTTCCAGCTTTTCCCTATCCACCTTTAGTCCCTTTTTCGAAACTTTGTGTCCCAATATGATTCCTTCTTGGACCATAAAATGGCATTTTTCCCAGTTCAGCACTAAATTCGTTTTAACGCACCTCTTCAAAACCAAAACTAGATTTTCAAGGCATAAATCAAATGAGTCCCCGAAGACTGAGAAGTCATCCATAAATACCTCCACATTCTGTTCCACCATGTCTGAGAATATAGCCAACATGCATCTCTGAAACGTGGCTGGAGCATTACATAACCCGAAAGACATCCTTCTGAAAGCAAAAGTGCCATACAGGCATGTGAAGGTAGTCTTTTCCTGGTCTTCTGGAGCTATCATAATTTGATTGTGGCAGAGTATCCGTCCCGTAAAAAGCAATAGTACTCATGACACTGCTAATCTATCCAACATCTGATTAATGAATGATAGTGGGAAATGGTCTTTCCTCGTAGCTTTGTTGAGCTTGCGGTAATCCATGCAGACTCTCCACCCTTTGAATTCTTCGTTAGTGTTGGAATTAACTCATTATTCTCATTAGTCACATTGTCGTGCCACCCTTTTTCTAACACACCGTCTTTGGCTCTCACCCATGAGTATATCGAAATCGGATAAATTATTCCTGCATCTAACCATTTCAGTACCTCTTTCTTAACCACTTCTTTCATTATCGGATTAAGCCTCCTTTGTTGCTCGACTGTCGGCTTGCTACCATCTTCCATTAGGATCTTGTGCATGCAATATGAAGGGTGATCCTTTGATATCTCTGCTATGGTCCATCCAATAGTGATTTAAACTCTCGAAACACTTTAGTAAATTTTTCTTCTGACAAGATGTTAGTGTAGAAGCAATAATCACGGGTAATTTTGAATCTGAACTTAAAAATGCATACCTGAGATGTTCGGGAAGTGGTTTTAACTCCAACTCTGGAGGTGTCTCAAGAGATGGCTTTAACTTTACTGAGGCTTCCCCAGCTTTTGTTAATGGCTCTGCAGGTGGTCTAAATCTCCTGAATTATGGAGTGGTGTCCAGATATTGCACAAATTCATCGAATTCCTCATTCTCTAAGTCAGAATTCTCATCAGTGATATTCCTCAAAGGTTTATAATCCACTAGACTCTGTACGTCATCATTTAGAACCCGATTCACCCAATCAACTAAGAAACAGTCATCTTCATCTATTGGGAATTTCATAGCCTTGAATACATTGAAGATGACCTCTTGATTATGAACGCGCATCGTGAGTTCCCCTTTTTGCACATCTATCGGAGTCCTACCTGTGGCTAAAAATGGTCTTCCCAGTATTATTGGTATGCTTTTGTCCTCTTCGTAGTCTAGAATGATGAAGTCAGCCAGAAAAATAAACTTGTCCACCTTAACCGACACATCTTCAACAATTCCCCGTGGATACGTGATGGATCTGTTAGCTAGCTGTAGAGAAATGTTTGTCGGCCTTGGAGCTGGCAATCCCAACTGGTTAAACACTGATAACGACATCAAATTTATACTTGCCCCCAGATCACATAAACACTTACTAAAGGTCATTTTCCCAATTATGCACGGAATTATGAAGCTGCTTGGATCTTTTAACTTTGGAGGTAGTTTGCGCTGAAGCACTGCATTGTATTCCTCGGTCAAGGTTACCGTTTCAAACTCATTTAATCTTCTCTTCCTTGACAATATACCCTTCATGAACTTTGCATAGCTTGGCATCTGTTCCAATGCTTCGGCGAAAGGTATATTAATTTGCAGCTTTTTGAATACCTCCAGAAACTTGTTGAACTATTTGTCTTCTTTCTGCTTAATTAACCTCTGCAGATACGGTACTTGAGGGTGAATTGGTGGCTTTGGACTCTTGACCTTCTCTTCTGAACCTGCTTTGTCTTTCTCTTTCTGCTGAACCTCAGACTTTTCCAGATTTTCCTCCTCTTGATCCTGCTCCTTCTTGCGTGGCCTCCTTAGTACCATCGGTAGCGGTAGCGACTTGCGAAACTCATCAAATCTTTCCCTGATATCAATGTGATCGCTTGACACTGCTCCTTCCCATCTCTTCTTGGATTTGTCTCAGTGTTACTTGGCAATGAACCCTGGGGCCTGTTGTTAAGCATACTCGCCATTTGCCCCATTTGAGTCTCCAAATTCTTGATAGCCACTGCTTGGCTTTTGATCATGACTTCCGTATTTGCCATGTATTTCAACATCATCTCTTCCATCTCTGATTTCTTTTACGGTTTGTGTGCGGTTTTGAGTGTGATGTTGTTGTTGTTGAGAGAATCCCGGTGGAAACGGTGGTTTTGGTGTAAACTGTGGCTGAGATGACTGTGACTGGAATTGATGATTCGGCTGAAACTGACTTTGTTGATTTCATTGGTTATTCGACCAGCTAAAGTTTGGATGATTTTGGTTGTTGGGGTGGTATGTGTTACAAATTGACCTGGTCTTTCTTGTAGTTGCTCACATATTGCACCGACTCCGAGCTGATAGCACATTGATCCGTGGAGTGTGACCCCGCACAAATCTCACAAACGAAGGCAACTGTTTTCACTTTTCTTTCTACTAAAGTATCTATCTTCTTAGCCATAGTCGCCATCGTGTACAACAATTTGTAAATCGCATCTACCTCCAACACACTTGCTACCTTGGGGCATGACATCCGAAATTGTGGGATTACGATAATCATTCACGCCCATAGTCTCGATAAAGCGTATAAGCCTCGTCATAGCTCTTTGCCCATAATGCCCCTCCTGCGGCTGCATCCACAATCGGTCTCGACTGCCATCCCAAACCATTGTAGAAGAAGTTGATCACCATCCAATCTGGCATACCGTGATGTGGATATTTTTTGAGCATCTCTTTATATCTTTCCCATGCCTCATATAAGGACTCGCCTTGTTGTTGCTCAAACTGAGAGATAACTGTCCTCATCTTTGCAGTCTAAGTCATTGGAAAGAACTTGGCTAAGAATTTCTGTGCTAAGTCCTCCCATGTAGTGATTGACACTAACGGCAAAGAATGTAGCCAACTTCTAGCCTTATCCCTCAATGAAAATGGGAATAGACGTAGTCTAATGGAATCCTCCGTCATACCATTGTATCTGAATGTATCACAAATCTCGATGAAGCTCAATAGGTGTTCATTCGGATCATCCGTGACAGCACCCCCAAACTGAACCGAGTTCTGTACCATCTGAATAGTGCCCGGTTTGATTTCAAAGGTATTGGCTACTATCGCTGGTCTGACTATGCTCAACTGTAGTCCGTTTATGTTTGGCATGGAATACTCCCTTAGAGCCCGATGCTCTTCTCTTTGCTCAAGTCTTAGTTCTTTCGCCATTCTGGATGTTGTATTATCTAACTGCGCTTGCAAATTTCTCCACACACTCGCTTGCCAACCTCTTCCGTTTATGTTATCCTGCGCTGGTGTTAGTTCTGTGTTGGATGATCGCGTGTGCATAAAAATCCACAAGTTCCTGAAATGAAAACAACAACAAAAATAGAAATGAGAAACGCTCAGAATTGTCTAAGTCATACAATATAGCTTTAAACTAATGATAATTATTTAAATTCAACGCCTTTCCCCGGCAACAGTGCCAAAAACTTGTTGCCTCTTTTTCAGTTCTGATAAAAGAGCTCTAACTCATGCAAGCATACATGTATGTCAACAAATGTCTGAGTAAGTAGAGTATCGATCCCATAGAGAAAGTTGTTAAATTTAAACTACTATGCATCAATTAACTCATTGTATTTATATACTTAGACTAATGAATATAATTATTTAATTAAACTAATTGTAACTAACAACTAAAAATAAGTATACTAATGGAATGAATATAATCTGGAAATAATGGGACCCTAACTTCATTTAATATTTCATCTAATCGCCACTATCATGCAAGAAGTGTTCACATATCATAGGAAAATAGCCAAGAGCACGAATAGAGTTATAACCATTTTTCAATGCACTATAACCTACTTACATAGCATCCACAGATGATAGATTCCATGTAATCATCAATACAACCAAAATCACTATATGTCTATGTGAAATTGCAATTATATTGATTTTAAGCACAAACCCTTACTCTAGCTCATACGGTGAAATAGTATATATATCCGATTCACAAAATCGCAAAAGCCGTATACAATGACCCCATATTAACATCATGCTATCATGATTACAATCCATACTTGCATGTTCATTGTCAATTCCATACAAATCTTTGAGATGAATGGTGATCAGGCATTCATACATGTAAAACAATCATGACAGAATTCCCATATGATATGCAAAACAACCCTAGCATTTAAGCATGCAACCAAACTACATATTAAAATCCGTTAGAATTCCATAATGGAGTTTAGTTCATGACTGAACCAAAAGCCATTATTGGATCAACGTTAAGCATGATTACAAAACAAACAATTGAAAGATGAAAGATAGAACGATCAAACCCAATTGCAGATTTGGAACCAATAATAACATTCAAATCCTCATAAAAATCCGATGAACGATAATAAAGAACCACAATGACGAGAGAATCCCAAGAAGAATTGGAGAAGTAGACGTTTTGGCCTCGTTCTACGTTGGAATCTCCCTCACAGTGTAAACCCTAGTTACGATATATAAAATACACTAAAAGTATCAATCCTTTTGTCCGACACCAGTCAGAACCGTTTTAAAAACAATTACAACTCATTTAATTAAAAATTAAAATAAAACAAATACACGACTTGACGATCGCGTACGCTGCCATATCCTCCTCTCGATCGATCGTTTCTCGGCGGCGCGAGACTTGCGTAAAGTATGCCTGTCCAAATAGGAGTCCTCGGCGTGGTAGCGTGCTCTCAAGCTTTTTATATACACACAGTAAGCATGCGACTGCTGCGATCTGCAAGTTACGGTTACGGTTACGTCAATGCTGCTTCTTCTTCTGCGACTTGTTCATTCAATGCTTAGTTTTCTTCCATGCTTGATCTCCTTGCTTCATAGTACCTTCATGTTATGCAAAACCCCGCTTGTGCCTCGCCTTCACGCATCCATTAGCCTTCTTCCCTCCAATACCACCAAAATTAAGCCAATTCCTGCACTTATTCACCCAAAAGGAGTTTTAAGTAAATGCAATGCAAAATATCATGAAATGCAACTAAAACACAATAAAATGCACTTGAGATCGGCATAGTTCGCATGAATTGGTATTCAATAAGTAGGTAAAAATACCATTCTCAGTTACTAACAGTAAACAATTATATATTCCTATAAACAATTAAATTTATTGTATTGGTTAGTGTCAGTCTCCATTGTTTGACAACTGAATAAACATTGTAAAGTAATCAAATCAATATTAGATAGTAACCAAATTACATAATCTTAGTAACCAGAATATAAACCACATTTTACATGCAATTTTGAAGGCCTATATGATGGAATTTGACCAAAAAACCCTGCAGTTCACCAGCAAAGCTTGTGACTTTTGATCGTTGACCCATTTCCAATGAAATTAGGCTCCGAAAATGCCAAAATCCGACTCTCCAAACTTGACAGAAATTGTCAAATGGTCATTGGATCAAATCTTTCCATAATCTATCAAATCTTTCCATAAAACGTGATCAAATCTTTCCATAAACTGTCACACCTTCTCTTCAACCGCATCAATTTGTCACCAACTAAAGACTAACAATATACACCAACCAAATAAACATTATACATATTTTTTGAACATTTTGAAATAAACATTATATAGTAACTAAATCAATAATAAACAAGAACTAAAATAAGTCCATCGATAATTTGGTAGGAATATTAACATCGAGGAACTATTATGTCAATCCATATTCGATTGAGGCTATGTATGCCGCGTGGCGTGTATACCGAAAATGGGAAAGCACCATGTGGCGACTTAACCTCGAAAATCGTTTATCAAAATCGATGAATACCGATTTATAATTCATCCGAGAGGATATTTTTTTTTAAATATATTTTTTTGTTTTTGCAATATCCGAGGAAGAACCATTAACCCACATCTTGTACACCATTATTCCATCGAGGTTACTATTTTTTAAACATCACATTTAACCCAAGCTAAATTAAGCTAAATTAAGCTAAATGTCAAAACATCCCATTACTACTAGCATAACTTATGCAACAAACCAAAAGTAATGAAATGTAAAACCGCATTAATCAAAGTAAATTAAACTAAGGTAAATTACAAAAGATCCCATTAATCTAAACTAACTATAACAAACATCCCATTAAGCTAAATTAAGCTAAGTGTCAAACCATGACAAAACCAAAGTAATTAATGATAAGGTACTTTAAACTACAATATATATGCGTCAAAAAGTTATGTAAAATTAATACAAAAGAATTTAAACTACAAAAGAATGTAAACTAAGTCAAGCTAGTAGAGCCCCGGTGTGAGAAGGATCATCGGTGGCGTCGACGACTTCTACTGAGTATGAAAATTGTCATCCACGCTTGTCGATCAAAACAAATACCTGTTGATACAATATAATGTAACTCATTAGTCCATATATATGATTGATTAAAGATAACTAAATGAAAATTAAATAACATGTAAAATATATATTTGTATTTAAAAGCGAAATATACACGAGCGGTTGGCCGACTGACTCAACATCGGCCCAAACAGCGTCCTCGACTAAGGTAACCACCATCAAAACAATCTCGTCGTATCGCGATTGCTTTACTCCGGGAGGATACCGTACTCTCGGCGGTGGCACCGGTTTTACAACGTCTGCTGCATGGTGATGGAAGCGAAGAATGGTGGTGAGTCTGACGATGGAGCAATGGATCGGTCTCAAACCTCTCGACACACATGACCATAACACATTGGAACAAAGCATCATCTAAGCCGGTAGCCGTATGTGATGGTCCCACGGGGAACTCTCGGGACCTTGAGACAGCTGGCTAGAAACTACAAAAATAAATATAACATGAATAATATTACAAGTTTACTTTATTCATAAACATGAAATAAACACAAATATTATACCTCTGGCGATGTATAAAATTTGGTATCCTCGGTAACCCCATCACTCGATCTGGTAGGTAGTACTAGTGGGAGTATCTGAGACGCGACCCAAAGAGCCCGTCTCTCGTCTGAGATAAACTAATCTCGGGCGGAGGGGCGGTGGAAATCTAACGTCTCGGCATATCCCTAGCGACTACCTGAACTCTGCTATATCTATATGTGTTGCTGCAGCTTCTCAAACCAACTCACGTAATTTGATATACTGAGTGAGTTATCTTGGTATCATCATATAAATTACGTAATATTATCCTAAATAATATCTATTATAGTAAATGTATTACCGTATAGCTAGTCTTTGCTTTGGAGATATAAATCGACCAAGTAGAGCCCTTGGCGTATGGACTCTATCCCGAACTTCGATCATAGTAGGAGGTCATTGAGCTACTCTCGCATGGCCTAGATCATATACATTAAATAAGATCACCTTAATTTACTATAGTTGCAATATAAGATTAAACTAAACTAAAGAAATACATCAGGCTTAACCTCCACAAAAGCATTGCGAGCGAGAAGTATGTACAACTCATGACTTCTTGCGATTCTTCTTCATCTGCTCAGGACTTGGTCTTGAGCAGACATCATCCCGATCGCACACATCGCGACCCATGTTGCATCCCGATCTTCTGCGGTGGTGATGATCTCATAAAGTAGTCCGGGCGTTTCTTATATCGCCGGAGCCCTCTCTCGCATCTCGTACAACCCGGTAAGCATAATTCTTGAGATGTGGGCAATGATAGCAGGCGTCACCATCCGCCTCGATGATCTTGAGCCCTCGTATCTATCGTAGTATCTCTATCAAGCAGGACATAACATACGTATAATTTATTATTTGAACAATATGTAAATAACATGCATGGACCTTGATTTAATATATGTAAGTCGACTTACGTGAAACTCCCTGACACTTTGTCACCGTGAAAGCCCGGCATCATGGTAGCGTCTTGACTAAATCGCGTCTGACCCGGTGGGGAGATCGCTAGGCGGATGGCGTGTCTGATCGCCTTAGCGACAAGATCCATAATACTAGAATACAAAATTTATTAAGAACATTTTAATTTATTAATCACATGATAATATCATTATTCTAATTGAACATAAGTGATATATTATAGTTGAAACCTACAGACGACGAGCCGACATCAATTGGGCGTATGTCGAGAACTTTTGCCGATGGGCGACCTAATCGGCCGAGGTTAGGCCCTCATGACAGAACGTCTAGCATCGTATGTTAATATATATAGTTATGACATTGTCCAAAAATAGTAAATGAATGTATAATATAGTTATGAAAATAATATTCTTGAGCGAAAAAAGAAATCAACTCACTAGCATCGAAAGGCGACCCTCCACAGGGCCCGTCACCCGTCCGGGAAGCGGCCGCCACCACGGCCACCTCCACCGTATGTCGAGGCATATATAGTTGTACTTCTTGAAATAACGAGACATATAGATCGATGAGCGATCAAATGGCCATCCTATGTGGGGAAATATATATATATATATATATATATATATATAATGATTGATTTTAGTTGTATAGTATTTACAAAACACCAATTAGTGAAGAAGTAGTACGTCGTCAAACCCGTCAGAGTCAAAATCATTTTCATCCTCTAATTATGTCTCTTCTCTTACATATCAATTTCTTCCTCAATATCATCTTCTACCATCACATCTGGACTAACAACCACATCTTCCTCCACTTCGTCGACATCGAGTCGTCAGCGACATCATCACCCAACACATCGTCATCATATACCACAATGTGGCTAGGATTGCTAACTTGTTCTTGCAACGGGTCATCCGTTCCAGACAAATTAGTACCATCAAATGGCCGAGTCTTCGTTGTCACAACTGTATACCAGGGGGTTCTATTGTGAATGACATTAAAGGCGTAGTACACTTGAGTTGCTTGGCTGGCTAACACAAATACATCATCAGACTGTAAAATAGATTTTATATCTACTGTTACGATTCTATTACGATCAACTTTAACACCTTTTGCAGTATCAAACCAGTGACACTTAAATGTAACGACCTTTTTAGCCCCTGGATAATTGAACACAACCACTTCCTTTAATCTTCCATAGTAATTGGATTTAGAATCTCCATAACAACTTCCTAACACGACAACGCCGGAGTTGACTGATGTCAATTCATTCTAGTCATCAACCTTGAATCTATACCCATTCACGATCTGACACGGAAATGAACTAACAAGTTTATGCGGGCCTAAAATGACATCTCTAAAAGCGATCATCTGCGCGTTCTCTTCTTGACCCTTCTCTTAAACCATTTGGTGAAAATTTGCATTAGTGAATGCTTCCATCTGTGATTACATCGACCCGGGTTAGAAGCATGCGCTTCCAATTGAATGAGCTGCGTCTGATAATAATATGGCAATTAATTAATTTTTGATTAAGGATAGATAAATCATTTTCAACTTGTAATAATACATACTTGATGTCTGACGATACTTGAGCATATTTAGAAGCACGTATGTAGAGACAATCTTTAAATCTTTATCGGTTAGGTAAGTCTTAGTCTCTCATGTCCAAATGGTTTAGTTGGATAAGTGAATCTGACCAACTCATCATCAATATACGACCGAGACGGATCCCCGACCTCATTCCGACTTAGACGGTTATGCTTCGTTGCGACTACATCGTCAAAGTACAACGAGCAGAAGTTGACAAGCTCTTCCTCCGTATAGCGTTCAGCAATAGAACCCTCTACGCGCGCTTTGTTTTTAACTTTCTGCTTTAATCGATGCATATACCTGTCACATGAAAGTATGTGATATATATTACCTGATAAGTTAAATATAAAGATGACGAATATTGCACAATGTATGTGATATTACCTCTCAAATGGATACATCCATCGATATTGCACCGGTCCTCCAAGCTTAAGTTCATATGGCAGATGAATAGGCAAATGCTCCATCTTTGTCGAAGAACCCGGTTGGTAAAATCATTTCGAGCTTGCACATTGTCAACACTATGTTTTTCTCCATCTACTCCACATCACTATACCTTATAACGATTGAGCAAATATCCCGAAAGAAATTTGAAAGTCACGGTAAAAGTATCATTAATATTCTGGGGTAACATCTCACGAAATGCAATTGGCATCAACTTACGCATGAATACATGACATTCGTGACTTTTGAAGCCGATAATTTTCAAGCGCTTTCGACCTTAGTACAACGAGATATGTTAGAAGCATATCCATCTGGGAGCTTTCGATGCGCTAAGCCACTTGCAAATGTTTTCAACTTTGTTGCTTGGTAAGACAAAATGGAGCTTTTGGTTTTGTGTTGTTAGGTCGAACCCACAATTCACTTTGATATTCATTTCCTCCAAGTCTTTACGTGCTTTATCATTGTCTTTTGTTTTACCACTTGTATCTAGTACGGTGTAAAACAAGTTCTCAAATACATTCTTTTACGTATGTAATAACATCTATCTGATGATGAAGTGCTAGTGTGACCCGATGTGGCAACTCAAACCAAATTGGCGAGTGAGTCCGATTTATGACTTTTCCCATATCCTATAGCTCTCAACGTACCATGCTCCTTCCCGAGGGGTGGAAATGTTAGATCATTTAGCCATTGATATATATCATTTTGCCGACAAGACGACCAACAACCCCTTTCTTCTCTGTCTTTACATTGAATTGTGTAGACATCTTTCTATAAAGCGTGCTCGTGAGCAGAATCTCTGACGATTCAAAAGAAACTAGTTTTTCGGCCATGGCGTAGTTGAGTGCCTTGCACATCCCCATGCGGATGGACATGACAACTTGCCATGAGTCGACCAACCACTAATCATCCCAAGTGCGGAAAATCGGTGATAGTCCACAACAAGGCGCCTTCATCAAAAAATTTTGCTTGACAGTTTATCAAAAGTCTGAACACACATTTCCCACAACATCTTAAGTTCATCGACTAACGGCTGAGGTACACGTTAATGTCTTTTGTAGGACTCTTATCCCCGGTATAAGTAAAGTCGAGAAAAGATCTGGATCCCTCATGCACATTGACGATGGAAGATTATAAGCTACCATAATCAACGGCCAAATAGAATAAAGTGACTAAAATTATTAAATGGACCAGAATCCATCATAGCCCATCCCAATCTGACATTCCTAACTTCTTGACAAATTATGGAAAATTGGCATCAAAATTCTTCCATTCATCTCCATCTGCTTTGGGTGAGTCGGTGACCGAGCCACGACATCCCTTGTTACTATGCCAACTCATATCTTTGAAGCGTGTCTTGAGAACATGAATAAGCCTTTATGACCTCGGCGCAAAGAGAAAATCTTGTAAAATCTTCTTTGGAACATGTTTCTCCTTCCCTCCACGTTTTGTGATCTTGTACCTTGGCGAGTTCTGAGATATCACACTTTGCACCTTATCTTTGTCCTCCCCATAATATAACATGCGATCCTGCTCCTGACATCGATCTTCTCATACAGAGATTCAACCCCTTAACCATCTTCTTCACCTCATAGTAATTCGCGAGCAACGTATTATCCCTAGGTAAGAACTCGCTGAGAATATCAAGCAAATCATTGAATCCTCTCTCACTGCAGTCATGCTCATTCTTGAAATGAAAAAGCTTAATAGCTGCGAAAAGCTTTGGTGTGCTTGTCATTTCAAGATCTGATGGAACACCCGATTCGAGATAGCAACTTGTAGAAAGCATTTGCTTTGAATCATTTGGCTTTTGCTGAGAACTGCTTGACGCATGCTCGTTTTTAGCCCAATCAATATTGGTAGGGCCATACACATCAACCAACATCTACACGACGTCATAGTTATCTGCTTGCGAATCCCCGTGATCCGAGTGGTCTACAGTACTATATGTCCGTTCTCTAAACTTCGGTTTGATTCCCGTGATGAATCCATCTGAATACCCATCCACAAACCCACGTGAATATAAGTCAAATTTAACTTCATCGGCAATCTTCCATATCATGTTCTTACACTTGGAACACGGGCATCTCATCTTTCCGTTCGGATCATCAACATGTTCTATTGCTTTGTTCATAAAATTGGACACCCCTTCACGGTACGCATCAACTAATCCCCTCCCATCAATTGGTATCCTACGGTACATCCAACTCCGGTCGGCTGACATCTTTAATTGAAGAAAATACCCAATTAGAATATATATGCATGTATTTAGTTTACCTAGTATATATCTCCACTCTCTACGGGGTTGAAGCTTATCCGTTCTGGATCGTCTCTCTCACTAGTGCCATTCACAAGGTGCGTGTTTATAATATTTTAAGAAAATTTTAGCATCACCTCCCCATGGTCTTCAAGTACGAAAATAGACCAAGACAACTTAGTCTAAGTATGCACTTTCGAAGAACATATGTAGAGACACCGGTGAAAAAATCCTCAAAAATTATAAACACGTCGCGCTTGTGAATTAGCACCGACCTAAGTGAGAGACATAACATCCGATAATAGTCCCAAATGGGGGACTATTAAGGCATTCACTCTCTTGAGTGAATGTCAAACGGAGTTTCTAAGTTTCAAAGTATATTATATATATATATTTATATATGAGTGTATTGAAGAGCAAAGGGAGAGTATCATTGAGTTTATTGAAAATTGTGGAAAACTAAGCAAATGCTATTACTTAGTTTATTAGTTGCAAATCTAAGTTTCATATTAGTTGCGATTCGACTAATAGTACTCAATCGATTCATGGCGATGTCGGAAAAAAAAAAAGGGTCGTAGTTCTGTTTGTGTCCTATACTCTATTAATAAAGTTAATTGAATTACTGCGGATATTCCTCACTTTTCCACCATAACAGATGACAACATCCCGAAGGAGTTCCATTAAGCTATTGAACAAAATTCCAAGTTAAGCAACCCTCTACAGATGAGCGAGCGATCACTTCTCTACTATGAATGAATCATTGCACGATATGGGTTCAATCCATGCCGTAGAAAGCTTCTCACCACTCCAAATACCCATACGAGGAATTTGGGTGGTGAGAAAAAATATCTATGTCATGGATTGGACCCTATATCGACAATGCTTCATTCTAGTAAAGAAGTGATCGTTCATTCATTTAGAGGGTTGCTTAACTATAACTTTGTTCAACAACTTAATGGAACCCCTTCCTTATGTTGGCATCATGTTATGATGGAAACGATGAGAATGTCTTCAATAATTCAATTAACTTTATTATTGAGTATAAGACACAAACGAAACTACGACCCTTTTTTTAATTGTTGTCGAGGCGGGTTGAGTACTATTAGGCTTACTCGCTATACTACGTCAAATCTGCATATGAGGAAGAGTACATATATATGTAGGTAGGGTAGGTAGAGTATTATCGAGTTTATTGAAAATTGTGGCAAACTAAGCAAATGCTACTTAGTTTATTTTGCGATGATAAACTAAGTAAGCGGTACTTAGTTTATTAGAATTGTTATTTGGAATCTATAGAGACTACTGCTCGATATTTACTCCTACTTGTCAAACGGGTTTCTAATTAAGTTGCAAAGTATATTATTTTATTTTCGCGACAACATTCTTATATATTCAGTCTCTTTGAATTGCATCTCAACTAAGCAAATGCTACTTAGTTTATTATTTTGAGTTGATTTAATGTATTATTTTAATTTATTTTAATTTATTTTATTAATTATTTTATTTTATTTTATTTTATTTTATTTTTTTATTTTGTATTATATAATATAATTTTTAAATTTTTTTATTAAATTAAATTAAATTAAACTACCTTATAACATTTATTAATTATTAAATTAAATTAAATTAAATTTAATTTAATTTATTAAATTTATTTTATTTTATTTTATTTTATTTTTTTTTTATGTTATTTTAATTTATTAATTATTTTAATTTAATTTATTTTTTTATTATATTATATTATCTCATTTTTAAAATTTATTTTATTTAATAAACTAAATTAAATGAAATTTATTGTTTTATTTATTTTATTTATTTGTTAATAATTTTTATTTTAATTTAATCTATTTATATATTAAATTATATTTATTTCATTTATTAAACTTTATTTTATTTTATTACGAATTATATATTAGTATATTAAATAGTGAATTTTTATTTTATTTTGTTTTTTTAATTAAGTTGATTAAAATAATTGATATTTGAAGTATAAATTATTTATCGAAAACTAATTAAGTAAATGCTACTTAATTAGTGAATTTTAGTATTAGTAAATTAAGTAATAAATAGTTATTAGAAACGAATAGATTTTGCATCTCAAGAATTACGGCGAATTTTCTGTGGGAAATTTTAAATCGGAAATATCAAGCATAAAATTACTTTACTTTTATTAACATCTGACATACAATATTGAAATTGAAGAAATATACACTACAATTACATAAAAAAAAATAAAACCAAAAATAACAAACGAAATGACCAATTACACTAAATTACATAAAAAAAGAAATATACCTTTGCAATTACACTACTATACATGTACAGAAGCTACAAATGACCAATTTCAGACCCAAATGACCAAAAACAGAATTCATATATACATTATACATTATCAATCCAAAAACAAAATAAATTTAGACCAATTGTACATTATAATACCAAATTCATACACAAATTTCCTACTTAAATTTCATACTACTAACATATATCACTACAAGAAAAAGGTCTATCAATGACCATCATCGGATTAACACCGATCCATCTGGTCACGATATTAGTCACACCCATCAAATCATCTGCGAAAACGACACGTAAACTAGTCGCTAATGCTTTATCGTGACCGCACGCGATTCACGATCGATCGCTATATAAATTTCCCACCAAAATTTTGGTGGAAATGTTGGCGCCAATTTTTGTCGACCATTGAAATCAAATGACATCGTGATACGTCATTGATAAATCCATGTCATTAAAAAGTCGGCCGACAAGTACGATCAGAAGCTAGCCACGATCAAACTAAATGAATTCAATAACCAGGTTAAACAACGGCGACGTACGGAAGAGAAAAAAAAAAGGAGGTCACCAAAATAGAGAAGAGGGAGAAAGGGGAGAGAAAGAAGGAGAAGCAATTTTGCTCATTCTTCTTCAAATTAGAGACTAATTGTAGAGGTAAGAGCTACTTTTTAAGTTCTTCTTCATTAATTTTTTTTGTTGTTTGTTATTTTGTTCTTCTTCTCCAAATCAAAGATGTTTGCTACTTAATTTGTGTTTTAAGAGTTAATTTATTGCAAAGAGTTGAATGAATGAATGAATATGGCTATCATGCTTAAATTATATTTTGGGTAATATGATTATGATTGGTTTATAAGTTTTGATTAGAGTAAAATTTATTTGGGTAATACGCAGTACTTTGGGTAATTTGATTTTGTTAATTTATGTCAGTTTGGGTAACTTGATTAGTGATAGGATGGAGTTAGTATAAAATTTATATTTTGGGTAACTTGATTTGGGTAATAGGATGAATGTATTAGATTGTAGTTAGTATAAAATTTATATTTTGGGATTCTTTTTTTGCAATAGAGGTAGTAATGGTTTGGTTATTATAGGAAGTCATGCACATGATATGTACTTCGTGAATCCCATGTTTATGTTTGTAGTTTAACCAATTATATTGGTCATTGTGAAAAAATCATTTGTAGACTGAGAACTTGACATTGACATCATAATGTGAATCAAAACGTGAATAATTGCTCCCACGAAAAATGATTGGGTTTCAAAGTTTACAAGTTTGATCCTCACATGCTGTGGATACCTGCAAAACTCTTTTGTAGTAAATCTCTAGATTAAAACTGTTTGCGGATAGTAATTCTTTTTATGAGCATAGGGATTCGATAAGTTCATAATTTCCATCCAATTCCTATGGTATCTCATATGGACTGTTGGTTTATGTCTTGTGTTCCTAGAAATGACCTTATATACATGTCGTCGTGCATGTGGTTAGTCCATATTACAGGGGAGACTCTGGCGAAATTTTTTTATTGGTCGGGTTATTTGCGAACATTTATACTATTAACGAGCCTATTGGTGATCCACTAGAGCCTATTAAGGGGATGTTAGAGCGGATGGGCTGGGCTTGGGGCCGCGAGGCCACACGAGGCTACGCCAAGCTTAGCCAAGCCTCACAGGGCCAAACCAAGCTTGGTTGTTATGGAATTGGTTCAGTTGATTGTGTTATTTGTTCCTATATATAAATTTAGCTTATTGGTAATGTTTTGATTGATATGTATGCTAGATTGGAATAGTTTGATTTCAGGGTATTGTTCAAATAGATATTGGAAGGAAGCATTGGGAATATTTTAGCGATTAGGAATCTTAGGGTATTGTTCAATGAAACTTTTCAATTGTTATCATTTACGATATTATCATTATGTGTTCATTATGCGATTTAGTTGAGTCAACTGCATTATAACGTCAATCGATTTATGTGATATAATTTGCGTTATAATAAAGAGAGCTACGCCAAGCTTAGCCAAGCTCTCACAGGCCAAGCCAAGCTTGGTTGTTGTTAGCATGCTAAGCTATTAGGGAAATACATTAAGCCAAAATAGACGATCTTAAGGAACCGTTAGTGCAACGAGAGAAGGTAACTAGACACACTTAGTCAATAAAGAGACCGTTTTTGGCTATAACGTAAAAACAAGGGTATTTAACACGATATATACAAGAATAAAGCTATAAAATGTTATAAAAGCTATAAATTGCTCAATCATGTTGTGACTATCCCAAAACATAAAAGATTATAGAAAGGGATCGTGAGGGGTATAATCTTAAAACATGTTAGGCGCCTTAGCACACTAGTTGATATGAATGAATCTCCAAGATACTCAAACATGTTAATCATATGCTTACAAGTATGCTCAAGTCATATGGTTACAAGTATGCTTAAGTCATATGCTTAGAAGTATACTTAAATGTTAATCATATGCATGCTTACAAGTATGCTCAAGTTATATGGTTATAAGTATGCTCAAGTCATATGTTAACATTTATAATGTTATCGTAGTATAGGTACTGTGGAATCATGGACCTCTATTCGCATCAGTAGTTGGATGGCACGACGAAAGTCAAGTACCCAGATAAAGCTACTGATTGAATTTAGAGTTGGTTGCCAAGTGTTTTTGGAGTATGCGATAGTCACCCGAATGTATGAATGGTAAGTCGCAGATATCGATGTCCATGTTTAAAGTGTAAAATGTAAATTATATGGATGAGAGAGACATGGTAAACTATCATTTACTTGTTTTTGGGTTCATGAGAAATTACGAAGAATCTTTGGTGGGCACATGGGCGTAGAAGAGATGGTGGCATCACACAAGTACACAATTCGAGGCGATAGTACTCATCATTATGAATGAAATGGTCCATGATATTGCGGGCGGATTTTGATTGGGAGCAAGGCAGAGAGCAACCTATGAATTCTGATGCCAAAGACTTCTTTAAGTTGTTAGACGAGGGTAGCAAGCCATTGTGGCATGGTTGCACCAAACACACTACATTGTCTGCAGTGGCGACATTACTTAACATCAAGGCTGATCACAACATGAGCCATGAGTGTTTTGAGTCGCTCTTGAAGGCAATTAAGAGTATGTTGCCTGACGGTGAGAAATTACCTGGTAACTATTACTTTTGTAAGAAAATGGTGAAGAAGTTGGGTCTTGGATACCAAAAGATCGATGCATGTCCCAATGACTATAAGTTTTAACAACTTGATGGTCTGCCTGAGGCTATCCAGATAGCGGTAATAAGTTTTAACAACCTGATCTTGTTTATTAATACTTACAAAATATTATTTTTAACTATGTAAGTGTTAACATGATGACAGGATACTTATAAACGTTTATTGAATGAGCGCTATCCTGAAGGCACTCCACGTCCGCCTATTGATCAAGAGTTGTGGGAGAGGGCGTCTGTTGTGAAGAAGAACTACATTAAAGGTCAAGGACAACGACACGCGCCCATCCTTCAACGGCTCGAGCACTCTGCTACCCGATCTTTCACAGTCGTCGAGTCATCCAGTTGTTCATACTACGGTGACCGTGTGAGAGCTATATATGTCAAGATCGAAATCTTCGAAGATACTAGGCGGGCACTGGGGCTCTTGATCCCGAGAGTTAGTCAAGCAAGCGATGGCGGCAAAGCAGCAGCAGGACAGCATGGGGATGGCGACGAGGTTAAAATCAATTTGTTGTATGTATTGTCGTAATATATACCAAGTATCAACATATTTATTATATTTGTAACTTGTTTTATTATTTTGTTAATTACAGGGTGATCAAGGAGGGGATGACGCTTGACATAACCTTGTACTTGTATATTCATTATTTGGATGTTTGTATATATGTTACTTAAACAAGTTTTGAAATGTTATTATATTTATTCAAATTATATTGGTTTTTAAAGGTTTATATACTAGTTTGGTGTATGTGTTGGTGGACGATGGATGTTTATATTGTTTTGTATGTTGTTTATCTTGGTGTGTATGTGTGTTGGGATAAAGCGTGTGAAAAACAGTGCACGTGTTTTTGGGAATTACGCAAAATAGCAAAAATCGGGTCAGAATAATGTTTTTCATATCAATGCTCGTGATGCGTCAACACGTTATTAGCGACGCAAGATGTAATCACGGCATCGCTGTTCGGCGACCGCGTCGATCGCGATAATGGTCGTGACACGCGTGACCACGTCATCTTTGGCCCCGGACCATGTTGACTCATTTCAAATTTCAATGGCCGTGATTTGTCATTTCGATTACGCTCATAGCGGTCCGCAGATATGTTTGTCGCTAATAGAGGTCATTGATGTGCATCCCAATGACCAGATTTTATCGACGATTATCGACGCATTAGATTCGGTCATGATATTATCTCGCGACCGAAATACTGCCGATAATCGATCATGATAAGCCTTTTTGTTGTAGTGTATATAATATATATATATACTAAATACACCGAAAAATTACGAAAGAAGAGTCTATGCCGCATACGATCTCCCATGACCGGCGTGGGTGGAATAATGGTGTGATGAAAGTCTTTGGGTGGGTCGGGTGCCGGGGAGAGGGATGGGGTACTGGGGAGGGGTTTGGGAGTGGGGTACCGAGGAGGTGGGTGGGATGGGGTTGGGTGGGGATCACCGGACGCATAAGGAGGTGGGGGGACGACATCAACAGGGGGAGAGGGGTGGGGGTACAGGGGCAGGGTGGTGTCGTGCAGGGGGGACGACCGACCGGAGGGAGTGGGGGTACTGGATGTAGGGTGGGGGGACCGGTAGAGATGGGGTTCGGACGGGCGTATGAGAGAGAGAGAGAGAGAGATCAGTGGTCTAGCTAGAGAATGAAATAGAGAGGGAAATGTAGAAATAGAGAGGGAAGAAAATGAGAGGGCACAGGGAAGGCGAAGGGTTTTTTTTAGGTTTATTTTCGACGGAATTCTGTCGGGGTTGTGTCTGTCGACGTTAGGATAACCTCGATGAATTATTCAGTTGAGGATGACACATATTCTGTCGACTATATATTCGCGCTGGCGGGAAACCCTCGCGCCAAGGAGAAGATCTTAAATCCGACTGATGTCAGTCGAGGATACATTAATTCCAACTGAATTAATGTCGAATAAATATTTGGTCGGTCTTATATTAACATCGACTGAATATGTTTAGTCGACAATAATTCCATCGAAAATAAAGCTTTTTCTTGTAGTGTAAACATTATACAGTAACCAAATCAATAATAAACAATAACCAATTTATATGTACTTAGTAACCAGAATATAAAACATATTTTTACATGCATTTTGAAATCAAAACAGTCAGTATACTGACTTTGTTACCAATTAAAGAGCAAAAAACTTAAGAAAGGTAACCAATATACGAGTATATAGTAACCACGGGGTAACCAAATAAACATTTAAAGTATACAACAACCAAATAAACATTATACAGTAACCAAATCAATAATAAACAGTAACCAATTTATATGTACTTAGTAACCAGAATATAAAACATATTTTTACATGCATTTTGAAATCAAAACAGTCAGTATACTGACTTTGTTACCAATTAAAGAGCGAAAAACTTAAGAAAGGTAACCAATATACGAGTATATAGTAACCACGGGGTAACCAAATAAATATTTAAAGTATACATCAACCAAATAAACATTATACAGTAACCAAATCAATAATAAACAATAACCAATTTATATGTACTTAGTAATCAGAATATAAAACATATTTTTACATGCATTTTGAAATCAAAACAGTCAGTATACTGACTTTGTTACCAATTAAAGAGCGAAAAACTTAAGAAAGGTAACCAATATACGAGTATATAGTAACCACGGGGTAACTATATGCATATAAACTTTAAACTCAAATATCTCAGTATACAAATCTATAAGGAATCAATCAACAATCAAAGTTGTTATAGAGGTTGGTTACTGATCTTGAAGTTGCTGTTAATCTTGAAGTTGTTATTGATCTTGAAGTTGTTGTTGATCTTGAAGTTGCTGTTGATCTTCTCCTCTATTATCCGATCTCAGAGTTGCATCTCGTCTTCTCCGATCTGTCGTTGCTCTGTCGTTGATCTGTCGTTGGTGTTGCATGTTTCCTCAGTTGCTTGAATTTAGGTGCGGATGGTTACAAATATGAAAGGAAAATAACTGATGTGTAGGAGTTAATGATACGTGATTTTAGGAATCGTAATATATTGTGTTTTGTTATTTTTGTAATTATTTTGTGTGTGTTTTATTTTTGTAAATACTTTCTAATTGTTGTATATTAGTGTTAAGGACCCTAAATTAAAGTCCATCTCCAAATCGGATTTACACTCCTAAACATGGCAATTACCTATGTTTGGGCTCAACTCAATCTCCTTAAAAGGTACAAGTTGGATATAACCCAAACACTTACTTTTGGAGTTGCTATTTAAATATGGTTAGGATTGGAATCCTTATCCATTTAAACTCCTTATCACTCCAGACTCTATACGAGGAATAACCTTCTGTATGAGCCCAAATCACCCGACCTCCTATAAACTGGTCTGGGCTCCGGCCCAAAGAACTCGATCGCCCGACCCCAAACATCAACAATCCGATCAGGGCTCTGGCCCAAAGAACTCGATCGCCCGACCCCGAACACCACTAGTCCTTTCACTGGCTTCGGCTCATTGGGCTCAATAAACCCTTCTCAACCCAGACGTTCAATCCACGTAGGGGTCGGTGGATTATGCCTGAACAGACTTGATTTTTTTTAATTTTAATCGATACAATGATGAATATTATAAATTATCTAAAAAGTAATATTCAGTGTAAAATTTATTATTTCATAATTTTTAATAAATCATTTCAATTTTAAATTTAATTTAAACATGTCTTATTTTGACTTTCAAAAGTCAATTATATAAGAGAGTATTTTGCAACTTAATTAGCATAGTAATTAATGAGTCCTTAATCAATTGTCCATAATCTTTTTATAACACACTTGACCAAGGCAAAAAAACTAAAGAGACGTTGGAAATTTTCACCTTTCAATTCAATACACAAAAAATAAAAACAAAAGTGAAACACAAATTCATTCATGAACAAATGTGGATAAATAATATTCCTTCATTAAAAATACAAGCAAGGGAGAAAATTATACTTGTCAAGGATATGTTTCCCTTTCTGATAAGACCCGCATAGAAATATACCATTGACGTGAGTAAAACCCAAGCAACAATAGTATTTATATCATTCTTAGGTGCGGTTAACTCCCCATGAGGTAATTGTGAATACGAGTGTTTGTAGCGGTAGCATTTATTACATTTGGCAACCATATGAAAAAGGATACAGTGTATTTTCGTTTCGAACACTGTATTTTAAAATGATGTGGCGCATTATATGAGCTTCAAACACTGTATTTGTGAGTTAAATAAAATGCGCTTAGAATAAGTTGCATGTAGACGAACAAGATCCTCAATTGCCTATAAAATTTAAGATTCACAAATAAGAAATACGAGAATTAGCAGGAAAATAAGAAGCTGGAATCGGAGCTCCTCTAGTCGAATTTGATTTGCTTTTCTGTTTAGAAGATGAATTTGAAGGCTCCTCCTCCTTAACCTTTGTTTTGTCGGATACTCGTGCCGATGAAGATTGCTTAAAGCAACTAAATATGGCTGATAAGAACAAAACCATTGTTAATATATTGTTCTGATTAAGCTAATTAAGCTAGTGAAAGATGATGATAAGCAGAATTAAGGAGAGATTAAATTAAATAGCTAATAAATGGTGTAGGAGTACTAGATGAGTTATATTTATAGGATAGTCTGGATAGATGAATTTTTCAGCAGCTTGCTCAGGAAGGTAAACAAATTAATTAATTATAAGCCAATCAACTGCTCCACATGTTAAATTTTATATATTTATAATATTATATATCTGTCCTTTTTAATTTATTGGATGTGCTGACCAAGGAAGATAAGAATTATAGTAGTTTACATATTATACTACTTTATTAGAGCTTGCTGAGCAAGGAAGACATCCCACATCTTGACTTCACGGTTCACACTCTCGTCTTAAGGCCACCGATGACGTATAAACACGTATATAAATTAATAAATTTCAGTACATAGATTAATAAAATAATTAAATTTGTAGAGGGTTAAATAAATTTAATAGATTAATTTTTTTAAAAAAATTATAAAAATCTTCTTAATTTTAAGATTTGGTAAAATATTAGAAGTACAAAACTAGCTTATACTTTGAAATTAATTCATGATTTTATTTGAATATAAAAAATAAATTTGGTTTGAGGCTTTGAACATTTAAGAAATCATTCAAATTCAACAATGACAAGTAACCGACATAAGTTTCTAAATTGTATCTAAATATTTTTTTTTGAAATTCCTTTTTAATTTGGATTATTTGGATTATGAATATTTATTGCAATTTGTAAACATTATTATGATTAGTTCAAATTTTCTTTATTTAAATTTTTTTTAAAAAATAATTAAAATCCTGCTGAAAAAAATTCTTGAATCCACCCCTGCCGACGGGGGGTTTGTTCTTAAGACCGCTCGGACATTGATTTAATCTTGATTGACACGTAAATTAATTTAAAAATATTTTTACCGTTCAACAAAAAAAAAGAATGAAAACATGCCACATCATGACTTCATTCTCTCATGTAGGGGTGAGCATGGTACGGTTTGAAGCCCAAACCGCACACGAAACCTCTTAGGTGAAGTTTAACAAATCCAAAATTGTGACGCCCCCAAAATAGGTATACATCACCCATCTTGGGTCGCCAAATACATGGTACTGAATACAAATACAAACTTAATTATACAATTGTCGTGTAAAAATACGACAAAACATAGCTGAGTTTTTAAACAAGAATATTGCCTTCTAGGCAATATCCACTCTCAATGGAGTCCTCATTACAATTATTATCACATTATTTCATAGAATAGTGAGGACTACTAATGCAAACATCTGGACCGTCACTCCGTTCCCCGACTAGTTCCAGCTATGTTCTCATTTCCTGAAGAGAACAATGAAAGAAAAGGGTGAGCACAATTAGCCCAGTAAAAAATATTATGACTAAGATAATGCATAATAAATTATCCTTAGCCTTCAACAGTATAACAGCTGATAGAATATAATAGACAACATGTTTTAGATCAACAACTGCAGCGGAATAAGCAATCCATTAGAAGAGTCAAGTAGAACATAATGTCTACTATCTCCTATGATTTAAAAAGTTTTTCATCAAATTTATCGCCGAGACTCAGCTTAATAAATAAACCACATCATCGATTTATCCATGCACTACGGGCCAAGGATATTCGTTATTATCACCAAAATTAATTAAGCGATCACGTTAAACACACGCCCATCTTTGCACTATGGGCCAAAGCTATTAATCAACAGTTCGTCTGTGCACGTAAGCCAAAGATATACAACTGTAAAACCAATAATCAACAGTCCATCTTTGCACGTAAGCCAAAGATGTGAGACCCCAGATTTTACGAATAAAGATTTAATTTTTTCGAAATATTTTTTTTAAAAATTATGGTGTGGATTTGATATAATGTTATAGTTGTGGGTAATATTAATAAATTTTGCAAAGTATGCAAGTTATTATAAAATATTCGATTGGTCGGGGAATATTCTTTTTGTCGGGGAATATTCGTACGACGACACAATCATTGGTGGACCCCGCAACAGAATTATTGTCGGATTGAGAAAATGACAAAAATATTTTATAAATAACGGCGGAGGTGTTACTGTTAAAATTGTTAAACTACCCGGTAGTAAAAGTACAGTAATACGCGTGGTTGCATAGTAGCACACGGTATTGATTGTTGATGCTTACGTGAGAAATCACTCAGTTATACTCAATTATTGCTACAGTAATTGCTGCATCATATCTAATATTATTGATCTAATTATTGTCACAGTATCATCTGCATTATATGATATGCTATTAAATCAATAATTGAGACGATAAAGTTATTCATATTATTAAATTGCAATATTTATAATGTATAGAAGTTCTGTCAAGGAGAGGTTTGGTCACTTAATTGCGCGCCAATAGGGAGAAATCCTTATTGGAAAGCCCCCTCTTTCCTGGGAACAACCTGGATGTTAAATATTGTGAGTTATAATATTAATGATGAATAAGTTCGTGTTGATTAAAGATGAATTTGATAGTTTCATTATGTTGGGATTATTTGTGTTAGTAAAAATCAACATCTATTCTGATGATAATTGATGTCTGGAGGTTATATTGTTCAATCGGGTATTCGGAGAACTTTTTGTGTCGGAGTACTCTTCACTAGTTACTATTCATAAGTTATTATTCACGAGTTACTATTCACTCTAGTATTGTGCATTCGGGTATTTGGGTACAATATTATTCCATGAGGAGATGTGCTAATTTTTCAGACCATTGGTTGAAGTTATATTAGTGAATCAATATGGACCGCTGGTGGAAAGTTATAATAGTGAATCAATATGGATCGCTGGTTTAAAGTTTTAATAGTAAATCAGTATGGACCGTTGCTTTAAGTTTTAAAAGTAAATCAATCTGGACCATCCGTTTAAAAGTAAATCAATCTGGACCGTTCAGGAATTAGTTACCATTCAATCCATTCTTCTATAAATAGAAGCTCATTCCTTCATTATTTCTTACGAATTCACTAAAACTCTAGAGAGAGAAATTATAGAGAGAAAGAAGAAGAGTATTCTGCTACTTCACTACTTCGATATCCAGTGTCTTTTATGGTAAGGGGTGTTATTCTTTCTTATTCATGAAGAGAACTTCTGTTATTCCATTCTTTATTAATCTGTTGGAATAACCTGTAAACGCGACATACCCTATACATAACCTGTATACGCGGCATACCTTATACTTGGTGAAATCCTTCTGTTATTCCATTCTTTATTATTCTGTTGGAATAACCTGTATACGCGGCATACCCTATACATGACCAGTATACGCGACATACCCTATACTTGATGAAATCCCTCTATTATTCCATTCTATATTACTATGTTGGAATAACCTGTTTATGCGAAGTACCGCATACATGGTGAAATTCTTCTATTAATCCATTCTATATTATTATGTTAGAATAACCTGTTTATGTGAAGTACCGCATACGTGGTGAAATTCTTCTATTATTCCGTTCTTTATTATTACATTGGAATATCACCGCTATACAATGGATTTCACTTTGACTGGTTCCATTATTTATTATCCTTCCATTCTTTATTATTTTGTTTTAATATCCTCATCTGCACGCTTTTACTGTGGGACCTAGTTTCATATTTATTATTCTGTTGGAATAACCTGCATGTGCTATCTATCACATGCCTGGTGATTTCTTTTGTTATTCCATTCGTTATTATACTCAGTTGGTTAAAGTTTTGACTTCTATACCCCATGAAATTAGTGGAATATCTTTGATATTTAAGCTTCATCCAATATCTTTTCATGGAAATATTCTTCCTAGCATTCTTGAATTTTACTCTACAAAGAAGTATCATGTTGACAATTTGGGCGTTATTAGTTCTGGATAAATTAATTAAGTGAACTTGTTTTATTGAATTCTTATATAATTGTCATCATCCTCATGTTTATATTTTTGAAAGTCATCTGTGGCTTCAGAGTGCATAGATGGACTTGGTATGATTATGACCGAGGATTATTCGGTATAATCATGACCGTAATGTTACAAATGATGTGGTTAAAGTCCTCATTGGCCCGTAGTGCATTGATGGACAGTTGTTGGCATGATCATGACCATTGATGAATACACGAATATCCTTGGCCCGTAATGCATGGATAATTTGTGGTCGTGACCCTATTGAATACCCTTGGCCGTAGTGCAGGGATGATGTGGATTATTTATTAAGCTGGGTCTCAGCGATAAAAGTGATGAAAAGCGTTTTAAATCATAAAAGATAGTAGATTTAATTCTCTACTTGACTCTTTTAATGGATTGCTTATTCCGCTGTAGTTAAACTTGATGTATATTGTATTTTATCAGTTTAACTTTGTTGAAGACTAATGATAATTTATTCTGTATTATCTTAGTCATAATATTTCTTACTGGGCTAGTTGAGCTCACCCTTTCTTTCATGGTTCTCTTGAGGAAATGAGAATATAGTTGGGACGAGTCGGGAAACGGAGTAACAGTTCAGATGATAGCATTAGTAGTCCTCACTATTCTGTTAAATAGTGTGATAATAAATGTAATGAGGACTGAATTTGAGTTTGTATACTGTCTATGAGGACTCCATTGAGAGTGGATATTGTCTAGAAGGCAATATTCTTGCTTAAACTCTCAGTTTATGTTTTGTCGTATTTTACACGACAGTTGTATAATTAAGTTGTATTTAATTTATGTACCATGTATTTGGCGACTCAAGATGGGTGATGTATACCTATTTTGGGGGCGTCACAGTTGGTATCAAAGCTTAGGGATATGATCCCCACGGCTAAGATGTGAGACAAGAACTAGGAGGGAGAGAGCGGGGAATTCCTTTGCTAGTATGACCTACCTAAGTTTATTTGGTATTTAATTGGTCGGTCAGAGTATAGGGATAATATGTGATATGTTAATTAACTCTTGTTTTGTGGCAATATTTGAAAATGGCATTTGAGAATGTTAAGAACATCAATGGAGCACAGGAGATCGTTGAGTCTCCACAGATCAATAATCAGGACAATGTGCATCAGGAAGGCGACAATCCTTATGCAAATAATAACACTGACCAAATGATGAACGATAGAATGTTTCGAGGCTTCATGCAATTCATGCAACATCAGGCAAGAGCGAATCCTGTCCAAAATACAGGTGAAAACACTGGCAACTCTCGGACGGTCACCGCTAAGCAGTTCAAGGAACTGGGACCACCCGAGTTATTTGGAGAGCCAAAACCACTTAAGGCGAGGCGTGGATAAAGCGGATCGCAAGATATTTGATGTCTTGGGATGCTCCGAGGAGCAAAAGGTTCCCTTTGCCACCTTCGTATTCATGCGTGTCAGAGGCGGATTCTTGGTGGAAATCAGAAAGCGTACTCAACCTGCCGCACTGAAGATGACTTGGGAGAAGTTCCAAGAATTGTTCAACGACAAGTACTTTCCAGAAAGTATTCGTCACATGAAAGAGGTAGAGTTCATTAAACTGGAGCAAAACAACATGACCGTGTCGCAGTACGAAGCCAAGTTTACCGAGTTATCCCGGTTTGCATCCCATTTAGTTGATAATGAGGAGAGAATGACGCAGATGTTTCTAAGAGGTTTGAAACCCGAGATACGTCAATACCTCATTTCTCATAAACTTTGTTTGTATTCAGATGTTGTTAATAGGGCTCGATTCTTTGGAGCGCGATAGTGAGTCAACCCAACCAAAAGAGAGCGGTAATTTACAAAATGATAATACCATGATAATAATCATCGAGCGGTGACAATAAGCGTGAAGGAATCAAATGCGAAATGGTAACCACTTGGTGGTAATCATGGCCAAAACAATAAGAATGGACATTTTAAGAAGAGGATATTCAACAATGATGGAAAGACGTCAGCACCAGCACCCGTTGTTAAGGAAGGAGAACGACCACCTATCATATGTTTCAAATACGGAGGGGAGGGACATATCAGTCCAAACTACGCGATGTCGTCCAAAGCATGTTATAATTGTGGAAAAAAAGGTCACCTAGCCCAATTTTGTCGTTCACCGAAGACAAGTTCAGCTAGGATGGAGGCACCAAGACTGTTCCAGAAAAGTCAAAACCGGTAGTGCAAGGGAGAGCGTTTTTCGTGACTTCTCAAAAAGCGAGTAACCCGAACGAAGTTAGCATGGGTTAGTTAATTATAAATTCTTGTGAAGTCTATGCCTTATAAGATACCGGTTCTACCCATTATTTTATCTCTCTTGCTTGCGTTCAAAGTTTAAATTTGACTCCGGAGAAGTTAGACTTTGACTTATTTGTTGAAACGTCATTAGTAGGAGCCTTTGTTACCTCCACTGTTTATAAATCTTGTTGATTCAAATTGACATTTTCACGTTACCTGTCGATCTTATCTCTTTGAAAATACTTTCCTTTGATGTGATTTTAGGAATCGATTGGTTAACTACTCATCATGCTTTTCGTATGGTTGTTAGCTTTCATGTTCCTAACTAACCTGTTATGCGAATTCAAATAACCAAACCACTAAAGTCAATCACTATTATATCAAGCCATAAGTAAAGAGCCCCGATCTTTTTGTTGTTAACTTCCTTGTGTGGAATGCACCGAAGCCAGACTTTCTGTAGGTGACATCGTGAATGAAGATGGCAAGTTGATAGGTATCATTGTGAGGTGTTATCCAGGTTAAGGGATAGAAGTCACAGTTAGTATCAATGTGACGTGTTATCCAAGTCTTGGATGAGGGTCACAGTTTTGATTGATATTTCTATTTTTAATAAATTTCCTAGCGTATCCTTGAAGACTTCCTAGCCTACCCCTAGAGCGTGAAATCAAATTTTGTATTGACCCCAGTACAAAACCCATTTCTTAAACCCTCAAATATTTCTTCAACTAAAATGAACGTAACATGCGCCAAAGACGTTGACTCGAGCTGTTGAAGATTTCGATCGTACCATTCAATACCATCGTGGAAAAGCGAACGTGGTAGCTGACGCGTTGAGTAAAAGATCATATGCGTTTACGAGTGTGAATATACGAACCCACGTGACGATAACGAATATACGAGTAGAATTGACTTTAATCGATAAAGTTAAAGCCGCTCAAGCTACACACCCGAATTTGATGAATGTGAAGAAGAAGGTTCAAGAAGGCGTTATCTCAACCCTCGATTTTATTGGTCCATTTGAAATCCTTAATCAAGTAGGAACTGTGGCCTATAGACTCATTTTACCGCCAAGTATGTCGCGTGTTCATAACGTTTTAACGTATTGGCGTTACGTAAATATGTGAAAGACTCAAACCACATTATTAATTTAGAACCGGACGAGATAGCAGAAGATTTAACGTATGAGGAGATACATGTTAAAATCTTGGATAAAAAGGATCGTATTCAACACTCAAAGGCTATACCTCAAGAGTTAGAATATGAAATGAAGTCAAGGTATCCTCATCTCTTCGGCATACCAGGTACGTACGTAAATTTTGAGGGCAAAATTTCATAAGGAGGGGAGATTGTGAGACCCCAAATTTTACGAATAAAGATTTAATTTTCTCGAAATATTTTTTTCAAAATTATGGTGTGGATTTGATATAATGTTATAGTTGTGGGTAATATTTATAAATTTTGCAAAGTATGCAAGTTGTTATAAAATATTCGATTGGTGGGGAATATTCTTTTTGTCGGGGAATATTAAATGCGACGACAATCAATCATTGGACCTCATAATGGAATTATTGTCGGATTGAGAAAACGACAAAAATATTTTATAAATAACGGCGAGGTATTCTTTATTAAAATTGTTGAACTACCCGGTAGTAAAAAAGCGATGTCTGGCGTGGTTGCGTAGTAGCACACCAGTATTGATTATTGATGCTTATGTGAGAAATCACTCGGTTATACTCAATTATTGCTACAGTAATTGCTGCATCATATCTCTCATATTATTGATCCAATTATTGTCACAGTATCATCTGCATTATATGATATGTTATTAAATCAATAATTGAGACGATAAAGTTATTCATATTACTAAATTGCAATATTTACAATGTCTAGAAGTTCTGTCAAGGAGAGGTTTGGTCACCTAATTGCGCTACCAATAGGGAGAAATCCTTATTGAAAGCCCCTCTTTCTTGGGAACAACTTTGGTTGTTAAATATTGTGAGTTATAATATTAATGATGAATAAGTTCGTGTTGATTAAAGATGAATTTGATAGTTTCATTATGTTGGGATTATTTGTGTTAGTAGAAATCGACATCTATTCCGATGATAATTGATGTCTGGAGGTTATATTGTTTAATCGGGTATTCGGGAAACTTTTCGTGTCGGAGTACTATTCACAAATTACTATTCATAAGTTACTTTTCACGAGTTACTATTCACGAGTTACTATTCACTCTAGTATTGTGCATTCATGTATTTGGGTACAATAATATTCCATGAGGAGATGTGCTAATTTTTCAGACCATTGGTTGAAGTTATATTAGTGAATCAATATGGACCGCTGGTAGAAAGTTATAATAGTGAATCAATATGGATAGTTTAAAAGTTTTAAAGTTTTAATAGTAAATCAAAAGATTTAATAGTAAATCGATCGGACCGTCTGCTTTAAAAGAAAAAATCAATCTGGACCGCTCAGAATTAGTTACTATTCAATCCATTCTTCTATAAATAGAAGCACATTCCTTCATTATTTCTTACGAATTCACTGAAACTCTAGAGAGAGAAATTATAGAGAGAAAGAAGAAGAGTATTCTCGCTACTTCACTACTTCGATATCCAAAGTCTTTTACTTTATTTAAGGGGTGTTATTCTTTCTTATTCATGAAGAGAACTTCATTATTCCATTCTTTATTATTACATTAGAATAACTCATGTAACGCCAACATACCACTATACATAACTTTGTGATACGCCACATACCTATACTTGGTGAAATCCTTACATTATTCCATTCTTTATTATTACATTGGAATAACTTTTGTATCTGCTGACATACCCTATACATGACTTTGTATATGCATGATACCCCTATACTTGGTGAAATCCTCCATTATTCCATTCTATATTATTATGTTGGAATAACTTTTATGCGTCTGAATACCGCATACATGGTGAAATTCTTCTATTATTCCATTCTATATTATTATGTTGGAATAACCTGTTTTATGTGAAGTACCGCATACGTGGTGAAATTCTTCTATTATTCCGTTCTTTATTATTCTATCGGAATATCCCGCTTGCATTTAATTTCGCTTTGACTTCGGTTCCATTATTTATTATTCGCATTTATTATTACGCTTAATATCCTCGTCATGCATGCGTTTTATGTCGGACCTAGTTCCATATTTATTATTCTGTTGGAATAACCTGCATGTGCTATCTATCACATGTCTGGTGATTTCTTTTGTTATTCCATTCGTTATTATACTCAGTTGGTTAAAGTTTTGACTTATATACTCCATGAAATTAGTGAAATATCTTTGATATTTGCGCTTCATCCAGTATCTTTTCATGGAAATATTCTTCTGAGCATTCTTGAATTTTACTCTACAAAGAAGTATCATGTTGACAATTTGGACGTTATTAGTTCCTGGATGAATTAATTCGTGAACTTGTTTTATTGAATTCTTATATAATTGTCATCGTCCTCATGTTTATATTTTTGAAAGTCATCTGTGGCCTGTAGTGCATAGATGAACTTGGTATGATTATGACCAGGGATTATTTGGTATAATCATGACCGTAATGTTACAAATGATGTGGTAAAAGTCCTCATTGGCCCGTAGTGCATTGATGGACAGTTGTTGGCATGATCATGACCATTGATGAATACACGAATATCTTTGGCCCGTAGTGCATGGATAATTTGTGGTCGTGACCCTAATGAATACCCTTGGCCGTAGTGCAGGGATGATGTGGATTATTTATTAAGCTGGGTCTCAGCGATAAAAGTGATGAAAAACATTTTAAATCATAAAAGATAGTAGATTTAATTCTCTACTTGACTCTTTTAATGGATTGCTTATTCCGCTACAGTTAAACTTGATGTCTATTGTATTTTATTAGTTTAACATTGTTGAAGACTAATGATAATTTATTCTGTATTATCTTAGTCATAATATTTCTTACTGGGCTAGTTGAGCTCACCCTTTCTTTCACGGTTCTCTTCAGGAAATGAGAATATAGATGGGACGAGTCGGGAAACGGAGTGACAGTTCAGATGATAGCATTAGTAGTCCTCACTATTCTGTTAAATAGTGTGATAATAAATGTAATGAGGACTGAATTTGAGTTTGTATACTGTCTATGAGGACTCCATTGAGAGTGGATATTGTCTAGAAGGCAATATTCTTGCTTAAACTCTCAGTTTATGTTTTGTCGTATTTTACACGATAGTTGTATAATTAAGTTGTATTTGATTTATATACCATGTATTTGGCGACTCAAGATGTGTGATGTATACCTATTTTGGGGGCGTCATAAAAGATATACAACTGTAAAACCAATAAACAGTCCATCTATGCACGTAAGCCAAAGATGACTTTCATCACAATATAGTCATCACAATATAAGCATGAGGATGATGACAATGATATAAGCATTAATCAAATGAAATTAAGGATAAATATTAAAGACTTTAAATTTATTCAGAGTTTAAAAATATCCAAATTGTCAACATGATACTACTTTGTGGAGTAAAATTCAAGAATAATATTTATGTATCAAAAATAATCTGGACAGAAAAGAAATATATTTTTCGGGTGAATAGTACCCCATGAATAGTACCCTGTGAATAGTACTTCGGGAATAGTACCTCGTGAATAGTATCCCGGCATGAAAAGTGCCCAAAATACCCGAGTGAATAATATTCATGTGAATATTAACTAGGTGAATAGTAACACATGAATAATACTCTGACATGAAAAGTGTCCCAAATATCCGAGTGAATAATATTTTAGTGAATAGTTACCGGGTGAATAGTAACCCGTGAATAGTAACTCGTGAATAGTACTCCAGCATGAAAAGTTCAATAATTATCGAGAAAGCTCAAAATAATATTTTCATGAAAAGATACTGGATAAAGCGCAAATTTCAAGGATATTCTACTAATTTCACGTAGTATAAAAGCTATACTTTAATAGAATGAGTGTAGAATTAGAAATACGAAACGAAATAATATTACTCACATACTACAGAGTATGGAAGAAAATATTATTTCTACGAATACTGAAAAAAATAATATCCCTTACGACTGTTGAACGAAAATAATATTCCTACGAATATTGAACGAAGATGATATTCCTTACGAATATTGAACGAAAATAATATTCATACGAACACGAAAAATAATATCTCTTCAGAATATGAAATAAATAATACCCCTTACCTCAGAAGAAGACTGAATATTAGAATAGTGAAGTAGCAAACTTCGCTTCTTTTTTCTCTCTATAGCTTCTCTCTATAGCTTCTCTCTCTATAATTGCTCTTGTGAGACTTAGTGAATTAGTGAGAATGAAAGAAGAATGAGCTTCTATTTATAGAAAATTATAGTTTCGATAATTACACGTTTTGGGGCTCGAAATATTATAGTACAATACCTTCATCTTTTCCTTTATTTTTAATTTAGTCCTACAAGTATCATCAAACTTGCACTACCTCCCCTAATAGTATATCATATGAATTAATAGCACATTCATGTGAATCAATAGTTCTATATATGTGAAAAAAATGATTACAGTATTGTACATTCATCTATACCTCCATTTTTAATTTAGTCATGCAAGTATTATCAATCTTGCACCACCTCCCCTAATAGTACATACATGTGAATCAATAGTACACACATGTGAACACATAGTTATAAGCATGTGAATTAATAGCAATTAATTGCTCATTTATCCGATTAATTACCCGATTGGTCAATATAACTTCCAGACATCAATTATTATCGAAATAAATATCGATTTCCACTAACACTAATAATCCCAACACAATGGAACTATCAATTTCATCTTTAATCAACACGAACTTATTCATCATCAATATTATAACTCACAATATTTAACAACCAGGTCGTTCCCAGGAAAGAGGGGGCTTTCCGATAAAGATTTCTATTTATTGGCCCACAATTAGGTGACTAAACCACTCCTTGACAGAACTTCTAGACATCATCAATATTGAAAATAATAATATGAATAACTTTGTCATCTTAATTATTGATTTAATAATATAAAATATTATGTGGATGATACTGTGACAATAATTGAATCAATAATATGAGAGATATGATGTAGCAATTACTATAGCAATAATTGAGTATAACTGAGTAACTTCTTACGTAAGCATCAATAATCAATATCGTAGTACTGAATGCAATCGCATATTCATCGCATTTTTTACTACCTGGTAGTTCAACAGTTTTAACGGTAACACTTTCGCCGTTATTTTTATAAAAAGATAATTATGTCATTTTCTAACTATGAACAATACTTTCGTTGTGGGGTCCACCAATGATTGTGCCGTCATACAAATATTCCCTGTTAAAACGAATATTCCCCGACACAACGAATATTTTATATCAACTTGCTTTCTTTGCAAAATTTCAAATATCACCCTTAACTTTAACCTTTTATCAATTTAACCATTTACTAAATAGAATAATAATTATAGGAAAATTGAATACTTTCATTTCATAAAATTCGGGGTCTTACAAAAACCACACATGAAACCGCTTGTGATTGGTGCCGTGCGGTTTTGAATCGTGTGGTGCAGTTTCATTTGATGCGATTTCGGTTCCAAAACTAATTGAAACAACAAAATTTTATGCAATTTAAATTAACAATTTAGCATCACATAATATTAAAGTTGTAAAAGAGATAAAAAGCAAAGGTTTTTATCCCTCGTTCGACTCATGATTTGCCTAATTCCAATAACTTCAATTCTTTTAACCATATAAGATTTTGAATCAAAATATAATTATATATGTGACGCCCCCAAAATAGGTATACATCACCCATCTTGAGTCGCCAAATACATTGTACAAAATTCAAATACAACTTAATTATACAACAGTCGTGTAATATACGACAAAACATAATCTAAGAGTTTTAATAAGAATATTGTCATCTAGACAATATCCACACTCAATGGAGTCCTCATTACATTTATTGTCACACTATTTAACAGAATAGTGAGGACTACTAATGCTATCATCTGGAATGAATAATAAAGAATGAAACCATGCAGGATCATTTCCACAATGAAGGATCATTCACCATTCTCCTCTTTTTAAAATATCCTCCCGACTCGCTTCTTTTATTCTCATGGCCATGATTACCACCAGAGTGGTTACCGCCTTTGTCCGTATTCTTCTTTCTCTGCTGGTTATCGTTGTTCTGATGACTACTGTCACCAGTATGATCTTAGTTATGGTCCCTCGGTTGAACGTACTCGTTATCTCGCTCTAACAATTGAGCCCTGTTGACAACATCTGAATAGAGAGAAAATTTATAAGAAATGAGATACTGACGTATGCTGGGTTTCAAACCTCTCAGAAACATCCGCGTCATACGTTCCTCATTCTCCACCAAATGAAGTGCAAACCGGGATAACTCTGCAAACTTTGCCTTGTACTGGGACACCGTCATGTTATTTTGTTCCAATCTAATAAACTCCACTTCCTTCATATGACGAATACTTTCAGGAAAGTACTTGTCATTGAACGATTCTGAAACATCTCCCATGACATCTTGAAAAGTGCGGTTTGGATGGATACGCTTCACGATTCCCACCAAGAATGTCGCCTCATTACGAAACATAAAGGTGGCGAATGGAACCTTTTGTTCCTCCGTGCATCCCAAGACATCGAATATCTTGGTGATTTGTTTGACCCACGCTTACGCTTTTAATCGGATCTCGCTTTCCCAGACTGCGGTGGTCCCAACTCTTTGAACTGCTTGACTGTGACAAACCGTGCGTTGTTATCATTTCCACCAGTATTTTGTGCACGAGTCTCCCTTGTCTGATTTTTCATGAACTGCAAAAAGCTTCTAAACATCCCGTCGTTCATCATCTGCTCAGTGGTGTTGTTCACTGGAGGAACATTGCTAGCCTTTTGCACGTTCTCCTCGTTGGTGAGTAAAGGTGTCTCCACGTTCTCATGTACTCCACTGTTAACATTCTCAGTCGACATTCTCAAATACTGTCATAAAACAAGGCTTAATTAAAGAAATCAACATATCACATAATATCCCTATATACTGACCAACCAACAAATAAGCTTAGGTAAGACACACTAGCGAAGGTTTTACTCGTCTCTCCCTTCCTAGTTCTATTCCCGATCTCCGCCAGAGATCATATCCTAAGCTCGATACATTAATCATGACGCCCCCAAAATAGGTATACATCACCCATTTTGAGTCTTCATAACATAGTGCGTAAAACAACTACAACTTTATTAATACAACATGAAAACTATGAGTTTAAATACAAATATTGCCGTCTAGACAATATTCACACCCAAATAAGTCCTCATTACAATTATTGGTACATTAGTTTACAAAAATGGTGAGGACTACTAAAACAACTTTCTAGAATCATCATTCCACACCCCGACTAGAACTCGTTACATTCTTGCCTCCTGAGAAGAAAAATGGAACAAAAAGGAAAAGGGTGAGCTCAACTAGCCCAGTAAAGAATATTATGACTAAGATAATACAGAACAAATTATCGTTAGTCTTCAACAGGGAAAAATCTGATAAAATACAATAGACAACAAGTTTCAGATCAATATTCGCAGCGGAAATAATAATTCATAGAAGAGTTACGTAGAGAATGAAATCTAATATAATCTATGAATTTAAAAGTCTATCATCAATATTTTATCCCTGTAACATCAATCAACATTTATCTTGAATCAATTATTCATCTTTGCACTACAAGCCAAAGATATTCATCAGTTGGTCATGTTCATCTCAAAACTTGTTCATCTTTGCACTACGGGCCAAAGATATTCATCAGAAAATCATTAATCTTTGCACTACAGGCCAAAGATATTCAGTAATATTATCATTTAGGACTGAGGATGATGAAAAATATTTTAAAGAAAACGAATCCAGTGAAACAAAAGAACAAATATTAAGGATTTGTACTTTAAATAGTCCATGTTCAAAAATACTTCATAAATAACTATAGTGAAGTAAAATTCAAGAATGATCAAAACATGGATACAATCAAAGCTAGTATCCATAATACATATCTTGTATAAAAAATGAAAATTTAATTTTTCTGTGAATAGTGCCGTATACGTGAATAGTAACCCTGACACTAAAAGACAAGAATTTCACAAGAAAAATCTTACCAATATTCTGGCATAATGGTATTAGAAGAAATAATATCATTTAAAAAAAAAATATCCCTTACCTTGAAAAGAATAGTACTTCTGGCTGGAATATCAGATATAACGCTGAAAGAACTTGCACCGTATAACAACACTCAAAGTATCAAAATACTCACAAGAATATACTCGATAATATAGAGAGAGAAAACTTTAGTTTCTGGTGTGATTTTCAATTTTAACCTAAGCACCCTATTTATAGGAAAATGCTTAGAACACCAAAGCAGAAAATTTAATAAAATAATAATATAATTAACAAATTTCTTACGCCCACTTTCTTAGATCTGAATTCAGCAATTTCATCACATGCAGGACCCACAATTAATGACAAAAACGTTTTTCATTTTAAAACTTCAAAAAATCAATTATTTCGGAACTTCAGAACTTCAATAATTCATAATAAATAGCCCTTTTGTCAGAAAATTTCTAACCTTATGTCTTCTCCATTGGAAATTTCATTCTCTACAACTTTGCAGAAGAAAGTTTTTCCAAATTCCAAATAGAAACTGACCGAAATCCACAAACGGGCGATTTTACAGGTTATAATCAAATTTCAGTCAAGAAATGGGCCCACAGACATGTTTAACATGTTTTAAACATTAATTGTATCAAAAATACTCGTCCTCATATACTCATATATCCCACATTCATTATAAAAATGTCACTATTATTATATTATTAAAATATAATAATATATTTTAATGAATTATTTATTAGAAAAGATAAAATAACAATTTTTCAACAATTGTCACATTAAAAATTTTCTCCATCTATATCCACATAAAATGAATATTTTCCTTATCATATAAATCAATAATTAATTATTCACAAATAATATTACAGAATCACAATCTCGACAACCAGTGCGGTTCCTCGGGAAAGAGGGGCTTTCCAATAAGGATTTCTCCTTACTAGAAGCGCAATTAGGTGACCAAACCTCTCCTTAGATGTAAACTTTCTAGACATTGCCAATAATGTTATCTAATAATATTATTCAAATAATATGAATTATTGATCTGATAATAAAAATACTGTGTAGTGACAATTATTGAAACAACAATAATATAAAATATCAATGTAGTAATTATTGAATCAATAAAATAAAATATTGAACAATAACTCATCAAATAATTATTGAGTAATGCCTTCCTACGTAAGAATCAATAATTGATGCAATACAGCAAAGCTTCTTGTGTTTTAACCTCCGGGTATTCCAACAAGATAATCTGAATAACTACTACCTCGTTATTTATAAACAACTTATACTTGTCGTTTTTCTTCATCCAATCGCTTTCAAGTTATGGGGCCCACACAAAATCGCTACTACAGCATTTAATATTCCCCAACGGTAAGAATATTCCACGACCAAACGAATATTCTCCAATAAAAATAAATATTTTATAACCACTTGCTTATTTGGAATATTTGCGCATTTTACCCATAACTAACCACATTAATCAAATCAACCCTTACTATTTCAAAATAATAAATAGAGGAAATTTGATTTTATTTATAATAAGTTGGGGTCTTACAAAATATCTCTCCTGTAATAGTACTGTATAATTAATTAATTTTCATTGTGCGATTTGGTTTCGATTTTATGCGTGAGATTTTGGCTAGTAACCAAACCGAAACCGTAAATTTAGTTATCCGCCACATACACTGAAACCGTTGGTGCGGTTATAATTGGTGCAGTTTGTGCAATTTTTGGTGCGATTTTGATTCCTTGCTCAGCCTTAATCTCATGGGTAAGTAAACAATTCTTTTAAGTACCCAAAGGGTATTAATAAAATAAATCATAAAACTAAATAATCTTCAAATATTATTTACAATAATATTTTTTGAAGTTTCATTGCTTGAAATTGTTGTATGATAGCCTCATTTTTCATAGTTACAAAAATATCACACTCAATATAAGTTACTAAACACTCATTCATCCATTCGTCTCTCATTTGGTTACGGAGTTCATTCTTCACGATATTCATGGTTGGAAATGTCTTTTCAACAGTTGCAGTAGTAACGGATAAAAATAGAGCCAACTTCAGTAACAAATAGAATTGAAGATAAACATCATTCTTTTTTTTCTTAACCAACATTTGAGTCAATTCTCCAATTCCTTTTATACTCGAAAAATTAGGATCGTTTCTAATATCCACAACATAATTTTGGAGTTGACCATCAAGTGCCAAAGGTTTCATATCATCAAATTTTGAAAGGTAAAATTGACCATCAAGTGCCAAACTGTACTAGACTACTAGTAGGATTGGATTTAAGTTTAGGAATTTTAATAGGTTTTTTAGTCTAAAACATGATATTTTCATTTAACACCCTCAAATAAAAAATAATAATTTGACCCCTTGAAAATTTAGTAGAGTCAAGTGCCCCTGCTGTGACACCCCCAAATAAGTCTACACAACCCATTCCGAGTCGCCAAATACATGGTACATAATCCAAATACAGATTTCTTATATACAACTATTAATTATCGTGTAAAATATGACAAAACATAAGCTGTGAGTTTCAATAAAAATATTGTCTCGTAGACAATATCCAAACTCAAATAAAGTCCTCATTACAATTAGTGTCACACTATTTTATAGAATAGTGAGGATTACTATAGTAACCATTTTGGACCATCACTCCATTCCCCGACTAGTTCCAGCTATATTCTCATTTTCTGAAGAGAACAATGAAAGAAAAGGGTGAGTTCAACTAGACCAGTAAATAATATTATGACTAAGATAATGTAGAACAAATTATCCTTAGTCCTTAACAGGGAAAAATCTGATAGAATACAATAGACATCAAGTTTTAGATCAATAACTGCAGCGAAAATAACAATCCATTAGAAGAGTCAAGTAAAGCATGATGTCTACTATCTTCTATGATTTAAAAGTTCATCATTAATATTTTATCCCTATAACACCAATCAATAATTATTTTCAATCAACGAATTATCTATGCACTACGGGCCAAAGATAAACGTTTGTATCACCAGTGGTCATGATCATGCCAAACACCTGTCCATCTATGAACTACGGGGCCAAAGAAGACTTTTCACCATAAAACTTTATCTGCAACATTAAAGGTCATTATTATACCAATACACAATTCATAGTTATAATCATACCAATAAATAGTCCATCTTTGCACTAAGGGACAAATATGACTTTCACCACAATATAAGCATGAGAATGATGAAGATGAAATAAAGAATAAATCAATTGAGATCAAGACTAAATATTAGAGATTTATAATTTAATTTATCCAGAGTTCAAGAATGTCCAAATTGTCAACATGATCACCAATTGTGGAGTAAAATCCAAGAATGATATTTAAGATTCATATTTCAAAGATAATTTGGAGAAAGAAAAAAAATAATAAATTTCGTAATGAATAGTACTCTAGTGTGAATAGTACTCCAGATAAATAGTACTTCGGTGTGAATAGTACCCAGTATGAATAGTATCCCGACATAAATAGTACCCTGGATAAATAGTACACCGACATGAAAAGATTAAAATTTAATAAGAAAGTTCAGACCAATATTCCAGTGAAATGATATTAGATGAAGTGCAAACCTCAAGGAATTTCTAATCATTTCAGGAATTATAGAAGCAATACTTACCATAGTAAGTTTAGATTTAGGAATATGAAATGAAATAATATCACTTAAATAATATGGAGTACGAAAGAATATACAAAACTACAAATGGATTTTCATCATTCATGCGGTAATCCGCATAGACAGATCATTTTCACAACTTAATAAATAATGAATATGAAGGGTTATTCACCAGGCATGCGGTAATCCGCGTAGACAGGTTATTCCCACAGATTAATAAGGAATAGAATGACAACCCTTATGAGTATGAAGAAAATAACATCTACCTTAATAAGAGACTAGATATTGCACTAGTGTAGTAGCAGAACTTTGTGTTGGTGGTGTATGTTTGCTTCTCGAATAATCTTCTTCTTTCTCTTTTATTCTCTCTCTATAATTTCTCTCTCCATAGCTTTAGTGAATTGGTGAGAATGAAGGAAGAAATGAGCTTCTATTTATAGAAGAATTCTATCTTGGCCCTTGCAATGTGAAGAGGCAAGTGGCTTGACTTCTGTAATGTGAAAAGGCAAGTGGTTTGACGCCTGTAATGCAAAAAGGCAAGTGGTTTGACACCAGATAAAGGCAAGTACTATTGGCAAAAGTGACTCTTAGATGATGACCTATGGGTTCCATAGATTAAGTCAAACTTACAACAACGTCTCATGACAAACCCCTCTATTTATATCAAAAATTGAATAAATATTTACCACAATTCACTTATCTTCAATCAACACATTTTTAATCTTTCAATAATTATTCATCATTAATATTATAACTCACAATATTGACAACCATATCATTTCCAGGAAAGAGGTGGCTTTCTGATAAGGATTTCTCTTTATTAGCGCGTAAATAAATAACCTAACTCCTTTCCTCAACAAAACTTTCTAGAAATTGTCAATAATGCTAATAATAATATGAGTAACTATATCGTGTCAATTATGGATTTAATAATATAAAATATTATACAGATGCTACTGTAACAATTATTGAATCAATAATATGAGATACTATGCAGCACTACTGTGAAAATTATTGAATATTGAGTGACTTCTTACTTAAGAATCAATAATTAAAGATATTGTGCAATATCGTGTGTTACTGTGCAATACCGCATACCACTATGGAACAACGCATATTATTATACTTTTATCATCGGGTATTTCAATAGTTTAACTGTAAAAGCTCTGCTGTCAATTTTTAGAAAACATATTTTTTGTCATTTTCTTCATTCGATAGTTATTCCGTTATGGGTCCACCAATGATTACGCCGTTGTACAAATATTCCCCGATAAAAAGAATATTTCCCGACCAAACAAATATTTTATGATAACTTACGTACTTTGCCAAATTTGCACATATCACCCATAACTACATCGTTTATTAAATTATCACCTTACTAATTAGAAGAAAATATATAAAGAATGTAAGACCCCAACTTATTATTAATGAAATTGATTTTTCTTCTATTTATTATTTTGAAATAGTAAGGGTTGATTTGATTAATGTGGTTAGTTATGGGTAAAATGTGTAAATATTTTAAATAAGCAAGTGGTTATAAAATATTCATTGTTATCGGGGAATATTTGTTTGGTCGTGGAATATTATTACTGTCGGGGAATATTCGTACGACGGCGTAGTCTTGTGTGGGCCCCATAACGGAAAGCGATTGTATGAAGAAAACGACAAGTATAAGTTGTTTATAAATAACGGCGTAGTTGTTACCGTTAATATTGTTGAAATACTAGGTGGTTAAAACACAGTAGCACACGGTATTGCACCAATTATTGATTCTTACGTAAGAAGGCACTACTCAATAATTTTTATAGTAATTATTGTTCAGTATTTTATTTTATTGATTCAATAATTGCTGCGTTGATATTTTATATTATTGTTGTTTCAATAATTGTCATTACACAGTATTTTCCATTATCAGATCAATAATTCATATTATTTGAATAATATTATTAGATATCATTATTGGCAATATCTAGAAAGTTCTGTCTAAGGAGAGGTTTGTTCACCTAATTGCGCGCCAATAAAGAGAAATCCTTATTGGAAAGCCCCCACTTTCCTCGGAACGGCCTGGTTTTCAGTATTGTGATTTTGTAATATTATTTATAAATAATCAATTATTGATTTAAATGATAAGGAAAATATTCATTTTATGTGGATATAGATGGAGAAAATTTTAAAGTGACAATTGTTGAAAAAATGATATTTTATCTTTTTTGATAAAATAAATCATTTAAATATATTATTATATTATAATAATATAATAATGGTGATATTTTACAATGAATGTGGGATATAGGAATAAATGAGGAGGAAAAATATTTTTGTTACTAAAAATATTTAAAACATGTTTTTCATGTTTGTGGACCCCATTTCTTGACTGAAATTTGATTATAGCCTGTAAAATCGTCCGTATGTGAATTTCAGTCAGTTTCTGCTTGGAATTTTTAAAAACATAAACTTACAAAGTTGTAGAGAATGGAATTTCCTATGGAATGGACATAAGGTTTGAATTTTTTTGATAAAAGGCTATTTATTATGAATTATTGAAGTTCCGAAGTTCCAAAGTAATTGATTTTTGGAGTTTTAAATAATTTTTTTATGAAAAACATTTTTTGTGAGATGGTGGGCCCCACTTGTGTGGTTAATGTGCTGAATTTGGATTGTCAAAGTGGGCGTAGGAATTTTAATAAATATATTAATATTTTATTAAATTTTCTGCTTTGGTGTTCTAAGCAATTTCCTATAAATAGGGTGCTTAGGTTATAATTAAAAATCACACCAGAAACAAGTTTTCTCTCTCTTTCTCTCTCTATATTATCGAGCGTATTCTTGTGAGTATTTTGAAACTTTGAGTGTTGCTATACTGAGACAAGTTCCTTCAAAGACTATATCCAATTTCTACAATCGGAAGTACCATCTTTTCGAGGTAAGGGATGTTATTTTTTTTAAATGATATTATTTCTTCCAATATCATTATGCCGGAATATTGGTAAGATTTTTCTTGTGAAATTCTTGTCTTTTAGTGTCGGAGTTACTATTCACGTATACGGCACTATTCACGTCTACGGCACTATTCACAGAAAAATTAAATTTTTATTTTTTGTCCAAGATATCTATTATGGATTCTAGTTTTGATTGTATCCATGTTTTGATCACTCTTTAATTTTACTCCACTATGATTATTTATGAAGTATTTTTGAACTCGGATTGTTTAAAGTACGAATCCTTAATATTTGTTCGTTTGTTTCACTGGATTCGTTTTCTTTAAAATATTTTTCATCATCCTCAGTTCTAAATGATGATAATATTGAATATCTTTAGCCTGTAGTGCAAAGATTAATGATTTTCTGATGAATATCTTTGGCCCGTAGTGCAAAGATGAACAGGTGTTGAGATGAACATGACCAATTGATGAATATCTTTGGCCTGTAGTGCAAAGATGAATATTTGATTCAAGATGAATATTGATTGATGTTACAGGGATAAAATATTGATGAAGGACTTTTAAATTCATATATTTTAGTAGATTTTATTCTCTACGTAACTCTTCTATGAATTGTTATTTTCGCTGCGAATATTGTTCTGAAACTTGTTGTCTATTATATTCTATCAGATTTTTTCCATGTTGAAGACTAACGATAATTTGTTCTATATTATCTTAGTCATAATATTATTTACTGGACTAGTTGAGCTCACCCTTTTCCTTTTTGTTCTATTTTTCTTCTTAGGAGGCGAGAATGTAGCGAGTACTAGTCGGGGTATGGAATGATGGTTCTAGAAGCTGTCTTAGTAGTCCTCACTAATTTGTAAAATAGTGTATTAATAATTGTAATGAGGACTTATTTGAGTGTAGATATTGTCTAGATGACAATATTTGTATTTAAACTCACAGTTTATGTGTTGTCGTACTTTGCACGACAATTGTATTAATAAAGTTGTAGTTGTTTCTGTACCATATATTTGGCGACTCAGAATGGGTGTTGAATAACTATTTTGGGGGCATCACAGTTGGTATCAGAGCTTAGGGATATGATCTCTAGTAGAGACCGGGGAATAGAACTAGGAGGGGAGAGACGAGTAAATCCTTCGCTAGTGTGTCCTACCTAAGCTTATTTGTTGGTTGGTCAGTATATAGGGATATTATGTGATATGTTGATTTATTTAATTAACCCTTGTTTTATGGCAGTATTTGGGAATGGTGACTGAGAATGTTAACAGTGGAGTAAATGAGACCGTGGAGACACCTTTACTCACCAATGAGGAGAACGTACAGCAGGCTGGCAATGTTCATCCTGTAAACAACACCACTGAGTAGATGATGAACGACGGGATGTTTAGAAGCTTTTTGCAGTTCATGCAAAATCAGACGAGGGAGACTCGTGTACAAAATACAGGTGGAAATGATAACAACGCACGGTTTGTCATAGCCAAGCAATTCAAATAGTTGGGACCACCAGAATTCTGGGGAAAGCCGGATCCGATTAAGGCAGAAACGCGGGTCAAGCAAATTACCAAGATATTCGATGTCTTAGGATGCACGGAGGAACAGAAGGTTCCATTCGCCACCTTTATGTTTCGTAATGAGGCGATTCATCGGTGGGAATCATGAAGCGTACCCATCCACCGCTTTTCAAAGATGTCTTGGGAGACGTTTGAATCGTTCAATGACAAGTACTTTCCTCGAAAGTATTCGTCATATGAAGGAAGTGGAGTTTATTAGATCGAACAAAACAACACGACGGTGTCCCAAAGACGAGGCGAAGTTTGCAGAGTTATCCGGTTTGCACCTCATTTGGTGGAGAATGAGGAATGTATGACGCGATGTTTTTGAGAGGTTTGAAACCCGGCGATCCGTCGATATCTCATTTCTCATAAATTTTCTCTACTCGGATGTTGTCAACAGGGCTCAATTATTAAAGCGAGATAACGAGTACGTTCAACCGAGGGACCATAACCAGGATCATACCGGTGACAGCAGTCATTAGAACAACGATAACCAGCGGAGAAAGAAAAATACGGACAAAAGCGGTAACCACTCTGGTGGTAATCATGGCCATGAAAATAGAAGAAGCGAGTCGGGGGGAGATTTTAAGAAGAGGAGATTCAACAATGACAATGTGAAGACGTCAGCACCAGCAGCAATTGGTTCTAAGGGAGGAGAACGACCACCAGTCGTATGCTATAAATGTGGAAAATAGAGACATATTAGCCCAAACTACCCACAACAGTTCAAGGTATGTTATAATTGTGGAAAGGAAGGACATATCGCTCGAGATTGTACTATAGCAAAACTAAGTCCAGCGGGGATGGTGACTCAAAAGGTCATCCCGAAAAAGTCAAAGTCAATAGCCCTCGGAAGAGCGTTTTCGTGGATCGGTCAAAATGCGAGGAACCCAAACGAGGTGATCATGGGTAAGCTAATCATAAATTCTTGCGAAGTTTATACCTTACTAGATACCGGTGCTACCCATTCATTTATCTCTCCTGCTTTTGCTCAACGTTTAAACTTGACTCCGGAGAAATTAGACTTTGATTTATCTGTAGAGACTCCGTTAGGAGAAACTTTCATTACATCCACTGTTTATAAATCTTGTTTGATCCAAGTTGGCACCATCACATTACCTGTTGACCTTATTTCTTTAAAGATACTTGCTTTTGATGTGATTTTAGGGATCAATTGGTTAACTACTCATCATGCCAAAATTGATTATTTTTGTAAGGTTGTTAGTTTTCATATTCCTAATCAACCTGTTATTCGAATTCAAGCAACTAAACCACTAAAATCAATCACTATTATATCAAGCCATAAAGCCATTCGTTTATTAAAAAACGGATGTCAAGCTTTCTTAGCCCATGTTATAGATTTGAATAAAGACACGTCAGTTTTGAATAATATTCCTGTTGTTAGTAACTTTCTTGACGTATTTCCTGAATAACTTCCCGGTCTACCCCCAGAATGTGAAGTTGAATTCTTTATTGATCTTGAACCTGGTACAAAGCCTATTTCTAAAACCCCATATCGAATGGCTCCTATTGAACTTCAGGAGTTAAAGGTCCAGCTACATAAGTTGTTGGACATCGGTTTTATTCATCCTAGTACATCTCCTTGGGGTGTTCCTGTTTTATTTGTAAAGAAGAAAGACGAAAGTATGCAACTTTGTATTGACTATCGAGAATTGAACCATGCCACCATCAAGAATAGGTATCCGCCACCTCGCATTGATGACCTGTTTGACTAGTTGCAAGGAGCACAATTCTTTTCAAAGATCGATCTTAGCTTACGGATATCATCAAATTGAAGATTAGAATCGAGGATATTCCAAAGACGCCTTGAGAACTCCTTGATGCGGGCATTATGAATTCTTAGTCATGTCTTTTGGATTGACTAATGCTCTTGCAGCTTTCATAGATATGATGAACCGAGTATTCAAGAAATATTTGGATCAGTTCGTTGTTGTCTTCATTGATGACATCCTCATATATTCCAAAAGCCGTGAAGATCATGAGCACCATTTGAAGCTGGTACTCCAAAGGCTTTATGAAAACAAGCTTTATGCAAAGTTAAAGAAATGGGAGTTCTGGCTTAAGGAAGTAGCATTCCTTGGACACGTGGTGTCAAAACATGGAGTATCTGTTGACCCGGCAAAGATTGAAGATATAGAAAGTTGGGAACAACCGAAGTCGGTAAAAGAAGTACGTAGCTTTCTAGGTTTAGCTAGTTATTATTGGAGATTTGTGGAAGGATTTTCTCGAATTGCTACTCCGTTAACTCAGTTGACTCGGAAAGATACAAAATTCATATGGAGCGAGGAATGCAAGAAGAGTTTCCAAGAGCTTAAGAGAAGATTCATTTCGGCACCTGTTCTGACAATACCATCTGGTTCGGATGGATTTGTTATCTACAGCGATGCTTCAGGCAAAGGGTTATGATGTGTTCTCATGCAATGTGGGAAAGTCATAGCCTATGCCTCGCGATAACTTAAAGAATATGAGAGGAATTATCCTACTCATGATCTAGAGTTAGCAGCAGTCGTTTTCGCGCTAAAGATCTGGAGGCACTATCTATATGGGGAGAAATTGGAGATATATTAAGACCATAAAAGCCTCAAATATTTCTTCACCCAAAAGGAACTCAACATGCGGCAATGACATTGGCTCGAGCTATTAAAAGATTACGACCACACCATTCAATACCATCCTAGAAAAACAAACGTGGTAGCTGACGCGTTGAGTAGAAGATCATATGCAGGAACGAGTGCGATGATGTCAAGTATACGCATAGAACCAACTTTAATCGATAAAGTTAAAGTTGCTCAAGCCAAAGACCCGGAGCTGATGCGTATGAAGAACAAAGTACAAGAAGGTGCTATTCCAGAAAAAAGAATCAATGAAGAAAGAATACTTCGAGTCCACTCCAGACTTTATGTTCCTAACGACTCTGATTTGAAATACAAGATCATAATGGAGGCACACAATACACCGTTTGCAATCCATCCTAGAAGTACCAAAATGTATCGTGATCTTCGACATACATTTTGGTGGAACAATATGAAGAGAGAGATCGCGAAGTTTATCTCTAGGTGCTTAACGTGTAAAGGCAGAGCATCAAGTGCCAAAGGGTCCGTTGCAACCACTTGAGATTCCGAAATGGAAGTGGGAACACATTACCATGGATTTTGTTACGGGTCTTCCCACAGTTTCTCATGGCATAAATACTATTTGGGTTATTGTTGATAGATTAACCAAGTCTGCTCATTTCTTGCCAATACGGGAGACTTATTCCCTTGAACGTCTTGCTCGTATGTATGTAAATGAGATTGTGAGATTGTATGGCATGCCAGTATCCATAGTTTCGGATCGTGACCCAAGATTCACTTCACGATTTTAGGTTAGCTTGTAAAAAGCTATGGGCACGGATTCTGATTTATCTGGGCTTCGGCATACCATCCTCAAACGGACGGACAATCAGAGAGGACTATTCAAACTCTTGAAGATCTAGTAAGACTCTGCGTCCTAGACTTCAAAGGAAGTTGGGATAAGTATTTACCATTGGTGGAATTCTCCTACAACAACAATTATCAGGCAAGTATAGGTGTGGCCCTATTTGAAGCATTGTATGGACAAAAGTTTCGCTCTCCAATATGTTGGGATGAGGTGGGTGAAGCAACATTGTTGGGACCCAAGATAGTACGTATGACTACGGAAAATATCCAAATGATTTGACAATGTATACAAATGGCACATGATCGACAAAAGAGTTATGCGGATCTTCATCGAAAGGACGTGGAATTTAGTATTGGGGATCATGTATTGTTGCGAGTTACCCCATGGAAGGGAGTTACAAGATTTGGGAAGAGAGGAAAGCTCATTCCACGATATATTGGTCCATTTCAGATTCTTGACTGAGTTGGAAATGTGGCCTATAGACTCGCGTTACCTCCAAGTATGACTCGTGTTCATAATGTTTTTCATATATCTGTGCTACATAAATATGTGAAAGACCCGAACCATTTTATTGAGTTAGAACCAGACAAGATAGCCAAAGACTTAACATATGAAGAGGTACCTGTTAAGTTCTTGGATAGGAAGGAGCATGTCCTATGCACAAAGGTCATACCACAAGTCAAAATTTTGTGGAGGAACCATGCTATAGAGGAAATGACCTGGGAGTTAGAAACGGAAATGAATGCGAGGTATCCTCACCTTTTCGAAACACCAGGCACGTACGTCAATTTCGAGGACGAAATTTCATAAGGAGGGGAGGTTGTAAGACCCCAACTTATTATTAATGAAATTGATTTTTTCTCTATTTATTATTTTGAAATAGTAAGGGTTGATTTGATTAATGTGGTTAGTTATGGGTAAAATGCGCAAATATTTCAAATAGGCAAGTGGTTATAAAATATTCATTGTTATCGAGGAATATTCGTTTGGTCGTGGAATATTCTTACTGTCAGGGAATATTCGTACGACGGTGCAGCCTTGTGTGGGCCCCATAACGAAAAGCAGTTGGATAAAGAAAACGACAAGTATAAGTTGTTTATAAATAACGACGTAGTTGTTACCAAGTAATCTTGTTGAAATACTTGGTTAAAAACACGAGTACACGGTATTGCACCAATTATTGATTCTAACGTAAGAAAGCACTACTCAATAATTGTTATAGTAATTACTGTTCAATATTTTATTTTATTGATTCAATAATTGCTGCGTTGATATTTTATATTATTGTTGTTTCAATAATTGTCATTACACAGTATTTTCCCTTATCAGATCAATAATTAATAATATTTGAATAATATTATTAGATAGCATTATTGGCAATGTCAAGAAAGTTCTGTCTAAGGAGAGGTTTGGTCACCTAATCATGCTGCCAAGAAGAGAAACCTTATTGAAAGCCCCTCTTCTGGGAACGACACGATTATCGATGTTGTGATTCTATAATATTATTTATAAATAATTAATTATTGATTTATATGATAAGGAAAATATTTATTTTATGTAGATATAGATGGAAAAAATTTTAAAGAGACAATTGTTGAAAAATTGATATTTTATCTTTTCTGATAAAATAATTCATTTAAATATATTATTATATTATAATAATATAATAATGGTGATATTTTACAATGAATGTGGGATATAGGAATAAATGAGGAGGAAAAGTATTTTTGTTACTAAAAAGATTTAAAACATGTTTTTCATGTTTGTGGACCCCATTTCTTGTCTGAAATTTGATTATAGCCTGTAAAATCGTTCGTATGTGGATTTCGGTCAATTTCTACTTGGAATTTGGAAAAACTTAAACTTACAAAGTTGTAGAGAATGGAATTTCCTATGAAATGGACATAAGGTTCGAATTTTTCTGATAAAAGGCTATTTATTATGAATTATTAAAGTTCCGAAGTTCCGGAGTAACTGATTTTTTGGAGTTTTAAATCATTTTTTTATGAAAAACATTTTTTGTGAGATGGTGGGCCCCACTTGTGTGGTTAATGTGCGGAATTTGGATTGTCAAAGTAAGCAGGAATTTTAATAAATATATTAATATTTTATTAAATTTTCTCATTGGTGTTCTAAGCAATTTCCTAAATATAAGGTGCTTAGGTTATAATTGAAAATCACACCGTAAACAAGTTTTCTCTCTCTCTCTCGCTTCTATATTATCGAGTTTATTCTTGTGAGTATTTTGAAACTTTGAGTGTTGCTATATACAGATAAAGTTCCTTCAAAGACTATATCCAATATTCTAGTCGAAGTACTGCCTTTTTTAGGTAAGGATGTTATTTTTTTAAATGATATTATTTCTTCCAATATCATTATCGCTTTAATATTGGTAAGATTTTTCTTGTGAAATTCTTGTCTTTTAGTGTCGGAGTTACTATTCACGTATACTACACTATTCACGTCTACGGCACTATTCACGTATACGGCACTATTCACGAATATGGCACTATTCACAGAAAAATTAAATTTTTGTTTTTTGTCCAAGATATCTATTATGGATAATAGCTTTGATTGTATCCATGTTTTGATCATTCTTGAATTTTACTCCACTATGATTATTTATGAAGTATTTTTGAACTCGGATTGTTTAAAGTACGAATCCTTAATATTTGTTCTTTTATTTCACTGGATTCGTTTTCTTTAAAATATTTTTCATCATCCTCAATCCTAAATGATGATAATATTGAATATCTTTGGCCTGTAGTGCAAAGATTAATGATTTTCTGATGAATATCTTTGGCCCGTAGTGCAAAGATGAACAGGTGTTGAGATGAACATGACCAACTGATGAATATCTTTGGCCTGTAGTGCAAAGATGAATATTTGATTCAAGATGAATATTGATTGATGTTACAGGGATAAAATATTAATGAAGGACTTTTAAATTCATAGATTTTAGTAGATTTCATTCTCTACGTAACTCTTCTATGAATTGTTATTTCTGCTGCGAATATTGATCTAAAACTTGTTGTCTAAATAATTTTTTCTTTATTATCTTAGTCATAATATTCTTTACTGGGCTAGTTGAGCTCACCCTTTTCCTTTTTGTTCCATTTTTCTTCTTAGGAGGCGAGAATGTAGCGAGTACTAGTCGGGGTATGGAATGATGGTTCTAGAAGCTGTCTTAGTAGTCCTCACTATTTTGTAAAATAGTGTATCAATAATTGTAATGAGGACTTATTTGAGTGTGGATATTGTCTAGATGACAATATTTGTATTTAAACTCACGGTTTATGTGTTGTCGTATTTTGCACGATAATTGTATCAATAAAGTTGTAGTTGTTTCTATACCATGTATTTGGCGACTCAGAATGGGTGTTGTATACCTATTTTGGGGGCATCACAAAGAAAATCAAATCTTATTCATAAAAAGTTAGTTTTTTACAACCTCCCTTCCTTATGAAATTTTGTTCTCGAAATTGATGTACGTACCTGGTATTTCGAAGAGGTGAGGATACCTTACTTTCATTTCAAATTCCAATTCCCAGGTCATTTCCTCAATATTGTATTTTCTCCATAAAACTTTGACTTGAGGTATAACCTTTGAGCATAGAATATGTTCCTTCTCATTCAAGATCTTGACATGTACTTCCTCATACGTTAAATATTTGTCTATCTCGTTTAGTTCTAATTCAATAATGTGTTTTGGGTCTTCCATATATTTACATGGTATGGATATGTGAAAAACGTTATGAACACGAGACATGCTTGGCGGTAAGGCGAGTCTATAGGCCACAGTTCCTACTCGATCGATGATTTCAAATGGACCAATAAATCAAGCGTTGAGCTTTCCACTCTTTTCGAATCTCGTAACTCATTTTCATGGAGCAACACGTAACAATACAAGGTCTCTGAAATTGAATTGCACGTCCCTTCAATGAAGATCAACATAACTCTTTTGTCGGTCTTGTGTTATTTTTATACATTGCTGGATCATTTGAATCTTATCTTTAGTCATGCGTACCAACTCTGGTCCCAAAACTTTTGCTTCACCTACTTTGTCCCAGCATACTGGAGAACGACACTTTCTTCCATACAACGCCTCGAATGGAGCCATGCCTATACTTGCTTGATAAATGTTGTTGTAGGAGAATTCCACTAATGGTAAGTATTTGTCCCAACTTCCTTTGAAGTCTTGTACGCAGATTCTTAATAGATCTTCAAGAGTTTGAATAGTCCTTTCTGACTGCCCGTCCGTTTAAGGATGATATGCAGAACTGAATCGTAAATCCGTGCCCATAGCTTTCTGCAAGCTGACCCAAAATCGTGAAGTCTCGATCAAAAACTATAGATACTGACATATCATGGAGTCTTACGATCTCATTTATGTACATACAAGCAAGACATTCAGGTGAATAAGTTTCTCGTATGGGCAAGAAATGAGCAGACTTGGTTAATCTATATATTGACAATGACTCAAATTGCATCTATGCCATGAGAAACCTTGGGAAGACCCGTAACGAAATCCATGTTGATGTGTTCCCACTTTCATTCTGGAATTTCAAGTAGTTGTAATGTACCTTTTGGCACTTGATGCTCTTCCTTGACACATTGACAAGTTAAACACCTTGAGATAAACTTCGTGATCTCTCTCTTCATATTCCTCCACCAAAATGTATGTCGAAGATCATGATACATTTTGGTACTCCTAGGATGGATTGCAAACGGTGTGTTATGTGCTTCCATCATGATTTTATACTTCAAATCAGAGTTAGTAACATAAAGTCTGGAGTTGACTCAAAGTATTCCTTCTTCGTCGATTCTTGCTTCTGGAATAGCACCTTCTTCTTCATATTCATCAGCTCTTGGTCTGTAACTTGAGCACCTTTAACCTTATCGATTAAATTTGGTTCTACTCATATATTTAACATCATCACGTGGGTCCTTGGATTCCTTAACTCTATCTTCATCCTTTGTAAGACATACAAAATAGGCCTTTGTGTTGCCAATATCTCACTCGTACCCGCACATGATCTTTTACTCAATGTGTCAGCTACCACGTTTATTTTTCTAGGATGGTATAAGATGGTATGGTTGTAATCTTTCAACAGCTCAAGCCAACATCGTTGTCGCATGTTGAGTTCATTTTGGGTGAAGAAATATTTGAGGCTTTTGGAGTATATTACGATATCATCAATAAAGACAACCACAAAATGATCCAAATATTCCTTGAATATTCGGTACATCATGTCCATATAGGCAGCATGGGCAGTGGCTAATCTAAAAGACATGACTAAGAATTCATAATGCACATACCGAGTTCTGAAAGCAGTCTTTGGAATGTCATCAGTTTTAATCTTTAACTGATGATACCCAGAACGAAGATTGATCTTTAAGAAGAATTGAGAACATTGCAACTGGTCAAACAAGTTATCAATGTGAGGTAATGAGTACCTATTTTTGATGGTGGCATGATTCAACTCCCAATAGTCAATGCAGAGTCTCATAGTCCCATCTTTCTTTTTTATGAATAAAATAGGAGCACCCCAAGGCGATGTACTAGGACGTATGAAACTGATGTCTAACAATTCCTGAAGTTGGACTTTTAACCCCTGAAGTTCAATAGGAGCCATTCGATATGCGGCTTTGGAAATTGGTTTTGTACCGAGTTCAATGTGACGCCCGAAATTCAGGTATCTTACAACCCGACAAATGGTGCTACACGGTACTACCATTCACACATACATTCAATTGAAATAACTCAAAAGAGTGAATATGTCTTCTATATATTCAAAAACAACATTCCCTTCCCAGGTTCTTTATAACCATTACATAAGTTTCTTGTCATAATATCAAATAATTACAACATTAAACCTATACTATTACATAGACAATTCAGTGGTCTGCCTTAGCCTTTCCTTTATCCTTATAGGATCCTTCGGGTCATTCAGTCTTAGCTGCATTCATATGGTTCAAGCAAGAGTGAGCATAACTAGCTCAGCAAGTATGAAAATTTCATTTAAACAACAGGCTTGAATCATAGGAATTATATATCTTCGATAACTGAAAAATAGTCATGAAGTACTATCGATAATTCAAAATAGCACTTCCTTTTCCTTTAAAACATTTCATAATGAACCACGTTCATTAAACATATATTTTGGTTCAAGACCTTGAGCATTTCATTCTTTCTTTGAAAAAAGACAATCTGGCATTAAGTCCGTAAGTCCGATATTACTTACGACCACGTCTAGGTGATCAGCCTATAGTACTCTATGTTGTATAACACTTCTTCTGTAAACGTATTTACGTTTAAGTTTTGGCAACCTCACATGCCAGTCGTTTGACAACAAAACGTTTGTTTATTCATACTCAGTCTTTCTTTGAAATCAATACCAAAACAGTTTGGCAAAAGATAGCAACTTCGATAACATTTCAATAGATTATAAGAAATCCAATGAAGACATTAAGTCTAGCCGAAGAAACTGGCTTTGACATCATCATACATCAATTCATGTGTAAGAGACATGAATCACAAAGCTTGTCCAGAATGAACATAGAAAAGGGTTAGAACACTTGCCTTCAGCGTCTTCTACCGATTATATACTTTTCCTTTGAGTCTTTAAGACCTCTACAATACATAATCATGTAACATACCACATTAGGTGATAGTCAAACATGTATGGTTCCTAACGTATCTTACCCTTCTTCTCAATCTAATCATTCATTAGATTTGTTTAACATTGGTTCTGGTTTGTCGTAATGTTTTACATTCACGTTCTAGTAATCTTATCTTCAACCTTTATTTGTTAACTTAATGTTATAAACATCATTTAATGATGTTACTTTTAGGTTTATTAAAGTATTACTTCATCATCAATTAACCTTTAGCTTCCTTTCTATTCATGAGCATTCTTCACTATCTCTCTCAAATGCTGGCACTGCGGTGCCATCTTTCCTTCTTGGACTCGTGCTGCGGCTTGAGTCTTCTAGAACTAATAAGCCGGACTGGTATCATGCAATTTCACCCTTAATTAGTATATAAACGCACAAGATCTTGGCGCCATTCATTCTCCAAAGAACAATTGAACTTGTTTCACGTGCGGTGCCACTTATTATGCCTTGGTTTGCGCTGCGGTGCCAACTTCGTGCACCAGATAGTTTTGACAGATTTCTTACTTAGCGAACTTCCCAGACTCATAAATTGTTCATTTTAAGTCTGAATTGGCTCGTTCAAAAGCCAATAGCTCACAAATCACATGTTCTAAGTGTTCATGTAAGAATTTTACATTTTTGAATCTGTTAACATGGAATTTACCGTTTAAGTCCATTTTTACGAAAATGATAAACGTTCGTGAACGTTCATAGGTCGTTTCTTCGTTCTAAGTCAGAATTTGACCATTCTTGAGTTCACAACTCTAAAATGCAAACTTGGACTATTCTCCATCGAAAACTAACGTTTCCAAGTTTAATGCTAACTTTTGACTTCCATTCCGAGAATTTCACGATTTCAACGATTATCGTCTAATCTCGTAAATTCCGTCATAACTTCGATACTTAAGATTTTTACACCGTTCCAAATGGATTCATTCCATTGTCTTAACATTTATAATCTAAGCCTACAAATTATGGTTTTAAACTTTTCTATCAACAACAACATAATCCAATTCTTTAATGACTTTCAATGGTTTATAACTTTTATACTTATGATTTTACTTTCACATGGTTTATTAAGGTTTAGGTCCATTGATTAGCCATTCTTATTACTTATTATCATACATGTTCTACTAATCAACACTTCTCTATCAACCTACAATTGAAGAGACGAAAGATTAATAATCTAGGATTCTTACCCTTGATGATCTCTTGGTTAATCCTTGTTCTTCCTTCTTGTTCTAACAAAGACTAGCTTTTCTTACTTTTTCTCTCTACTAAATAAGTTATAAGTTGTTGGTAAAAATTTAACAAGTAAAATGAACTAGCTAGCTTCTCTTATTTATAGGAAATCTAAAGTGAGGGTATTCTAGACAATAAACCACCCCACCTCCTTAATCCACCTCCTTACTATTCATCTCTTGGTCACCAAGTAAAACCACTTTACTTGGTCACCAAGATGGTGCCATATGATCATGGGGTCCACATGGCTTGCCCCATGGGTCATTCTTACCTATCGGTTCGATCCACGGATTCGATTCTTAATTTGGGCTTTAGGTTTTAATAACCTTAACTTATTCATTAGGCTTACATTATTAAACATTGGGCCTTAACATTCCCTACACTTGGGCTTGTAAAATTCATGCACAAATCCTACAAGTCCAATCCAATTGGCTTAATCTTTATATCGTGCAATCAATGTATTGTTCTCGTATACTACATCGTGTAATCATTCATAATATACGACATACCATTATTCATACATACTCGTATAATACCTCATATCATACTCGTATTCATTATCTCGTACAATACTTATGCATCATACGATCATCGTTTATTCATTAATGCTTTACTTTCCCTAATGTTCTCAAATTTAGTTCGCAAACAAAAAATTGCGTTTGTCATACATGAATTATTCTTACATAATCCATCTTTCCTTATTATTCTATCGTTACGTATTTCTCAGAAGTTCAAAAATAATTCCCAAGCAAATATCGATGAATAGTATTTTTCGAAAAATTTCTCGAAAAACTTTTATTTTCATCTTGGAAATTCAAACACTTTAATTCTATCACGAAGCCAAAATACTACGATATTCTGACATATTTAGTTTATAGAATAACATTCATCTTGCTTACTCATTATAAAATAATTTTATTCATTATTTAATCAAATAAAAGTATTTTACAAATAATCCAATTTTCTCAGTCGTTACATTCTCCCCCCCCCCCCCCCTTATAATGATTCTGTCCCCAGAATCTCGCTTTACATTAAATATATAAGTGAGGGAAATTTTTCTTCATCTTTTCTTCAAGTTCCCACGTTGCTTCTTTGGCATCGTGGTTATTCTATAACACCTTTACTGAAGATATTACATTAAGTCCTTCTCAATATGAATAGGCTCATACTCTATTACATCCTTATATTCTGGCTTATAAGGACGTAACACAGATACATGAAATACATTATGTATGCGTTCCAAGTTTGGAGGTAATGCTACCATGTATGCTACCTCTCCTACCCGTTTTAATACCTTGAAAGGTCCTATAAACCTTGGACTTAACTTTCCTTTCTTTCCAAAGTATATCTTTCCTTTCCAGGGAGATACCTTTAAAAATACGTACGAGCCTACTTCAAACTCTCGGTTTACTCGATGCAAATCCGCAAATTTCTTTTGTCTATCTTGAGCTGTTATTAATCGCATTCGTATCAGCTTGACAATATCCGTTGTTTGCTGCACCAATTCAGGTCCTAGAATTCAGCGTTCTCCCACTTCGTCCCAATACAATGGTGTTCTACACTTTCTTCCATACAAAGCTTCATAAGGCGGCATGCCTATGCTCGCATGATAACTGTTGTTATATGCAAACTCTACTAATGGTAGGTGATCATCCCAACTACCCTTGAAATCCATGACGCAAGATCTCAACATATCTTCTAGCGTCTGAATTGTCCGTTCGCTCTGTCCATTGGTTTATGGATGATATGATGTACTTAACTTTAATTGTATTCCCAACTGTTCTTGCAAACTTCTCCAAAAGTTCGATGTGAATCGTGGGTCACGATCTGACACTATTGAAACTGGTACTCCATGTCTGGAAATAATTTCCTTAACATAAAGTTTAGTTATACTTGACCCTTATTGGCAAAAAGTGATCCGACTTCGTCAACCGGTCCACTATTACCCAAATAGCGTCATGCCCTTTCCGTGTAATCTAAAGTCCCACCACAAAGTCCTTCGTGATATGCTCCCACTTCCACTCCGGAATCTCCAATGACTATAACAAGCCACTTGGTTGTTGATGTTCGACCTTAACTTTCTAACAAGTTAAGCACCTACTCACTACTCTGCTATCTCTCTCTTCATGCTCGGCCATCAAAAACTCTTTCGAAGGTCTTGATACATCTTAGTACTACTGATGATTGGGTAATATACCCATAAATTGGATATACTTGAGCTTAGATTTGTGTATTTTTGAGTCTTTTAGTATCATGTTTACTGTGTTTATGTTTTGATTTGTAGGTTTGGGAGCCAGAGAACAATGGGGAGCATTTGGCTAAAAAGGGCTTGAGCATCATCTTTCATCCACCAATGGGGGCGTTATTTCCTTCTAATCCCAAATATGGGCGGAGTTTCAGTTGACTAGACAAGGTGCGTGTTTGACTGGAATTGACTTTTCGTTTGACCTCTTATTTGGGGATGGTTTGAAGCATATTTGGATTGGGATTGTTAGAGTGGACAATAAGAGTATAAATTGGTTATTTGCATTGAATTAGGGGACTCAGATTCTATACAATTGGGAGATTAATCAAGGAGCAAGAGCAGATTTTGAGGATTGGGAGTTCTTCTTCTTCTTTAATCTTTTAATTTGTGTAATTCATTAAGGATGATTTATTAATTATTGTTGGTTTTTATTTTCGTTATGAACTAATTTCTTTTATTAAGATTCCAATTGAACCTTTTATGGTTATGAATTGACTATTTAATTTATTTCAATTATTTATGTTGAAGTGAATTGTTCATCTTGCCTTGTGCTGATTGTTTAATTATCTGGCCAATAATTACCTTGTTACTCTAGAAGGAATTGAGAAAGGAATTCTAGGGTTAGAAATGGGCATGATGACATGTGACTTAGTTATTTGCACAGTGAATAATTAGGTTTGTAAATAGAATGAGAATATCTATTTGCCACATGTAACACATGAGGAATTGGGATTGTAACGAGTTTAATTCAATTGTTTTGCATAGAGATATAGCAAAATTAATCTGGGTTAAATAGAAGGCAAATGATCACTTGAGAAAGGGCTTTTGGTATTTGAGAATTCCTGTTAACAATTCAGTAGACATAGTAATTGGGATAATTAATGTAAGACCCCAGCTTTTATAAATAAAGATGAATTTTCTATAAATATTATTTTTGAATATTATGGAATAAATTTGATATAATGTTATAGTTGTGGGTAATATTTATAAATTTTGCAAAGTAAGAAAATTGTTATAAAATATTCATTTGGTCGGGGAATATTCTTTTTGTCAGGGAATATTCGTACGACGGCTCAATCATTGGTGGACCCCACAACGGAAGTATTATCGTAGTTAGAAAACGACAAAATTATCTTTCTATAAAAATAACGGCGGAGGTGTTACCGTTAAAACTGTTGAACTACCCGGTGGTAAAAGTACGAATACGCTCTGGCATAGTAGCACACTAACAGATTGATTATTGATGCTTACGTGAGAAGTCACTTAGCTATACTCAATTATTTCTACAAAGAATTGCCGTGATCATATCTCTTATATTATTGATTCAATTATTGTCACAGTATCATCTGTATAATATGTTATATTATTAATTGAGACGACAAGTTATAAATGATTAATAATTGTTGAAAGATTAAAAATGTGTTGATAAAATGATTTGTGGTAATATTTATTCAATCCTTGATGTATATAAAGAGTCTGTTATGAGACGTTTGTGGTAAGTTTGATTATTTTATGGGGGGCCCATATGTCATCATCTAAGAGTCTTTTCGTCAATAGTAATTACCTTTGTGAATAGTAATTACCTTTGTGAATAGTAATTACCTTCGTCGATATAGTATTTACCTTCGCCAATAGTAATTACCTTTGTGAATAGTAATTACCTTTGTGAATAGTAATTACCTTCGTCAATAGTATTTACCTTCGTCAATAGTAATTACCTTCGTCAATAGTAATTACCCCTTCGCAAATAGTAGTTGTCCCTTCAATATTACCAAGAGTTAACTCGCTTCTTGATGTTCCAAAGGTTAATTACCCTTCAAGAAATAGTAGTTGTCTCTTTAATATTACCAAGAGTCATTTTGACCCTTCATAAGACCAAGAGCCACCCTCGCTTTTTCTATAAATAGAAAGCTCATTCCTTCATTATTTCTTACGAATTCATCAAACTCTGTAGAGAGAAAACTATAGAGAGAAAGAAGAAAAGAATTCTGCTACTTCACTTTTCCAATATTCAGCCTTCTAAGGTAGGAATATTATTTATTGTACCGTAAGGGTGTTATTCTTTCTTATTCATGAAGAGAACTTCTGTTGTTATTCCATTTCTTATTATTCGCTGAATAACTCAGATACGCTGTGGTCTACCCTATACTTGGTGACATTCTTCTATTATTCTCATTGGAACATCCTGTTTGTGTGTTTTACACCGGACTGGTTTCGCTTTAATTATTATTCTGTTGGAATATCCTGTCATGTGTTTTACACGGACACAGTTCCATTTTTATTTTTCCGCCTTTATTATTCTCGCTTTAATATCCTATCTCATGCTATATACTGCCTAATTCGGTTCCATCATTTATTATTCCGCATTTATTATTCTCGTTGCACATCCTCCTTCCGCGTGTGAATTTCACCGACCGTTCCGTTATTATTATTATTCTCGTTGGAATAACTCGCCTGTGCGGTCTATCGCATGCATGGTGATTTCTTTTGTTATTCCATTCTTTATTATACCCAAATGGTTAAAACTTTGACTTCTATACTCCATGAAATTAGTAGAATATCCTCGATATTTGCGTTTCATCCAAAGATATCTTTCATGGAAATATTCTTCCGATCATTCTTGAATTTTACTCTACAAAACAAAGATTGCCGTTGACAATTTGACGTTAATAATTCCCGGATAAAATAATTCTTGAACTTGTTTTATTGAATTCTTATATCATTGTCATCATCCTCATGTTTATATTATGTTGAAAGTCATATGTGGCCCAGAGTGCATAGATGGACTTGGTATGATTATGACCTGTGAGACTATTCGGTGTAATCATGACCGTAATGTTACAAATGATGTGATGAAAGTCATCTGTGGGCTTGTGTAGTGCATAGATGGACTTGGTATGATTATAACTAGAGACTATTCGTGTAATCATGGACCGTAATGTTACAAATGATGTGATAAAAATCCTCGATGGTCAGTAGTGCATTGATGGACGCTTGTTGGCATGATCATGACCATTAATGAATACACAACTATTCTTGGCCCGTAGTGCATGAATAATTGTGGTCGTGATACTAAAGAATATCCTCGGCAGAAAGTGCGGGGTGATTCGATGATGTGGAATATTTATTAAAGTCGAGTCTCAAATATAACAAAGATGAAAAACCTTTTAAATCATAAAAGATAGTAGATTTTATTTTCTACTTGACTCTTTTTAATGGATTGCTTGATCCACCGCAGTTAAACTTGATGTCTATTATATTTTATCGCTTTTAACATTGTTGAAGGCTAATGATAATTTATTTTGCATTATCTTAGTCATAATATTTCTTCTTGAGCTAGTTGAGCTCACCTTTTCTTTCACCGTTTCTTCGTGAAATGAGAATATAACCGGGACGAGCCTGGGAATGGAGTAATGGTCCGAGGATAGCATTAGTAGTCCTCACTATTCGTGAAATAGTGTGATAATAATTGTAATGAGGACTCCTTTTGAGTTTGTATAATATCTAGTAGACAATATTTGTATTCAAACTCACGCTTTATGTCGATTGCATACCACGCTTATATTTGTAAGTTGTATTTAAATTACATACTATATATCCGACTACCCAAGATGGGTGATGTATACCTAATTTTGGGGGCGCCACAATTGGTATCGTAGCTTAGGATATGATCCTGCTAAGATGTGAGAATAGTACTAGGAGGAGAGACGGGAATACCTTCGCTAGTATGACCTACCTAAGTTTATGTGCTATTTTATTGGTCGGTCAGAATATAGGGATAATTTGTTACATGTCAATTAAGCTTTTGTTTTGTGGCAGTATCTTAAAATGACATCCGAGAATGTTGAGAATAGCAATGGAGCACAGGCGATCGTTGATTCACCACATATTAATAATCAGGATAATGTGCATCAGGAAGGCGACAATCCTCATGCAAAGAATAACACTGACCAAATGATGAATGATCAAATGTTCAGAGGCTTTATGCAATTTATGCAACAACAGGCAATAGCGACTCCTGTCCAAAACGTAGGTGGAAACACGGAAAACTCTCGGGCGGTCACCGCTAAACAATTCAAGGAGCTGGGACCACCGGAGTTTAAGGGAGAGCCAAAACCACTTCAAGGAAGCATGGATAAAGCAGATTACCAAGATATTTGATGTCTTGGGATGCTACGAGGAGCAAAAGGTTCCCTTTCACGCCTTTATATTACGCGAGAGGCGACATCGGTGGGAATCGGTGAAACGACTCAACCTCATTGTCTTATCTTTAGGAGAAGTTCCAGAGTCGTTCAACGACAAATACTTTCCGAAAGTATTCGCCACATGAAGGAGGTGGAGTTTATCAAGTTGGAACAAAACAATATGACCGTGTCGCAATACGAGGCAAAATTTGCGAGTTATCACTATTCATGTCCCCACTTGGTGGATAATGAAGAGAGAATGGCGCTAATGTTTTTAAGAGGTTTGAAGTCGGAGATACGCCAACATCTTATTTCTCAAAAACCGTGTTTGTATTCAGATGTTGTAAATAGGGCTCGATTAGTGGAGCGCGATAACGAGTCAACGCAACTAAAAGAGAGAGCAAATTTTCAAAAAATTATAATACCAAATGATAGTAGTCATCAAGCGGTGGACAACAAGCGTGGAGGGAATCAACAGGCCGATATGGTAACCACTTCGGTGGTAATCGGGCCAAAACAATAAGAATGGACATTTCAGAAAAGGAGATTCAACAATGATGGAAAGAAGTCAAAGACCAAAGACCAAGTTGTTAAGGAAGGAGAAAGACCACCTATCATATGCTTCAAATGCGAGGAGAGGGACACATCATCCGAATCACGCCATGCCATTCAAAGCATGTTATAATTGTGGAAGAGAAGGTCACTTAGTTCGATTTTTGTCGCATCAAGAAGAAAATTCAACTAGGATGGAGGCACCAAAGGCCGCTCCGTAAAAGTCAAAACCTAGAAGGCAAGGGAGAGCGTTTGTTGTGACCTCCCAGAGAGCAAGGAACCCGAATGAGGTCATCATGGGTAAGCTTATCATAAACTCTAATGAAGTCTATACTTTATTTGATACCGGTTTTACCCCATTCTTTTATTTCTCCTACTTGCGCCATCGATTAAATTTGACTCGAGAAATTAGACTTTGACTTATCTGTGGAAACTCCGCTTGGGAGAAACCTTCATTACATCCACTCGCTTATAAGTCTTGTTTGGTTCAAATCGGTACCCTCACATTACTCGTCAATCTTATTTCATTAAAAATACTTGCATTTGACGTGATTCTAGGGATTGATTGGTTAACTACTTATCATGCAAAAATTGATTGTTTTCGTAAGGTTGTTAGCTTTCATATTCCTAATCAACCTATTATACTAATTCAAACGACCAAACCATTAAAATCAATCACGGCCATCTCAAGCCATAAAGCTATTCGTTTATTGAAAAACGGATGTCAAGCTTTCTTAGCTCATGTCACGATTTAAACAAAAATACGCCGCTTTTGAACGATATTTCTATTGTTAATAAATTTCCGACGTATTCCCCAAGAACTTCCCGGCCTACCCTAGAGCGTGAAATTGAATTTTGTATCGACCTTGAACCCTGACAAAAAACCTATTTCCAAAGCCCCATATCGAATGGCTCTATTGAACTTTAGGAGTTAAAGACCCAACCGCAGAATTGTTAGACATTGGCTTTATTCGTCCTAGTACTTCTCCTTGGGGTGCTCCTGCTCTATTCGTGAAGAAGAAAGATGGGAGTATGCGACTTTGTATTGATTATCGGGAGTTGAATCATGTCACCATCAAAAATAGGTATCCATTGCCACGTATTGATGACCTCGTTTGACCAACCGCAAGGAGCCAAATTCTTTTCAAAGATTGATCTTCGCTCCGGATATCACCAATTGAAGATTAGAACCACCGACATTCCAAAGACGGCTTTCGTAACTCCCAAGACGGGCATTATGAATTCATAGTCATGTCCTTTGGATTGACTAATGCTCCTGCTGCCTTCATGGATATGATGAACCGAGTATTCAAGGAATATTTAGATCACTTTGTGGTCGTCTTTATTGATGACATCCTTATTTATTCCAAAAGCCGTGAAGATCATGAGCAACACTTGAGGCTGACACTCCAAAAGCTTCGTGAATATAAACTTTATGCCAAGTTGAAGAAATGCGAGTTCTAGCTTGAAGAAGTAGCATTCCTTGGGCACATAGTATCAAGTCATGGAATATCGGTTGACCCAGCAAAGATTGAAGCTATTCAAAGCTGGGAACAACCTAAATCGAAGGACCAAGCACGTAGCTTTCTCGGTTTAGCCGGGTTATTATCTGGAGATTCGTGGAAGGATTTTCTCGAATCGCTACTCCATCGACTCAAATTGACTCGAAAAGATACAAAGTTCTGTTAGAGCGAAGAATGTGAGAAGAGTTTTCAAGAACTCAAGAGGAGACTTATTTCAAAGACTGCTCGACAATACCATCCGCTCGGAGGGATTTGTCATCTACAAATGATGCATCGGGCAAAGGGTTAGGATGTGTTCTCATGCAACATGGGAAAGTCATAGCCTATGCCTCACGACAACTCAAAGAATATGAGAGGAATTATCCTACTCATGATCTAGAGTTGGCAAATTGTCTTCTTGCACTTAAAATTTGGAGGCATTACTTGTATGGGGAGAAAGTGGAGATCTTTACGGATCATAAAAGCCTCAAATATTTCTTCACTCAAAAGGAACTCAACATGCGACAACGACGCTGGCTTGAACTGCTGAAAGATTATGATCATACCATCCAATACCATTCTAGAAAAGCGAACGTGGTAGCTGACGATTGAGTAGAAGATCATATGCAAGTACGAAAGCGTTATTGTCAACGCAAAGGCCCATTTTGTGTGACTTGCAAAGGATGGAGATAGAGTTAAAGACTCTGTGACGCATGTGATGATAGCGAGTATACGAGTAGAACCGACTTTTAATCGATAAAGTTAAAGTCGCTTCGCTACTGCACTCGAGTCGATGCGTATGAGGAAGAAGGTGCAAGAAGGTGCTATGCCGGAAGCAAGAATCGATGAAGAAGGAATACTTGAGTCAACTCCACTTTGTGTTCCTAACGACCCCGATTTAAAGTATAATATCATGATGGAGGCGCATGACAACACACCATTTGTAATCCATCCTGGTAGTACCAAAATGTATCATGATATTCGTCATACATTTTGGTAGAGCAATATGAAGAGAGAGATAGCGTTGTTTATCTCAAGGTGTCTAACTTGTGAACGAGTTAAAGCGGAGCATCAAGTACCAAAAGGTCCATTGCAACCACTTGAAATTCCGTAATGGAAGTGGGAGCACATTACCATGGATTTCAAGCACTGGCCTTCCTAAGGTTTCTCAAGGTATTGATGCGATTTGGGTCATTGTTGATAGATTGACCAAGTCCGCTCATTTCTTACCGACACGAGAAACTTATACACTTGAACGCCTTACTCAGATGTACATAAACGAGATTGTAAGACCGCATGGTATACCCAGATCCATAGTTTCGATCGAGACCCAAGATTCACTTCACGATTTTGGGTTAGTTTGCAAAAAGCTATGGGCACAGACTTACGATTTAGCTTTCGGCATATCATCCTCGAATTTGACGGACAATGGAGAGGACTATTCAAACTCTTGAAGATCTATTAAGACTCGTGTCCTTGATTTCAAGGAGTTGGGACAAGTTCTTACCATCGATGGATTTTCCTACAACAAAGCTTATCAAGCAAGTATCGGCATGGCTCCATTCAAGCGCCAGATGGAAGAAAGTGTCGCTCTCCAAGATCTTCGATGAGGTGGGTGAAGCAACGTTGTTGGGACCGGAGTTGGTACGTATGACTACTAAAAAGATTCAAACGATCCGACAACGATAAAAACCTCACAAAATCGACAAAGAGTTATGCCGATCTTCATCGAAAGGACGTGGAATTCGATATAGAGATCATGTGTTGTTAAGAGTTGCTCCATGGAAAGGAGTTATAAGATTTGGAAAGAGAGGAAAACTTAATCCTCGATTCATCTGGTCCATTTTAATCCTCGATCGAGTAGGAACTGGGCCTAGACTCTCGCTTTACCCCCAAATATGTCTCTCGTGTTCATAACACTTTTCACATATCCATGTTATGTAAATATATGAAAGACCCGAACCATATTATTGAGTTAGAACCGATTTAAATAGTGGAAGATTTGACATATGAAGAGGTTCCTGCTCAAATTTTGATAAGAAGGAACATATTCTACGCCCCAAGGTTATACCTCAAGTCAAAGTTTTGTGGAGGAACCACGATGTTGAGGAAATGACTTGGGAGTTAGAATCAAAAATGAAATCAAGGTATCCTTACCTCTTCGACATACCAGTATCGTACCCTAATTTCGAGGGCTAAATTTCATAAGAATGGGAGGTCAGAAGACCCCAAATTTTTATAAATAAAGATGAATTTTCTATAAATATTATTTTTGAATATTATGGAATAAATTTGATATAATGTTATAGTTGTGGGTAATATTTATAAATTTTGTAAAGTAAGCAAATTGTTATAAAATATTCATTTGGTCTGGGAATATTCGATGAATATTCGACGACTCAATCATTAATGGACCCCTATTAACGGAAGTATTGTCGTAGTTAGAAAACGACAAAATTATCTTTCTATAAAAATAACTACGGAGGTGTTACCGTTAAAACTATTGAACTACCCTATGGTAAAAGTACAAGAATACGATGTCTGGCATCGTTGCATAGTAGCACACGGTATTGATTATCGATGCTTACGTGAGAAGTCACTTAGCTATACTCAATTATTGCTACAAGAATTGCCGTGATCATATCTCTTATATTATTGATTCAATTATTGTCACAAGATCATCTCAGATAATATGTTATATTATTAATTGAGACGACAAGTTATAAATGATTAATAATTGTTGAAAGATTAAAATGTGTTGATAAAATGATTTGTGGTAATATTTATTCAATCCTTGATGTATATAAAGAGTCTCATATGAGACGTTTGTGGTAAGTTTGATTATTTTATGGGGGCCCATATGTCATCATCTAAGAGTCTTTTCAATCAATAGTAATTACCTTTGTGAATAGTAATTACCTTTGTGAATAGTAATTACCTTCGTCAATAATAGTATTTACCTTCACAATAGTAATTACCTTTGTGAATAGTAATTACCTTTGTGAATAGTAATTACCTTCGTCAATAGTATTTACCTTCGTCAATAGTAATTACCTTCACAATAATAGTAATTACCCCTTCGCAAAAATAGTAGTTGTCCTTCAATATTACCAAGAGTTAACTCGCTTCTTCTGTTCCAAAGGTTAATTACCCTTCGCAAATAGTAGTAGTTGTCTCTTCAATATTACCAAGAGTCATTTTGACCCTTCGTTAAGACCAAGAGCCACCCTCGCTTTTTCTATAAATAGAAAGCTCATTCCTTCATTATTTCTTACTTAATTCATTGAAACTCTAGAGAGAGAAACTATAGAGAGAAAGAAGAAAAGTATTCGCTACTTCTTCTTTTCCAATATTCAGCTTCTTCTAAGGTAGGGAATATTATTTGTTGTAGCCGTAGGGGTGTTATTCTTTCTTATTCATGAAGAGAACTCATTGTTATTCCATTTCTTATTATTCTATTGAATAACTCAGATATGCTAGCCTATCCCTATACTTGGTGACATTCTTCTATTATTCTGCTGGAACATCATGTCTCATGTGTTTTTTACTAATTTGACTGGTTCCGCTTTTTATTATTATTCTCGTTGGAATATCCTCGTGCGTGTGTTTTACACCGACTGGTTTCATTTTTTATTATTCCGCCTTTATTATTCTATCGAATATCCCGCTACATGCTATACGGTGGACCCGGGTTCCATAATTTATTATTCCACATTTATTATTATTCGTTGGAACATCCCGCTTGGTTTCACCACACGACCGGTTCCGTTATTATTATTCTGCTGGAATAACTCACCTGCAAGGCCTATCGCATGCATGGTGATTTCTTTTGTTATTCCATTCTTTATTATACCCAATTGGTTAAAACTTTGACTTCTATACTCCATGAAATTAGTAGAATATCCTTGATATTTGCGCTTTCATCCAAAGATCTTTCATGGAAATATTCTTCCGATCATTCTTGAATTTTACTCTACAAAAACAAGATCATGTTGACAATTTGACGTTAATAATTCTCGGATAAAATAATTCTTGAACTTTTTTATTGAATTCTTATATCATTGTCATCATCCTCATGTTTATATTATGTTGAAAGTCATATGTGGCCCATAGTGCATAGATGGACTTGGTATGATTATGACCAGAGACTATTCTTGTAATCATGACCGTAATGTTACAAATGATGTGATGAAAGTCATCTGTGGCCTGTAGTGCATAGATGGACTTGGTATGATTATAACTAGAGACTATTCGGTGTAATCATGACCGTAATGTTACAAATGATGTGATAAAAATCCTCGATGGTCAGTAGTGCATTGATGGACGCTTGTTGGCATGATCATGACCATTAATGAATACACAACTATTCTCGCCCGTAGTGCATGAATAATTGTGGTCGTGATACTAAAGAATATCCTCGGTCAGTAGTGTGGTGGGTGATTCGATGATGTGGAATATTTATTAAAGCTGAGTCTCAGCTTATAACATGGATGAAAAACCTTTAAATCATAAAAGATAGTAGATTTTATTTTCTACTTGACTCTTTTAATGGATTGCTTGATCCGCTGCAGTTAAACTTGATGTCTATTGTATTTTATCAGTTTAACATTGTTGAAGGCTAATGATAATTTATTTTGCATTATCTTAGTCATAATATTTCGTACTGAGCTAGTTGAGCTCACCTTTTCTTTCACTGTTCTCTTCAGGAAATGAGAATATAGCTAGGACGAGTCGGGGAACAGAGTAATGGTCCAGAGGATAGCATTAGTAGTCCTCACTATTCTGTGAAATAGTGTGATAATAATTGTAATGAGGACTCCTTTTGAGTTTGTATAATATCTAGTTGACAATATTTGTATTCAAACTCACGCTTTATGTCGTATTGTACCTACGCTTATATTAGTAAGTTGTATTTAAATTACGCACCATGTATCTGACTACCCAAGATGGGTGATGTATACCTAATTTTGGGGGCGTCACAATTAAATAATTGATTTAAAAATCATAATTGGGGATATTGGAGTCTTAATTGTTATTTATCTGCATTCAATCAATTCTTAGTTTGTTTCCTTGTTTTCTTTTAGAATAATTTCTTGCTTTATTAAAATTAGTTTCTTAGTTCTTAAAATAACAATTATTGGTTGTTTAAATAAAATTGAATTGATATGGTACTAGTAGTTGGAGTTTATTAATTAGAATTCTCTGTGGGATCGACACTCTATTTTATCACTATATTACTTGTTGGTCGTGTATACTTGCACGTTTGCTTTGATTGTGAAATCAACCAACAAGTTTTTGGTGCCGTTGCCGGGAATTCTTTGTTAATATTAATTCCATATTAGTTATAATCAATTCGGTCTTAATTTAAACATTACTTATTTTTCTTCTTGTCTTTGCAGGAATTCTTTGCGGGTGTATGCACACTAGATCAAGGGGGAGAAAGGAACTTTTTCCTTATACAGACGAGATTGAAAGGAAGTTCTGGAAAGTGCAATCGACTAGTGCAGTATCACTCAAGGAAGAAAAACTGACAGAACAAGAAATTCCAGTGAACATGGCGGGGAACGATCAGAAATCACTTCGGGACTATGCCATGCCGAATGTCACGGATATACAGTCAAGTATTAGGAGGCCGGCAATCAACGCTAACAATTTTAAGATTAAACCAGCAATAATTCAAATGCTTCAGAATCAATGTCAGTTTGGGGGGAGTTCGTTAGATGATCCGAATAAGCATATCTTAAGCTTCTTGGAAGTTTGCGATACCTTCAAATTCAATAATGTATCGGAAGATGCTACAAGGTTGAGGATGTTCCCGTTTACCTTGAAAGACAAAGCGCGAAGTTGGCTACACTCTCAGCCTCCTGGTTCAATCACCACCTGGGATGACTTAGCTCAAAAATTTCTAGCTAAGTTTTTCCCACCAAATAAGTCTTCAAAACTTTTAACGATATTCATACCTTTGCACAATTTGATTCAGAATCGTTGTATGAGGCATGGGAAAGGTTTAAGGATATGCTTCGTAAGTGTCCTCACCATGGAATTCTACAGTGGATGCAGTTAGGGATATTTTGTGATGGCTTGCAAGCTTCCACGAGGGCAAGTATAGATGCAGCAACAGGAGGAGCAATCATGTCGAAAAGTTTTGACGAGGCATATCAGTTGTTAGAGACAATGGCCACCAACAACTATCAGTGGCCCATGACTAGGTCTAATCCTCCGAAAACTACAGGGAAATATGACGTAGATGCGATGACAAATTACAAAACGCAATGGTCGCAATGTACAAGCAAATGGAATTATGGCGTCCTCCATCCACACAAAGATGTAAATAGCGATGGTTTGTGAAATTTGTCTTTGGGGCCATACTATGGATCAATGTGCCATAAATGCTTGAATCAAAGACACGAGTTTGTAGGGAGCTACAGTCGGTCTACCCAGCCCTATCCGAATCAAAATGTATATAATCCAGGTTGGAAGAATCATCCAGGGTTTTCATGGAGTAACAACCAAGCTGAAGCTCAAGCGCCGAGACAACAAAATAATTCCGGGTTTCAAAATCAGACTCAACAACCAGAGCGGAAAGTAAGTTGGGAAGAAGCCTTGGATAGATTTATTACAGCTTCTGAAAAGAAACACGAGGAACATGAAAGGAAACAAAATTAAACAGATCTGAATATACAAAGAATAAATGCGTCGATCAAGAATCTGGAAAATCAAATGGGACAGATAGCGCATGCACTTAATAACCGACCACTTGGAACACTTTCGAGCGACACAGAGAAAAACCCGGGCAAAGATGATCATTATAAGGCGGTAAGTCTATGAAGTGGAAAAGAATTACAAGAGTCAGTCACGGATAGGGAAAAGAAGGATAGGGCATCAATTGAAACAGAGGAAGTGGTGGATACCGAAAAATGTCAAGATGAGACCTTACAGCAGAAAAATTCGGAATCAACCAAAGATACGCCTCCCCCATACATCAGATCCACAGAGATTCCGAAAGCTAAGTTGGATAAGCGCCACGATTTTGGATATTTTCAAAAAGTCGCATGTCAACATCCCCTTTGCCGAAGCCTTGGAACAAATGCCGAGTTACGCTAAGTTTATGAAGGAGGTTTTGTCGAGGAAGAGGAAATTGGGTGAATTTGAGACAGTAGCATTGACTGAAGAGTGAAGTGCTATCATTCAGAATAAGTTACCACCGAAGCTCAAGGATCCAAGTAGCTTTAATATACCGTGTGAGATTGGAAATCAGTTTTCGGGTGGAGCATTATGTGATTTGGGGTCCAGTATAAATCTGATGCCATTATCCGTCTACAACCAGTTTGGACTTCAGGCTCCACGCCCAATGAATATCAGTTTGCAGTTAGCAGATAGATCAGTTACATATCCACGAGGTATTGTTGAAGATGTGTTAGTAAAAGTGGATAAATTCATCTTTCCCGCGGATTTCTTTATCTTGGATTGTGAAGTGGACAGTGAAATCCTGATCATTCTTGGGCGACCATTTTTGGCAACAGGCAGAACATTGATCGATGTTCAAAAAGGTGAATTGACAATGCGAGTTGAAGATCAACAGGTCACCTTTAACGTTTTTAAGTCAATGTCTTACCCAAAAGAAAAAGGTGAATGTATGCGGGTTGATATCATGGAGGAATTAGTGAATCAAAAATTCAGCGCAAATTATTCGGAGGACCCACTTGAATCCATTTTGCTCGGAGATGCATTTAATGTGGTATTGAAGAGGATATCGAATATGTCAAATGGCTAGACACACCATCAGTCTTTCGGAAAAGCACTCAATCTTTTGACACCATAGAGAGGCCCGAAGCGAAAGGTAAAAAGTTCAAACCCTCAATAGAAGAGCCACCGGTGCTGGAATTAAACCCTACCAGTTATTGTTTCGACAGATTTGACTGATACGCAAAAGGAGAAATTGCTACGGGTCTTGCGAGAATTCAAAACAGCAATTGGGTGGACTATAGTGGACATTCGAGGTATTAGCCCATCATTCTGTATGCATAAAATCTTAATGGAAGAGGGGGCAAAACCAACCATCGAGATGCAAAGAAGGCTAAACCCCATCATGAAGGAGGTGGTGAAAAAGGAGATTATAAAGTGGTTAGATGCTGGCATTATTTACCCGATCTCAGATAGTTCATGGGTGAGTCTTATACAATGCGTACCAAATAAAGGGGGTATGACAGTGGTGAAGAATGAAGCTAATGAGCTCATCCCTACTCGAACAGTTACAGGATGGAGAGTATGCATGGATTATTGCAAGCTAAATAAAGCCACACGCAAGGATCACTTCCTCTTGTCATTCATTGATCAGATGCTGGATAGGCTAGCAGGACATCAGTTCTATTGTCTCTTGGATGGATATTCTGGGTATAATCAAATTGCCATAGCACCGGAGGATCAAGAGAAAACGACATTCACATGCCCATACGGTACGTTTTCATTTCGACGTATGTCATTTGGCTTATGCAATGCACCGGCAACCTTTCAACGGTGCATGATGGCGATCTTCTCCGATATGGTTAAGAAAAATTTGGAGGTATTTATGAACGATTTTTCTGTATTCGGTGATAGCTTTGATCTTTTCTTGAAAAATCTAATTTTAGTGTTGAAACGATGCGTGGAAACTAATCTGGTTCTTAATTGGAAAAAATGTCACTTTATGGTGAAAGAAGGGATTATTCTAGGGCATAAGGTTTCTACAGCAGGGTTAGAGGTGGATAAAGCAAAGATTGAGACTATTGAAAAATTACCTCCTCCGTCATCTGTGAAGGGAATCCGGAGCTTCTTGGGACATGCGGGTTTCCATAGACGCTTCATTAAAGATTTTTCACAAATTTCAAAACCTTTATGTTCCCTGTTGGAGAAAGACGTGCCTTTCAAAATGGATCAGTCATGTATCGAGGCATTCGAGGTTTTAAAGAAGAAGTTGGTTTCTGCTCCGATCATTGTGGCGCCCGATTGGTCTATACCATTTGAATTAATGTGTGACGCCAGTGACTATGCAGTGGGAGCAGTTTTGGGACAACGTCACGACAAGATTTTTCACACAATCTACTACTCCAGCAAGACGTTGACAGATGCTCAGTTGAACTACACAACCACCAAAAAAGAACTACTTGCAGTTATGTTTGCCTTCGACAAATTCAGAGCATATCTCATTGGGACTAAGGTAATTGTCTACACGGATCATTCTGCCATTAAATATCTGATTGAGAAGAAGGATGCCAAACCGAGGTTAATACGGTGGGTATTACTACTGCAAGAGTTTGATTTGGAAATCCGGGATAGAAAGGGCACCGAAAATCAGGTAGCAGATCATCTTTCTCAGTTGGAGAATGCAGAGGTATAAAAGAAAGACAACGCAATGATTAATGAGAAATTTCCAGACGAATGACTTCTTCGAGTAACCACAACACTGCCTTGGTATGCTGATTATGTGAACTACGTGGTTGCTAAGGTATTACCACCGGATTTGAACTCACAACAAAGAAAGAAATTTCTCCACGACGTGAAGCAGTACTATTGGGGTGAACCATTCTTGTTTAAGGCATGCGCGGATCAAATGATTAGACGTTGTGTGCCACATGAAGAGATGGATAGCATGTTGGGTCATTGCCACTCATTAGATTATGGAGGCCATTATTCCGGTGATCGAACTGCGGCCAAGGTGTTACAATCAGGATTTTACTGGCCTTCTCTATTCAAAGATGCTTACCTCTTTGTGCTAAAGTGTGATCGATGCCAACGCGTAGGTAATATCTCCAAGCAAAATGAAATGCCACTCAACTCTATTTTGGAGGTAGAACTGTTCAACGTATGGGGAATCGATTTTATGGGCCCCTTCCCATCATCTTTTCATAATCAGTATATTCTATTGGCGGTTGATTATGTTTCCAAATGGGTAGAAGCCGCAGCTTTACCCACAAATGATGCCAACGTCGTCCTTCAATTCCTAAAGAAAAATATCTTCACACGATTTGGGACACCGAGAGCAATAATAAGTGATGAGGGGACTCACTTCTGAAATAAACAATTCACAAAGCTACTCACAAAGTATGGGGTACGTCATAAAATTGCAGCTGCGTATCATCCCCAAACCAATGGTCAAGCTGAGGTCTCGAATAGGGAGGTAAAGCGAATTCTGGAAAAGGTAGTTAATCAGTCACGAAAAGATTGGTCTTTACGTCTTGACGATGCTCTATGGGCATATCGAACAACATATAAGAATCCGATCGGCATGCCACCTTATCGAATGGTTTACGAAAAGGCGTGTCACCTCCCGGTCGAGTTAGAACATAGTGCACACTGGGCCATTCAGAAGCTCAATTTCGATTTACAAGCGGCGGGTGAGAAAAGGTTACTGCAATTAAACGAGATGGATGAATTTCGGTTCAACGCCTATGAAAACGCAAAACTCTACAAGGACAAATTCAAAGCTTGGCATGATAAGAAAATTCTTGATAGAACGTTTGAACCGGGCCAACAAGTCTTGCTTTTTCACTCAAGATTGCATTTATTTCCTGGGAAACTGAAATCTCGTTGGTCAGGACCTTTTAAAGTTGTGAATGTTACACCCCATGGTAACATCGAGATCGAAAAACCAAATTCAAATTTCACATTCAAGGTTAACGGTCAAAGACTAAAACATTACTGGAGTGGACCCATCGAACGTCAGACTACGGTCATGAATCATTCCGACCCAATAACCGAGTGATCACGACAGCAAAGTCGGGCTGACGACTATAAACCAAGCGCTTCATGTTAGGTTTGTAATATTCATGTGCGCAATCAAAATTGCAAAATTAAGCGGAAGCGAGTAAAAATCAGAGTTTAAAAATTTACAAACCATATACCCGGATCATCCTTTATGCATAATTATTAATTAAACGAAAAGATAAAGAATAAATCATACCCTTAAAGATCGAGCTTCCTCAGGTACAAGTTCACCTCCAAATCCTTTCGCGTTCAATCTTGAATCCACCGGGTTTGGTTCCTTCCTTTGATCAACGTTAGCCACCCAAATGTTTGGCCTCTAGAGGTGATCCACCAAGGAAGAAGAAAATTCAAGAAGAAGGGTGGTTGGCTAAACCCTAGTTTTTCTATCTCTATAGAAAGGGTGTACTCTCCCAACAATTGGAATTATGTCGTATGTTGAAAAAGTCAACAACTCATACCACCCATAATAAGACTCCTCTTATTTATAGATGTGGGCAACCCACCTTAACAATTAAGGAATTGAGTTTTAATTAATTAATTCTTTTAATTAATTAAGCTCCCTAATCTTATTAGGGATAATTAATTAAACTCCTTTAACTAATTTTCCTTCCTAATCCAATTAGGAATAAATGAGAGTACTTATATTAAATTAATTCCTAAACTCTTTTAGAAATTAAAATAATAATAATTGTAATAATATTAATAAGACTCCTCTTATTAATTTATATTTAATATTTCTAAAATATTAAATAATAAATATTAAGCTATTTAATTTATTCTATCACCATAGATTAAATTAAATATACTTAACATATTATTACGATTATGCCATTAACTTCTTAAATAATTATTCTTCCTTTTATGGTGTGACCCTTTAGGTTCTCCATATTAAACCCATGTGAATAAATCAATTAGAACAATTCTAATCTTATTTAAATAAATAAATTAAACAATTAATTTATTTAAATAATATTTATTCTACAATAGGATAAGCCTCCTAACGATCAACGACTTTCCAGATAATATAGATTTCAACATTAATCATTAAAGAACCTTTGAGTAAATAGTTACCGTACAATTCAATCCTTCCACCATACAATGTCCCAATTAAATATAAGACATGGAATTACTGCCAAGTCTTATTTTATTTAATTATATGTATTTCGATCCTTAAATGCACAACTCCAAATAATGCAAATTAGAAACTCCTTTCTAATTTCATTCTGCCTTGGCCAAGGACTACTGGGTTGTCATTTATCGAATCACATAGGACATTTCTCTTCTTTTATTAGAAGTGGTAGATTCTTTATTGATCATACATTATCTCCGTGTACAACTTATTATACCCAAGCATACCCTTTGATATACCCTAAGGGTCTTAAGGAATAAGTCAAAGTATAACTTATCATACACAAGATACTATGATGATCTCAAGTCCAAGGATTACTTGTACTACTATCACTACAGGAATTCCTATTGACAGGCAAATAAAACTCCATTAGGTATTCCTTAGCGAGCCAATGCGTTCAATGAACTTATTCTCTAATAAGCACCTACATACTTGCTTTAGTGTCTCCACACAAATGATCATGAGATCAATCATCCTCATCCAATGAGCAAAGCAACGTATGTACCAATCTATCCTGGATTCACTAATCCCCAATTTAGTAATCCAACGATTGAGAACTATTTTAGTTTTAAGCTTTCAAAGAATTTAGATCTCATTAGAATGATCATCATCATTATTCTAAAAGCATTGCTTAAAACTATGGGTTTATCACATATTATAAAACAAAGATCATGTAGATAATTAAAAGCCTTTAATAAATTAATACTTTTTATTAATAAATGAATAAGATTGTTACAAAGTATATGCTTTATCATCAAACATGATTGGCTTGTGTGCATACTACTTTCAATCTCCCACTTGCACTAAAGCCAATCGTCATGGTATCTTATACTCTTCTTCTCTAAGTGACGATTATCCTGCTGTTGGATAAGCTTTAGTTAATGGATATGTAATGTTGTTCTTGAGAGTTCACTATCTCTATAGTGATTTCCCATCTTTCAATGATTCTAATAATCAAATGAAAGTGCCACAACATATGTTTAGATCCAAGATGAGACTTAAGAACTATTCCAAGTTCTGTAATGAACTTTTAATCCAAACAATCAACTTGCAGCTTCATTTATAGCTATATATTTTGTCTTTATCACTAAACCAGCAACTTTTTGCTGTTTGGAACCTTTCCAATTCACTGCACCACCGTTCATGGTAACACTTTACCTTAAAGTGGATTTTCTCGTAAATCTTCTGCATCTCGAAAACTTTGAGTCTGTTAAGCCCTCTAGTTTTAATTCAGACCCATCATGTATGATCACATCCTTAGTGCTAGTTAAGAACTTTAAGATGTTTTTCACTGACTCACAGTGAACTTCTCCAGAATATGACTGATCAACATCAGGTCTCGTATATTTCATTGCATACATGATAGTTACTCATGTGATCTCTCTTTTTTAGTCTGTGGGGACTATTAAGAGAGATACACCATCGCTCATCCACATGAGACATCTCTTGAGTTTGCCATGCTAAACGACTTTAGCATCAAACGAATATACGTTCCTTGGGTTAAGTCGAGCATCCTCTTAAATCTATCTATATAGATTTTATCCCCAATTAAGATACTCTTCCCAAACCATTCATGGAGGAATGTTTAGACAACTTTATCATTATTGATTGTAGCATTGGTATGTCATTCCTTATCTGTAGTATATCAACATATAATATTAGGAATGTCACGACGCTCCCACTGACCCTTTTGTACACACTAGAAGTCTTACCTCATCGAATGTAACTCTGGATCATCATCTTCTATGATGCGTACCTCATCATCATCATCCATGATGAATCCATACCTCCTAGGTATCTTGATGCTATTCCGGACTTACGATTGGTTTGTGTACAATAGGTCTATCTACGAGTTCCTCTTATTTGACTTATAGTGTTTTGTGGTTCTTGAACTCTTCAAGATCTATTATCCTCCCACTAGCCCCTTTTAATGATAAACACCTTTATCTTAGAAGGTAGCGTGTTTCATAATAAACACCTTTTTCTATGTAGGATTATAGAACGTATACCCTAAACTTATTTTAGGATGTCCCACAAATCAAGACTTGTCAAATCTTGTCCCAAGCTTATCCTTTGAAACCTTTTCACATAAGTTGGACAACCCCTTATCTTAACATACTTAAGATTAGGAATCCTCCCTATCCATAACTTTTATGGAGTCTTGGGGGGATTTTGAGGTTACCATTTCGTAGATATGTCACGACCATTTCTAGGACATGACCCTAGAGGGATCTTTGGAATGTCGGTAAAAATCATTATGGACCGCACCATGTCCAACAAGGTACGAATTTTTCCTTTCAGATACATCAATCAATTATTATGTATCGAGAGGCGTCCATTATGAGAAAACCATTTGAGATGATCTAGAAACTTATTGCACAAGTATTTATTCCTTGATCTAATCAAAGAATTTTAATACTTTGTCAATTTGTTTCACTTCTGAATTCTTTGAACCTTTCAAATAATTCACACTTGTATTTTAACATATACACACATTCAACTCTTTGAATGATCATCTCCTTTTCTTATACTAATTTGTTCAATATGCAAAATTATTTTCATGTAAATCAAGTATACAAAATCCATTAAGTAATATTCCAGTTCTATACAAAACATTATTATTATAAATAGAGCAACAATTGTTCTTAATTATAATACCAAAATTTTTATTGTCTAACAATAAAATAGAAATAATGTTTCTAACAAGAACTGGAATACAATAACAACTTATTGACTTAATAGATTTGCCCGTAAGCATTGCTAAACTATAAGTTTCTATGGCTAATGTAGCAACCTTTGCTTCATTTCCCACACATAGGATTTCTTATATTTGTTTAGCTTTCTACTTCTGTTTGGTCCTTTCATAAATCTATATTTATGATAACCAAAGTTGGTATCCAATACCCAAGTAGAACATCGACTTAAAGAAAAATTTATTTTAAATCATGAACAAATTTGTATTTATAACCAAAAACTTCACTAAGCTTCTTTGGTTAGCCTCTGCAAGATGCTTCTCATGCTTTCTTTCCAATGGTCGGGCTTATTGCGGTGGAAGCAAACTCCTTTGCTATCCGAATCGGTTTTGTTCTTATTATCCTTTGTTTAGGCCTTTCTATTTACCTTCTTTGAATCGCTCTTCTTTTCGGAAGATCCTTTGGCCCTACCAAGTAAGACTTGGTCTTTCTTGGTTGAAAGTGACTCTCAACATTTTTCAACATGTTAAGCAAATCAATGAGGTGATATCTAGCTTGTTCATATGAAAATTCACAACAATTGTGAAAGGAGTCCTGGAGTGAGTGCAAGATCAAATCTTGGCTCAACTCTCCATCCATGACAAAACCAAATGTCCTAATTGATCAATCAAATTGATTATGTTAAGAACTTTTTTATGCATACTATAGTGCCATTGGTCATTCTAGATCTAAAGAGCTCCTTAGATATCTCGATATCTATCACCATACATTTCTCACCATCAACTACTTGATGTGCGGGAATATAGTAGAAGCATCCATAGTTTTATCTTTGTGGTCAAGCTCGTTACTTTCATAGATCGAGCATGATGCATTGAGCCAACTGTGCATCATCTTGCCACTTTCTAAAAGTAGCAATGTCTTCCTCGGAGGCATTATGCGCAACCATTGCGAGGATAGGCATATTAAGGACATAAGATAGCTTTTCACTATGAGAACTATTCTCAAATTCCTTAACCAATCCGCTTAATTGATTACGATTAATTTAGCATCTAATATGCTTCGCATGATAGTAATTTTAGACATTGTAAAATTACGTAAATGAATTTGTAATTAACAACATTTTAACATACATTCTTTTATTAATTACCAAAATAATTTAGGTCTTGTTTTAAATTGGTATCTCCCACTATTTTCTTCAAACTATATTACCCTCACTTATATAGTTCTAAGCAAAATCTAATTAAAGATTTGCTAGTGAGAATAAAGATCTCATTTCAAATGTATATAGCCTTGTGGTGACACAACAAACTATATATAAATAAATAGGTAGACAACTTTTGTCAATTACATCAACTATCTGACTCCTTTTCTTTTGCCTCTTAGATTATTTTGATCAAGTGGTGGCACATCCGAATCAAAATTATCCAAGTTAAGTCCGACCTAGCACTCCATATATTCAAAAAAGAAAAATATCATCCTTGTGGTGACACAACAAAACAATATTGTTCAATTTTCTTTATAAGCATCAAATGTGATAAATTAACATCTTAAATACTTAATACTTGCCTTGTGGTGACACAACAAACTCATATTAAATATTTAATACTCTATTAATTTTATCATGCTAGAAGGCGACGTTCGATATTCCAAATATCTTTGAACGCTTAGGACTTAATATAAAAATTGAGGGGTTTATTATTAAATTTGTCTCATCTTGTTTAGCGCACATGCACATATATATATAAAATACGCGTCATATTAATTAACATGCGAAGCATGTTTGCATAATATATAATATATATAGTATAAGCATGCACATATAGAATACTTTATTCTACCTGGATTGATTATGGACTTTTATTCTAGTTTTGTTCACTAGAGCCACCAAGTGAACCAAAAGGTCAAACCCTAGGGGTGCAAGAAATAATATTTAAATATAACTATTACATTTAAACCCGGGCTCTATTACAAACGGGTCTTCAAGCGCTTCTTGTCCCTTGATCTCTAATTCTTCAAAATTAATTCTAAATATTCCTATTACAAAACTATTTTAAAATAAATAGAAACCTTGATCAGCAGTCAAGGGGAAGTACATAGGAGGGAGATAGAATTTACATTAAGAAAAATTAGAGAAGGCAGTCTGTGAGACCCCATTTAATAAAACCCATACATTCATGCATCCAACTAAAATAAAATCCAATCATATTGGTCAATAGTCCATAATCAATCCCATTTATTATCATACACATCACCATATGCATCAATAAATAACATTCATCTCATGAATAATAAACATTTAATATATATATTGATATCATTTAATGGGCAAAATTAGTTAGTATAAAATCTAATTTTTGAATCAAAATAAACTCCTTTATTTTAATCCAAATTTAAATCAAAATAAAACTATTTTATTTTAATTTATCTAATTTTTGAATAAAATAAACTATTTTATTTTAATCAAAATTTTAATCAAAATAAACTCCTTTATTTTAATTAATTATGGAATCCAATTCCATATATATAAAAATCTATTATTTTTTAAATTTTATACAATAAAATTATGCCCAATAAAATTGTTCTAAACACATATCAACATACATATCAAATCAACAATTAATAATTAGCATAAAGGTTTGGCTCGATGCCACTTGTTAGGTTTGTAATATTACATGTGCGCAATCAAAATTGCAAAATTAAGCGGAAGCGAGTAAAAATCAGAGTTTAAAAATTTACAAACCATATACCCGGATCATCCTTTATGCATAATTATTAATTAAACGAAAAGATAAAGAATAAATCATATCCTTGAAGATCGAGCTTCCTCGTCGTACAAGTTCACCTCCAAATCCTTTCGCGTTCAATCTTGAATCCACCGGGTTTGGTTCCTTCCTTTGATCAACGTTAGCCACCCAAATGTTTGGCCTCTGAGGTGATCCACCAAGAAGAAAAAATTCAAGAAGAAGGGGTGGTTGGCTAAACCCTAGTTTTTCTATCTCTATAGAAAGGGTGTACTCTCCAACAATTGGAATTATGTAGTATGTTGAAAAAGTCAACAACACATACCACCCATAATAAGACTCCTCTTATTTATAGATGTTGGCAACCCACCTTAACAATTAAGGAATTGGGTTTTAATTAATTAATTCTTTTAATTAATTAAGCTCCCTAATCTTATTAGGGATAATTAATTAAACTCCTTTAACTAATTTTCCTTCCTAATCCAATTAGGAATAAATGAGAGTACTTATATTAAATTAATTCCTAAACTCTTTTAGAAATTAAAATAATAATAATTGTAATAATATTAATAAGACTCCTCTTATTAATTTATATTTAATATTTCTAAAATATTAAATAATAAATATTAAGCTATTTAATTTATTCTATCACCATAGATTAAATTAAATATACTTAACATATTATTACGATTATGCCATTAACTTCTTAAATAATTATTCTTGCTTTTATGGTGTGACCGTTTAGGTTCTCCATATTAAACCTATTGTGAATAAATCAATTAGAATAATTCTAATCTTATTTAAATAAATAAATTAAACAATTAATTTATTTAAATAATATTTATTCTACAATAGGATAAGCCTCCCTAGCGATCAACGACTTTCCGTATAATATAGATTTCAACATTAATCATTAAAGAACCTTTGAGTAAATAGTTACTGCATACAATTCAATCCTTCCACCATACAATGTCCCAATTAAATATAAGACATGGAATTCATCATCAAGTCTTATTTTATTTAATTATATGTATTTCGATCCTTAAATGCACAACTCAAATAATGCAAATTAGAAACTCCTTTCTAATTTCATTCTACTTAACGCCAAGGACTACTTTGGGTTGTCATTTATCGAATCACATAGGACATTTCTCTTCTTTTATTAGAAGTGGTAGATTCTTTATTGATCATACATTATCTCCATGTACAACTTATTATACCCAAGCATACCCTTTGATATACCCTAAGGGTCTTAAGGAATAAGTCAAAGTATAACTTATCATACACAAGATACTATGATGATCTCAAGTCCAAGGATTACTTGTACTACTATCACTATAGGAATTCCTATTGACAGGCAAATAAAACTCCATTAGGTATTCCTTAGCGAGCCACGTTCAGTGAACTTATTCTCTAATAAGCACCTACATACTTGCTTTAGTGTCTCCACACAAATGATCATGAGATCAATCATCCTCATCCAATGAGCAAGCAACGTATGTACCAATCTATCCGGATTCACTAATCCCCAATTTAGTAATCCAACGATTGGGAACTATTTTAGTTTTAAGCTTTCAAAGAATTTAGATCTTATTAGAATGATCATCATCATTATTCTAAAAGCATTGCTTAAAACTATGGGTTTATCACATATTATAAAACAGCATCATGTAGATAATTAAAAGCCTTTAATAAATTAATACTTTTTATTAATAAATGAATAAGATTGTTACAAAGTATATGCTTTATCATCAAACATGATTGGCTTGTGTGCATACTACTTTCACTTCAGGGAGGCAACCCCGAGAGTTTTAGTTTATTTCGAATTATTTTAGTCCATTTAGTTACACTTCATTTATTTCATCTTTAATTTCATGATAGATTTATGCTCTTCATTAACCTCACACGTGTAACTTTTGTTCACAGGAAATTGGCAAGGAAAAGGGCAACTGAGAAAGACCAAGAGCGCCCCGGTGCTTGAATTGCATGTATATAAAGCGCCCCGGCGCTAGGGGTCAATGACAGATTCTGCTTGATAGTGCCCCGATGCTGAGTTCACTTTATAAACTAGCGCCCCGGCGCTGAAGCTCGGTACCAGGCCCTGAAGGCCAGCGCCACGGCATTTATTCTTTAGGCAACATTAGCACCCGTGGCTGAGAGAGTCACACACCACTACAAAGATGCAAAGACACCTGGCGCTCCATTCTTATACATAATCAGCGCCCTAGCGGCAGACATTGTCACCAGTTCGAAGGCCAGGCGCCATTGTTTGAGTTAAATCTCAAATCTCTTCCCACCGAGGAGGCGTTTGAGAATCCTATTTGGTTCCAACTGCTCGGTTTTTCAGTCCATGCACTCCACTTTCCACACACATTTCAACTTCATAGCTGGTAACCGATCTAAACGTGTTTTTTTAACTCCCCATTCAAAACATAACTCTTCATATCAAATTGGGAGTCCTTTCACAAATCCATTTTCATCTATTCTCTCTATTGCAAAGGTACGTATGTAAGAACATTCAACAAATGTTTGCGTTCGATTGATCCAAGTAAGATTGATTTTCACTCTACACATATTAAGTGCACACTTTCATCTTCTTTGATTTTTGATTCTCTTGTGTTGCTTGCATAAGATAAATGATTGTTTGTGCACCACGTTTGGTTGTGATAGCATGCATATTGGATAATTGACTTCTCGGGATGTATTTTGATAGAAAACTAGGGTGATTCAAAGCAATTTATGGGTTGCACATTTTGTGTTCGATAAATTGCCTGACTCAATGCCAAGGGTTCAATGTGCACATATCTCCCTTTCTCCACACTGTATTGACTTGTCATCCTACCACCACAATAGTTTATGCTTATTGTCACACCTATTCATCACTATTGTAGGAGAGAAGTACATAGTATTGTTGCACACATGGTTAAAATTTTTATGATATACATGCCAACACTCTTGGGAATATTGCGTACTTCTGTTGTGCATACATGAATCTTATAGCTGCAATTGTGCATGTCATTTTGTGTCAAGGACCAACCCCAACAATATATTCAGTTTTGACATATATTTCAAAGCTTGGGGGTATATGTGTGTCCTTGCAGAATAATTCTACATGGCTTCAAAGCGACAACGAGGAAGCGGGTCGTGGGGCAAACTTCAACTCCACCTCCAAAATTTGACAGCAGGCGTTTTGTTAGTGTCGCGGCTCAAGAACGCTACTACTGCATGGCTACTCGCTCATTAGTCCCCAAACATGGTTTGAGACCCGATCAATCAAAGGATGGAGACATAGCGGTGATGATAGCGTAGCGAAACTGGTTCACACTCACCGAGCAGCCCGATCCAGTGGTGATTGCAGTTGTAAAAGAGTTCTGCGCCAACGTGCCCGAGCATGATCATTATGGGTTATTTGTCAGGGGCAAAATAGTGGAAATCGGTGAGGAGGATATAAATGGGTGTTATCAACTGCCATTAGAGGGCCTTAATGATGAGTATGCTAGACTCGTGAGTGATGGACCGGACTACGAAAAGATTATTCGGGAGCTATGTCAACCGGGTACCACATGGACCGTGCATGAGCGTGGCAGCATGATTTTCCCGCTGTCACACCTCAGTCTATATGGAAAGGCATGATATGCCTTTATTTGTGCCAAATTGATTCCTTGCACGCATGTGAGCCACGTAATCAGAGAAAGGGATGTGGTATTATACTCAATAATACAAGGCCTAAAGATTGATGTCGGCCATCTTATTCAGCAGTCGATCCTCCGAGCATCTTGCGGAGGGACCACAGGAGGGTTACCACATCCACCCGAGGCTTAAGCTCATCAGGGAAGTCCTCTATTTTATATTGTTTTATCTTTCGCATGCGTACATTGCTCTAGATAAGTTTGGGGGTAGTTATTTAGCTTATTTTTATTTGCATGAGTAAACTGTGATTGTTAATAGTTTGTGGATGTTTTGATTTTTATAAATGTTGCGTTTAGGAATGCATGTTAATTCCAGCTTTTGATAGTGCGTATATTTGGGGGCCAATGATGAAATTAGAATTGCACGAACAGATCTAGTAAGGATTGTTGAGTCAGTGATATGATTTTCTTGACATGATTTGAATCCTTATCTGTTTGACACTGATATTTCAAGGATAGCACATTTTGAAAAATGACCATATTGGCTATAATAGTTTAAATGGATAGATAATAGAGTTCTAAAGGAGGAATGCTAGTGAAATGAAGGAGCAAGTTAAATAGCTAGTGAATACTGTTTTAGATATGAACTCAAGTTTGGGGGGAAAATATTTTGAGTATATAAGCTTTGAAAAAAAAAAGAATAAACACTATGGCATGCATGTCTAGTTTTGTGGCCTTTGTTACTTGAGTAGGTAAGCCCGAGGGGGTTGTCTCTACACCTAGCACCCTAAGGTCTTAATGACTTGGGAGTCGTTGGTCGAAAGCTCGTTAAGGTAGCATTGAAAAGCCTAAGGGAATAAGACAATGCATAGTCATGAGAAAAAAAAAAGAAAAACAGAAGATAAACAAAATAATAAAGTGGGAAAAGTGCAAAATGCTCCCGTCTAGCATAAATAAGCATAAGTATTCCATGTTGACCCCTGGATTTTGGTGATTGTTTAATTTTAGTTGAATCTAGTTTATTTGATGAGTTCTTAAGTTAAAATGTATGATGCCTATTAAGAACATTATTATCTCTCATATTTTACTGTTCATTGGTTGGCATGGTTGTTGAACACACACTCACAATATCAGTAATAACAGATTTGGATTGATTTGATTGATTGGGATATTATTGATCTGCTTTATCATGATGTATTAGCATGTTTTTATGATTTTTTTGAGGCCCATGGATATTCGTCAACTATTGAATTGCTGGAATTAAGATCATATAGATTGTTTGCATTTGCATGATGTCTAGTTTTTCGTGTTGTTTGTGTTCTGTTGCTTGAGGACACGCAATGATTTAAGTTTGGGGGTATTTGATGATTGGGTAATATACCCATGAATTGGATATACTTGAGCTTATATTTGTGTATTTTTGAGTCTTTTAGTATCATGTTTACTGTGTTTATGTTTTGATTTGTAGGTTTGGGAGATGTGAGAACAATGGGGAGCATTTGGCTAAAAAAAGGGCTTGAGCATCACTTTACATCCACCACCGCCATGGGCGCTATTTCCTTCTTAATCCCAATGATGGGTACTGGGCTGAGTTTCAATTATTTGGATAAGCGCGTGTTTGACTGTTTGACTGGCATTGACTTTTTGTTTGACCTCTTATTTGGAGATGGTTTGAAGCATATTTGGATTATGATTGCTAGAGTGGACAATAAGAGTATAAATTGGTTATTTGCATTGATTTGGGGGACTCAGATTCTACACAATTGGGAGATTAATTAAGGAGCAAGAGCAGATTTTGAGGATTGGGAGTTCTTCTTCTTCTTTAATCTTTTAATTTGTGTAATTCATTAAGGATGATTTATCAATTATTGTTGGTTTTTATTTTCGTTATGAACTAATTTCTTTTATTAAGATTCCAATTGAACCTTTTATGGTTATGAATTGATTATTTAATTTATTCCAATTATTTATGTTGAAGTGAATTGTTCATCTTGCCTTGTGCTGATTGTTTAATTATCTGGCCAATAATTACCTTGTTACTCTAGAAAGAATTGAGAAAGGAATTCTAGGGTTAGAAATGGGCATAATGACATGTGACTTAGTTATTTGCACAGTGAATAATTAGGTTTGTGAATAGAATGAGAATATCTATTTGCCGCATGTAACACATGAGGAATTGGGATTGTAACGAGTTTAATTCAATTGTTTTGCATAGAGATATAGTAAAATTAATCTGGGTTAAATAGAAGGCAAATGATCACTTGAGAAAGGGCTTTTGGTATTTGAGAATTCCTGTTAACAATTCAGTAGACATAGTAATTGGGATAATTAAATAATTGATTTAAAAATCATAATTGGGGATATTGGAGTCTTAATTGTTATTTATCTGCATTCAATCAATTCTTAGTTTGTTTCCTTGTTTTCTTTTAGAATAATTTCTTGCTTTATTAAAATTAGTTTCTTAGTTCTTAAAATCACAATTATTGGTTGTTTAAATAAAATTGAATTGATATGGTACTAGTAGTTGGAGTTTATTAATTAGAATTCTATGTGCGATCGACACTCTATTTTATCACTATATTACTTGTTGATCGTGTATACTTGCACGTTTGCTTTGATTGTGAAATCAACCAACAACTACGAGGATGAATCGAGTACCTTGAACTATGAGCTTCTTGTAACACTTCCTCTTTTAATTCTGTCTCATTCGGAACCCAGATTCTTCCTTCAATTCTTAATAACCCCTCGTTATCAAGACTATACATTATATCTTTTTCCTTTGCTAGCCGCTTCCTCATCTAATCATACTCATCAGTTCTAAGTTGTACCTCATTGACTCTCTCTACGATAATAGATCAAATCTCCATCATAAATAATCTCTGTTCCAATTCGCAAGGTAACTTCACCTCCAACTCCATTCTAGCCATCTCTGTTATTAACTCAGTTTGAGCCGTTAACATAGACAACTTTTTTCCTTTACCCTTCCTACTTAAGGCGCTTCAAGCTTACTACATTAGCTTTTCCTGGGTGATACGAGGATATCGCAGTCATAATCCTTTATCAACTCCAGTCATCTCCTTTGTCTCATATTTAAGTCCTTTTGTGTGAAGATATATTTTAGACTCTTATGGTCCGTGTATATCTCTTATTTCTCTCCATAAAGATAATGTCTCCATATCTTTAAGGAAAATACTACCGCGGCCAGTTATAGATCATGAGTAGGGTAAACTAGGGGTGTTAGCCGAGAAGAGTAGCTCGATACTCGACTCGAGATCGGTTCAAAAATATGATCCAAAGCTCGAATTCGAAGTTGATTCGAGTTGAATATGATCCATACTCGTTTTCTGTTTAATGATACATGAGTCAAATTCGAGTATACCAGTATTCGCTCAGATTTGGGTTCAAGTATTTCATTTTTTTTTGAACCATACTCGATAACTGTTCGATGGATCATATTCGAATACTGGTCTGATCCATACTAATAAACTAAATATGTGATATTTGTATTAATCTTTATAATTTATAAAGTGTAGTATTAAATTGTGTAAGCTTATACTTGAATAAATCAGTGAATTGATTGTCAATTTGTATTATATTTGTTGTAATTTCTTTACATAAATAAAAGTAAAAGACTTTTATATACAAACATTAGTTTAATAATCAATTTAGTATGTAGTGATTCAGTATTAAGCGAAATGGTTCATATTTGAAACTCGATTTGAAGGCTCGTAAGTAACTCGTTTTGTAAACGAGTCGAGTACTTACGAGCCGAGTAGGTCTGAGTAATGATCTGAGTCGAATCTGGCACAAAATTAGAAACTCCTTATCGAATTCGAGCTCAATTTTTTCAAGTCGAGCCGAATCTAAGCATTAAAGTGTTCGCTGAGATTCGACTCATTTTCACCCCTAGGGTAAACTTTCTCATAATCCTTTAACTACCGTGATGGATACGCAATGACCTTGCCATGCTGCATGAGCACACAACTAAGTCCTCTATGCCAAGCATTGCTATAAACTACAAAATTTCTTGTATCATCGGGTAATGACAACACAAGTGCTTCACTCAACCTTTTCTTCAGTAATTGAAAACTGTCTTCGCATTTATCACTCCATACGTACTTCACTATCTTCCTCGTTAAGTTAGTCAACGAAGTAGCTATCTTAGAAAAATCTTGGATAAATCTTCGATAGTATCCCGTTAACCCTAGGAAACTCCGCACCTCATTCGGCGTTTTCGGTTGTTCCCAATTCATCACTGCTTCCACCTTCGCTGGATCTACTGAAATTCCTTCTCAGTCAATAACATGTCCTAAAAACTGTACCTTTTCTAGCCAAAATTCACACTTAGTGAATTTCGCATATAACTTCTCCTTCCTTAGTGTCTCCAACACTATTCTTAGGTGTTCAGCGTGATCTTCTGATGTCTTAGAATAGACTAGAATATCATCGATAAACACTACGACGAACTTGCCAAATATTATTTGAACACTCTGTTCATCATATCCATAAATGTAGTTGGTGCATTCGTCAATCCAAATGACACCACCAGAAACTCGTAATGACCGTAACGAGTCCTGAATGTCGTCTTAGGTACATCCTCCTTCCTAACCTTCAACTGATGATACCCCATTCGCAAATCTATCTTAGAAAAATACTTTGCCCCTTTCAACAAATCAAAGAGATCATCGATCCTGGGTAATGGGTATTTATTCTTTATCGCCAATTTGTTCAACTCTCGGTAGTCGATACAAAGTCGTAACGATCCGTCCTTCTTCTTTACAAATAGTATCGGTGCTCCCCACGACGAAACACTCGGTTGAATGTACTTTATGTTCAACAGTTCTTGTAACTGAACCATCAGCTCCTTCATCTCTACAGGCACCATACGATACGGTGCCTTTGAAACTGGTGCCGCTCCTGGCACAATGTCTATTACGAACTCGATCTCCCTATCTGGCGGAAGACCCGGTAATTCACTTGGAAATACATCCACAAATTCTTTAACTACATGTATTTGTTCCATCGTTGCTCCCACTCTCTGGGTATCAACAACATGACACAAATAACCTACACATCCCTTCCTCAATAATTTCCTAGTTTGGGTCATAGTAATACAACACGAACGTCCCTGTGATTTATTACCGTAAAACACTACAGGAGATTTTCTAAACGTCCTAATGTTTACACACTTCTTTTGGCAATCTATAATTGAACCATGGTTAACCAACCAATCCATCCTAAGAATTACATCGAATTCTCCCAACTTTATCGGTAGCAAATCTACCGATAATTTACAACCTAGTATATCTACACAATAACTCCTATAAATATTTGCAACAGGAATTATTTCTTCATTTGCTACCTTGATATTCAAAGGTATAGGTAACCTGTCGGGAAGTAATCCTAATCGTCTAGCAAAATTGCATGCTATAAACGAACAAGTAGCACCTGAATCAAACAGCACATATGTGACGCCCCCAAAATAGGTATACATCACCCATCTTGGGTCGCCAAATACATGGTACTGAATACAAATACAAACTAAATTATACAACATGAGCTGAGAGTTTTTACACGAATATTGTCTTCTAGACAGTATTCAAACTCAAATGGAGTCCTCATTACATTTATTATCACACTATTTAAAAGAATAGTGAGGACTACTAATGCTATCATCTGGACCGTCACTCTGTTCCCCGACTAGTCCCAACTATATTCTAATTTCCTAAAGAGAACAATGAAAGCAAAGGGTGAGCTCAACTAGCCCAGTAAGAAATATTATGACTAAGATAATGCAGAATAAATTATCATTAGCCTTCAATAGTGTTAAACTGATAAAATATAATAAACATCAAGTTTAACTGCAGCGGAACAAGCAATCCATTAGAAGAGTCAAGTAGACATGTTATCTACTATCTTCTATGATTTAAAAAGATTTTCATCAACTTTATCGCTGCGACTCAGCTTAATAAATAAACCACATCATCGAATCATCCATGCACCACGGCCAAGGATATTCATGTAATCATCAATGGTCATGACTATACCGAATAATCCATGGTCATAATCATACCAACAACTGTCCATCAATGAACTACGGGCCAATGAGGACTTTTACCACATCATTTGTAACATTACGAGTCATGATTATACCGAATGATCCCTGGTCATAATCATACCAATCAATAGTTCATCTATGCACGTAAGCCAAAGATGACTTTCATCACAATATAAGCATAAGGATGATGACAATGATATGAGAATTCAATAAAACTAGTTCGAGGATAAATTTTAAAGACTTTAATAATTTAATTTATCCAGAATTCAATAATGTTCAAATTGCCAACATAATACTGCTTTGTGGAGTAAAATTCAAGAATGATATTGTATCAAAAACGATTTGGACCGAAAAAAAATTCAATTTTTGTCATGAATAGTAATTTGGGTGAATAGTACCCCATGAATAGTACTTCGAGAATAGTACCCCATGAATAGTACTTTGTGAATAGTACTCATGAATAGTACTTTATGAATAGTACTTTGTGAATAGTACCCGTGAATAGTACTTTAATGAATAGTAACGTATAAATGAATAGTACTCATGGATAGTACTCCGGCATGAAAAGCTTAAAATTTAACAAGAATGTGCAGAAAATATCCTTGTGAAATGATACTAGATGAAGCGCAAATTTCAAGGATATTCTACTAATTTCACAGAGTATAGAAGAAATACTTTAACAAGATGAGGGTATAATCAGCAATACGAGATGAAATAATATTACTCACATACTACAGAGTATGGAAGAAAATATTATTCCTATGAATACTGAACAAAATAATATCCCTTACCTCAGAAGAAGACTGGATACTGGAATAGTAAGGTAGCAGGTTTCTCTTCTTCTTTCTCTCTATAGATTCTCTCTCTATAGCTTCTCTCTCTCTATAATTGCTCTTGTGAGACTTAGTGAATTGGTGAGAATGAAGGAAGAATGAGCTTCTATTTATAGGAAAATATAGTTTCGATACTTGCACGTTTTGGGGCTCAAAATATTACAGTATAATACCTTTATCTTTTCCTTCATTTTTAATTTAGTCATGCAAGTATTATCAAACTTGCACCACCTCCCCTAATAGTACATCATGTGAATTAATAGTTCAATCATGTGAATCAATATTTCTATACATGTGAAAATACAAATTACAGTATAGTACCTCCATCTATACCTCTTTTTTTAACTTAGTCATGCAAGTATTATCAATCTTGCATCACCTCCCCTAATAGTACATGAATGTGAATCAGTAGTACACACATGTGAACAAATAGTTATAAGCATGTGAATTAATAGCAATTAATTGCTCATTTATCCGATTAATTATCCGATTGGTCAGTATAACTTCCAGACATCAATTATTATCGAAATAAATGTCAATTTCCACTAACACTAATAATCCCAACACAATGGAACTATCAATTTCATATTTAATCAACACGAACTTATTCATCACTAATATTATAACTCACAATATTTAACAACTAGGTCATTCCCAGGAAAGAGGAGGCTTTCCGATAAGGATTTCTCCTTATTGGCGCGCAATTAGGTGACCAAACCTCTCCTTAACAGAACTTCTAGACATTATCAATATTGCAAATAATAATATGAATAACTTTGTCGTCTCAATTATTGATTTAATAATATAAAATATTGTGCAGATGATACTGTGACAATAGTTGAATCAATAATATGAGAGATATAATGCATGAATTATCGTAGCAATAATTGAGTATAACCGAGTGACTTCTCACGTAAGCATCAATAATCAATATACCGTGTGCTACTATGCAACCACGCCAGACATCGTACTTTTACTACCGGTAGTTCAATAGTTTAACGGTAAAACTTTCCCGATATTTTTATAAAAAGATAATTACGCTATTTTCTAACTACTGATAATACTTCCGCTGGGGTCCACCAATTATTGTGTCATCGTATGAATATTCCCCTGTTAAAATGAATATTCCCCACCAATCGAATATTATATAACAACTTGCTTACTTTGCAAAATTTGTAAATATTACCCACAACTATAACATTATATCATATCCACACCATAATATTCAAAAATATATTTCGAGAGAAATTTAATCTTTATTCATAAAAGTTGGGGTCTTATAACCTCCCCTTCTTATAAAATTTCATCCTCGAAATTAGGGTGCGTACCTGGTATATCGAAGAGGTGAGGATACCTTGACTTCATTTCAGATTCTAAATCCCAGGTCATTTCCTCCGCATCGTGGTTTCTCCACAAAACTTTGACTTGAGGTATAACCTTGGAGCGTAGAATATGATCCTTCTTATCCAAGATTTTAACAGGTAACTCTTCATACGTTAAATCTTCCTCTATCTCGTCTGGTTCTAATTCAATAATATGGTTTGGGTCTTTCACATATTTACGTAACATAGATATGTGAAAAATGTTATGAACACGAGACATACTTGGCGGTAAGGCGAGTCTATAGGCCACGATTAAGATACTCGATCGAGGATTAAAAATGGGCCAATGAATCGAGGATTGAGCTTTCCTCTCTTTCCAAATCTTGTAACTCCTTTCCATGGAGCAACACGTAACAACACATGATCTCCAATATTGAATTCCACGTCTTTTCGATGAAGATCAGCATAACTCTTTTGTCGATCTTGTGAGGTTTTTATACGTTGTCGGATCGTTTGAATCTTTTCCATAGTCATACGTACCAAATTCGGTCCCAAAAACGTTGCTTCACCCACCTAATCCCAGCATACTGGAGAACGACACTTTCTTCCATACAACGCCTCAAATGGAGCCATACCAATACTTGCTTGATAACTATTATTGTAGGAAAACTCCACCAATGTTAAGAACTTGTCCCAACTTCCCTTGAAGTCAAGGACACAGAGTCTTAATAAATCTCCAAGAGTTTGAAAAGTCCTTTCCGACTGCCCGTCCGTTTGAGGATGATATGCTGAACTAAATCGTAAATCTGTGCCCATAGCTTTTTGCAAACTAACCCAAAATCTTGAAGTGAATCTTGGGTCTCGATTAGAAACTATGGATACTGGCATACCATGCAATCTTACAATCTCATTTATGTACATACTAGCAAGACGTTCAAGTGTATAAGTTTCTCAATCTATCAACAATGACCCAAATCGCATCTATGCCTTGAGAAACCTTGGGAAGACCAGTAACGAAATCCATGGTAATGTGCTCCCACTTTAATTCTGGAATTTCAAGTGGTTGCAATGGACCTTTTGGCACTTGATGCTCTGCCTTGACTCGTTGACAAGTTAGACACCTTGAGATAAACCCCGCTATCTCTCTCTTCATATTTCTCCACCAAAATGTATGTCAAAGATCACGATACATTTTGGTACTCCCAGGATGGATTGCAAATGGTGTGTTGTGTGCCTCCATCATGATTTTATACTTCAAGTCAGAATCATTAGGAATACAAATTCTGGAGTTGACTCGAAGTATTCCTTCTTCATCGATTCTTGAATCCGAAATAGCACCTTCTTGCACTTTCTTCCTCATACGCATCAGCTCTAGGTCTGTAGCTTGAGCAGCTTTAACTTTATCGATTAAAGTCGGTTCTACTCGTATATTCGCCATCATCACATGGGTCCCTGGAGTCTTTAACTCAATCTCCATCCTTTGTAAGTCATACAAAATGGGTCTTTGCATTGACAATATCGCACTCGTACCCGCATATGATCTTCTACTCAATGCGTCAGCTACTACGTTCGCTTTTCCAGGACGGTATTGAATGGTATGATCATAATCTTTCAATAGCTCAAGCCATCGTCGTTGCCGCATGTTAATTTCCTTTTGAGTGAAGAAATATTTGAGGCTTTTATGATCCGTATAGATCTCCACCTTCTCTCCATACAGGTAATGCCTCCAAATCTTGAACGCAAAAATGACAGCGGCCAACTCTAGATCATGAGTAGGATAATTCCTCTCATATTCTTTGAGTTGTCGTGAGGCATAGGCTATAACTTTCCCATGTTGCATGAGAACACATCTTAACCCTTTGCCTGAAGCATCACTGTAGATGACAAGTCCCTCCAAGCCAGATGGTATTGTCAGAATAGGTGCTGAAATGAGTTTCCTCTTGAGTTCTAGAAAAATCTTCTCACATTCTTCGCTCCATCCGAATTTTGTATATTTTCGAGTCAGCTAAGTTAATGGAGTAGCAATTCGAGAAAACCCTTCTACGAATCTCCGATAATAACCAGCTAAGCCGAGAAAGCTACGTACTTCAGTCACTGACTTAGGTTGCTCCCAGCTTTGAACTGCTTCAATCTTTACCGGGTCAACAGATATTCCATGATTTGATATCACGTGCCCAAGGAATGCAACTTCCTCAAGCCAGAACTCGCATTTCTTCAACTTGGCATAAAGCTTATATTCACGAAGCTTTTGGAGTATCAGCCTCAAGTGTTTCTCATGATCTTCACGGCTTTTGGAATAAATAAGGATGTCATCAATAAAGACGACCACAAAGTGATCCAAATATTCCTTGAATATTCGGTTCATCATATCCATGAAGGCAGCAGGAGCATTAGTCAATCCAAAAGATTTGACTAGAATTCATAATGCCCGCATCGAAGTTCTACGGCGCTTTGGAATGTCATCGTTTACAATCTTCAATTGGTGATATCCTAACGAAGATCAATCTTTGAAAAAATTTAGCTCCTTGCAAATCGGGTCAAACAGTCATCAATGCGAGGCAATGGATATCTATTTTTGATAGTGAAATGGTTCAACTCCCGATAATCAATACAAAGTCGCATACTCCATCTTTCTTCTTCACGAATAGAACAGGAGCACCCCAAGGAGACGTACTAGGACAAATGAAATCGATGTCTAACAATTCCTGCAGTTGGGTCTTTAACTCCTGAAGTTTAATAGGAGCCATTCGATATGGGGCTTTGGATATGGGTTTTGTACCAGATTCAAGGTCAATACAAAATTCAATTTCACGCTCTGGGGGTAGGCCAGGAAGTTCTTCAGGGAATACGTCAGGAAATTTATTAATAATAGAAATATCATTCAAATCTGACGTGTTTTTATTTAAATCCGTGACATGGGCTAAGAAAGCTTGACATCCGTTTATCAATAAACGAATAGCTTCATGGCTTGATATGACAGTGATTGACTTTAGTGGTTTGGTTGTTTGAATTCGTATAATAGGTTGGTTAGGAATGTGAAAGCTAACAACCTTACGAAAATAATCAATTTTAGAATGATGAGTAGTTAACCAATCAATCCCTAAAATCACATCAAATGCAAGTATTTTAAAAGAGATAAGATCGACAGGTAACGTGCGGTTACCGATTTGAATCAAACAAGGCTTATAAACAGTGGATGTGATGAAGGTTTCTCCTAACGGAGTTTCAACAGATAAATCAAAGTCTAATTTCTCCGAAGTTAAATTTAAATGTGGAGCGCAAGTAGGAGAAATAAAAGAATGGGTAGAACCGATATCAAATAAAGTATAAACTTCGCTAGAGTTTATGATTAGCTTACCCGTGATCACCTTGTTCGGATTCCTCACTTTTTGGGAGGTTACGAAAAACGCTATCCCTTGAACTACCGGTTTTGTCTTGTCTGGGACACTCTTTGATGCCTCCATCCCAACTGGACTTGACTTTGGTGCACGACAAAATCAGGCTAGGTGACCTTCTTTTCCATAATTATAACACGCTTTTTTACCGCATCGCGCGAGTTTGACCGATGTGTCCTTCCCCTCCACATTTGTAACATACGACCGGCGGTTGTTCTCCTTCCTTAACAACAGGTGCTGGTGCTGACGTCTTTCCATCATTATTGAATCTCCTCTTCTTAAAATTTTCACTTCTATTATCTTGGCCATGATTACCACCGAAGTGATTATCATTTCTGGCATGTTGATTCCGTCCACGTTTGTTGTCACCGCTTTGATGACTTCTACCACTGGTATTATCCACTTGTCGGTTTCTCTCTCTTAGTTGGGTTGACTCATTATCGCGCTCCAATAACTGAGCCCTATTCACAACATCTGAATACAAACACAGTTTGTGAGAAATTAGGTATTGACGTATCTCTGGTTTCAAACCTCTTAGAAACATCCACATCATTCTCTCCTCATTATCAACCAAGTGGGACGTAAACCGAGATAACTCGGCAAACTTAGCTTCGTACTGCGCCACCGTCATATTGTTTTTCTCAAGCTTGATGAACTCTACCTCCTTCATGTGACGAATACTTTCAGGAAAGTACTTGTCATTGAACAGCTCTTGGAACTTCTCCCAAGACATTTTGAGTGCGGCAGGTTGAGTACGCTTAACAGATTCCCACCAGTAATCTGTCTCTGCTCGCAACATGAAGGTGGCAAAGGGAACCTTTTGCTCCTCGGAGCATCCCAAGACATCAAATATCTTGTTGATCTGCTTTATCCACGTCTCTGCCTTAAGTGGTTCTGGCTCTCCAAAAAACTCCGGTGGTCCCAGCTCCTTGAACTGCTTAGCGGTGACCGTCCGAGAGTTGTTAGTGTTTCCACCTGCATTTTGAACAGGAGCCGCTTTCGCCTAATGTTGCATGAATTACATAAAGCCTCTGAACATCCCGTCGTTAATCATTTCATCGGTGTTATTGTTTACATGAGGATTATTGTTTTTCTGTTGCACATTATCCTGTGCATTAATCTGTGGTGACTCAACGGTCTCATGTGCTTCATTGCTTATCTCAACATTTTCGGATGCCATTTTCAAATACTGCCACAAAACAAGGGTTAATTAACATATCACATATTATCCCTATACTCACGTGACCAATTAAATAAATACAAAATAAACTTAGGTAGGTCATACTTGGCGAAGGAATTCCCCGCCTCCCCTCTAGTTCTTGTCTCACATCTCAAATGAAGGATCATATCCCTAAGCTTTAATACCAACTGTGACGCCCCCAAAATAGGTATACATCACCCATCTTGAGTCGCCAAATACATGGTACAAAATTCAAATATAACTTAATTATACAATAGTCGTGTAATATACGACAAAACATAATCTAATAGTTTTAATAAGAATATTATCATCTATACAATATCCACACTCAATGGAGTCCTCATTACATTTATTGTCACACTATTTAACAGAATAGTGAGGACTACTAATGTTATCATCTGGACCGTCACTCCATTCCCCGACTAGTCCCGGCTTACGTTCTCATTTCCTAAAGAGAACAAAGTGAAAGAAAAAGGGTGAGCTCAACTAGCCCAAGAAGAAATATTATGACTAAGATAATGCAGAATGAATTATCATTAGTCTTCAACAATGTTAAACTGATAAAATACAATAGACATCAAGTTTAACTGCAGCGGAATAAGCAATCCATTAGAAGAGTCAAGTAGAGCATGATATCTACTATCTTCTATGATTTAAAATGTTTTCATCAATTTTATCACCGAGACTCGACTTAATAAATAAACCACATCATCGAGTCATCCCTGCACTACGGGCCAAGGATATTCATTAAATCATCAATGGTCATGACTATACCGAATAATCCCTGGTCATAATCATACCAAAAATTGTCCATCAACGCACTATAGCCTACTGAGGACTTTTACCACATCATTTATAACATTACACACGCATGATTATATATCGAATAATCCCTGGTCATAATCATACCAAGTCCATCTATGCACGTAAGCCAAAGATGACTTTCATCACAATATAAGCATGAGGATGATGACAATGACATAATAATTCAATAAAATAAGTTCAAGAATACATTTTAAGATTTATAAGTTAATTTATCTTGAAATCAATTACGTCCAAATTGTCAACATGATACTGCTTTGTGGAGTAAAATTTAAGAATGCTCAGAAGAATATTTCCATGAAAAGATATTGGATGAAGCGCAAATATCCAGGATATTCTACTAATTTCCTAGAGTATAGAAACTAAAACTTTAACAAAATGAGTATCAAAGAATATATGAAACTGCAAATGGATTTTCACCCGCCATGCGATAATCCACGTAGATAAATTATTTCGACAATTTACTAAGGAATGAATACGAAGGATCATTCACCATGCATGTGATAATCCACATAGACAGGTTATTCTAACAGAATAATAAAGAATGGAACCAGGTCATGCGTAATCCGCACAGACAGGATATTCCAACTGAATAATAAAGAATGGAATAATAGAAGAATTCACCATGCATGTGATAGACCGTACAGATAGGTTATTCCAACATAATAATAATGAATGGAACCAGGTCTAGCGTAATCCGTACAGACAGGATATTCCAACAGAATAATAAAGAATGGAATAACAAAGAATTCACCATGCATGTGATAGACCTTATGCATGAGTTATTCAAATGTAATAATAAAGAATGGAACCAGTTCTAGCGTAATCAGCATGCATGGGATATTCCAATGTAATAATAAAGAATGGAATAATAGAAGAATTTCATCGAGAATGCGATACTTGCTCAGATGTAGACAAAGTTATTATTAACATAATAATATAGAATGGAATAATCTGAAGCTCTCTTCATGAATACTGAAAGAAATAATACCCTTACCATAGAAAAAACTGCCATCTTTGGTAGAGAGGTAGCGGACTTCTCTTCTTCTTTCTCTCTATAATTTCTCTCTATAATAATTGTTCTATAGCTTTAGTGAATTGGTGAGAAATGAAGGAAGAATGAGCTTCTATTTATAGGAAAATATAGTTTTGATAATTGCACGTTTTGGGGCTCAAAATATTATAGTATAATACCTTCAACTTTTCTTTCATTTTTAATTTAGTTTGGCAAGTATTATCAAACTTGCACCACCTCCCCTAATAGTAAATAAAGTGAATCAATAGTTCAATCTTATGAATCAATAGTTATAATCATGTGAAAATACGAATTACAGTATAGTACCTCCATCTATACCTCCATTTTTAACTTAGTCATGCAAGTATTATCAATCTTGCACCAACTCCCCTAATAGTACAAGAATGCGAATCAATAGTACACACATGTGAAAAAATAGTTATAATCATGTGAATTAATAGCAATTAATTATCTCATTTATCCGATTAATTACCCGATAACTTCTAGACATCAATTATTATCGAAATAAATGTCAATTTCCACTAACACTAATAATTCCAACACAATGGAACTATCAAATTCATCTTTAATCAACACGAACTTATTAATCATTAATATTATAACTCATAATATTTAACAACCAGGTCGTTCCCAGGAAAGAGGGGGCTTTTCGATAAGGATTTCTCCTTATTGGCGCGCAATTAAATGACCAAACCTCTCCTTGATAGAACTTCTAAACATTATAAATATTGTAATTTAATAATATGAATAACTTTGTCGTCTCAATTATTGATTTAATAATATATCATATTATGCAGATGATACTGTGACAATAACTGAATTAATAATATGAGAGATATGATGCAGCAATTACTGTAACAATAATTGAGTATAACTGAGGGACTTCTCATGTAAGCATCAATAATCACTACCGTGTGCTACTATGCAACCACGCGTATTACTATACTTTTACTACCGGGTAGTTCAACAGTTTTAACGGTAACACTTTCGCCGTTATTTTTAGAAAAAGATAATTCTGTCATTTTCTAACTACGACAATACTTCTGTTGTGGGGTCCACCAATGATTGTGTCATCGTACGAATATTCCCTGACCAATCGAATATTATTTAACCACTTGCTTACTTTGCAAAATTTGTAAATATTACCCACTACTATAACATTCAAAAATATATTTCGAGAAAATTATTCTTTATTCATAAAAGTTGGGGTCTTACATCGAAGATCATAATACATTTTGATACTCCTAGGATGGATTGCAAACGGTGTGTTGTGTGCTTCCATCATGATTTTATACTTTAAATCAGAGTTATTAGGAACATAAAGTCTGGAGTTGACTCGAAGTATTCCTTCTTTGTCGATTCTTGCTTCTGGAATAGCACCTATTTGCACCTTCTTCTTCATATTCATCAGCTCTAGGTATGTAACTTGAGCAGCTTTACCTTTATCGATTAAATTTGGTTCTACTCGTATATTTGACATCATCATGTGGGTCCTTGGAGTCCTTAACTCTATCTTCATCCTTTGTAAGTCATACAAAATAGGCCTTTGTGTTACCAATATCGCACTCGTACCCGCACATGATCTTTTACTCAGTGCGTTAGCTACCACGTTCGTATTTCTAGGATGGTATAAGATGGTATGGCTGTAATCTTTCAACAGCTCAAGCCAACGTTGTTGCCGTATGTTGAGTTTATTTTGGGTGAAGAAATATTTGAGGCTTTTGGAGTATATTACGATATCATCAATAAAGATAACCACAAAATAATCCAAATATTCCTTGAATATTCAGTTCATCATGTCCATGTAGGCAGCATGGGCATTGGTTAATCTAAAAGACATGACTAAGAATTCATAATGCACATACCGAGTTCTGAAAGCAGTCTTTGGAATATCATTAGTTTTAATCTTTAATTGATGATACCCAGAACGAAGATCGATCTTTAAGAAGAATTGAGCACCTTACAACTGGTCAAATAGGTTATCAATGTGAGGTAATGAGTACCTATTTTTGATGGTGACATGGTTCAACTCCCAATAGTCAATGCAGAGTCTCATAGTCCCGTCTTTCTTTTTTACGAATAAAATAGGAGCACCCCAAGGCGATGTACTAGGACGTATGAAACTGATGTCTAACAATTCCTGAAGTTGGACTTTTAACCCCTAAAGTTCAATAGGAGCCATTCGATATGGGGCTTTGGAAATTGGTTTTGTACCGGGTTCAATGTGATGCCCCCAAATTTGGGTTTCTTACAATCCGACAGATGGTGCTACACGATACTACCATTCACATATACATTCAATTAAAATAACTCAAAAGAGTGAATATGTCTTCTATATATTCCAAAATAACATTCCCTTCCCAGGATTTTTATAACCATTACATAAGTTTCTTATCTTAATATCAAATAATTACAACATTAAACCTATACTATTACATAGATAATTCAGTGGTCTGCCTTAGCCTTTCCTTTATCCTTAGAGGATCCTTCGGGTCATTCAGTCTTAGTTGCATTCATATGGTTCAAGCAAGAGTGAGCATAACTAGCTCAGTAAGTATGAAAATTACATTTAAACAACAGGCTTGAATCATAGGAATTATATATCTTCGATAACTGAACAATAGTCATGAAGTACTATCGATAATTCAAAATAGCACTTCCTTTTCCTTTAAAACATTTCACAATGAACCAGGTTCATTAAACATATATTTTGGTTCAAGACCTTGAGCATTTCGTTCTTTCTTTGAAAAAAGACAACCCGGTATTAAGTCCGTAAGTCCGGTATTACTTACGAGTACGTCTAGGTGATCAGCCTATAATACTCTATATTGTATAACACTTCTTCTGTAAATGTATTTACGTTTAAGTTTTGGCAACCTCACGTGTCTGTCGCTTGATGACAAAACGTTTGTTTATTCATACTCAGTCTTTCTTTGAAATCAATACCAAAATAGTTTGGCAAAAGTTAGCAACTTTGATAATATTTCAATAGATTATAAGAAATCCAACGAATACATTAAGTCTAGCTGAAGAAATTGGCTTCGATATCATCATACATCAATTCATGTGTAAGAGACATGAATCATAAAGCTTGTCCAGAATGAACATAGACAAGGGTTAGAACACTTGCCTTCAGCGTCTTCTACCGATTATATACTTTTCATTTGAGTCTTTAAGGTCTCTACAATACAAAATCATGTAACATACCACATTAGGTCATAGTCAAACATGTATGGTTCCTAACGTATCTTACCCTTCTTCTCAATCTAATCGTTCATTAGATTTGTTTAACATTGGTTCTGGTTTGTCATAATGTTTTACATTCACGTTCGAGTAATCTTATCTTCAACCTTTAGTTGTTAACTTAAGGTTATAAACATCCTTTAATGATGTTACTTTTAGGTTTATTAAATTATTACTTCATCATCAATTAACCTTTAGCTTCATTTCTACACATTAGCATTCTTCACTATCTCCTCTCTAATGTTGGTGCTGCTGCGCTAGCTTTCCTTCTTGGACTTCATGACTGCGGCATGAGTCTCTAATAACTAATAATAGTCGGACACAGCCATATTACCACCCTCCATCTAAAACGGTAGCGTTGCGTACCATTCTCCAATGAGCTATTGAACTTGCTCGTATTGTGGTGCCACTTATTATGCCTTGGTTGGTGCTGCGGCGCCAACTCTGTGCACCAGATAGTTTTAACAGATTTCTTATTTAGCGAACTTCTCGGACTCATAAATTGTTCATTTTAAGTCCGAATTGGCTCGTTCAAAATCCAATAGCTTACAAATCACATGTTTTAAGTGTTCATGTAAGAATTTTACATTTTCAAATCCGTTAACATGGAATTCACTGTTTAAGTCCATTTTTACGGAAACGATAAACGTTCGTGAACGTTCATAGCTCGTTTCTTCGTTCTAAGTTGGAATTTGACCATTCTCGTGTCTGCAACTCTAAAATGCAAACTTGGACTATTCTCCATCGAAAACTAACGTTTTTGAGTACAATGCTAACTTTTGACTTCCATTGCGAGAATTTCACGATTTTGATGATTATCGTCTAATCTCGTAAATTCCGCCATAACTTCGTTACTTAAGATTTTTACACCTTTCCAAATGGATTCATTCTATTGTCACAACATGTATAATCTAAGCCTATAAATGATTGTTTTAAACTTGTCCATCAACAACAACATAATCCAATTTTTTAATGACTTTCAATGGTTTATAACTTTTGTACTTATGATTTTACTTTCACATGGTTTATTAAGGTTTAGGTCCATTGATTAGCCATTCTTATTACTTCTTAGCATACATGTTCTACTAATCAACACTTCTCTATCAACCTATAATTGAAGAGACAGAAGATTAATAATCTAGGATTCTTACACTTGATGATCTCTTGGTTAATCCTTGTTCTTCCTTCTTGTTCTAACAAAGACTAGCTTTTCTTACTTTTTCTCTCTACTAAATAAGTTATAAGTTGTTGGTGAAAATTTAACAAGTAAAATGAACTAGCTAGCTTCTCTTATTTATAGGAAATCTAAAGTGAGGGTATTCTAGACAATAAACCACCCCACCTCCTTAATCCACTTCCTTAGCCACCTCCTTACTATTCATCTCATGGTCACCAAGTAAAACCACTTTACTTGGTCACCAAGATGGTGCCATGTGATCATGGGGTCCACATGGGTTGCCCTATGGGTCATTCTTACCCATCGGTTCAATCCACGGATCTGGTTCTTAATTTGGGCTTTATGTTTTAATAACCTTAACTTATTCATTGGGCTTTCATTATTAAACATTGGGCCTAAACATTCCCTACACTTGGGCTTGTACAATTCATACACAAATCCTACAAGTCCAATCCAATTGGCTTAAGCCTTATATCGTACAATCTACGTATTGTTCTCGTATACTACATCGTGTACTCATTCATAATATATGACATACCATTATTCATACATACTCATATAATACCTCGCATCATACTCGTGTTCATTACCTCGTGCAGTACTTACGCATCATATGATCATCGTTTATTCATTAATGCTTTACTTTCCCTAACGTTCTCAAATTTAGTTCGCAGGCAAAAAACTGCGTTTGTCATACATGAATTATTCTTACATAATCCATCTTTCCTTATTATTCTATCATTACGTATTTCTCGAAAGTTCAAAAATAATTCCTGAGCAAATATCGATAAATAGTATTTTTTAGAAAAAATTTCAGAAAACTTTTATTTTTCGTCTTGGAAATTTAAACACTTTATGAAACAATCTTGGTCAAACACCCTAGTCCCACATCAAAAGATAGAGGAAATATTTGTTTACATATAAGGAAATAAGTTACTACCAATAGTACCTTCCGATCATGACCTTTTGGGTGAGCCTGTGGTGGGCTAAGATGACCCAAGAAGATACTATTGGGCCAGTGGTTTGAGGCCTTATTTTGATGGATTTGATTCGATTTTGAACTTGGGATTTGACCCGAGATTTGTTCCGGACTCGGGATTTGACCCAGGTTGTTTCATATAAAATTTGCCTCTCCATAGATTCGAACTTCCAATCTCTTGTTTGGAACTTTGATCATATGACCACTAGAGAAACACATGTCAAATGTTATTATAAGCAAACTCAACTAGGCTTAAGTAATCATCCCAATTACCTGACCATTCAAGTGCATAAGACCTCAACATGTCCTCCAATGTCTGAATAGTCCGTTCGGATTGCCCATCAGTTTGCGGGTGGAAAGAAGTATTGAAGTTGAGCCAAGTGCCCCAAGCTCGTTGAAACCCTTTCCAAAACCGTGAAGTGAATCGTGGGTCCCGATCTTAAATAATAGACATCGGGGTACCATGAAGTCTAACAATCTCCTACTGAAAGATTTATGCCAACCTATCCACCGAGTAACCCTCATGGATCGCTAAATAGTGTGCCGAAAATCACGAGGCTTCTATTTTTTTATACTGGTTCTACTCATTTAGTTGTTGCTCAGTCTTTTGTTCGACACCTCGGTGTGCCATCTCATTCTTTAGATTCTGTTATGTCTATTGCTACCCCGATGGGGATCTCTGTTGTTATTTCTGATTTGTATCAAGGGTGTCCAATCAGTTTTGGGGATAAGATTCATAGGGCTAATCTTCTTCCGATGAGTATGAACGATTTCGATGTCATTCTTGGGATGGACTGGTTAGATAAGCACCATGCCACTATCGATTTTCAGGCGAAGAAGGTTATATTTGGAGATGTGAAGTCTCCAGAATTCATGTTTTAGGGTTCACAGCCGAGTAGAGTGGTGAAGTTAATTTCAGCTTTGAAGACTGGGAAGTTGGTGGCAAAGGGTTGTGAGGGATATTTGGCGTTTTTGAAGGATACCTCTAAGGGTGAGTATCGCATTGAGGATGTTAGTTGTTCGTGACTTTCTTGATATATTTCCTGAGGAGTTGTCAGGGTTTCCACCGCAGCGGGAAGTGGAGTTTGTTATTGAGCTTGTTCCTGGTGCGGATCCTATCTCTAAGGCGCCGTATCGGATGGCACCGTTGGAGTTGCAGGAGTTGAAGGAAAAGTTGTAGGAACTGTTAGATCGTGGTGTGATTCGGCCTAGTGTTTCACCGTAAGTGCTCGGGTCTTGTTTGTGAATAAGAAAGATTGGTCTATGAGGTTGTGCATAGACTACAAGGAGTTGAACAAGATTACCATTAGGAATCGGTATCCATTACCGAAGATTGATGACTTGTTTAACCAACTTCAGGGGGCAAAGTATTTTTCGAAGATAGAATTGAGGTCAGGCTATCATCAGTTAAGGGTGAGGGATGAGGATATCCCTAAGACAGCTTTTCGCACTTGATATGGGCATTACGAGTTTCTGGTGATGCCATTCGGGTTGACTAACGCTCCAGCGGTGTTTATGGATTTGATAAATTGGGTGTTTAGAGAGTATTTGGACCAATTTGTTATTATCTTTATTGATGACATTTTGGTTTACTCCAAGTCTAAAGAAAAGCATGAGGAGCATCTTCGCACATTGTTGGGGATTTTGCAGAAAGAGATGTTGTATGCTAAATTCTCTAAATGCGAGTTTTGGTTAGAGCAGGTTGTATTTTTGGGCCACGTTGTTTCTGTTGAAGGCATTAAGGTGGATCCTGCGAAGGTTGAGGCTATCACCAAATGGCCAAAACCTACTACAGTGATAGAGCTTAGGAGTTTCTTGGGTTTAGCAGGGTATTATAGGTGGTTTGTGGAAGGGTTTTTCTTGCTTGCCTTACCATTGACTCACTTGATGAGAAAGGGCACGAAGTTTGTGTGGAATGAGGAGCGTGAGAAGAGTTTCGAGGATTTGAAGAAACGACTTGTGACAGCTCCTATACTTGCATTGCCGTTGGGGACATGAGGTTACCAGATTTATAGTGATTCTTCTAAGAAGGGTTTGGGGTGTGTTTTGATGCAACACGGTAAGGTGATTGCTTATGCTTCTAGGCAGCTTAAACCTTATGAGGTGAACTACCCCACACATGATTTGTAGTTGGCAGCGGTGATCTTTGCCCTAAAAATTTGGAGGCATTATTTGTATGGAGAGACTTGTGATATCTTCACCGATCACAAAAGTCTTAAATACATTTTCATTCAGAAGGAGCTCAATATGAGGCAAAGACGTTGGTTGGAGCTTCTAAAAGATTATGATGCGAGAATTCGGTATCACCTGGGGAAGGAAAATGTGGTTGCAGATGCTCTTAGCCAAAAGAGTTCTTGGAGTGTAGCAGCCCTTATTACACAATCTCAACTTATTTCGGATATGGGGTGGCTAGAGTTGGAGTTGTATGTGCAAGGTTCAGATAGACATTTGGCTGGTATGAGAGTGGAGCCCTCTCTTATCTCACAGATCAAAGAAGCTCAAAAAGAAGATGGGGAGTTGTGGGGTATAACGCAAAATCTGGAAGAAAGCAAGCAGCCTGAGTTTCGTATTGATGATCACAGTGTGATTTGGTTGGGCGAGCGATTGTGTGTACCGTCCGATCAAATCATTCAGGAGATGGTGTTGGATGAGGCTCATATTTCACCATTTTCTATTGAAATTCACATAACGCACACTTAGAAGGGAGGTTGAATAAATGTGGGAGCAAACTATGACCAATTTTTAAACTTTTAATCCAAACTATTGAATATAGCTTACTATATTGAAGAATGCAGCTTGCTGAATGAATATGGTCTACCGAATTGAATTTTTGTTTAAGAAAATATTTTGATGAATTTATAAGTCAAATGGAATACTTGGTGTTAACAAAATATCTCAAGATGAAATAGATATTTAAATATTAATTATTAAGAAAAATCACTATCTTGAGAAATATTAAAGTAAAGCAAGCAATAAAAATAACACCAAAAATTTTTACGTGGTTCAGCTATGACCCTCTATAATAATAGCCTAGTCCACGTCCAATACCAACTAGTATTGGAGACTCACTTTTATTTTTTTAAATGACTCTTGTTACAAAACAGATTCTATTAAATTGAACAATAATTCACTTGAGCACTCTTGCTCCTTGTGCACCAATGCATCCCTTAAGCACCTATGCTTCCTTGAACCGGTTTGTAAACAAACCTTAATCCACCTGGATTAAATTCCTTTAGACAACACTTAGTCTAAAAAATATAAGATTACAAATATAGAGGTCTAATGATCAAAGCAAATAAACTATTTAACAATGCAAGGCTCAACTAATGAATACAATGATCAAAGAGTAAAAAAGAAAGATATCACCAAAATTAAGCTCACAAAAAACAGTTGATAAATAATCTTGATATAATTGCACAGCAGCTAGGAATTTTGCACCAAGAATAATGAAGTAGCTTTTCAAGTATATATGTGCAATAATTGATTCAAGTGTTGTATTTTTAATCACTGACTTCAGTTCTTTATATATAGCCCAAAAAAACCATTGTAACATAATTATTTTTGTTGCCAATTTTGTTCCATTATAACCAACAGATTTCAAAGAGATAAGTAACATTCCAATATTATTCCCGTTAATGTCTAAGAAATAACAAAACCAATCTTTGGTTGTTATAAATATTTTTTGGACTCTTTCAAAAAGAAACTGTTTCAAGTAGGTAATATCTTCTGTTGAAACTCATCAAATTCTTATAGCAATTAAAGTATGCCGCCACTTATATATCATAGCATTAATATAGGAGTGAATATGAACCAACTTTTTCAAGATAATGATTATCTTATATTTCCGAGATATATGCACTTATCCCACTATTTGAAAGAAATCATATCTCTGCCAACACACTCCTAATCAACTTCTATCTTACCAACAAGCTTGATGCACGTGTTATACAAATATCAGAACTCTTCATAACACATGGCGAATTTAATTAATCAAGATAACAATTTTATGCATGCAAATACTAACCATCTAGAGCACGTCATGTAATAACAGTTAATAAAAAATTCTTAGGCATACACAAAATATTTAATCACATTTTAATGCACAAATAAAATGTCCTAGAGCCTTATATGGAAAAATTAAGTATTTGCAATGACCTTACATATTTTTCTTAAGACTCAAATCTTCAAAGTCTTTTGACAATAATCCTTTCATCAACATCCTGAAATTACATAATAAACAAATTAGTCCATATAATCAAGTCATCATCAAAACAAAAAGGTTAGAATATTAACAAACCAACATTCTCCTCCTTTTTGATGATGACAACACCAAAAATTATAACTCCTCCTGAATTCATGCATGTTTAAAAAAAAATCAATCATAATCCAAACTAATTTCCACCATGCCTTGTGTTTAGACATAATTTATCCTGCAAATTTGTTAGCTGTAACAAATACTAGAATCACAAAATATAGAAGTCATAATATCTAATATTGGCTCCAGCCAAATTGTTTTAAACAACCCATCAAAACAAAATCTTAACAAACTTAAACACATAGTGGTACAAACCAAATCGTTTTTATCATAAAACCAAAAACATGCAATAATAATAATAATACGTCTTCATAGCAACCTTCATAGCAATCTTGACAATAATCTTCACAGCAACAGCATGTCTACCCCATTGTCATCACCAAAAAGAAACCATCAGATATCAATATCATCAACGTGAATCACAGGTAGAGGACGGTTAGTGAAATAAGGACGATGGAGAAGACAATGAATACTTTCTTCCATAGAAAATTCATGAGCAAACCTAGGAGGATGAGGAATAAAAGTCTCATTGGGTAGAGACAGATCAAGAAAATCTCAAATGAACTTGGCCATCCAATTACATCGAGGCATAAAATCAGCAAATTCTCCAACTTGGTAACTCACAAACTTCAGTTCTTGACTTAATTGACATGAATTTTTATTGATCTTGCGATGAAGAGATTCAACCATAAATATGGTGTGCAATTCGAAACCAGCTTGTAAATCGATAAATTCATCTTCAATTTGTGAAAAAACATTTATTCAAATCATTTGCCCGAATAGGCAGTTTTCCTTTTTCTTAAACCGAAAGCCTTTGTTTAACATCAAGAATATCAGAGCGCATAAGCTCTTGATTTTTGAGGATTTGAGTCAACATATCGATTACTGCTAGAGATGAAACTGATGAAGTAGGAAGTGTAGAAGAAGCAGGATTATCAGATGGTAAATCAGATGAAATAGAACTTAGTGGAGTGGGAATAGGATCAGGAATGATTCGAACAAAAGAACCATCAACAAAAGAAATATGGGATTGTTTTAAATTAACAGAATCAATAAATTCATTGTGTGACACTATAATTTCATCATCAAGGTAGATTTTGAAATGCTGAAACATTTTTGTCAAAAATAAACCATAAGGCAAACACTTTTTAACTTGTCGAATACAACTCATCATGTGGTACAATATCATAAGAGAGAAATTAAAACTGACACCTTTTAAAATATTGCAACAACCACCAAATCTTGATAAGTAAAATCTGTTCCACCACCTACTCGTGGAAACAGATTATAACGAAGTAGTTTGTGCAAAACACATGCAAGTGGACGAACATCAACAGTTTTGGGAGTGAACAGAGTTGTCAGAGATGAATCGTTCATCACAGTTTGAAGTTGTTCAAGAGGAGGAAAGGGTATATTGGCAGCACCCTTGAGAGTAAATGGACAAGGACCGGATGAGGGAATATTAAAAATACTCCCAAAGTCTACAATTGTGAAAAATAGAGACTTTCCCTTCACAAAGGACGTATAACAATCCCCATTACACTCTAAATTTGTGTAAAATTGTTGTGCCAAACGGGGATATGCCCTAGTGGGGGGAAAAAGCATAGCAGAAATACCACAAGAGATGAAAAGTTTTTCCAAAGATAAGTTTTTGAAATAAAACAAATCCAAAATTTTCTCATAAACAAACTGTTTAGTAGCAATAGAAGTCTTAAAACGAGCTTCAAAACTATGACCCCTAAAGAAATTATCTGGAAAATCTGAAGTAGTAGAGAAGGGGTTTACCAGATTCGATGGTGAGTCTGGTTGAGAAGGAGGAGGCTCCAAACCAGGAGATTGTGGGGATTTCTTTAAGAAAGAAAAGCTTGAATCAGACTCATCAGAATCATCAGAAGAAACATGAACAGATGTCTGGCGAGGTTTTCTTTTGGACTTCTTCGGTGATCATGTTGTATAAGGATGTCGTGGATGATGTCCTTCTTTGATTGTTATACCGGATGAATGCTTTTTTGCCCGAGTTTTCATTAGCACTGTGGAGATTAGAGGGTTTAAGGAATAATGGAGAAATTTAGGAATGTGTGAGAAAGGAGAAGGCGTACTGTGTTTTTAATAGAAAAGAGTTAGACACTGAACAGACTTCCTTGAGAACAGAAACCCTTCTCAGCTCCTGTCTTTTCAAATTTCAAAACCCATAATTATAGTTATCGTAATTTGTGCCAAAGCAGATATGTCTCCCTTAGTCTCCGGTTACGTACAGATAATGTTTAGCAAAATAACACATTTAAAATAATAACATGCAGATATACTGTAAATATGAGATATTTTATGCATGAAGTATTTTAGTACGTGATCATTTTATACCATGCACATTTCAAGTTCTCTTCTTAACATGCAAAACCTTTCTTCACTTAAGGGTTTGGTAAAAATGTCAGCCAATTGTTTTTCTGTTGGAATAAAAATTAATTTAATTAAACCTTTTGAAACATTATCCCTTAAGAAATGATGCCTAACCTCTATGTGTTTTGTGCGAGAATGCAAAACAGGATTTCTTGAAATGTCAATAGTGCTAGAATTATCACAATAAATAGGCACACTATCACATAAAACATCAAAATCACATAGAGTTTGTTTTAACCACAAAATTTGAGAGCAACAACTCCCTGCAGCTAGGTATTCACCCTCAGTGGTGGATAAAGCAACTGAAGTCTACTTTTTACTATGCTATATAACAAGACTGTGACCTAAAAATGTGCAAGCACCACTTGTACTTTTTTTATCAATTTGACATCCTGCATAGTCAGCATCTAAATATCCCATTAGTTCAAAATGATTGCATATTGGATAAAATAATCCCAAATTGATTGTACCACTTAAATATTTAAAAATTCTTTTAAGAGCTTGTAAATGAGATTCTTTAGGTTTTGCTTGAAAATGTGCACATAAACAAACACTATACATAATATCTGGTCTAGATGCAGTTAAATATAATAAACATCCAATCATACCTCGATATTTAGTTACCTCTACATCTATACTTTTTTCGTCAGTCGTAAGCTTTATTGAAGTGGTCATTGGTGTACCCTTTGAATTCGACCCTTTGAAACCAAACCTTTTAAGCAGCTCTTTTGTATATTTGGTTTGATGGATATATATATATATATATATATATATATATATATATATATATCTTCCTTTGTTTGCTTGATTTGAAGTTCCAAAAAGTAGTTAAGTTCTCCCATTAGACTCATATCGAACTCCTTGTGCATATACTTAGAAAACCACTCACAAAGGAAATCATTAGTAGCACCAAAAATTATATCATCTACATATATTTGTACAATGATAATATCTTTATTTTCATGCCTTATAAATAATGTAGAATTAATATTTCATCTAATAAAACCATTTGAAAGTAAATACTTACTCAACCTTTCGTACCAAGCCCTTAGAGCCTGCTTTAGTCCATAGAGAGCTTTCTTGAGCTTGTAGACAGGGTTTGGATACCTCTCATGTTCAAATCCGGGAGGCTATTTTACATATACCTCTTCATTGATGTATCCGTTAAGAAAGACGCTCTTTACATCCATTTGATAGAGTGTGAACTTCTTGTAACATGCAAATGCTAACAAGATGCGGATGGATTCTAGTCTAGCGACCGGGGCATAAGTTTCTTCATAGTTTATCCCTTCTTGTTGATTATATCCCTGAGCTACTAGCCTTGCTTTGTTACGAGTGATAATGCCATGTTCATCAAGTTTATACTTGAATACCCACTTTATTCCAATGATAGAAACATCTTTAGGAGGGCGCATAAGTTCCCAGACTTGGCATCTTTCAAATTGCTAAAGTTCTTCCTGCATTGCCATTAGCCAGCTTTCATCTAGGATATCTTCCTTAGCATTCTTTGGCTCAACTTGTGATAGAAATGCAGAAAAAGCACATTGATTTTGCAATCCTCTCCTTATAGTGATTCCTTTGTTTATATCTCCAATGATGTTTTCTGGTGGATGGTTCTTGAGATATCTTGCAGTCTTTGGCATTCGCACATCATGTATTTCTTCTTCTTGTTGAGGAGTAATAACTTCAGACTCTTGTGTTGTTCTTTGTTCCACTTCTTGTGAGTTTTCTAATTCAGCTTGCTGGATTTGTCCATTTGGTTTGCTGAATTGACTTTTCCGGTGTGCTGGAATCACTAAGATCTCCAAATTCCCTGCATCCTCATCTCTTTCTTTTGGAAGATCATTGTGAGTTTCATTAAAAGTAATATGAAAAGATTCTTCAATACACAACTTGTTAATATTAAATACACGATATGCTTTACTATTCTATGAATACCCAATGAAAATTCCTTCATAAGATTTAGCATCAAATTTTCCTAGGTTATCACTAGTATTTAGAATAAAACATTTAGATCCAAAAACTTTGAAATAACTTATATTAGGAATCTTATTATTTAACAGCTCATAAGGGGTTTTCAAAATGATTGGACGAATAAGTACTCTATTTAAAACATAACAAGAAGTGTTTACAGCTTCGGCCCAAAACTTTTTAGGAAGTTTACTTTCTTGTAATAAAGTTCTACATGTTTCTTGTAATGTCCTATTCTTTCTTTCTACAACTCCATTTTGTTGAGGGGTTCTAGGGGCTGAAAATTCATGACTGATTCCCTTTTGATCATAAAATATTATAAAGACTTTTTGAAATTTAGTACCATGATCACTTCTTATTTTTACAAGTTTGAGACTATATTTAGTTTCCAAGTTTCTTATTAATTTCTCAAATTCCTTAAATGCTTCATCTTTAGTTCTCAAGAATAATACCCATGTATATCTAGAGAAATCATCTACTATTACAAATGCATAAAACTTACCATTTATACTAGGATGTCTTTCTGCTCCAAATAGATCAAGATGAAGTAGTTGTAAAGGAGAAGAAGTTGATACCATGTTCTTTGCCGTAAATGATGTTGTTACTTGTTTCCCGAGTTAACAAGGAACACAAATTCCCTTCTTTTCATACTTTATTTTTGGCAACCCTTTGACAAGATTCTTTAAGAATAATTTCTTGATTAAATCCATGTGAACATGTCCCATCCTCTTGTGCCACAAATTAGCCTCATCTTGTACAGATGCAAGACATAATTCTTCATCCCGTTGCTCAAAATCAATAGTATATATATTTCCTTCTCTTTGTGCAACTAGAGTAACATTATTAGTACCATGAGAAATAATGCATTTTTCTTTATCAAAACTAACTTGGTGACCATTATCCATTAATTGACTGATACTAATAAGATTAAATTCAAGTCCATTAACAAGGTGTACATTATCAATATTTACCTTACCATTTCCTATTTTACCTTTTTCGATTATTTTGCAGGTTCGATTATCTCCAAATGTAACTGTACAATTTTTCTTCTTGTTTTTTAGCTCCACGAATTTTGTTTTGTCACCAGTCATGTGACGTGAGCATCCACTATCAAGAATCCATTTTTGAGATGGAAACCTTGCCTTGAGACATACCTGTCAAGAAAAAATAATTCATCCTTTTAGTACCCACATCTTTTTGGTCCTTTAATGTTAGTTACAAGTAAATCATCCTTTTTAACCCATACCTTTTTAATCTTATTTTTCTTAAAGCAGTTTATGTCCAAATGACCTTTAATGCCACAATTTCTACATGTTGTGAAGGGAGAGCAATAATTTAATCTAAAACGTGATTTTGATTTTAGCATTTCTATATTACCCTTTGTATGCATAGAATTATAATCAATTCCTTGTCTTTCAAAACTAGGTCTTTGTTTAACCAATATGACATTTAAATTTTCTTCACCTTGAACGAATTTCCCAAGAGATGATTTTAGTGAATCTATTTCTTTTTGAAGTTCGTTATTAGGAAAGGTTTTAACAGGTGATTTATCACTAAATGCATCAATACACACATCTCTCATTTTTAGTTCATTAGTCAATTTTTGGATTTCATTATTCAAAAAATTTACCTTATTAAAAAGTATTTTGTTATAATTATCTAAATAATCAATTTTAGCAATCAAAACCTTTTCTTCTTTACATGTAGATTCCTTTTCAATATCTTTCTTTTCATCTATTAAATAGTCTACTTCACCCATTAATGTATTTACCAAGTCTTTTAAATATGCATTCTTTTCTTTTAATTTATCATTTTCTTATTTTAAAGAATTAAACTCAAAATTAGATACCTCATTTGATTCACCTTCTATTCCCATGAAGCATACTTGAGCTTTCTCATCCTTGGTGTCGACCTCAACTTCAGATTCTTCTTCATAACACCATGTGACCAGTGCCTTATTTCTCTTATTATCCTTGAAGCCTGTTTTTCCTTTATTTTTTAGTTGAAAACAGTCCTTCTTGAAGTGCCCTGGACGTCCACATTCAAAACACGTCTCCTCGGTTTGCTTTCCTTTACCGTTATTTGAGTTGAAGGTATTCTTTCATTTATTCTTCCTTTGTAGAAGTCCTTTGAGTCTCCTTGACACCATGGCTATCTCTTCATCTAAATCATCATCAAGCTCTTCTTCATTTCCTGTATTAAGAGCTAAAACCTTTCTTCGAGGAGTTTCCTCCTCATCGTCATACCTCTTTAACTGATGTTCATATTCCTCAAGTTCACAAAAAAGAGTTAGTGTATCCATAGTAGATATAGTAGAGGAATCTTGAAGAGTAGTGATTTTAGAAGCAAACCTCTTGGGCATAGCCCGAAGTAACTTACAGTTAATCTCACTTTGTGGAATAGATTTGTCCAGTAGCTTTAAGGAGTTCAGAAGAACAAGGAACCTTGCTTGAGCCATCTTTATAGTTTCATCTTTCTCGAGTTTGAACATTTCATAATCAATGAGCATGCTTAGTTTAACTTCTCGAACTTTTGATGTTCCTTCATGGCTCACCACTAGAGTGTCCCAAATTTCCTTAGTTGTGTTGCATGAGGACACTTTGTCAATCTCAGACTGTACCATGCCACTAAGTAGTGTATTCATAGCCCTTGAGTCATAGGAAACCATGAAAGTTTCAGTTGAATCCATCTCTAGCAAAGTCTTTGGAGTACCGTCATCTTTCCTTAGAATAACTGGTCCATTCTCCACAAACCACCATTCCCAAGGATCTCTTTTGAGGTAGATCCTCATTTGGAATTTCCAGAAATTGTAGTTTTATGTTCCATACAACAAAGGAGGTCTATTGATTGATTGACCTTCTTGATTGTTGTTCCCGAACTGTGCCATGTCAGAATCTTTCCCTACAAGTCACCTATAAGACCAAGTAAGTAGAGCCAAGCTTTGATACCAAATGAAATTCAGATAAGGCACACTTAGAAGGGGTGTTGAATAAGTGTGGGAGCAAACTATGACCAATTTTTAAACTTTGAATTCAAACTATTAAATATAGCTTACTATATTGAAGAATGCAGCTTGCTGAATGAATATGGTCTACCGAATTGAATTTTTGTTTAAGAAAATATTTTGATGAATTTATAAGTTAAATGGAATACTTGGTGTTAACAAAATATCTCTCAAGATGAAATAGATATTTAAATATTAATTATTAAGAAAATTCACTATCTTGAGAAATATTAAAGCAAAGCAAGCAATAAAAATAACACCAAGATTTTTTATGTGGTTCAGCTATTACCCTCTATAATAATAGCCTAGTCCACGTCCAATACCAACTAGTATTAGAGACTCACTTTATTTCTTTAAATGACCCTTGTTACAAAATAGATTCTATTAAATTGAACAATAATTCACTTGAGCACTCTTTCTCCTTGTGCACCAATGCATCCCTTAAGCACTTATGCTTCCTTGAACCTGTTTGTAAACAAACCTTAATCCACCTAGATTAATTTCCTTTAGACAACACTTAGTCTAAAAAATATAAGATTACAAATATAGAGGTCTAATGATCAAAGCAAATAAACAATTTAACAATGCAAGGCTCAACTAATGAATGCAATGATCAAAGAGTAAAAAAGAAAGATATCGCCAAAATTAAGCTCACGAAAAACAGCTGATAAATAATCTTGATATAATCGCACAGCAGCTAGGAATTTTGCACCAAGAATAATGAAGTAGCTTTTCAAGTATATATGTGCAATAATTGATTCAAGTGTTGTATTTTTAATCACTGACTTCAGTTCTTTATATATAGCCCAAAAAAACTGTTGTAACATAATTATTTCCGTTGCCAATTTTGTTCCGTTATAACCAACAAATTTCAAAGAGATAAGTAATGTTCCAATATTATTCCCGTTAATGGCTAAGAAATAACAAAAGCAATTATCTTCGGTTGTTATAAATATTTTTTGGACTCTTTCAAAAAGAAACTGTTTCAAGTAGGTAATATCTTCTGTTGAAACTCATCAAATTCTTATAGCAATTAAAGTATGCCGCCACTTATATATCATAGCATTAATATAGGAGTGAATATGAACCAACTTTTTCAAGATAATGATTATCTTATATTTCCAAGATATATGCACTTATCCCACTATTTGAAAGAAATCATATCTCTGCCAACACACTCCTAATCAACTTCTATCTTACCAACAAGCTTGATGCACGTGTTATACAAATATCAGAACTCTTCATAACACATGGCGAATTTAATTAATCAAGATAACAATTTTATGCATGCAAATACTAACCATCTAGAGCACGTCATGTAATAACAGTTAATAAAAAATTCTTAGGCATACACAAAATATTTAATCACATTTTAATGCACACATAAAATGTCCTAGAGCCTTATATGGAAAAATTAAGTATTTGCAATGACCTTACATATTTTTCTTCAGACTCAAATCTTCAAAGTCTTTTGACAATAATCCTTTCATCAACATCCTAAAATTCCATAATAAACAAATTAGTCCATAAAATCAAATCATCATCAAAACAAAAAAGGTTAAAATATTAACAAACCAACATCTATTCATCCAGGTTCTAAGAAGATTTATAGGATTTGAAGTAGAATTTTTGGTGGAATGGAATGAAGCAAGACGTGGCTGAATATGTGAGCAAGTGCCTCAATTGTCAACAAGTGAAGATAGAACATCAACGAGCTAGTGGTTTGCTGCAACAGTTAGACATTCCAATGTGAAAGTGGGAGGATATCACGATGGATTTTGTGACTGGTTTGCCGAAGTCTTTCAGGAAGAATGATGCCATTTGGGTAGTGGTGGACCGACTGACCAAATCGGCACACTTTTTGGCGTTCCATGAGAGTTACTCGATGGATAGGTTGGTACAAATCTTTCAGCAGGAGATTGTTAGACTTCATGGTACTCCGGTGTCTATTGTTTCGGATTGGGACCCACGGTTCACTTCACGGTTTTGGAAAGGGTTTCAACGAGCTTGGGGCACTCGGCTCAACTTCAGTACTTCTTTACACCCGCAAACTGATGGGCAATCCGAATGGACTATTTAGACGTTGGAGGACATGTTGAGGTCTTGTGCACTTGAATGGTCAGGTAATTGGGATGATTACTTGAGCCTAGTTGAGTTTGCTTATAACAACAGTTGACATGTGTTACTCTAGTGGTCATATGATCAAAGTTCCATACAAGAGATTGCAAGTTCGAATCTATGGAGAGGCAAATTTTATATGAAACAATCCGGGTCAAATCCCGAGTCCGGAACAAATCTCGGGTCAAATCCCAATCTGAAATCGAATCAAATCCATCAAAATAAGGCCTCAAACCACTGGCCCAATAGTATCTTCTTGGGTCATCTTAGCCCACCACAGGCTCACCCAAAAGGTTATGACTGGAAGGTACTATTGGTAGTAACTTATTTCCTTATATGCAAACAAATTTTTCCCCTATCTTTCGATGTCGGACTGGGGTGTTACAAACTCCCCCACTTAAATTTCTGACGTCCCCATCAAAACCGATCACACACACGACCCAAAGATCTTTGCCTCTCTAGCCATTATGGGATAATACCGACTGGCTTCGTGTCCCCACCTCCGGACCTCCATCTCTCCATTGTGGGATAATACCACCAACCTTCGTGTCCCCACCTCCGGCAACCCGATTGGATGACCCAACTCAAGCTTTTGAGAGTCGGCTTTGATACCATATAAAACAACCCGGGTCAAATCCCGAGTCCGAAACAAATCTCGGGTCAAATTCCAAGTCCGAAATCGAATCCATAAACACCGCTGGAGCGTTAGTCAACCCGAATGGCATCACCAGAAACTCGTAATGCCCATATCAAGTGCGAAAAGCTGTCTTAGGGATATCCTCATCCCTCACCCTTAACTGATGATAGCCTGACCTCAATTCTATCTTCGAAAAATACTTTGCCCCCTGAAGTTGGTTAAACAAGTCATCAATCTTCGGTAATGGATACCGATTCCTAAGGGTAATCTTGTTCAACTCCTTGTAGTCTATGCACAACCTCATAGACCAATCCTTCTTATTCACAAACAAGACCCGAGCACCCCACGGTGAAACACTAGGCCGAATCACACCACGATCTAACAGTTCCTACAACTTTTCCTTCAACTCCTGCAACTCCAACGGTGCCATCCGATACGGCGCCTTAGAGATAGGATCCGCACCAGGAACAAGCTCAATAACAAACTCCACTTCCCGCTGCGATGGAAACCCTGACAACTCCTCAGGAAATATATCAAGAAAGTCACGAACAACTAACATCCTCAATGCGAGACTCACCCTTAGAGGTATCCTTCAAAAACGCCAAATATCCCTCACAACCCTTTGCCACCAACTTCCCAGTCTTCAAAGCTGAAATTAACTTCACCACTCTACTCGGCTGTGAACCCTAAAACACGAATTCTGGAGACTTCACATCTCCAAATATAACCTTCTTCGCCTGAAAATCGATAGTGGCATGGTGCTTATCTAACCAGTCCATCCCAAGAATGACATCGAAATCGTTCATACTCATCGGAAGAAGATTAGCCCTATGAATCTTATCCCCAAAACCCGATTGGACACCCTTGATACAAATCGTAAATAACAACGAGAGATCCCCATCGAGGGGCAGCAATAGACATATACGAAATCTAAAGAATGAGATGGCACACCGAGGTGTCGAACAAAAGATGAAAGCAACAACTAAATGAGTAGAACCAAGATAAAAAATAGAAGCCTCGTGATTTTCAAGACACTATTTAGCGATCCATGAGGGTTACTCGGTGGATAGGTTGGCATAAATCTTTCGAGAGAGAGATTGTTAGACTTCATGGTACCCCGATGTCTATTATTTAAGATCGGGACCCACGATTCACTTCACGGTTTTGGAAAGGGTTTCAACGAGCTTGGGGCACTTGGCTCAACTTCAATACTTCTTTCCACCCATGGCGATGGGCAATCCGAACGGACTATTCAGACATTGGAGGACATGTTGAGGTCTTATGCACTTGAATGGTCAGGTAATTGGGATGATTACTTAAGCCTAGTTGAGTTTGCTTATAATAACATTTGACATGTGTTTCTCTAGTGGTCATATGATCAAAGTTCCAAACAAGAGATTGGAAGTTCGAATCTATGGAGAGGCAAATTTTATATGAAACAACCTGGGTCAAATCCCGAGTCCGGAACAAATCTCGGGTCAAATCCCAAGTTCAAAATCGAATCAAATCCATCAAAATAAGGCCTCAAACCACTGGCCCAATAGTATCTTCTTGGGTCATCTTAGCCCACCACAAGCTCACCCAAAAGGTCATGACTAGAAAGTACTATTGGTAGTAACTTATTTCCTTATATGCAAAAAAAAATTTCCCCTATCTTTCAATATGGAACTGGGGTGTTACACTTTAATTCTATCACGTAGCCAAAATACTAAGATATTCCACATATTTAGGTTATAAAATAACATTCATCTTGATTACTCATTATAAAATAATTTTATTCATTATTTAATCAAATAAAAGTATTTTACAAATAATCCAATTTTCTCAGTCGTTACATTCAAGGTCAATACAAAATTCAATTTCACGTTCTGGGGGTAGGCCAGGAAGTTCTTTAGGAAATACGTCAGGGAAATTTATTAACAACAGAAATATCATTCAAATCTGATGAATTTTTGTTTAAATCGGTGACATGGGCTAAGAAAGCTTGACATCCATTTTTCAATAAACGAATGGCTTTATGGCTTGAGATGACAGAGATTGATTTCAATGGTTTGGTTGTTTAAATTTGCATAACAGGTTGGTTAGGAATATGAAAACTAACGACCTTACGAAAATAATCAATTTTAATATAGTGAGTAGTTAACCAGTCAATTCATAAAATCACATCAAATGCAAGTATTTTCAAAGAGATGAGATCAATAGGTAATGTAAGGGTGCTAATTTAAATCAAACAAGATTTATAAACAGTGGATATAACGAAGGTTTCTCCCAATAGAGTTTCAACAGATAAGTCAAATTCTAATTTCTCAGGGGTCAAGTTCAAAAGTTGAGCACGAACAGGTGAAATAAAAGAGAGGGTACAACCGGTATCTAATTGGGCATAGACTTCGCAAGAGTTTATGATTAGCTTACCTGTGATAACTTCTTTTATGGTCCACGCTTTTTGAGAAGTCATGACAAAAGCTCTCCCTTGAACCACCGACTTTGACTTGTCCGGGACAGCCTTTTGGTGTCACCATCCCAGCTGAACTTGACTTTTCTATAGGGCACACTCGCCGCAACTGTAGCACACTTTGGGTTGTTGTGTACAGTTTGGACTAATGTGCCCCTCTTGTCCGTATTTGTGACATATGACTGGTGGTCGTTCTCCTCCCCTAAAAATAGGAGTTGGTGCTGCTGCAGATGTCTTTCCGTTGTCATTGTTTAATCTTCTCTTTTTAAAGTTGTTTCCATTTGGTTCACTTCTCTTATTATCTGGGCCATGATTACCACCGAAGTGGTTACCATTTTTGCCATAATAATTTCCTCCACAATGGTTATCATTGCTCTGATGACTGTTGTCATTGGTATAACTATTATCGTGTTGTCGGTTACTGTCTTTTGGTTAAAAAGTCTCATTATTTCGCTCCAGTAATTGAGCCATATTCACAACATCTGAATACAAAAAAAGTTTATGAGAAATGAGTTATTGACGAATTTTAGGTTTCATATGACGCCCCCAAAATAGGTCCACACAACCCATTCTAAGTCGCCAAATACATGGTACAGAAATCAAATACAACATCATTTATACAACTATTAACTGTTGTGAAAAATACGACATAACATAAGTTGTGAGTTTTAATACAAATATTGTCTCGTAGACAATATCCAAACTCAAATAAAGTCCTCATTACAATTATTATCACACAATTTTATAGGATAGTGAGGACTACTATAGCAACCATCTTAGACCATCACTCCATTCCCTGACTAGTCCCAGTTATATTCTCATTTTCTGAAGTGAACAATGAAAGAAAAGGGTGAGCTCAACTAGCCCAGTAAAGAAAATTATGACTAAGATAATGTAGAATAAATTATCCTTAGTCCTCAATAGAGAAAAACCTGATATAATACAATAGACAACAAGTTTTAGATCAACAACTGCAGCGGAATAAGCAATTCATTAGAAAAGTCAAGTAGAGCATAGTGTCTACTATCTTCTATGATTTAAAATTTCATCATCAATATTTTGTCTCTGTAACACAACTCAATAAATATTTCACATCAACGAATTATCCATGCACTACGGGCCAAGGATATTCGTTAGTATCACCATTGATCATGATCATGCCAAACAATTGTCCATCTATGCACTACGGGCCAAAGAAGACTTTCACCACATCATTTGTCTATAACATTACAGGTCATGATTATACCAATACACAATTCTTGGTCATAATGATACCAATCAATAGTCCATCTATGCACTACGGGCCAAAGATGACTTTCACCACAATATAAACATGAGGATGATGACAATAATATAAGAAATCAATCAAGTGAGATCAAGGATAAATATTAAAGATTTATAATTCAATTTATTTAGAGATTAAGAATGTCCAAATTGTCAACATGATAATTAATTATGGAGTAAAATTCAAGAATGATATTTATGTATCAAAAATAATTTGGACAGAAAAGAAACACATTTTATTATAAATAGTACCCAGGGTGAATAGTACCCGAGTGAATAGTACCCCGTGAATAGTACCTTGACATGAAAAGATTAAAATTTAATAAGAAAGTTCAGAAAAATATTTCAGTGAAACGATACTAGATGAAGAGCAAAATTCAAGGATGTTCTACTAATTTCAGGGAATATAGAAGCAATACTTATCAAAATAAGTGTAGATTTAGGAATATAAAACGAAATAATATTACTTACATACTACAGAGTATGGAAGAAAATAATATTTCTTACTAATATTGAACGAAAATAATATCCCTTACGAAAAAAATAATATTCTTTACCTTATTAGGAGAGTAAATCTGACTGGTATAGCGGATATATTCTTGAGAAAAACTTGCACTATTTACTACACTCAAAGTTTCCTTATACTAGAAAGAAATACGCACAATATTATAGAAGAAGAATTCTCTGATTCTGGTGTGATTTTCATTTCTTAACTAAGCACCCTATTTATATGAGAATGGCAGGGAATTATTTAAAAAATTTCACGGGTGAACAGTAACAAAATCACGGGCGCAAATTCCTCTAATTTTTCTGATTTTTATTATTCATCACTGTGTAATAAAATATTCTAATAAAAGAAAAACTTTATATAAAATATAATATATTCTATTTATAATCTAATAAAACGAATAACTTTATATATAATATAAAAAGTATTTTGTTTTATATAAAAAAAATTCTGTTTTATTACTATTATAATAATAATAAAACAAAACTGAGATAACTTTCTACCGGCGATTTTGAAAAATGAGTAAGTGGGGGTCCATGTAATAAGTCAAACTTACAACAAATACTTCATGAAAAATCCCTCTATTTATATCAAAAATTGAATAAATATTTACCACAAATCACTTATCTTCAATAAACACATTTTTAATCTTTCAACAATTATTCATTATTAATATTATAACTCACAAAATTGACAACCAGGTCATTCCCAGGAAAGAGGGGGCTTTCCGATAAGGACTTTTCCTTATTGGAACGCAATTAAATAACCTAACCCCTTTCCTCGACAGAAATTTCTAGACATTATCAATAATGCAAATATTAATATGAATAATTGTGTCGTCTCAATTATTGATTTAATAATATAAAATATTGTGCAGATGATACTATGATAATAATTGAATTAATAATATGAGATACTATGCAACAACAACTGTGGCAATTATTGAATGAAACTGAGTGACTTCTTACGTAAGCATCAATAATCAAAAACACTTTATAATATCATGTGCTACTATGCAACCACACGTATTATTGTACTTTTATCACCAGGTATTTCAATAGTTTAACGATAAAGTCTGGCCGTTATTTTTATAAAAAGTATATTTCTGTCACTTTATATATCCGACAGTCATTCCGTTGTGGGGTCCACCAATAATTGTGTCGTCATACTAATATTCCCGATAAAAAGAATATTCCCCAACCAAACGAATATTTTATGACAACTTGCTTACTTTGCAAAATTTGCACATATCACCCATAACTATAGCATTATATCAAATCCACACCTTATTATTCAAAATAAAATTTAGAGAAAATTAAATCTTTATTCATAAAAAGTTGGGGTCTTACATTTCAAACCTCTAAAAAATATTTGTGTCATTTGTTCCTCATTATCCACCAAATGGGATGCAAACCGGGATAATTCTGCAAACCTGGCCTCGTATTGTGATATAGTCATATTGTTATGTTCTAGTTTGATTTATTCCACCTCCTTTATATGGCGAATACTTTCTAGAAAATACTTGTCGTTGAACAATTCTTGGAACTTCTCCCAAGACATCTTAAATGCAAAAAGATGAGTATGTTTCATAGATTTCCACCAGTAATCTGCCTCTCCACGCAACATAAAGGTGGCGAAGGGAACCTTTTTCTCCTCTGTGCATCCCAGGACATCAAATATTTTGGTGATCTGGTTAACCCAAGCTTCTGCCTTGAGTGGTTCTGGTTTTCTCAAAAACTTCAACGGTCCAAACTCCTTGAATTGTTTGGCAATGACCAGCCGTGAGTTACCAATGTTTCTACCTGCATTTTGAACAGGAGTCTCTCTCGTCTAATGTTCCATGAATTGTATAAAGCTCCTAAATACCCCATCGTTCATCATTTGTTCGGTGTTGTTGTTTACAGGAGAATTATTGCCTTCCTGGTGCACATTATCCTGGTTATTGATTGGCGGTGTCTCAATGGTCTCATGTGCTCCATTGCTTATCTCCAGATTTTCATATGTCATTCTCAAATACTGCCACAAAACAAGGTTTAATTAAAGAAATTGACTCGTCACGTATTATCCTTTTATTCCGACCAGCCAATTAAATAACAAATAAGCTTAGGTAAGACACACTAGCAAAGGTTTTACTCCTCTCTCCCCTTCCAATTCTAATCCCAGATCTCCACTAGAGATCATATCCCTAAGCTATGATACAAACTGTGACGCCCCCAAAATAGGTCTACAAAAACCCATTCTGAGTCGCCAAATACATAGTACAGAATCTAAATACAAACTTTTTATATACAACTATTAATTGTCGTGTAAAATATGACAAAACATAAGCTGTGAGTTTTAATACAAATATTGTCTCATAGATAATATCCAAACTCAAATAAAGTCCTCATTAAAATTATTATCACACTATTTTATGGAATAGTGAGGACTACTATAGTAACCATCTTGGACAATCACTCCATTCCCCGACTAGTCTCAGCTATATTCTCATTTCCTGAAGAGAATAATGAAAGAAAAGGGTGAGCTCAACTAGCCTAATAAAGAATATTACGACTAAGATAATGTAGGACAAATTATCCTTTGTCCTTAATAGGAAAAAATATGATAGAATACAATAGACAACAAGTTTTAGATCAACAACAACAGCAAAAATAGCAATCCATTAGAAGAATCAAGTAGAGCATGATGTCTACTATCTTCTATGATTTAAAAGTTCATCATCAATATTTTATTCCTATAACACCAATCAATAATTATTCAATCAACGAATTATCTATACACTACGGGCCAAAGAGGACTTTTCACCACAAACTTTTATCTGCAACATTAAAGGTCATGATTATACCAATACACAATTCATGGTCATAATCATACCAATCAATAGTCCATCTTTCCACTACGGGTTAAAGATGACTTTCACCACAATATAAGCATGAGGATGATGATAATGATATAAAGAATGAATCAAGTGAAATCAAGAATAAATATTAGAGATTTATAATTTAATTTATCTAGAGTTCAAGAATATCCAAATTGTCAACATGATCACCAATTGTGGAGTAAAATTCAAGAATGATATTTTAGATTCATATTTCAAAGATAATTTGGACAAAGAAAAGAAAATTAAATTTCGTCGTGAATAGTATTCCGATGTGAATAATACCTCGGATGAATAGTACTCCAGTGTGAATATTACCCTAGATGAATAGTACCCCGACATGAATAGTACCTCGACATGAAAACATTAAAATTTAATAAGAAAGTTAAGACCAATATTCCAGTGAAATGATATTAGATGAAGTGCAAATCTCAAGGAAATTCTAATCATTTCAGGAATTATAGAAGCAATACTTACCATAGTAAGTTTAGATTTAGGAATATAAAATGAAATAATATCACTTACATAATATAGAGTATGAAAGAATATACGAAACTACAAATGGATTTTCATCCTTCATACGGTAATCCGCGTAAACAGATCATTTCTATAACTTAATAAAGAATGAATATGAAGGGTTATTCAACCAGGCATGCGGTAATCCGCGTAGACAGGTTATTCCTACAGATTAATAAGAAATAGAATGACAACCCTTATGAGTATGAAGAAAATAATATCCTTTAACTTAATATAAGACTAGATACTGTATTAGTGTAGTAGCAGAACTTTGTATTGGTGGTGTGTGCTTGTTTCTCGAATACTCCTCTTCTTTCTCTCTTATTCTATCTCTATAGTTTCTCTCTCTATAGATTTAGTGAATTGGTGAGAATGAAGGAAGAAATGAGCTTCTATTTATAGAAGAATTCTAGCTTGCCCCTTGCAATGTAAAGAGGCAAGTGGTTTGACACATGTAATGTAAAAAGACAAGTGGTTTGATGCTTGTAATGTGAAAAGGCAAGTGGTTTGACGTCATGACAAACCCCTCTATTTATATCAAAAATTGAATAAATATTTACCATAATTTACTTATCAACACATTTTTAATCTTTCAATAACTATTCATCATTAATATTATAACTCACAATATTGATAACCAGATCGTTTCTAGGAAAGAGGAGGCTTTCCAATAAGGATTTCTCCTTACTGGCACACAATTAAATAACCTAACCCCTTTACTCGACAGAACTTTCTAGACATTGTCAATAATGCTAATAATAATATGAGTAACTGTATCGTGTCAATTATGGATTTAATAATATAAAATATTATGCAGATGTTATTATAACAATTATTGAATCAATAATATGAGATACTATGCAGCAACTACTGTGGCAATTATTGAATACTGAGTTACTTTTTACGTAAGAATCAATATTCAAAGATATTGTGCAATACCATGTGTTACTGCGTAATAACGCGTACCACTGTGGAACAACGCGTATTACTGTACTTTTATCACTGGGTATTTCAACAATTTAACTATAAAAGCTCCGCCGTCAATTTTTAGAAAACTTATTTTTTGTCGTTTTCTTCATCCGACAGTTATTCCGTTATGGGTCCATCAATGATTGCGTCGTCGTACGAATATTCCCTGTGCCGCCCCCAAAATAGGTCCATATAACCCATTATGAGTCGCCAAATACATGGTACAGAATCCAAATACAAACTTCATTTATACAACTATTAAACTGTCATGCAAAATACGACAACACATAAGCTGTGAGTTTCAATACAAATAACATTACTCACACTCCAAATTAATGATACTCTACATAAAGGTACAGTCAATAACTGTTTTAGGAATTAAAATCTTTGGAAAATGCTCAATGATTCCTTCATACATGGGAGGCCATGCATCTAAGTTATAATAGGTATCATAGGACTTGAGCATTAACCTTGGTTGACCCAATAGACCCCAATGAAGAACGAGAAGATTACTATCCTGTTCATTCTAATGGTGTGTATCTTCTTGCCATATAATTACCTCCATTGTCTCAAATTGAGGATTATATTCCAATCATACTCCAAGATTATACAGATAATGCTCATAGATATAGTCAGCAAGTGGATGTGCACAACCATATCTTATGATAACACGAGTTTGTATGTGGTTATACATCATGTATGATAGTGGAAACGCACCCTTAAAGCTTTTAGTACAATTATGTCCTCCTCATTCTAATGGGGTGCATTTTTGACGCTTTCACAGTCGAGTTCTCCTCACCCTATTGTTGTTCACCAAAATTAATTATTAAATGACGTATAAAATATGACGCACACATTTAAGTTCTTAATATAATTATATATTATCATGCTGTTTTATAATGTATTGAGAAACTTCAACAGTCACAGACCATCACTCTATTCCCCTGTTATCCTAACTCAACCCAGCTACACTCTTATTACCTGAAAGGAATTGTGAAGCAAAAGGGTGAGCACAGATAGCCCAGTAAAGAATATTATAACTAAGATAATGTAAAATAAATTATCCTTAGTCCTCAACAGGGAAAAATCTAATAGAATACAATAGACAATAATTTTTAGATCAACAACTACAGCAGAAACAACAATCCATTAGAAGAGTCAAGTAGAACATAATGTCTACTATCTACTCCAAATTAAAAGTCCATCATTAATATTTTATCCCCGTAATACCCATTAACCGTTCTCTGTTGTACCCAAGACAAAGAGAACTTTCATCACCTGTCTTCACCTGAACCACCAAAGATTATAGTTAAATTCATAATTCATGTTTATAATAATATAAATCAACAGTTTCTCCTTGCCACAAAGGCTTAATAGATCTTTTACTCCTTGCCACAAAGGCTAAATGTAAGACCCCAACTTTTTATGAATAAAGATTTAATTTCTCTAATTATTATTTTTGAATAATAAGGTGTTGATTTGATATAATGCTTTAGTTATGGGTGAAATGTGCAAATTTTGCAAAGTAAACAAGTGGTCATAAAATATTCGTTTTGTCGGGGAATATTCATTTTGGTCGGGGGATATTCTTTTTGTCAGGGAATATTCGTATGACGGTGCAATCATTGGTGGACCACATAACGGAATAACTGTCGGATATAGAAAGCGACAGAAATAACCTTTTTATAAAAATAACGGCAAGACTTTTACCGTTAAATTATTGATGTAATAATTGCTATAGTGATAGTTGAATAGTATTTTACACTATTGATTCAATAATTGTCACGACACAGTACCTCATATTGTTGAAATGATATTATTAGATAGCATTATTGATAATGTCTAGAAAGTTCTATCGAGGAAAGGGGTTAGGTCATATAATTGTGTGCCAGTAAGGAGAAATCCTTATCGAAAAGCCCTCTCTTTTCTGGGAACGATCTGGTTATCAGTATTGTGAATCTATAATATTAATTAGAAAAAATTATTGAAGAATTGTAAATAATTGATGAATATGGTAAGTAAATATTTCTTTAAATTTTGATATAAATGGAGGAATTTTAGAATGAGACAATTGTTGAAAGTTGTTATTTTTATGAAACCATAATTATCTTCTCCGATAATATATTTATATATTATTATAATATTACAATATAATAGTATAATGTGATAATATAATAGTATAATTTTTATAATTTAAATAGTAATATTATTATATTTTTGGCATATGAATTAAATGGAGTGAAGATGATCAAATTGAATTTGAATTAGTTTTCAAATTGAATTTGAATTCTTTTATTTTTAAAAACATGTGATAAATGATGGTGAAAAAGTTGGTGTTTTTTTCAAAAGGAGTGTGCTGCACCTTTTTTAAAATAATGTGCGTATGTGAATTTTTCAGAAGTGGTGTGCTACCACTTCCCTATAAATAGGTTGCTTAGTTAAACAATGAAACTCACACCAGAATCAAAAAGTTCTCTTTATAATATTGAGCGTATTTCTTGGGAGTATAAGGATATTTTTGAGTGTTGATAGAAGTGCAAGACTGTGACGCCCCCAAAATAGGTCCACACAACCCATTCTGAGTCGCCAAATACATGGTACAGAAAACAACTACAACTTCATATTACAATTGTCGTGCAAAATACGACAACACATATGTTGTGAGTTTAAATACAAATATTGTCTTCTAGACAATATCCAAACTCAAATAAGTCCTCATTACAATTATTGATATACTATTTTACAAAATAGTGAGAACTGCTAAAATAACTATCTTGAATCATCACTCCATACCCCGACTAGTTCCCGTTATATTCTCGCCTCCTGAGAAGAAAAATGGAATAATCCATTAGAAGAGTCAAGTAGAACATGAGATCTACTATCTTCTATGATTTAAAATTCCATCATCAATATTTATCCCTGTAGCATCATTCAATAAATATTTCAATTCAACGAATAATCCATACACTACGGGCCAAAGGTATTCGTTAGTATCACCAATGGTCATGTTCATCTCAACACCTGTCCATCTTTGCACTACGGGCCAAAGATATTCATCAGGTAATCATTTATCTTTGCACTACAGGCCAAAGATATTTATTTATATCACCATTTAAGACTGAGGATGATGAAAATATTTTAAAGAAAATGAATCCAGTGAGATAAAAAGACAAGGATTAGGGATTTGTACTTTAGTTCATCCAAGTTCAAAAATACTCTACAATAAACAATTGTGGAGCAAAATTCAAGAATGAAGAACAAAACATGGATACAATCAAAGATAGTAACCATAATAGACAACTTGGATAAAGAAAAGAAAATTTAATTTTTTTTGTGAATAGTGTCATATTCGTGAATAGTGTCGTATACATGAATAGTAACCTCGACATGAAAAGCTAAAAATTTCATAATAAAATTCATACCAATATTTCAGTATAATGATATTGAAAGAAATAACATCATTTATGAAAAAAATAACATCCCTTACCTCAAAAGAATAGTACTTCTGGCTGAAATATTGGATATAATGACGAAGGAAACTTGCACTATATAGCAACACTCAAGATATCTAAGTACTCACAAAAATACACTCGATATTACAAAGAGAGAAACTTCTGATTCTGGTGTGATTTTTAATTCTAACCTAAGCACCCTATTTATAGGAAAATGCCAGAACACCAATGCTGACTAACCTGCTACCGGTGGCTCTACCCTTTGCCATTCACGCACACCACACTTGAACTTCAGAATTTTTTCACCAAAAAAATAAAAGTGGGGCCCACCCATATTTTTAATAAAAAAACATTTATTTTTGAAACTTCAATAATTCTTAATAAATAGTCTTTTTATCAAAAAAAATTCTAATTTTATGTCTATTCTATAGGAAATTTAATTCTCTACAACTTTGTAGAAGAAATTTTTTCCAAATTCCAAACGAAAAATGACCCAAATTTACATACGGATGATTTTCCACACTTTCATTTCGACAAAATACATATACTGATAAAAACTACCATCGACACTAATTCCTTCATTTATAACAAATTAAACAAATATTTACTTATCATATTCATCAATTATTTACAATTCCTCAATAATTATTACTAATTAATATTATAGATTCACAATATTGATAACTAGATCGTTCCCAGGAAAGAGGGGGCTTTCCTATAAGAATTTCTTCTAATTGGCGCGCAATTAAATAACCTAGTCCCTTTTCTCGACAGAACTTTCTAGACATTATCAATAATGTTATCCAATAATATTAATTCAATAATATGAGTTACTATGTCGTGACGATTATTGAATCAATAATGCAAAATACTATTCAATTATCACTGTAGCAATTATTGCACCAATAATATAAAAGACTGTGCAATTTTACTGTATCAATTATTAAGTAATGACTTCTTACATAAGAATCAATAATTAGAAATACTGTGCAATACCGTGTGCCACTGTGAAACCACGCGTATTATTGTACTTTTATCACCGGGTATTTCAACAGTTTTTAACGGTAAAAATTTTGCCGTTATTTTATAAAACAGATTATTTACGTAAACTTTCTATATCAAATGATTATTCCAGTTATATGGCCCACAAAATGGTCAAGCGCCGTTATCGTACGAATATTCTCCGACAGCAAGAATATTCCACGACCAAACAAATATTTCCCGATAACAATGAGTATTTTATAACCACTTGTTTATTTTGCAAAATTTGCACATTTCAACCATAACTAAAGCATTATATGCAATCAACACCTAATTATTAAAAAATAATAATTAGAGAAATTAATTCTTTATTCATAAAAAGTTGGGGTCTTACAACCTCCCATTCTTATGAAATTCCGTCCTCGAAATTGACGTACGTACCTGGTGATACCTCACTTTCGTTTCCGATTCCAACTCCCAGGTCATTTCCTCAATAGCACGGTTCCTCCACAAAACTTTAACTTGTGATATAACCTTTGTGTGTAGGACATGTTCCTTCCTATCCAAGATCTTAACAGGTACCTCCTCGTACGTTAAATCTTCGGCTATCTCGTCTGGTTCTAACTCAATAATGTGGTTTGGGTCTTTCATATATTTATGAAGCACATATATGTGAAAAAAATTATGAACACGAGACGTGCTTGGAGGTAATGCGAGTCTATAGGCCACATTTCTTACTCGATCAAGAATCTTAAATGGACCAACAAATCATGGATTGAGCTTTCCTCTCTTCCCGGATCTTGTAACTCCCTTCCATGGAGCAACACGTAACAATACATGATCCCTAATATTAAATTCCACGTCATTTCGATGAAGATCCGCATAACTCTTTTGTCTATCCTATGTCATTTGTATACGTTGCCGGATCATTTGAATCTTTTCCGTAGTCATACGTACCAATTCTGGTCCCAACATTGTTGCTTCACCTACCTCGTCCCAGCATACTGGAGAGCGGCACTTTCGTCTATACAACGCCTCAAATGGAGCCATACCTATAATTGATTGATAACTGTTATTGTAGGAGAATTCCACCAATGGCAAGTACTTATCCCAACTTCCTTTGAAGTCTAGAACACAAATTCTCAATAGATCTTCAAGAGTTTGAATAGTCCTTTTTGATTTCCCGTCCATTTAAGGATGGTATGCCGAACTGAATCGTAAATCCGTTGCCAATAGCTTTCTGCAAGCTAACCTAAAATCGTGAAGTGAATCTTGGGTCTCGATCAGAAACTATGGATACTGGCATACCATGCAATCTCACAATCTCATTTATGTACATGCGAACAAGACGTTCAAGTGAATAAGTTTCTCGTATAGGCAAGAAATGAGCAGATATGGTTAATCTATCGACAATGACCCAAATTGCATCTATGCCTTGAGAAACCTTGGGAAGACCAATAACAAAATCCATGCTAATGTGCTCCCGCTTCCATTCTGGAATCTCAAGTGGTTGCAATGGACCTTTTGGTACTTCATGATCCGCCTTGACACGTTGACAAGTTAAACATCTTGAGATAAACTCTGCGATCTCTCGCTTCATATTGCTCCACCAAAATATATGTCGAAAATCACGATACATTTTAGTACTTCCAAGATGGATTTCAAACGGTTTGTTGTGTGCCTCCATCATGATTTTGTACTTCAAATCATAATCGTTAGGAACACAGAGTCTGGAGTTGACTTGAAGTATTCCTTCTTCATCGATTCTTACTTCTGGAATAGCACCTTCTTGTACTTTCATCTTCATACGCATCAGCTCAAGGTCTGTTGCTTGAGCAGCTTTAACTTTATCCATTAAAGTCGGTTCTACTCGTATATTTGATATCATCACGTGGGTACTTAGAGCCTTTAACTTTATCTCCATCCTTTGTAAGTCGTGCAAAATGGGTCTTTGTGTTAACAACATCGCACTCGTACCCGCATACGATTTTCTACTCAATGCGTCAGCTACCACGTTTGCTTTTCCAGGATGGTATTGAATGGTATGGTCTTAATCTTTCAATAGCTCGAGTCAATATCGCATGTTGAGTTCCTTTTGGGTGAAGAAATATTTGAGGCTTTTATGATCCGTATAGATCTCCACTTTCTCCCCATACAGGTAGTGCCTCCAGATCTTTAACGCAAAAATGACTGCTGCCAACTCTAGATCATGAGTAGGATAATTCCTCAAATATTCTTTGAGTTGTCGTGAGGCATAGGCTATGACTTTCCCATGTTGCATGAGAACACATCCTAAACCTTTGCCTGAAACATCACTTTATATGACAAATCCCTCCGAACCAGATGGTATTATCAGAACAGGTGCTGAAATGAGTCTCCTCTTGAGTTCTTGAAAACTCTTCTCACATTCCTCGCTCCAACCGAATTTTGTATCTTTCGAGTCAGCTGAGTTAATGGAGTAGCGATTCGAGAAAATCCTTCCACGAATCTTCGATAATAACCAGTTAAGCCCAGAAAGCTACGTACTTCGGTTACTGACTTAGGTTTCTCCCAACTTTGTATTACTTCAATCTTTGTCGGGTCAACTGATATTCCATACTTCGATACTACGTGCCCAAGGAATGCTACTTCTTCAAGCCAGAACTCGCATTTCTTCAACTTGGCATATAGTTTATTTTCACGAAGCTTTTGGAGTATCAGCCTCAAGTGTTGCTCATTATCTTCACGACTTTTGGAATAGATGAGGATGTCATCAATAAAGACAACCACAAAATGATCCAAATATTCCTTGAATACTCAGTTCATCATATCCATGAAAGCCGCAGGAGCATTAGTAAATCCAAAAGTCATGACTAGGAATTCATAATGCTCGTACCGAGTCCTGAAAGTAGTCTTTGGAATGTCATCAATTTTAATCTTTAATTGATGATATCCATAATGAAGATCGATTTTTGAGAAGAATTTAGCACCTTGCAACTGGTCAAATAGGTCATGCAAAGTCGCATACTCCCATCTTTCTTCTTTACGAATAAAATAGAAGCCATTTGATATGGGATTTTGGAAATGGGTTTTGTACCGGGTTTAAGGTCAATACAAAATTTGATATCACACTCTGGGGTAGGCCAGGAAGTTCTTCAGGAAATACGTCAGGAAATTCACTAACAACAAAAATATTATTCAAATCTGACGTATTTTTGTTTAAATCCATGACATGGGCTAAGAAAGCTTGACATCCATTTTTCAATAAACGAATGGCTTTATAGCTTGATATGACAGTGATTGACTTTAGGGGTTTGGTTTCTTGAATTCGCATAACAGGTTGGTTAGGAATATGAAAACAAACGACCTTACAAAAATAATCAATTTTAGCATGATAAGTGGTTAACCAATCAATCCCTAAAATCATATCAAATGCAAGTATTTTCAAAGAGATGAGATCAACAGGTAATGTGATGGTCCCAACTTGAATCAAGCAAGATTTATAAACATTGGATGTAATGAAATTTTCTCCTAACAGAGTTTCAACAGATAAGTTAAAGTCTAATTTCTCAGGAGTCAAGTTCAAACGTTGAGCGCAAGCAGGAAAGATAAAAGAATGGGTAGAACCGGTATCTAATAAGGTATAAACTTTGCAAGAGTTTATGATTAGCTTACCCGTGATCACCTCATTCGGGTTCCACGCATTTTGGGCAGTCGCGACAAACGCTCTTCCTTGAACCGCTGACTTTGACTTGTCTGGGATAGCCTTTAGTGTCATCGTCCCAACTAGACTTAACTTTGCTATAGATTACATTCCACCCTCAATTGCTTCGTCGCATTCCTGATCCATGATTTGAATCATTACTCTCCGATACATATCGAATTAGGGTTGAATGCTCTACATAGGGTAATTCCAAACTCGATGTTGGATTCTCCCAATTGTTGTCCAAAAAGCGAAATCCATTTCATCTATTTTGACCTTCTTGGATCGGACGTCTTTTTCTACAATATCAACACGTCGTGCGGCTTTTACCCATGCATCCTCCATTCTTATTCGTTCAGTCGTTTCTTCTTTCATCATAACTTTGATCATAGCATTCTCAGATTCCAGCTCTAATATCTTATACTCTGCCAAAGAGTGCTTCTATTCAAGCACCGCAGATCGGGTAACACAATTTTTAATTGTTGCTTCCCTTTGTTCCACAACCGCCTGCCATTCTTCAGTCTACTCTTCTAACTCATGAATACGATTTTGCAATTCTACATTTCGATCATAAAGTTCTCCTAATAAATCCTCCTCAGGTTCCTCTTCTTCCTCACTCTCCTCTGTTACCTCTGCGACTAGCTCGGGTGCAACTATTAATTCTTCACTCACCACATGGATATCTCTAATTTCTTCTTCGCCTGACATCACATTATCATGGTTGGTGATTAGAGGTGTCTCAACGGTCTCATTCACTCCATTCTTAACATTTTCAGCTGTCATTATCAAATAATGTCACAAAACAAGGGTTAATTAAAGAAATTGACATATCGCATATTAACCCTATGCTCCGATTGGCCCATTAAATACCAAATAAGCTTAGGTAGGACACACTAGCGAATGATTTACTCGTCTCTCCCCTCCTAGTTTTATTCCCAGATCTCCACCAGAGACCATATCCTTAAGCTCTGATACCAACTGTGATGCCCCCAAAATAGGTCCACACAACCCATTCTGAGTCGTCAAATACATGGTACAGAAAATAACTACAACTTCATTATTACAATTTTCCTGTAAAATACGATAACACATATGCTGTGAGTTTAAATACAAATATTATCTTCTAGACAATATCCAAACATAAATAAGTCCTCATTACAATTATTTATACACTATTTTACAAAATAGTGAGGACTGCTAAAACAACTGTCATGAACCATCGCTCCATACCCCGACTAGTTCCCGCTATATTCTCGCCTCCTGAGAAGAAATATGGAACAAAAAGGAAAAGGGTGAGCTCAACTAGCCCAGTAAAGAATATTATGACTAAGATAATGTAGAATAAATTATCCTTAGTCCTCAACAGGAAAAAATCTGATAGAATATAATAGATAACAAGTTTCAGATCAACAACTGCAGCGGAAAGATCAATCCATTAGAAGAGTCAAGTAGAACATGAGATCTACTATCTTCTATGATTCCATTAATATTTATCCCTATAGCATCATTCAATACATAGTTCAATTCAACGAATTATCCATGCACTATGGGCCAAGGGCATTCGTTAGTATCATCAGTGGTCATGTTCATCTCAACACCTATCCATCTTTGCACTATGAGCGAAAGATATTCATCAGGTAATCATTCTTCTTTTCACTACAGGCCAAAGATATTCAGTTATATCACCATTTAGGACTAAGGATGATGAAAATATTTTAAAGAAAATGAATCTAGTGAGATAAAAAGACAAAGATTAGGGATTCGTACTTTAGTTCATCCAAGTTCAAAAATACTCTACAATAAACAATTGTGGAGCAAAATTCAAGAATAAAGATCAAAACATGGATACAATCAAAGATAGTAACCATAATAGACAACTTAGACAAAGAAAAGAAAATTTAATTTTTTTTGTGAATAGTGTCGTACTTGTGAATAGTATTGTATACATGAATAGTAACCTCGACATGGAAAGGTGAAAATTTCATAATAAAATTCATACCAATATTTCGAAATAATAATATTGAAAGAAATAACATCATTTACGAAAAAAATAACATCCCTTACCTCAAAAGAATAGTACTTCTAGTTAAAATATCGAATATAATGACGAAGGAAACTTGCAGTGTATAGCAACACTCAAGATATCGAAATACTCACAAAAATACGCTCGATATTATAGAGAGAGAAACTTCTGATTCTAGTGTGATTTTCAATTCTAACCTAAGCACCCTATTTATATGAAAATGCCAGAACACCAATGCTGACTAACCTGCTACCGGTGACTCTACCCTTTGCCATTCACGCACACCACACTTGAACTTCAGCATTTTTCCACCAAAAAAATAAAAGTGGGGCCCACTCATGTTTTTAATAAAAAAATATTTATTTTCAAAACTTCAATAATTCATAATAAATAGTTCTTTTATCAGAAAAATTCAAATTTTATGTATGTTCCATAGGAAATTTAATTCTCTACAACTTTGTAGAAGAAAGTTTATCCAAATTCCAAACGAAAAATGACCCAAATTTACATACGGATGATTTTTCCATACTTTCATTTTGACAAAATACATATACTGATAAAAACAACCATCAGCACTAATTCCTTCATTTATAACAAATTAAACAAATATTTACTTATCATATTCATCAATTATTTATAATTCCTCAATAATTATTACTAATTAATATTATAGATTCACAATACTGATAATCAGATCGTTCCCAGAAAAGAGGGGGTTTTCCTATAAGAATTTCTTCTTATTGGTGTGCAATTAAATAACCTAACCCCTTTTCTAGACAGAACTTTCTAGACATTATCAATAATGTTATCTAATAATATTAATTCAATAATATGAGTTAATGTGTCGTGACGATTATTGAATCAATATTGCAAAATACTAATCAATTATCACTATAGCAATTATTGCAACAATAATATGAAAGACTGTGCAATTTTACTGTATCAATTATTGAGTAATGACTTCTTACGTTCAGAAATACTGTGTGCCACTGTACAACCACGTGTATTACTGTACTTTTATCACCGGGTATTTGAATAGTTTTGAACGGTTGAAGTTTTGCCGTTATTTTATAAAAAGGTTATTTCTGTTGCTTTTTATATCCGACAGTTATTCCGTTATGTGGCCCACAAATGGCTACGTCGTCGTACGAATATTCCCCGACAGCAAGAATATTCCACAACCAAACGAATATTCCCCGACAACAATGAGTATTTTATAACCACTTGTTTATTTTGCAAAATTTGCACATTTCACCCATAACTAAAGCATTATATCCAATCAACACCTTATTATTTAAAAATAATAATTAGAGAAATTAAATCTTTATTCATAAAAATTTGGGGTCTTACAAAGATTTTCTCAGAATAATATCCGATATTTTAGTCATATCCAGTTTCTACTAAGGTAAAGGATATTATTTTTTTCGTAAAGGAGGTTATTTTCTTTCAATACTCGTAAATGATATTATTTTCTTCCATATTTGAAAGGGATATCATTTTCTTTCATACTCCATATTACGTAAGCGATATTATTTCATCTCGTATTCTTAAATTTAAACTTACTATGGTAAGTATTGCTTCTATAATTCCTGAAATGATTAGAAATTTCGCTTCATCTAATATCATTTCACTGGAATATTGGTCTGAACTTTCTTATTAAATTTGAAACTTTTCATGTTTGGGTACTATTCATGGGCACTGTTCATATGATACTGTTCATACATACGGTACTGTTCATACATACGGTACTATTCACGTGTACTGTTCACAAAAAAAAATATTCTTCTTTGTCCAAGTTATCTGTTGTGACCCTTATTCTTGAAATTTAATCCATGTTATGGTCTCACTTGATTCATTCTTATTATCATTATCATAATTCTCAAACTTAAATTATGTTAAAAGTTATCTTTGGCCCGTAGTGCAAAGATGAACTGTTGATTGATGAATATCTTTGACCCGTAGTGCAAAGATGAACTGTTAATTGATATCTTTGGCCCGTAGTGCATAGATAATTCGTTGATTGGAAATAATTATTGATTGATGTTACAGGGATAAAATATTGATGATGGACTTTTAAATCATGGAAGATAGTAGACATCATGCTCTACATGACTTTTCTAATGGATTGTTGTTTCATGTTGATCTAAAACTTGTTGTCTATTGTATTCTATCAGATTTTTCCCTGTTGAGGACTAAGGATAATTTATTCTGCATTATCTTAGTCATAATATTCTTTACTGGGCTAGTTGAGCTCATCCTTTTCCTTTTTATTCCATTTTTCTTCTCAGAATATGAAAATATAGTTGGGACTAGTCGGGGTGTGGAGTGATGGTTCAAGACAGTTATTATAAAAGTCCTCACTATTTTGTAAAATAGTGTATCAATAATTATAATGAGGACTTTATTTGAGTTTGGATATTGTCTACAAGATAATATTGTATTAAAACCCATAGCATATGTGTTGTCGTATTATGCGCGACAGTTGTATTAATGAAGTTTGTATTTGGTTTTCTGTAACATGTATTTGGCGACTCGGAATGGGTTGTGTGGACCTATTTTGGGAGCGTCACACTAAAGACACTCAATAATCATATCGTCACTTCAAATCAACGAATTATCCATGCACTACGGGCCAAGGATATTCGTTAGTATCACTAGTGGTCATGATCATGCCAATCAATTGTCTATATTTGCACTACGGGCCAAAGATATTCAATGGTCATGATCATACCAATCAATTGTCTATCTTTGCACTACGAGCCAAAGATGTTCAATTGTAAAACCAATTATCAACAGTCCATCTTTGCACTATAGCCAAAGACATGCAACTGTAAAATCAATAATCAACAATCCATCTTTGCACTACGGGCCAAAGACATGCAACTGTAAAACCAATAATCAACAGTCCATCTTTGTACTACGAGCCAAAGATATACAACTATAAAACCAATGCAATAATCAACTGTCCATCTTTGCACTACGGGCCAAAGATATACAACTGTAAAATCAATAATCAACAGTCCATCTTTGCACTACGGGCCAAAGAGGACTTTTACCACATCATTTGTCTGTAACATTACAGGTCATGATTATACCAATACACAATTCTTGGTCATAATCATACAAATCAACAGTCCATCTATGCGCTACAGGCCAAAAATGACTTTCACCAGAATATAAGCATGAGAATAATGTAAATGATATAGAGAATCAATCAAGTGAGATCAAGGATAAATATTAGAGATTTATAATTCAATTTATCCAGAGTTCAAGAATGTCCAAATTGTCAACATGATAACTAATTGTGGAGTAAAATTCAAGATAATATTCATGTATCAAAAATAATTTGAACAGAAAAGAAATCACTTTTGTCGTGAATAGTATCCCGTAAATAGTACCCCATCATGCAAAGTACCCCGAATAAATAGTAGCCCGAGTAAATAGTACCCCATGAATAGTACCCTGTGAATAGTATCCCGTGAATAGTACCCCAAATGGAAATATTGAAATTTAATAAGAAAGTTCAGACCAATATTCCAATGAAACGATACTAGATGAAGCGCAAAACTCAAGGATATTCTACTAATTTTGGGGATTATAGAAGCAATACTTACCATAGTAAGTTTAGATTTAGGAATATGAAAAGGAATAATATACAAAACTGCAAATGAATTTTCACCCGTAATGCGGTAATCAACGTAGACATATTTTTTCCACAAATAAAGAATGAGTACAAAGGGTTATTCACCATGCATGCGGTAATTCGCGTAGACAGGTTATTCCCACAGATTAAAGAATGAATACAAAGGGTTATTCACCATGCATGCGGTAATTCGCGTAGACAGGTTACTCCCGTAAATTAATAAAGAATGAATACAAAGGGTTATTCACCATGCATGCGGTAATCCGCATAGACAGGTTACTCCCACAGATTAATAAAGAATGAATACGAAAAATAATATCCCTTATGAATACAAAAAGTAATATCTCTTACCTTAGTAGGAGATTGGATACTGCAATAGTGAAGTAGCAAAATATTCTTCTTCTTTCTCTCTATAGTTTTTCTCTCTATAGTTTCTCTTTGGAGTCTTAGTGAATTGGTGAGAATGAAAGAAGAAATAAACTTCTATTTATAGGAGAATGGACTAAATAGTAACTAATTCATGAACGGTCCAGATTGATTTACTATTAAAACAGACGGTCCATATTGATTTAGTATTAAAACCACAATCAACGGTCCATATTGATTTACTATTAAAAATACAACCGACGGTCCATATTAATTTACTATTAAAACAACAACCGACGGTCCAAAAAATTAGTACATCTCCCTATGGAATAATAAGTCAAACTTACAACAAACGCCTCATGACAAACCCCTCTATTTATATCAAAAATTGAATAAATATTTACTACAAATCACTTATCTTCAATAAACACATTTTTAACCTTTTAACAATTATTCATCATTTAATATTATAACTCACAATATTGACAACCAGATCGTTCCCAGGAAAAAGGGGGCTTTTCGATAAGGATTTCTCCTTACTGGCACGCAATTAAATAACCAAACTTCTTTCCTTGACAGAACTTTCTAGACATTATCAATAATGCAAATAATAATATGAATAATTGTGTCATCTCAATTATTGATGTAATAATATAAAATATTGTGCAAATGATATTGTGACAATAATTGAATCAATAATATGAGATACTATGCAGCAGCAATTATTGAATGAAACTAAGTGACTTCTTACGTAAGCATCAATAATCAGAGATACTATACAATACCGTGTGCTACTGTGCAACAACGCATATTACTATTCTTTTATCACCGGTATTTCAATAGTTAACGATAAAAGTTTTGTCGTTATTTTTATAAAAAGGTTATTTCTGTTGCTTTCTATATTCGATAGTTATTCCGTTGTGGGGTCTACCAATGATTTTGTCGTCGTACGAATATTTCTCGACAAAAATGATATTCTCCAACCAAACGAATATTCCTCGACACAACGAATATTTTATGACAACTTGCTTACTTTGTAAAATTTGCACAGATAACTCTTAACTTTAACCTTTTATCAATTTAACCATTTACTAAATAAAATAATAATTATAATAAAAATTGAATACTTTTATTTCATAAAATTCGGAGTCTTACATTCTCCGACAAAAAAGAATATTCCCTGACCAAACGAATATTTTATGACAACTTGCTTATTTTACTAAATTTTCATATATCACCCATAACTATAACATTTATTAAATTATCATCTTACTATTTAAAAGAAAATATATAAAGAAAATCAAATTTTATTCATAAAAAATTGGAGTCTTACACCTGCTCCAAGCATTAATATGCCGCTAAATATTCATCTTTTGAATTTTAAGAAATATAAAAAAGTGCAAAATTCTGAAAGCATATAAATTTTTGGTGTCAATGACTTTAGAGGCATGAAAAATGATTAAATTCTAATGTTAGAAAAATATACTTGTCCTTACACAATTTTAATAATTATGTTGAATAATTTAAATAATCTATAGTTTTGTTACTTTTGTATGATCTTTTCATTCATATTCCCTGAATTTTGTTTTAAAGGTTTCTAATGATTAGTTTTTATGACTTAAAAGGCAATTCTATTCTACTATTGAGAAAATATTAAAATTTGACTTTGTAGGTGATGTGGTACATTTGTAAGACCCCAACTTTTTAATAAAGATGATTTTTCTATAAATATCATTTTTAAATATTATGGAATGAATTTGATATAATATTATAGTTGTGGGTAATATTTATAAATTTTGTAAAATCTGCAAGTTGTTATATAATATTCGATTGGTTGGGGAATATTCGTTTTAACGAGGAATATTAAATGCGGCAAGACAATCATTAGTGGACCCCACAACAGAATTATTGTCGGATTGAAAAAACGACAAAAATATTTTTATGAAAATAACGGTGAAAGTTTTATAGTTAAAACTATTGAACTACTCGGTAGTAAAAGTATAGTAATACGCGTGATTGCATAGTAGCACAAGGTATTAATTATTGATGCTTACGTGAGAAGTCACTCAGTTTTGTTCAATTATTGCTTCAGTAATTGTTGCATAGTATCTCACGTTATTTGATTAAATTATTGTCGATATTTTATATATTATTAAATCAATAATTGAGATGACAGAGTTATTAATATTATTATTTGCAATATTAACGATGTCTAGAAGTTCTGCCAAAGAGATGTTTGGTCACTTAATTGTGCGCCAATAGGGAGAAATCCTTATTGGAAAGCCCCCTCTTTCCTAGGAACGACCTGGTCGATTAATATTGTGAATTATAATAATAATGATAAATGTTGTTAGATATATATTGATGTGTTTTATTAATGTAATAAAACAAAAAAACTTTTTATATAAAACAGAATACTTTTATAAAGTTATTTATTTTCTTATTTTATATAATAATTAGAATATATTATATTATATATATATAGTGTTATCATTTTTGCATAGTAAAATCTTTTTATATAAAATAGAATACTTTTATAAATTTATTTGTTTTATTAGACAATAATTAGAATATATTATATTTTATTATGCATAGTGTTTTTTCATAGTGCACTGCATAGTGTTTTTATATAAGAAAATCTTTTTATATAAAATAATATATTTTTATAAAGTTTTGTTTTATTTATTTTATAAATAGAATATATTATATTTTATTGCATAGTGCGGCATAGTATCCTTTCTATTTTCCTATAAATAGGATGCTTAGTTAGAATTGAAAACCACACGAAGTTGAGAGAATTCTTACATAATCTTGGCGTATTTCTTTAGAGTTTTAAGAAGCTTTGAGCGTAGTGCAAGTTTTCTTCAAAAATATCCTCGCCCTACCAGGTTGGAATACTCTTCTTTTTTACGGTAAGGGGGTATTATTTCTTTCTTTCGTCTTCATGAAGAGAAACTTACATTATTCCATTCTTTGTTATTTTGTTGGAATAACTTTTGTATACTGGACAACCTGCATACTTGGTGAAATTCTTACATTATTCCATTCTTTATTATTATGTTGGAATAACTTTACATGCAAAATACCGCGCATACATGGTGAAATTCTACATTATTCCATTCTTTATTACATTGGGAACATCATGTCTATGCGAACATGACTGAATTCATTGTTTTTATTATTATTACATTGGAACATCCTATCATGCGTTATTGTGACACTGGTTCCGTTATTTATTGGAACATCTTATGCATGCGTTTTGCGTGACTGGTTCCATTATTTATTATTACATTGGAATATCACATGCGTGCGTTCTACGCATGACACAGTTCCATTATTTATTATTACATTGGAATAACTTTTGTATGTGCGATCTATCGCATGCACAGTGATTTCTTTTGTTATTCATTTCTTTATTATACTCGGTTGGTTAAAGTTTTGGCTTTTATACTCCATGAAATTAGTGGAATATCCTTGATATTTAAACCATCCGATATCTTTTCATGGAAATATTCTTACGAGCATTCTTGAATTTTACTCCTCAAAAGAAGTATCATGTTGACAATTTGGGCGTTATTGGTTCTGGATAAATTAATTCTTGAACTTGTTTTATTGAATTCTTATATCATTGTCATCATCCTCATGTTTATATTATGTTGAAAGTCATCATGGCTGTAGTGCATAGATGGACTTGGTATGATTATAACCAGGGATTATTCGGTATAATCATGACCGTAATATTATAAATGATGTGGTAAAAGTCGTCATTGGCCCGTAGTGCATTGACGGACAGTTGTTGGCATGATCATGACCATTGATGAATACACGAATATCCTTGGCCGTAGTGCATGGATAATTTGTGGTTGTGATACTAATGAATATCATTGGCCGTAGTGCAGGGATGATGTGGTTTATTTATTAAGCTGAGTCTCAGCGATAAAAGTGATGAAAAACCTTTTTAAATCATAAAAGATAGTAGATTTTATTCTCTACTTGACTCTTTTAATGGATTGCTTATTCCGCTGCAGTTAAACTTGATGTCTATTGTATTTTATCAGTTTAACTTAGTTGAAGGCTAATGATAATTTATTCTACATTATCTTAAACATAATATTTCTTACTAGGCTAGTTGAGCTCACCCTTTTACTTTCATTTTTCTCTTCAGGAAATGATAACGTAGCAGGGACTAGTCGGGGAACGGAGTGACGGTCCAGACGATAGCATTAGTAGTCCTAACTATTCTATGAAATAGTGTGTTAATAAATGTATTGAGGACTTATTTTGAGTTTTAATATTGCTGAAGAAGATATATTTATATTAAAACTCAACGATCATTGTTGTATATTTATTTAAGATTGTATTTGTATTTGTATACCATGTATTTGGCGACTCGAGAATAGGTGATGTATACCTATTTTGGGGGCGTCACGGTTGGTATCAAAGCTTAGGGATATGATCCTTGGCTAAAATGTGAGACAAGAACTAGGAAGGGAGAGACGGGGAATTCCTTCGCTAGTATGACCTACCTAAGTTTGTTTAGTATTTAATTGGTCGGTCAGAGTATAAGAATAATATGTTTTATGTTAATTAACCCTTGTTTTGTGGCAGTATTTGAAAATGACATCCGAGAATGTTAAGAACATCAATGGAGCATAGAGAGGCAGTTGAGTCTCCACGGATCAATAATCGAGGATAATGTGCATCGAGGCGACAATCCTCGAGCAAACAACAACACGGACCAGATGATGAGCGATGGAATGTTCGGAGGCTTTATGCAATTCATGCAACATCGGAGGAAGCGGCTCTGTCCAAAATGCGGTGGAAACACTAGCAACTCTCGGACGGTCACGCATTAAGCGATTCGAAGAACCGGGACCACCGGAGTTTTTGGAGAGCCAAAACCACTTAAAAGGCGAGGCGTGGATAAAGCGGATCAACAAGATATTTGATGTCTTGGGATGCTCCAGGAGCAAAAGGTTCCTTTTCCACCTTCATGTTGCGGGGAGGCGATTCTTGGTGGGAATCACATAAAAGCGTACTCAACTTCGCCGCCTTGAAGATGTCTTGGGAGAAGTTCGAAGAATTGTTCAACGACAAGTACTTTCCCAAAAGTATTCATCACATGAAAGAGGTAGAGTTCATCAAGTGGGAGCAAAACAACATGGTAGTGTCGCGATGCGAAGCCAAGTTTGCCGAGTTGTCGGTTTTGCGTCTCATTTGGTTGATAATGAGGAGAGAATGACGCGAATGTTTCTAAGAGGTTTGAAACCCGAGATACGTCGATATCTTATCTCTCATAAACTATGTGTTTGTATTGAGATGTTGTTAATAGGGCTCGATTATTGGAGCGCGATAATGAGTCAACCCAACTAAAAGAGAGCGGTAGCAAAATGATAATACCGGTGATACTTGATCATCAAAGCGGTGAAAATAAGCGTGGAGGAATCAACATGCGAAAAATGGTAACCACTTGGTGGTAATCATGGCCAAAACAATAAGAATGGACATTTTAAGAAGAGGAGATTCAACAATGATGGAAAGGCGTCGACATCGACACACATCGTTAAGGAAGGAGAAGCGACCACCTATCATATGCTTCAAATGTGGAGGAGAGGGACACATCGGTCAAGCTAACGCGATGCCATCCAAAGCGTGTTATAATTGTGGAAGAAAGGTCACTGGCCCAATTTTACCATGCAATGCAAAGACAAGTCCAAATTGGGATGGAGGCATCAAAAGGTCGTCGAGACAAAACAAAACCGGTAGTTCAAGGGAGAGCGTTTGTCGTGACCTCCCAGAAAGCAAGGAACCCGAACGAGGTCATCACGGGTAAGCTTATTATAAACTCTAGAGAAGTATATACCTTATTTGATATCGGTTCTACCCATTCTTTTATTTCTCCTACTTGTGCTCAACGTTTAAATTTGACTCCGAAGAAATTGAACTTTGACTTATCTGTTGAAACTCCGCTAGGAGAAACCTTCATTACATCCAATGTTTATAAGTCTTGTTTGGTTCAAATCGATACCCTCACATTACCTGTCGATCTTATTTCATTGAAAATACTTGCATTTGACGTAATTCTAGGATTTGATTGGTTAACTACTCATCATGCAAAAATTGATTGTTTTCGTATGGTTGTTAGCTTTCATATTCCTAACCAACCTATTATGCGAATTCAAGCAACCAAACCATTAAAATCAATCACTGTCATCTCAAGCCATATAGATGTCAAGCTTTCTTAGCTCATGTCATGGATTTAAACAAAAATACGTCAGTTTTGAATGATATCTCCATTGTTAATAAATTTCCTGACGTATTCACGAAGAACTTCTGGCCTACCCCGGCGTGAAATTGAATTTTGTATCGACCTTGAACCCGGTACAAAACCTATTTCCAAAGCCCCATATCGAATGGCTCTATTGAACTTGAGAGTTAAAGACCCAACTGCAGGAATTGTTAGACATCGGTTTCATTAAATCTAATACGTCTCCTTGGGGTGCTCCTGTTCTATTCGTGAAAAAGAAAGATGGGAGTATGCGACTTTGTATTGATTATCGGGAGTTGAATCATGTCACCATCAAAAATAGGTACCCATTGCCACATATTGATGACCTGTTTGACCATTTACAAGGAGCCAAATTCTTTTTAAAGATTGATCTTCATTCCGGATATCACCAATTGAAGATTAGAATCGATGACATTCCAAAGACGACTTTCAAAACTCGGTACGGGCATTATGGATTCCTAGTCATGTCTTTTGGATTGACTAATTCTCCTGCTGCTTTCATGGATATGATGAACCGAGTATTTAAGGAATATTTGGATCACTTTGTGTTCGTCTTTATTGATGACATCCTTATTTATTCCAAAAGCCGTGAAGATCATGAGCAACACACTGAGGTTTGATACTCCAAAAGCTTCGTGAATATAAGCTTTATGCGAGTTGAAGAAATGCGAGTTCTAGCTTGAGAAAGTAGCATTCCTTGGGCACGTAGTATCAAGTCATGGAATATCTTGACTGACCCGACAAAGATTGAAGCTATTCAAAGCTAGGAGCAACCTAAATCGATGGCCAAAAATCGTAGCTTTCTTGGCTTATCCGGTTATTATCGGAGATTCATAGAAGGGTTTTCTCGAATCGCTACTCCATTAACTTTCGGTGACTCGAAAAGATAAAAATTCGGTTGGAGCGAGGAATGTGAGAAGAGTTTTCAAGAACTCGAGAGGAGACTCATTTATTTTGTTACGATGATACCATCGGCTCGGAGGGATTTGTCATCTCTGATGATGCTTGAGCAAAGGGTTAGGATGTGTTCTCATGCGACATGGGAAAGTCATAGCATATGCCTCTCGACAACTCAAAGAATATGAGAGGAATTATCCTACTCATGATCTAGAGTTGGCAGCTGTTGTTTTCGCACTTAAAATTTGGAGGCATTACTTGTATGGGGAGAAAGTGGAGATCTTTACGGATCATAAAAGCCTCAAATATTTCTTCACTCAAAAGGAACTTAACATGCGACAACGATGTTGGCTTGAACTGTTGAAAGATTATGATCATACCATCCAATACCATCCTAGAAAAGCGAACGTGGTAGCTGACACATTTAATAGAAGATCATATGTGGGTACGAGTGCGATATTGACAACGCAAAGGCCCATTTTTGTGTGACTTGCAAAGGATGGAGATAGAGTTAAAGACTCCAGAGACCCATGTGATGATGGAGAATATCTGAGTAGAACCAGACTTTAATTGATAAAGTTAAAGTTTGCTCGAGCTTCTGATCTGGGAGATCGCGTATGAGGAAGAAAGTGCAAGAAGGTGTTATCTTAGGAAGCAAGAATCGATGAAGAAGGAATACTTGAGTCAACTCCGGACTTTGTGTTCTAACGACCACGATTTAAAGTATAAAATCATGATGGAGCGCACAACACACAGTTTGAAATCCATCTGGGGAGTACCAAAATGTATCGTGATCTTCGTCATACATTTTGGTGGAGCAATATGAAGAGAGAGATAGCGTTGTTTATCTCGAGGTGTCTAACTTGTCAACGAGTCGGTGGAGCATCAAGTACCAAAAGGTCCATTGCAACCACTTGAAATTCCAGAATGGAAGTGGGAGCACATTACCATGGATTTCGTTACTGGTCTTCCCAAGGTTTCTCAAGGCATAGATGCAATTTGGGTCATTGTTGATAGATTGACCAAGTCTGCTCATTTCTTACCAATATGAGAAACTTATACACTTGAACGTCTTGCTTGTATGTACATAAACGAGATTGTAAGACTACATGGTATGCCAGTATCCATAGTTTCTGATCGAGACCCAAGATTCACTTCACGATTTTGGGTTAGTTTGCAAAAAGCTATGGGCACGGACTTACGATTTAGTTCGGCATATCATCCTCAAACGGACGAACAATCAGAGAGGACTATTCAAACTCTTGAAGATTTATTAAGACTCTATGTCCTTGACTTCAAGGGAAGTTGGGACAAGTTCTTACCATTGGTGGAGTTTTCCTACAACAACAATGATTATCAGCAAGTATTGGCATGGCTCCATTTGAAGCGTTGTATGGAAGAAAGTGTCGTTCTCGATTATGATGGGGATGAGGTGGGTGAAGCAACATTGTTGGGACCAGGAGTTTGATGCGTATATGACTACGAAAAAGATTCAAAAGATAAACAACGTATAAAAACCTCACAAGATCGACAAAAGAGTTATCTTGATCTTCATCGAAAGGGCGTGGAATTCGATATTGGAGATCATGTGTTGTTACGTGTTGCTCCATGGAAAGGACTTACGAGATTTGGAAAGAAGAAAGCTCGATCCTCGATTCATTGGCCCATTTTAATCCTCGATCGAGTAGGAACTGTAGGCGTATAGACTCGCTTTCTGCTTGAGTATGTCTCGTGTTCATAACGTTTTCATATATCCATATTACGTAAATATGTGGAAGACCCGAACCACATTATTGAGTTAGAACCAGACGAAATAGCGGAAGATTTGACATATGAAGAGTTCTGTTCAAATCTTGGATAAGAAGGAACATATTCTACGCTCGAGGTTATACCTCAAGTCAAAGTTTTGTGGAGAAACCACGATGTTGAGGAAATGACACGGGAGTTAGAATCTGAAATAAAATCAAGATATCCTTACCTTTTTTAAACATACAGTACGTACCCTAATTTCGAGGCGAAAATTTCATAAGAATGGGAGGTTGTAAGACTCCAACTTTTTAATAAAGATGATTTTTCTATAAATATCATTTTAAATATTATGGAATGAATTTGATATAATGTTATAGTTGTGGGTAATATTTATAAATTTTGCAAAATCACATGAAGTTGTTATATAATATTCGATTGGTGGGAATATTCATTTTAACAGGGGATATTAAATGCAACAACACAATCATTAGTGGACCCCACAATGTAATTATTGTCGGATTGAAAAAATGACAAAAATATTTTATGAAAATAACGGCGGAAGTTTTACTGATTAAAACTGTTGAAACACTCGGTAGTAAAAAATATAATAATCTGGCGTGGTTGCATAGTAGCACACTACGGTATTGATTATTGATGCTTACGTGAGAAGTCACTCGGTTTTGTTCAATTATTGCTTCAGTAATTGTTGCATAGTATCTCACGTTATTTGATTCAATTATTGTCGATATTTTATATATTATTAAATCAATAATTGAGATGACAAAGTTATTAATATTATTATTTGCAATATTAACGATGTCTAGAAGTTACGCCAAGAGAGAGTTTGGTCACCTAATTGCGCACCATAATAGGGAGAAATCCTTATTGGAAAGCCCCTCTTTCTTAGGAATGACACAGTCGATTAATATTGTGAATTATAATAATAATGATAAATTTTGTTATATAATATATAAATTTTGTTTTATTAGTATTATTAATGTAATAAAATAGAAAAACTTTTTATATAAAATGAGAATACTTTTATAAAGTTATTTGTTTTATTAGACAATAATTAGAATATATTATATTCTATTATGCATAGTGTTTTGCATAGTAAAATCTTTTTATATAAAAAGCAGAATACTTTTATAAAGTTATTTATTTTATTAGATAATAATTAGAATATATTATATTTTATTATGCATAGTGTTTGCATAGTGCTTTGCATAGTATTTGCATAGTAAAATCATTTTATATAAAATAGAATACTTTTTATAAATTTTTATTTTATTTGATTATAAATAGAATATATTATATTTTATTATATAGTGCGATACATAAGTATCCTTTCTATTTTCCTATAAATAGGATGCTTAGTTAGAATTGAAAATCACACCAAAAGTTCGAGAATTCTTACATAATCTTGAGCGTATTTCTTTAGAGTTTTAAGAAGCTTTGAGCGTAGTGCAAGTTTTTTTCTTCAAGAATATCCTCGCCTACCGATTGGAATACTCTTCTTTACGGTAAGGGTATTATTTCTTTCTTTCGTCTTCATGAAGAAAACTTATTTATTCCATTCTTTATTATTATGTTGGAATAACTTTTATATCATGAAATCTACCGCATACTTGGTGAAATTCTTACATTATTCCATTCTTTATTATTATGTTGGAATAACTTTGTCTATCTGATCTGTCTGCATACATGGTGAAATTCTTACATTATTCCATTCTTTATTATTTTGTTGGAACATCACATGCATGCGTTTTCGTGTCACAGTTAACCGTTGTTTATTATTACATTGGAACATCACATGCATGCGTTTCTGTGACTGACTGTTTCCGTTATTTATTATTCTATTGGAACATCACATGCATGCGTTTACGCATGACACAGGTTCCATTATTTATTATTACATTGGAATATCATTTTGCATGCGTTCTGCGTGACTGGTTCCATTATTTATTATTACATTGGAATAACATTTATCATGCGATCTATCGCATGCTGGTGATTTCTTTTGTTATTCCATTCTTTATTATACTCGGTTGGTTAAAGTTTTGGCTTTTATACTCCATGAAATTAGTGGAATATCCTTGATATTTGCGCTTCATCCGATATCTTTTCATGGAAATATTCTTACGAGCATTCTTGAATTTTACTCCATAAAGAAGTATCATGTTGACAATTTGGGCGTTATTGGTTCTGGATAAATTAATTCTTGAACTTGTTTTATTGAATTCTTATATCATTGTCATCATCCTCATGTTTATATTATGTTGAAAGTCATCTGGTGGCTGTGGTGCATAGATGGACTTGGTATGATTATGACCGGGATTATTCGGTATAATCATGGTAGTAATGTTACAAATGATGTGGTAAAAGTCCTCATTGGCCCGTAGTTCATTGATGGACGATTGTTGGCATGATCATGACCATTGATGAATACGAAATATCCTTGGATCGTAGTGCATGGATAATTTGTGGTTGTGATACTAATGAATATCATTGGTCGTAGTAGTGCGGGGATGATGTGGTTTATTTATTAAAAATTTGAGTCTCGGCCGATAAAAGTGATGAAAAACCTTTTAAATCATAAAAGATAGTAGATTTTATTCTCTACTTGACTCTTTTAATGGATTGCTTGTTCATTGCGATTAAACTTGATGTTTGTTATATTTTATCGGTTTAACATTGTTGAAGGCTAATGATAATTTATTACGCATTATCTTAGTCATAATATTTCTTCTTGGGCTAGTTGAGCTCACCCTTTTTTTCTTTCATTGTTCTCTTGAGGAAATGAGAGCGTGGCGAGGGACTAGTCGGGGAGCGAGTGGCGGTCGAGACGATAGCATTAGTAGTCCTCACTATTCTATGAAATAGTGTGTTAATAAATGTATTGAGGACTTATTTTGAGTTTTAATATTGTCTAGAAGACAATATTTGTATTAAAACTCACGACTTCATGTTATATATTTAAGATTGTATTTGTATTACATACCATGTATTTGGCGACTCGAATAGGTGATGTATACCTATTTTTTGGGAATATTACGACTAAGATAATGCGTATCAAATTATCATTAGCTTTCAACAAAGAAACCGATAAAATACAATAGACAACCAGCTTAATCATAAAATAAATATGCAATCCATTAAAAGAGTCAAGAGAAATAAAATCTACTATCTTTTAGGTTTTAAAAGGTTTTCATCAATTTTTTTATCACGAGACTCAAATTTTAATAAATAAACCACCACATCTAATCATCCTCGTATCACTACGCGCCAAGGATTTTCATCAAATTATCAATGGTCATGATTATACCGAATCACCCCGGTCATAATCATACCAAAAACTATCCATCACCGCATTACGTGCCATCAAGACTTTTTATCACATCATTTATAACAAGCCATGATTATACCGAATGATCCTCGGTCATAATCATACTAAGTTCATCTATGCGCGTAAGCCAAAGATAACATAATATATCATGAGGATGATGACAATGACATAATAATTCAATAAAACAAGTTCAAGAATTATTTTATCCAGAATTAGTAACGTCCAAATTGTCAACAAGATATCGCTTTTGTAGAGTAAAATTCAAGAATGATCGTAAGAATATTTCCATGAAAAGATATCGATGAAACGCAAATATCAAGGATATTCTACTAATTTCATGGAGTATAAAGTCAAAGTTTTAACCAACCGGGTATAATAAAGAATGGAATAACAAAAGAAATCACCATGCATGCGATTTCAGATGATATAGTTATTCCAACAGTAATAATAATAATCGGAACCAAAATCGTGAAATTCACACCGATGGATGATCCAAATGTAATAATAAATGTTTGAATAATAAACAATGGAACCAGTCCTGTGTAAAACACACGCATGTGATATTCCAATGTAATAATAAATGCGAATAATAAACAATGGAACCAGTCCTGTGTAAAACACACGTACATAAAGATATTCCAAATGTAATAATAAAGAATGGAATAATGTAAGAAGATCACCAAGTATAGGGATTCAGCGATACAAAGTTATTCCAATGTAATAAATAAGGATGGAATAACATAAGGATTTCACCAAGTATAGGGTATCTTGCCATATATAAGTTATGTATAGGGTATACCACTTTTTACAAAGTTATTCCAATAGAATAATAATGAATGGAATAACAGAGGTTCTCTTCATGAATACAAACGAATAATATCCCTTACGAATGCAATAAATAATACCCCTTACTTAGTAAAAAGACACCGGATATCAAAGTAGTGAAGTACCGTATACTCTTCTTCTTTCTCTCTATAGATTTTCTCTCTATAGCTTATCTCTATAATTTCTCTCTCTAGAGTTTCAAAGAATTAAGTAAGAAAATAATGAAGGAATGAGCTTCTATTTATAGGAAAATAGAATGCATAGTAATTAATCCATGAACGGTCCAGTTGATTTACTTTAATCGACGGTCCATATTTAAAGAAAAATCTTTAAATAAAATATAATATATTCTATTTATATAAAAACATTTTACTATGCAAACACTATGCAACACTACGCAAAACACTACGCAACACTATGCATAATAAAATATAATATATTCTATTTATAGAATAACTTTAATAAAGTATTCATTTTATATAAAAGATGTTTCGCTTTTATTACGTTAATAATACTAATAAAACAAAACGTCATTATCGCTATAATAATTCATATTATTAATCGACAATAATGGAATCAAACCGAGTGACTTCTCACATAAGCATCAATAATCAATACTGGTAGTGTGCTACTATGCAACCACATGTATTCTTGTGCTTTTTTACTACTTAGAGTAGTTCAACAAAGATCAACGGTAAAACTTCCGTCGTTATTTCAATAAAATATTTTTGTCATTTTCTCAATCCGACAATAATTACATTTGTGGGGTCCACCAATGATTGAGTAGTTATCTAATATTCCTGCTAAACCGAATATTCCCCACCAATCGAATATAATATAACCACTTGCATACTTTGCAAAATTTATAAATACTACCCACAACTATAATATTATCTCAAATTCACACCATAATATTAAAAATTATTTCGACAAAATTTAAATCTTTATTGATAAAATCTGGGGTCTCACAATCTCCCTCCTTATGGAATTTAAGCCCTCGAAATTAGGGTGCGATACTGGTATGATAAAGAGGTGAGGATACCTTGAATACCTTTATCGTTGAAAACATTAAATTCATCTTTGCAATCCTACCGAAGATATCTGTTTATAAAACCAATAATACTGAGACTCACTTAATAGTATCACAACCATGAATTATTCATGCACCTTTCTTTGGCTAAGGATATTCGTGTTTTCAATTACGGTCATGATTATACCGAATAATCCGTGGTCATAATCATACCAAGTCTATCAATGCACTACGGCCAAATATGACTTTTACCACATCCATGAATTAATATTTCATTCTTTGAGACTCAAATTCAATAATTAATCCATATCATCGAATCATCCCTGCACTACAGGCCAAGGATATTCATTAGTATCACGACCACGAATTATCCATGCACTATGGCCAAAGATAATCATGTATTCATTAGTATCACGACCACAAATTATCCATGCACTACGGCCAAAGATAATCGTGTATTCATTAGTATCACGACCACAATTATCCATGCACTACTACCAAAGATAATCATGTATTCATTAGTATCACGACCACAAATTATCCATGCACTACGGCCAAAGATAATCGTGTATTCATTAGTATCACGACCACAAATTATCCATGCACTACGGCCAAAGATAATCGTGTATTCATTATTATCACAACCACAAATTATCCATGCACTACTACCAAAAGATAATCGTGTATTCATTAGTATCACGACCACAAATTATCCATGCACTACTACCAAAGATAATCGTGTATTCATTAGTATCACGACCACAAATTATCCATGCACTACGGCGAAAGATAATCGTGTATTCATTAGTATCACGACCACAAATTATCCATGCACTACTGACCCAAAGATAATCGTGTATTCATTAGTATCACGACCACAAATTATCCATGCACTACTACCAAAGATAATCGTGTATTCATTAGTATCACGACCACAAATTATCCATGCACTACTGACGAAAGATAATTTTGTATTCATTAAGATATCACGACCACAAATTATCCACGCACTACTACGGCGAAGATAATTGTGTATTCATTAGTATCACGACCACAAATTATCCATGCACTACGGCCAAAGATAATTGTGTTTTCAATTACGGTTATGATTATATCTGAACAATCCTCATTCATAACCATACCAAGTTCATCTATGCACTACAAAAGCCACGAGATGACTTTCAACATAATATAAGCGTGAGGATAATGATATAAAGAATCAATCAAATGAGATAAAGGATAAATATTAAACATTTATAATATAATTTATCCAGATTCAAGAATATCCCCGTGTTATCAATCACTTAATAATCTCATAATCTAATATCATTAATATTATAACAATATTTTAATCACTTCTTAAATTTATAAACAATTTATCTTAATTGTTTACGCTTTTACCATATAATGCATTTAATCATTCAAAATGCCATACTCATAAGATATCATCACCAATTATCAAATCTCTCAAAAATATGCATATACTCTATATAGGATTCTCTAGCCATAAAATCATATTTTCAACTTTGTTACTTCACATAACATATTTAACTCATATGTTCGTAATTAAACTATTTTCATGAAAAATACCAAATCAGTCCCAAAAATATTTCTTTTTCTGGGATTTAGCATAATATAGTCCCATGATGAAAATATATTTTTCTAATTTTTAAAATTCATTTACTATTTTTCAAAATTAATTTCTAATTAATTTCTTAAGAAATTAGCTACCTCAAGTTTAACTCCAAAAATTCCCAAATCTTGGCAGGACCTTACACATGTTAACGTGAGCTTCTAGTTTAAATTTCATGGTCATCGGAGTTATAGAACTCTGGTTATAGCATTTTTTGTCGGAAAAACCTAAATATTGAAATAGTCATAACTTGCTCATTTTAAGTCAGAATGAGTTCATTTTTGGACAGGAGGTACTTTATACCATATACCTTCATGTCCCAAAAGGCCAGAATTTTTCTCATAATTTAAGTGGCCGAAACAGCCTCTCTAAAATCATGGCAGAAGCTTTTTTGGTTTTTACAACTTTGCACTCCTTTGCTAAAATCAGTCCACACAAAAATCTACAACACATTTTCCAGTAATTCCACTTGGATTAGTTAGGTAACTCATAGATCTAACTCTAGGACTTGACCACACTCAAAATTCAAAATATAATAGGAGATATGGTCAATTGAATTTCATGTTACGTTTTTACCAAAATCGATTTTTCAACCCTTTGTGATTTCTAAGAAACTTTCATGTTTTCACATAATAACCACATAACTCATCATAACACTTACTAATACTTCATATACCTATGATTTTCATTAGTCCAATGCTTTTATTATGACTTTCATCATAATCCTCGTAAATGATCCTTTTAGTTGATTTAAATATTTGAGGGTTTAAGAAATGGGTTTTGTCTTTGGGTCAATACAAAATTCGATTTCACGCCTAAGTAGGCTTAGAAGTCTTCATGAATACGCCAGGAAATTTATTAATAATAGAAATATCATTCAAAACTGTGACTCTCATCCAAGACTTGGATAGTACGTCACATTGATACCAACTGTGACTTCTATCCCTTAACCTAGATAGCACCTCACAATGATACCTATAAACTTGCCATCTTCATTCACGATGTCGCCACTGAAAAGTCCCATTTTGGTGCATTCCACACAAGGAAGTCAACAACGAAAGGTTCGGGGCTCTTTACTTATGGCTTGAGATGACAATAATTGACTTTAGCAGTTTGGTTACTTGAATTCGCACAACAACTTGGTTATGAATATAAAAGCTAACAACCTTACGAAAAGAATGATGAGTAGTTAACCAATTGATTCCTAAAATCCCATAAAAGGCAAATATTTTCAAAAGATAAGATCGATGAGTACAGTGAAAATGTTTATTTGAACCAAACAAGATTTAAAAAATGTGAGAGGTAGCGAAGGCTCCTACTAACGAAGTTTCAACCAATAAGTCAAAGTTTAACTTCTTGAGTCAAATTTAAACGTTGAACACAACTAGGTGAAATAAAAGAGTGGGTAGAACGGTATCTAACACGGTATAGACTTCGCAAGAGCTTATGATTAACTTACCCGTGATAATTTTATTCGGGTCCTCGTCACGAGAAAAAACGCTCTCTCTTAAACTACTGGCTTTGTTTTGTCTCAGATGACCTTTGGTGCCTCCATCCTAGTTGAATTTGTCTTGATGAAACGACAAAATCGAGCTAAGTGACCTTCTCTTCCACAATTATAACATGCTTTGAATGACATGGCGCAGTCTTTGATCGATGTGTCCTCTCCTCCGCATTTGAAGCATATGATAGGTGGTTTTTCTCCTTCCTTAACAACGGGTCTTTGGTCTTGACGTCTTTCCATCATCGTTGAATCTCCTTTTCTTGAAATGTCCATTCTTATTGTTTTGGCCGATTACCACCGGTGGTTACCATATCCGGCATGTTGATTCCTCCACGCTTGTTGTCACCGCTTGATGACTACTCTCGCCGGTATTATAATTTTGCCTACGCTTCTCTTTTAGTTGCGTTGACTCGTTATCGCTACTCCACTAATCGAGCCCTATTTACAACATCCGAATAAAAACACGGTTTATGAGAAATAAGATGTTGACGTATCTCGCTTCAAACCTCTTAAAAACATTCGCGTCATTCTCTCTTCATTATCCACCAAGTGGGACGAAATCGTGATAACTCCGCAAATTTTGCCTCGTATCATGCGACCTGGCCATATTGTTTTGTTCCAACTTGATAAACTCCACCTCCTTCATGTGGCGAATACTTTCGTGAAAGTATTTGTCGTTGAATGCGACTCTGGAACTTCTCCCAAGATATCTTCATCTGAAAGAAGTTGAGTACGCTTTTACCGATTCTCGGATGCCATTTTCAAACACCGCCACAAAATAAGGGTTAATTGACATGCAACATATTATCACTATACTCGACCGACCAATCAAATACCAAATAAACTTAGGTAGGTCATACTTGCGGAAGAATTCCCCCTCTCTCCCTCCTAGTTCTTATCTCGCATCTTAGCCGTGGATCATATCCTAAGCTCGATACCAACCGTGACGCCCCAAAATTAGGTATCGTCACCCATCTTGGGTCGCCACTTACATGGTACATAAATTCAAATACAACTTACTAACCTAACTGTTGTGGTATGCAATACGACATAAACCGTGAAGTTTGAATACAAATATTGTCTACTAGATATTATACAAACTCAAAAGGAGTCCTCATTACAACTATTATCACACTATTTCACGTAATAGTGAGGACTACTAATGCTATCCTCTGGACCATTACTCCATTCCCCGACTTCGTCCCAAATATGTTCTCATTTCAAGAAGAGAATAAGTGAAAGAAAAGGGTGAGCTCAACTAGCCCAAGAAGAAATATTATGACTAAGATAATGCGAGAATAAATTATCATTAGCCTTCAACAAGATGTTAAACCGATAAAATACAATAGACAACCAGGTTTAATCTGCGGTGAGAATATACGATCCATTAAAAGAGTCAAGTAGAGAATAAAATCTACTATCTTTTAGGTTTTAAAAGGTTTTCATCAATTTTTTATCATTTGAGACTCACTTTAATAAATAAACCACCACATCTAATCATCCCCGCACTACGGTCGAGGATTTTCATCAAATTATCAATGGTCACGACTATCTTAAATCACCCCGGTCATAATCATACCAAAACTATCCATCAACGCATTCACGACCCACCGAGGACTTTTATCACATCATTTATAACAAGCCATGATTATACCGAATGATCCTCGGTCATAATCATACTAAGTTCATCTATGCACGTAAGCCAAAGATAACATAATATATCATGAGGATGATGACAATGACATAATAATTCAATAAAACAAGTTCAAGAATTATTTTATCCGAGAATTAATAACGTCCAAATTGTCAACAAGATCTTGCTTTTGTAGAGTAAAATTCAAGAATGATCAGGAAGAATATTTTCATGAAAAGATATCTTTGGATGAAACGCAAATATCGAGGATATTCTACTAATTTCATGGAGTATAGAAGTCAAAGTTTTAACCAACCGGGTATAATAAAGAATGGAATAACAAAAGAAATCACCATGCATGCGGTGCTTCGCATAGGCAAAGTTATTCCAACGAATAATAATAACGGAACCAGTCGGTGAAATTCACACCGCGGGATGATCCAACAGAATAATAAATCTTTGAATAATAAACAATGGAACCAGTCCTGTAAAACACACGAGCGTGATATTCCAACGAGAATAATAAATGTGGAATAATAAATAATGGAACCAGTCCGGTGTAAAACACGACAGGATATTCCAACGAATAATAAAGAATGGAATAATGAAGAAGATCACCAAGTATAGGGGATTCAGCGTATACAAGTGTTATTCCAATGTAATAAATAAGGATGGAATAACATAAGGATTTCACCAAGTATAGGTATTATCTGCATATACAAGTTATGTATAGGGTATACCACTTTTTTGAAAAGTTATTCCAATGTAATAATAATGAATGGAATAACGGAGGTTCTCTTCATGAATACAAACGAATAATATCCCTTACGAGATTGCAACAAATAATACCCCTTACCGTAAAAGACACTAGATATCAAAGTAGTGAAGTACTGAATACTCTTCTTCTTTCTCTCTATAGATTTTCTCTCTATAGCTTCTCTCTATAATTTCTCTCTAGAGTTTCAAAGAATTCGTAAAGAAAATAATGAAAGAATGAACTTCTATTTATAGGAAAATAGAATGCATAGTAATTAATCCATGAACGGTCCAGATTGATTTACTTTAATCGACTATTCATATTTAAAGCAAAATCTTTTAAATAAAATATAATATATTCTATTTATATAAAACATTTTACTATGCAAACACTATGCAATACTATGCAAAACACTATACAAAATACTATGCAACACTATGCATAATAAAATATAATATATTATATTTATAGAATAACTTTAATAAAGTATTACATTTTATATAAAAAGATGTTTCGTTTTATTACGTTAATAATACGAATAAAACAAAACGTCATTATCGCTTATAATAATTCATATTATTAATCGACAATAATGGAATCAAACCGGTGACTTCTCACATAAGCATCAATAATCAATACCGTGTGCTACTATGCAACCACACGTATTCTTGTACTTTTTACTACCGGAGTAGTTCAACAAGATCAACGGTAAAAACTTCCGTCGTTATTTCAATAAAATATTTTTGTCGTTTCTCGATCCGATGATAATTACATTGTGGGGTCCACCAATGATTGAGCCAGTTATCTTAATATTCCCTGCTAAACCGAATATTCCCCACCAATCGAATATAATATAACCACTTGCATACTTTGCAAAATTTATAAATACTACCCACAACTATAATATTATCTCAAATTCACACCATAATATTAAAAATTATTTCGACAAAATTTAAATCTTTATTGATAAAATCTGGGGTCTCATAATCGGGTTAAATGTTTTTTCGATTCTTGTATTATAGGTCGAAACTACGGATGGATAATCAATTTTTTTCTTCTGATCAACTCATCATATTTCGACTTTTCTAACAAAAAGTTAAAAAATCGTTAACTCTCTGTTGACTTTAACTTAATCTTCTTTGAAGTCAATTTCTTGAGTTGTCCAAAAAAAAAGCACATGATGATGAGATAGTATCTTGACGTGGCGGTGATGATGTGGATTTGAAGGAAAAATTTTATGAAAAAATGGAAAAAAAACATTTTAAAGTATAATATAAATTTAAAAAAATAGCCAAAAAATAAGAAAAAAAATAAAAAAATATTTAATTATTTTTGTAATTAATATCAAATAAAATTTTATTTATAGTTAAGCCATTTATAAAATATAAAAACTAAAAGTTTGCTAATTAAAATTATATATAATTTTTTTGAATAATTATGAATTTAAATGTAAAAAATATGCTAATTATCGCTCATAATTTTTGAATAATATGCTAAAAAAATTTGGATTTATATTTTATAAATGGCTTAATTATTCATAATTTTATGAATTTCGCCTAAAATTATTCATAATTTTATATTTTATAAATGGCAAAACTTTCGAGGAGGAAAATTATTAATTTTGGCCATTTTATTCCTCCAAATCCACATAATTAGCCATTTTGAATAAAATTATTTTAGCAAAATTCATAAATTTTGAATAATATGCTAAAAAATTTGAACAGTAATTAGCATATATGCTAAAAATATGCCATTTACAAATATATAATTTTTATGTTACGAAATTCAAATTAAATAATATAACTAAAAATTATTCAATTTGATATTAATTACATAAAAAACATAAAATTATTCCTTTTATGTTTCTGAATTTCGTAACAGAATTTTGAAATGAACAGTAATTACAAACGATAAATAAACGTAGATAAAAACCCATAAAGGTGAAATAAAGCATTTTCTTTATAAAATTAGAGCAAATAATTTCTTGAGAGATAAAATTGATTTTGACACTGAAACTTATTTTTACTAATTTATTTATTTGTATGTATATTAATTTGATTTATATTTTGTTGGGTTAATTGCTTTATTTTCTTTTTTTGGCAAACTTTTTAAATTTATATTATTATTTATAAAGAATTAAATAAAAATTCATTTGGTATAAATTTTCCCTTTTAAATCCATATATTCAATTATTTATAATTTCCTTAATTATATTTGTAAATAATTAAACAAAAATTTATTTGATATTAATTACAAAAATAATAAAATATATATTTCATTTATTTTATTATTTTTTGACAATTTTTTTGAATTTTATTATTATTTGTAAATAATTAAATAAAAATTATTTGGTATTAATAAAAAATTAATTAAATATATTTTTCAATTATATAAAAAATAACTAAATAATTAGCAAACTTTTAGTTTTTATGTTTTATAAATGGCTTAATTATAAATAAAAATTTATTTGATATTAATTAAAAAAATATTAAATATATTTTTTATTTATTTTCTTTTTTTTGGCTAATTTTTTAAATTTTTATTATACTTTAAAATATTTTTTCTCATTTTTTCATAAAATTTTTCTTCTAAATCCACATCATCACTGTCACGTCACATATTAACTGCCACATATGCTTTTTTTTAACAACTCAGCAATTTTCTGTTAAAAAGTCAACAGAGTTAACGATTTTTTTAACTTTTTGTTAGAAAAGTCGAGTACAGTGAGTTGACTGTAAAAAAAAAAAGTTCAGTTATCCATATGTAAGTCGACCTATAGTACAGTGACTGAAAAAATATTTAACACGTTTAAAATATGTGAATAGAATTCCTCTATAAGGGGATATGCACAAGTATTAACTTCTGTCCCTCCATCTTTACTCAATTTGTATGCCACAAAAATATTATAATTATATATTGAGTCCTGTTATATATTGTGAAAGCCTTTAATTAAATTATAATTATAATATATGCATATATATATAAGAAAAATAAAAATTAAAAGTGACTCTGCCTTAATTTATTTTATGTTATCGCATAGACTCTCACATTTGATCACAATTTAATTTCGTTACATATTTGTCAACATATACATTTATCTTGTTGATTAGTTAGAATATCAAGTGTTTGTCATTTAAAAAAAATTATACCTTCAATATTGATTGATAAATTGAAAAATAATACATACCTTTACATCCAATGTGATAGTACTGGTGTTGACAATCATTTTTATATAGTAAGATCATTTCATACAAAAATAATTTGTTCAAGAGAACATGTTGTTTGATCCTTAATATGGTGTGTAGTCGGTCTTATTTATAATGTATTAGAGCAAGTTGAATTTGATAGTTTTATAATAATTAGGTTCATAAATGGGAAAAACTAAAGATCAAAATATTATAATATAAAAATAAAAAAATTGAAAATAATGTATGTAGTAATATTAATTTAAAATATACATTGAATGTTTAATAGTAAAACCAAAAATAAAAAATAAAAAAATCATTGGACTACTAAACATAACAGATTTAATATTGAAACCAAACAAAAACCCTTCGAGTACTGAGTTGAAAAAAAAACTTTTAAACTGTTGATTCGACTCAGGACTAATAAAAACGGCTTCTTTAAGAAGGTCCTCAAAAAAACTCTCATGTCCAAAAAAAATTCAAAATTTTCCTACAATTGTAATATATTCATTTTTTTTAAATAACATATTATAGATTTATAATTATAATATATTTTACTCTTTTCATACTGTTTGAAGGACAAAAATTGCAAAAGATGTGAATTTGATGGGAGAAATCCCTAAAAAAAAGGCTTCATCCAAAAAATTAGAATGAAAAAAAAATAGTTTAAAACACACAGCACGTGCATTGCATGTGATTAGGGATGACAAGGGTTCATTGGGTAATTCCAAATTGTTAGAAATTGGAATGCACACCACCATATCATCTGCTTCCCTAAACCCAAAATATCGAAACCCATCTTGTGAAGATGCCGTTGAATGTATTGGAAGCGACCATTTCAAGCTTTGATGGGGTTTTCGAGAAGTTCAAATCGGAAGCGCCAAAGAACAAAGCTAATTTTATTCTCTTCTTGGCTGATATTGACCCATCTACCTCCCGCAGCTGGTGCCCTGGTAAATTTAATATATGTTATTAATCATTTAATTTTACCATAATCCCATTTATCCATGTTTTATGTTGTAATATACTGTACTTTTCTGTCGGCTATTTGTAATACGATTCAATATGAATTGGGTGTGTTGCAATACTATAAGATAGGATTGGATATGAATTGGGTATTTGGCTGTGCCATTTTAATGGGTTTTCTTTATCCGGCGCTTCTATATATATACATAGCTTTTAATATTTGAATTTACTGTAATGATGTCATGAAATGTGTATAATTATACCCCTATTTATTTTGCATAGAGCATGTAAAATTGAGAAGAAGAAAAAATTAAAGTCATTTGCTCACAATCATTCGACTTTTTTGTGCTTTTGTTGAATATTGCAAATTTCATATGAGGTGGGGAGGTGGGGAGGTGGGGAGGTGGGGAGGTGGGAGGTGGGAGGTGGGAGGTCGGAGTTGGCCATGGATAAGAATGTTGTTGGAGTTTAACAAGTTGTAAATTCGTTAGGTTTTTGGCTTACAATTGAAAACCAATTTGATTTAGGAAAAGTGGAAAATGCTTAGTCACCAGATTGTAAGCATTAATGTTTATTAAAGTTAAATATGTAATAAGAATATATATTAAAATGGCCTGTGTTTACAAAGAGTGAAAAGACCTTTTATCTATAGGTCGAATATACATGGTGACCAAGAATATGTATTGGGAAAGTTTTCAACTTGGTACCAAGATAATCCTACTGGGTAATATAATAGCACTCCCTCTTTTTAGAAGTTAATTTGAGATATTTTCAAATTGAAAAGTGCTATTGAACTCATTTAAGGCAATACAATTATGAAATTATAAACTATCCAAATTAACTACTAATTATAAGATTTATTATTTTTAAAAAGGTTAAATGAATTACGTCAAATTTGAATTTGGAAAACATCTTCAGCTTACTTTGAAAAGTCAAATTTGATCTTATATTTCGGAACAGGGAATAATATTAACACCTCCTCAAGTTCTAACTCTTTTATCAGTAGCTTTCTTATCAATATCTTTCGACTTGTTACCAAAATTAATCCAAGTGCTGATAAAATAAAATCCCTAAAAATTGAAAAACACGTAGAGCTCAACTTGCTTTCTCTCACTATGCAAAGAAACATCATAAACCACGAGGCACGACTGGTAGGATGTCACGAAGCATTACTTCCTTATCCAAAATTTCTAATGAAGCCATCAACATATTACATACTCTTCACTTTACCGTAACATACTTATGTTCGAAACGCGACACTCAGACAATGGTATATGTGTTGGACATTTTATTTTAGTGTGATAAAATTGACAAAGTTGAGGAGTACTTGTGTTGGACTACTTCGCATATTACTTCTCGTATTAAGATATCCTATCTTATTTAGGATTTGGTGCTTCTATTGCTTTTAAATATGTTTTCTACTGTTATGTTGACGAAAATAGTATATTCAAGATAGTATAGATCTCTAGTTAGTAACTAGGAGAGTAAGAGAATTTGATGTAGTTTTGGGTTTTGATTCGAGATTGGTTATTTCAATTGTTAGTGTATGTTCTTATGGAAAGGATGGATTTAGTCATGCCAGTGGTGTAAATGGATTTAGTCTCCTAGGCTATGTGTGTTTGCGGGTTTAACGCCTGTGAATGGACTTGTGGTGGTGTTTGATTGCATCTTAACAATCCACCTCTTAATATATCTAAACAGTTCACATATTTGTATTAAGAAGTTCTCTGAATAGTTAAGATACAAATATGAATTATGAGTCTAAACTATTCAGAGGATCTCTTAATACAAAGATGTGGGATGTCTGCCTGCGAAGTTGATTGATCACATCGATCATATCATCCTTTGTCACATATTAGCTCGTGGTATGGACTCTTTGTGGTGTTGTGATGTATGGCTGCATTAGCCATGTGTATGGTACATAAATTGACTGATGTACCCTGGCATCATGTAAATTCTGTATCGGTCGTGCTTGTGGGCTAGTTCGTTGGACGAGACTTGGGATGGTTGGCATCTGTACTTGTGAAAATGCGGGGATAGTGGTCGGAATGATGTTTGTCTGAGGTTGACTGACTTCCAGTTTGGGTTGTGGTACGTCACCACTGTTTTGAGGTTCCAAGTGGATGATTGGAACGGGCTGATTCTCCGTCAATGGAGGTGCAATCTGATTCTCTTTATTGTTGCTATTGTTGTTGGCCTCCACTCCTGCTTGTTCTTCCTGCGAATTGTCTGGGAATATGGCCTTGAAAGTGGGGATCTGCATCAATTGCTGGCGGAAATTCCTCATTTCCTCTTACTTCATCTGCATCTCCAACATCATAGCCATCATCATCCCTTGTCCTTCGCATGCTTCCTTCAACGCCTTGAGCATCTCCAGTTGCACATCATTTGCCTACTCTCCGTTTGCATCCTCGCCTTGCCTTCCTGCGCCTATTTATCTGACGTTTGTTTGTTGTTGATTGGCCATGTATGGTAATGTTGGACTTCCTTCTGAAGTGTCTTTAATAATTGGTTGATCAAGATCCAGATTTGCGCATTGGAAAGCTTGATTTGCTTGCCTTGGAACTGGATCCAGTGAGATAATGCTATTTGTCGGTGAAGCTCTTCCTGTAGTTCTTCCACTTCGAGTTGTGGGCATACCTCCTTTCACGAATTCTACACCTCCCCAGCAGAGTCGCCAAAGAAATGTGGGCAAGAAAATCGTGTCTTGCTAGTTAGGGTTTCATATTGGTTGAGAATTAGGTAAATTCACGAAGAGCACGGAATTGATTGATTGATTGAAGAGGGGAGAAGAACAGGCGAGCAGTTACTCCAATGACACGTGGCAATACTCTCAGAATTCGAAAACCTTGTTAGGGTAGCAGAGATTCCAAGAGCCTTCTTGAAGGCTTCGAGTGGGAATGTCCAAGTCCTGAGTGCTTCTAGTTGAGAGAATATTCAGTCCAAAGTCTCAAAGAGCGGTCCCCTCCTTCATAGAATGGAAGGGGTATTTATAGAGTTTTCTGGCACTTAAGTAGTCACATGTCAGGTACATGTCTTCAGGAAAATTCCAGAAATACCCTTTAGTCATTAGAATAATGTCCATATCATCTAGTCCTTTTAGCCACCAATTCAATCCCTCAATCAATTTCCAAAACGAGCCGCCTCCACAAGCCTTCTGCCTCGGGACACATGGAGGCTTCTCTCGGGTCTAGCATATTTATTTTTGGCTTTTTCGTCTCCATTTAATTATGTTATGTGAATCCTAATTTGTACATTTAATTCAATTAGGTCATGTGAACCCTAATTTGCACTTGAGCCCACACGTAGCTTTTAGTATTTGAATTTACTATAATGATGTCATGAAATGTGTACAATTATACCCCTATTTATTTTGCATAGAGCATGTAATATTTAGAAAAAAAATTAAAGTCATTTGCTCACAATCATTAGACTTTTTTGTGCTGTTGTTGAATATTGCAAATTTCATATGGGGTGGGGTGGGAGTTAGCCATCGATAAGATTGTTGTTGGAGTTTAACAAGTTGTAAATTCGTTAGGTTTTTGGCTTACAATTGAAAACCAATGGTGTAAATTGTTTGTTCTTACAGAAAGGATGGATTTAGTCATGCCAGTGGTGTAAATTGTTTGATCATTCAACTAGGCTATATGTTTGTTTGCGGGTTCAAAGCCTGTGAATGGACTATGTTTGATTGCATCTTAATGCATCTTAACAGTCCACCTACATTTTTGTATTAAGATGTTCTCTGAATAGTTAAGATACAAATAAGAGTCTAAATTATTCAAAGGATCTCTTAATACAAATGTGGGTTGTTAAGATACATTAAGAGCTAAACTATTAAGATACAATCAAACACAAGTCTCATTTAAAAAATAATAATGTGTTTGTTTTGTCAGTTTCGTAATGGATTATTAGTCTTCTCTCAACCTCATTTGGAATAGAAACAAACATCAGAATATGTAGGAACGCTACATATAAGAAATTAACACCTCATGCAATTCTTTATCTTGCATGAACACCACCTTAATTATTAATATTACTGTATTAGAATATATTAGTTGAGCTATTTTCACGTCTTAGCGGAGGAAATAATTTTCAATTACTGAACCCAACATATTTTGGTGTTTGTATTATTGTACAAGGCAGTTGGTTGGAATAGAAGTCATTTGAATATTTCTACAGCAAATGAAGATGATTTTTCGATCTACTATTACTTAGCTTTGATTTGTTGGAGGTTTTGAACATCAGTTATTTGTTTTCCCTTCCTCAACTTTGTTTGATGCGTGTATATGTTTATTGTTTCACTACTGTTTTCAGATTGTGTTAGAGCTGAACCCGTAATCTACAAAAAGCTAGAAGCAAGCCCTGATAACGTGGCACTTCTGAGAGCCTATGTAGGAGATAGGCCCACATGGAGGAATCCTCAGCATCCTCTGAGAGTTGACTCAACTTTCAAGCTCAAAGGTGTTCCGACTTTAATCCTTTGGGAGAAGGATGCAATTAAGGGTCGCCTTGAAGACCATGAAGCTCACGTTGAACGCAAAATTGATGCCCTTCTTACTGGAAATTAAGTTTGGAGATAAATATACTACTTTTAGACCTAGCTGTGTTGCACTATAATAACTAGTGAAATGCTTTGCTATGACATTTACAGCTGAGAATAAGAAACTTTGGACTTTGAATTTTGGTTGTGTTCTGATGTTTACTTTAATTTAAGGAGTATCTCTCACTTTTTACAACAATCAATGACCAGAGAAAATTCCAATATTTAGCCTTGTCTAAAATTCATTTGTAATGGTACTTTTCTTTTTGCTCTTTTAAGATTATATTTTCTAAATAACCAAGTACAAGTTACAAGGGCATATGATAAAAGAACAAGATATACTACAAAAGAAACTAATGCAATATTAGTCATTACAAGGAAAAAACAGAAGTTAAAAAATGACATCCACTCTTTATTGGACTGAGGTAGTAATAAATCAAATAAATATGGAATATATATATATAATTTACTCGATCCAATCTCATTTTGACCTAACCTAATTCAACACATCTTACCAAACAAGAAATACATTCATCATCCCCCACATTAGATTCTAATGCAGCAGGATATATTACAATTAATTGTACAAAGAGAATGGTACAGTAATTTAGCACCTTTTATAGCAACCCCAGGAGCAAAACTGCTGATAAAACATAACTTATGACTAACAGAAACAGCTTTTCTCGATTGTACAAGGTTATGAATCGAAGCTAGTGTACAATCCCAGCTGCATTTCAAAGATTTACCTGTTAGTGTCTGTTCTAGTTATTAACAATGTCTGAAAAATGGGATGCTATCCGGTGGGATTTATTTTTGTATGTTTTTTGCATGGAAACATATTTATACAATATAGTTGCGAAGAAAACATAAATATATGAAGGATAAAGAAAATTAAAATTTCAATGTTCGTATAAATTAAAAGCCAACATTTTACGAAATTAAAACACAGAACGAGTAATTAGCTTCTTACCTAAAGATACACGAAGACTAGCAAAGCACACTTAGCTGGAAAACTGCTCCTTTGAAAGTTTAGGCGTCACCTTCAAAGTGATTTCACCAAATGGTTCTTCTTGCTTCAAATCTACAAGTCCACAATTCTTCAAAACCTAAAAAAAGACCCAGAAGAAATTACACAACCATAATATTAGACAGAGCCTTTTGACAACTTTTTTCCTTGTTTACAGTAACCTTTTGGTAACTTATACAGCTAGCAAGATAAATTTGCTTGCTTGTACGAGAAAAAGCAGCATATTGGTTAGAAAAGAAAGCATCAAGACTTACCAGTGTCTCAAAGACCATTCGAGCACATAATTTTTTTCTTTTCCCTTCTAAGATCTTGTTCAAACTAAGATCTCCAGGCTGGCTTTCTGAGATAGGCGTGACTGACGATTTATTTTTAAGAAATTGAGCCACAGCCCTACACACGTCGACACAAAAACATACAGAGGCCACTGAAAACAGGAATATGAATGAAGGAAAAACAAAGAAACACAAACTCTAATTGATGACGAAAATTTCTGGGAAATGTTACCTCGTCCTCACAGATAACGTGTCAACTTCTGATGCTCCTGATTGTTTTCTTAAAAAGTAGTCTGGAGTTCCCTGTGATCCTGCTTAAGCACAGATATGTAATTGTTACCCACCATAATGTAAATTTCAATGAAAGTCTATTTGCGTCGCTATCAGTATTAACAGAAAAAACAGTTTTATCGCCAATAAAAAATGCAAAGGGTTACTCAGCTTACCAGCTGGGGTATTGTCATCTTCTGCCAGAAAAGATAGGTCCTGTGAAAAAAGCGTTGCCGGGTCAGTTGAAAGCTTAAACTAGGGCAACTGAGATTATGCAATTAAAACTACAAAGTGTGTCACAAGCCCTGATGTATGACTCAACTTGATTATGATATATAAATAGCATCTGTGTTTATCTTTCATGGATTCATTACTTTAGGTATAAAATGCAATTGATTTAGTTGGGTACATCAAAAGAGACTCAAAGATAAACATCAAGAGAGATACTCCCTCCGTCCCAGAGTTATTGCAACACACTGGCACGGAGTCTAAGAAGTGCTAAAATCCATAAAATGCATAATGTTCTTTATCTATCACATCTGGAGGAAAAAACCCATCGAAAAACCTGAAATGTTATAATTGCCTCCAGGGGAGTTTCAGTACACAATCCATCCATTGTAAAAACCAAAGTATGAAACAAAGCAATATAAGGTCATAAATTAATGACAGAAACCTAATGATTTTAATAACTCTAAGCGAATAAGTAAATGAGCTAAAAACCTTGAAATTACCATAATTAATAAAAACATAATAAGCATACCCCGTCTGCAGAATTCACCAACTCGGGAATGTCAGAAAGACAAGTGTTCTCAACACCTACTCGCTCCTCTAAAAATGTCATTGGTGTTTCCATGTTGGACCCAAAGGGTCCTGTAGATGCTGCCAGGTCGAATGTGGTTCCTATAGCTGTTCCCACCTGCTCAGACCATGAGCTTCTATCATGTCCAATAACAGGAGTGCAGTCATCTCTTCTAGTTGGAGAAGGCATCAATCTGGTGGGAGAAGACAAAACTCTATTTGGCGAATGTATGAATTCAGGTAAAGTATTGCTTCCAGTAGGTTTTTCATAGTTTCTAAGGCGTTCAATTTCCATATCGGAGTCACGCATGGGAACAGAAGATTCTGCAACAGCAGGACAAGCTTCCTCTACAAAAGCTAAATAAGGTTTTGCAGAAATGAAATCTTTCTTGCAAGTATCATGCAGATCATTGCAGAACCCTAAACAAATACAATCCCATTATGCAATTAGCGTCAAAGACAAACAAGCACGAAGTGGAGTAACAAAGGAAAACCACTAACCAGTCATTAAGGGCTCAAATAGTACTGTATCTTTTTTTAATCTGTTGTTCATTTTCCAAATTCCCAAAGCAGAGCAAGGGCATTGCTTCTTTTTCCGTAGAATATCACTAGAATCATCTAGTCGCCGTTTCATAAACCTGAATTTCCAAGTCCTTATATTTAATCAATAACCGAAGAATCACAATACTCATACAGAACCTTACTAGAGAACAATTATATAGATCATATAGCCAATTAGCAATCCAAACCTATTACTCAGTACTGTTAACTCATCATAATGCTGTCTTCTCCTTCTTGGTCTTTTTCTGGGCTGTTCAGCAGGTGGAGTTGACCGAATTACTAGTTCAGGTGTCACATGCTCTGCAACTTACAAAAGTAGAAATATGTGCAATTAAAACAAGATACAATGCTGGTTGACCTATACTACATCTACATTCATGGAACCAAAAATAAGAAATTTGAACCCACCAAATGCATTGTGCGTATCGAAAACTTCAGGTCCCTGTTCTGACACAGCAGAAAATGGTTCTTGGTGCTGCTCTGATGGAAGAGGACCGCCGGAGGCCAATTCCAACTCTGGGATATGATTTTCCTTCTCCTTCATAACCTCCATCAAGACCATGTCCGGTTCCATTTTGTCATCCCTTTGGTCTGGCCAAAATGGAACATCTTCAGGGAGATAATCAAGGGAAGCATCACGCATAACTTCAATTTCCGGAAAACTTTGAGGAGTGCTAGCGCCATAAGGCCATTCAACTCTTGCCAGAGTACTAGGACCAGGATCTTGAGCACCGGCAGTTGCACCCACTGGAGTACGAGAACCTGAACTGTAATGGCAAAAAAAATTAACTTATTTTTTCCTAGAAGACAAGTAAGGATGGAGTTTCATAATATATCAAAGCATACTCTTCTTCCATAGGCTGGGGCCCTGATCCAGAAGAACCACCCACGCATGAAGAATTCCTCACAACATCCTATTACAGAACAGAAATCGTTAGTACAATTCATATGCATTGAAATACAGAAGTTAAATATAAAGATAGAAGAAGCATTGTTACCTCATTGAAAGTAATAACAATATAAGGATTTTGTCCAACCGGAATTTGATCTATAAATAATGAATGTCAAAATTTAAACATTTTAATCCACAGAAATTATATATAAAGAAATTCATAGAGAAAAGGCAAGAATAATATTTCAAAATTTGAGGAAGCACTTTTAATATCACCACCTTCTATTGTTATCTCCTCCAGGCTCCTAAGATGATTATCATGAAACCTAAAAAACAAAAATCAATCTTATCAGCATCCCCTGATAATAAATAAGCAGATGAAAAGGGTTGCCAAAAAATTACCTCTCCCTATGAAAGTCATCATCTAAATCCAAGGCATCAAGTTGAAAGTTGTCTGGCAAAGTGACAGCTTCTACTGTTGCATGAGTCGCATTTTCAGGTAGATTAACGTCTGCTGAAGCATAAGCCTTACTCAACCCAATTAGTAACACATTGCAGTCTTGGAAAAAATAATCAACTTGCTTTGAAAATATCCGAACAACACCAAGCAAAAGATGGCCTGACATTCTGAGTGCTATGGGAACTTCTGGAAACATGATGCGTTCTACAAAACAGAAGTAGAGAAAAAACTCCAAAATCTTAACCTTACAAGTTACATGCAAAACTAATTGCATGTATTTGCTTTATTACTTTTGGTAAAACATAAATGATGAAGAAAGGACGGAAATTAATCAAATCATGTATACTTAAGCATAGCACCAGCATCTTGTAAACTGTAACGTAAATCGTCTTAATGCATGAATTTTATAAGAAACAAATTTTAATATATATTAACTCCAAAGAGAAAGAATAAGACATACAAAGGGAAACACTAAAGTAAAAGGAGAGAAAATATATTTTTAATTTCCTCAAAACATTCAAAAGATGCAAAAGTATGTAAATTTCACTTGATGGTCCCCTTGGAAACTTTTATACCAACAGACCAATCAAAAGTTATTTCCACATCCTATGATGGGAATACGTACATCTATTAGAGTATTATTTCCACATCCTATGATGGGAATACGCAAATATGAAGCCAAGCCGTATATAAACTTGGACCAAAAGATCTTAAAATTCCACTACCGTGACCTGTTTTATTGGAAATATGCATAAAAACATACTAAAAGGCCATGTGCACCTACTAATATCAGATTACAATAAAGTATTAGTCTGCATGAATATATTATCTATCAACTTAAAAAGAAATTCTAAAGCCACTAACAGAAGCAGCTGGAATATTTCAAGCTTATGTGATACCAACAAATGTATCTAACAATTTATATAGCCTCCTAACAGGTGACGAGCTCTTTTTTGGTGCAAAACAGGTGATAAACTCATCAAGCTTTCTGTTCTTACAAACATTGGACTTCAAAATTATACTTCCACTGTATATATGTTATGATGATAACTCACAATCCAGAGTAGACAAATTAAAATTATAATAATAAAAAGTAATGTGTATATCTTGCGAGTAACTTCTTCAAATGAAATTACTTAATTTTTATATTAAGCAGTTTTGAACCCTGACTCCTATAAAAACAATGTAGACCAAAACCCCAAAGCCACTAGGTCAAGGAGCAATGAGCTTTAGCTCTGTGGTACTCCTCTCATCCCCTAACAAGGAGCCCATCAGGGACTTCATAATCCATAAGGGGTCAAGTTCTTGTAGGGTCGAGTTTAGGTTCTACGACACCTCACCCACCTTGATAATAAATAATTTTATAAAATATTCTTTATTTTTCATATGCAAAAGGTAAATCATCTTTCTTCTATATAATTAAGTGCCAAATTTGGTCTATGTATTATCGAATCAATGCAATTGCTCGGCCAAAAATCAATCCATTATCAATTTACGAAAGAGACCAAACTGTTTCTGCATTCATATTTTTCAATCAGAAGACCTACTTTTAGAAGAGTAGATACAGTATAATACTTTGCTGTGGATTTATGTACTGAGTATTTAGAATTATGCCCAAAAAAAGTAATCTTTATGGCATACAATTGACTATAAAATCACTATCAATCCTATACGCGATAAAGGCCTGAACTTTGAACAAATTCCCCACATCTCTTATTAAACCTTCACCCACATTAAATAAAGAAACAATCTTTTTCACAAAAATCATCAGAAAACAGCCAAAATAGACGCCCAGAAGGGCTAAAAGATGAATTGATAAAGGCATGATTATTAAACAAATTCCCGATATGTCTTTCAATGAAACGTCACACATATTAAATAAAGAACCAATCTTTTTTCACAAAGAAGGGCTAAAAATTGAAACGAAGCTCATAATAATGGAATTGGTATGCAATAATTGAAATGGATATGGACATAAAAAGAGTGGAAAACGAACCGACGGTTGTGGGTATATTAGTGGCGGTTATGTGAGACTTCTTGAGTTTGTGTTGTAGATGAGCCGCACACCAAACAGTCCCCAATTGCCCTTTTCTGGCCAAGTAAGTGTTTGAGTAGAACATCTTTTTTCCGGCCTTCAGTTAATTGCTTTTCTGGGTTTTTGTTACAGATATATACATATATGTGTGTGTGTGAATTATAGAGAGAGAATGTTTGCTGTTCTTGCTGAGAGTTTAATTGGGAAAATTACAGTGATTTGATGAAATTTCAGAAGAGAAAGAATGTGGTTGATTATCCAGGGCGGGCTGGGGCTATAAAATTTGGGGAATTCGATTGAAGGGGCGGGAAACTCAAATAAAGGCGCCAATTAGAGCGAGAAGTGAGAACGTGTACGGCCCTTATCGGAACTGACTTAAGTGAGTGTGTGGACGAGTGACTAGCTTCAACAAAATATTTTTTAAAGTCACTTGATTTTATTTAATTAATTATTATTAAAACACTTTTTAAATTTAGATTTTACCTTATGATCCTGAAAATTTTTAGAATAACTTATTATTTTATAATGATTTTTTTAAAAATCCTTTACTAATATTGATTCTCATAGGTCTAAATTAAAATATCTACAAATCTTTATTAATATATTTAACAATTATATATTGTAAGACCCTCAAATTTTATAAATAAACATGAATTTTCTATAAATATTATTTTTGAATATTATGGAATAAATTTGATATAATGTTATAGTTGTGGGTAATATTTATAAATTTTGCAAAAGTAAGCAAGTTGTTATAAAATATTACGTTTCGTTTAATATTCTTTTTTGTCGGGGAATATTATTACGACGGCTTTCAATCATTAATTGGACTCATTATGGAAGTATTGTCGTAGTTAGAAAAGCGACAAAATTATCTTTCTATAAAAATAATGGCGGAGGTGTTACTGCTAAAAAGCATTGAACTACCCGTTGGTAAAAGTAATAGAATATCTGGCGTTAGTTGCATAGTAGCACTTTAGGTATTGATTATTGATGCTTACGTGAGAAGTCACTTAACTATACTCAATTATTGCTACGATAATTCACGATCATATCTCTTATATTATTGATTCAATTATTGTCACGATTATCATCTCATATAATATGTTATATTATTAATCGAGACGACAAGTTATAAATGATTAATAATTGTTGAAAGATTAAAAATGTGTTGATTAAAAATAAAATAATTTGTGGTAATATTTATTCAATCCTTGATGTATATAAAGAGTCTGTTATGAGACGTTTGTGGTAAGTTTGATTATTTTATGGGGGGGTCATATGTCATCATCTAAGAGTCTCTTCGACAATAGTAATTACCTTCGTCAATAGTAATTACCTTCTTCAATAGTATTTACCTTTGTGAATAGTAATTACCTTCGTCAATAGTAATTACCTTCTTCAATAGTATTTACCTTCGTCAATAGTAATTACCTTCGTCGATAGTAATTACCCTTCATGAATAGTAGTTGTCCCTTGATATTACCAAGAGTTAACTGCCTTCTTGATGTTCCAAAGGTTAATTACCCTTCGCCCATGAATAGTAGTTGTCTCTTCAATATTACCAAGAGTCATTTTGACCCTTCGTTAAGGCCAAAAGCACCCTCGCTTTTTCTATAAATAGAAAGTTTCATTCCTTCATTATTTCTTACGAATTCAATTGAAACTCTGTAGAGAAAACTATAGAGAAAGAAGAAAAGTATTCTCTACTTCACTTTTCCAATATTCATTCTTCTAAGGTATGGAATATTATTTGTTGTATTCGTAAAGTGTGTTATTCTTTCTTATTCATGAAGAGAATCGTGTTATTCCATTCGCTTATTATTACATTGGAATAACTTTTGTATAATGTGGTTTACCCTATACTTGGTGACATTCTTCTATTATTCATTTGGAACATCCTGCATGCATGTGTTTTACACCGGACACGGTTCCGCTCTTTATTATTATTCATTGGAATATCCTGTCTGTGTGTTTTACACGGACACAGGTTCCATTTTTTATTATTCCGCCTTTATTATTCAGCCGAATATCATGTTCTACATCTTATCTGCCGGACCTTGTTCCATCATTTATTATTCCGCATTTATTATTCTGTTGGAACATCCTGTCGGTGTGAATTTCACCTGACCTGGTTCCGTTATTATTATTACTGTTGGAATAACTCGCTTTCTCGTATGCCTCATCGCATGCGTGGTGATTTCTTTTGTTATTCCATTCTTTATTATACCTAGTTGGTTAAAACTTTGACTTCTATACTCCATGAAATTAGTAGAATATCCTCGATATTTGCGTTTCATCCAATATCTTTTCATAGAAATATTCTTCCGATCATTCTTGAATTTTACTCTACAAAACGATGATCGTGTTGACAATTTGACGTTAATAATTCTGGATAAAATAATTCTTGAACTTGTTTTATTGAATTCTTATATCATTGTCATCATCCTCATTTTATATTATGTTGAAAGTCATCTGTGGCTCAGTAGTGCATAGATGGACTTGGTATGATTATGACCGAGAGACTATTCGTGTAATCATCATGACCGTAATGTTACAAATGATGTGATGAAAGTCATCTGTGGCCCAGTGCGTATAGATGGACTTGGTATGATTATGACTTGAGACTATTCGGTGTAATCATGGCCGTAATGTTACAAATGATGTGATAAAAATCCTCGATTGGTAGTAGTGCATTGATGGACGATTGTTGGCATGATCATGACCATTAATGAATACACAACTATTCTTGGCCCGTAGTGCATGAATAATTGTGGTCGTGATACTAAAGAATATCCTCTTGGTAGTAGTGCGGGGTGATTCGATGATGTGGAATATTTATTAAAGTTGAGTCTCAAATATAACGATGATGAAAAACCTTTTAAAATCATAAAAGATAGTAGATTTTATTTTCTACTTGACTCTTTTAATGGATTCTTTGGTTCATTGTAGTTAAACTTGATGTTCATTATATTTTATCGGTTTTAACACTGTTGTAGGCTAATGATAATTTATTCGCATTATCTTAGTCATAATATTTCTTCTTTGGCTAGTTGAGCTCACCCTTTCTTTCACCGTTCTCTTGAGAAATGAGAATATAGCCGGGACGAGTCTGGGAACAGAGTAATGGTCCGAGAGGATAGCATTAGTAGTCCTCACTATTCGCGTGAAATAGTGTGATAATAATTGTAATGAGGACTCCTTTTGAGTTTGTATAATATCTAGCGCATAATATTTGTATTCAAACTCACGCTTTATGTCGTATTGTACCTACGCTTATATTAGTAAGTTGTATTTAAATTCTGTACCATGTATCTGACTACCCAAGATGGGTGATGTATACCTAATTTTGGGGGCGTCACATATATCATATAAAGGAAAAATGTATGTACACAGCTGTGTATTACACAGTAGACTACGTCGAAGGTTTTTTGGGCTATAGCGACGGTTTCACCTGTCGTCATAGTTATTCTGGGCTATGGCGACAGTTTACCGTCACTATAGCTCAAAAAATTTGTCATCATAGCCCTACTGTGTAATACACAGTTGTGTATATACATATAGCCCATCATATAATAACAAATTATTCTACTATTATATCATAACTATTCACAAACTAAAATATTGAAACATAAGTAAGTTATATTAAAGCTCGAATAATTTGAATTAGTATTTACAACAAAAAAGACATAATTATTATAATATAATTTATACTCTTAACAATCAGGAGAGTTTTTTGAAAAAATTCTGGTTGAAACAGGCTCAATTAAAGTCTCTCATAAACCTAGAGATCGTTATAATCTGGCGTTCTCAACGGTTAAGATCTTAAAGGTCTTATGTCCTTGTGGCTGGGTGGGTGACCTAAGGACTCATAAATATTTTGAAACAAAATCTATGGTTCCTAAAGACTTTAATTATTTTGATTACACCCTAGCATGGGAAAAGTTTTTATATTATCAAAATGAGCACTATACCCATAGCTGGTTTCTTCACCCTAAGTTTCCCAAAACCATCAATGTTCTGGATTTTCCTGCATGGTTTCAGTCTTGGTTCTATTACTGGGGACCAGTCCCACAGTTTTTTTCCCCTAAGGTTGAAGATATGTTTGATAAATATTTTCAAACCTCAAATGGCCTTTATGAGAATCAAGCCTTATTATCTTTCTGTTGTGCCAATGAAATTCCTTGGATCTTTAAATGGTCATATACTATTACTCAGCATGCAGGAACAGGGGTTCATCGGCTTTGCAAACAACTAGCCATTAAATGGTGGTCCAAATTTGATGAGGATAAAATTGAAAATATTCCTCCTCATGTTGTCGATGGTGATATGGGAAAATATGATGCCTCTCAGCAGAAGTTAAAATCCATCCTCAAAGGAATTCCAAAAAATGAAATCCTTGATTTTCTCAGGAATTATGATGACACGGTCACTATGCTAGACAGTGATGATGAGAAATATGACCTGTTTGGTGGCCCGTGCTCTCAGCCTAAATAATGGAGGCGTGCTAATGCTTAAAGCATTTTGAGGGGATTTGTCATTTTCTCTATATGATCCTGGACAATTGGTATTAGAGCCAAGATAGAGTTTGATATTGTTTAAAGATATTTTAACTTCTTTCTTCCTGAATCTGCTCATTTTGTTATAAACATCATCTAAATACTGTTATAGATTAAGCTTATAGTTTTGCTATGGGTAAGTTGGTTGTCGTTTAAGGCTGTTGTGTGTATAGTCGTGTTGACATAAATCCTATAGTAGACTTCCCAGTTCATCAAAACTTGCCTGCTTATCTTGTTAAGTTTTAGGTACCGTTTATACGTCTAATGGCAAACCTATTCGAGAAATCTATCTAAGTCGAAGCTCTTCATCTTCTTCTTCTCCTCTTTGGATTCATCTACTAAACAAGTTGTGTCCATTAGGAACATTGAGACCCATTTACTGAAATGGTCTATCCCAAAACTCCTATTTCCCAAGTGTACAATAAAGCGCGTTTTTGTTTAAGTCTGATTATATTATTAAGTCTGTTGAACAGTCTCTTCCAATAACTCAAGGTTATATGACTGTGGAGATGTTACCCAAAAGATTTCTAGAAGAAGCAATTGAAAGAGGCTATAAATATTTGCATATTGGGTTAGTCCAAGTTGCGGTCAAACCGTTAACCAGAATTGGCCTTCCTACTTCTCTATTGTTGTGTTTAAGGGATAAGAGACATCTAAAGTTTAACGATTCTTTGTTAGGATGTATTACCTCATCTCTTTCGGAAGGACCGGTTTAGTTTGAGTTTATAATTTGTTTTAGAATGCCCCCATATCCTTTGTCTGAAGCATCAGTTTCGACAATCTTTGGAGCATCAGGATTAGAGAAATATAGACACGGTAAGGATTTCACATGAGCCTTAATCCTTTTAATGGCTTGAGTACATTCTTCTGTCCAAGGTGTGCGCTTCTTATTTATCCTTTTGTAAAGAGGAGCAGCATCAATCGCCAGATCTTTATAAAAATCTCTAACATAATTAACACTTCCCATAAATCTCTAGAGCTGTTTTTGATCCAAGATTTTGTCTGGAAATTTATTGGCGAATGCAATGGCTCTGTCGACTGGGAAATATTTACCTTGAGAAATTTCAAATCCCAGAAACCTTATCTTCGTTTGGAATAACAGTATTTTGCTAGCTGAAACTACAAGACCTTCTCTTTTAACAGCTTTTTTGAAAACGTTTAAATGTTTCCAATGTTGATCAATGTCTTTTGAGAAGACTAAGTCATCATCAATATAAACAATCATAAAATCCATAAATGGATTAAAGATTTCGTTCATGATGTTCTGAAACTCAGATGGTGCATTTTTAAGACCAAAACCCAGAACATTCCATTCGTAATGCCCAAATGGCACTGTAAACGCTGTTTTATACTTATCTTCTTCTTTAATCTAGATTTGCCAGTATCCACTCTTTATATCGAATTTGGAGAAGATATTTGTTTTAAGCAACCAATTTAGCAAATCCCTCTTGTTTGGAATTGGATATCTAAAATCCATCTCAAAACTTTATTTAGAGGTTTATAGTTAATCACCAGCCTTGGAACTCCCCTTTCTATTTCTGCAGCATTTTCTACGTAAAAAGCAAAATATGACCATGGCGAGTAACTTTTCCTTATTAATCCCTTTTTTAAGAGATCATTGATTTCTTCTTGGCAAAGCTTAAGAAACCTTTCATTCATTTGAATCGGTCTTGCTTTTGTAGGAATAGACTTCTCATTGAATCCTTCTATGTAGGGCAAAGAGATGACATGCTTTTTCTATTCCGAAGCGATGGGATCTGTAGAACATATTTCTTTACATAAATCCTCTTGGTAAGCTTTAACTTTGAGCTTAAACTTGTCATCTTTAAGATGTTCTTCAATCTTCTTTATTTCTAACTCTTGTTTGAGAAAAAAAAAGAAAATCTTCTTTGCATTTAAGCAAATGATTGACGCCTTGATAGCGAGGTTCTGAAATAAAATCAAATCTGACCTCTAACCCCTCCTTATTAGTACTTATTCCCTTATGGTCAATAGAATGAGGAGAAGCAAACTAATAAAAGGCGTACCCAAAATAGCTGCCTGAGCCATATTCTTGACTAAGAGGAATGGAGTATCAAAACAAACCCCATTATTGCATACGACGACGTCTGATAATTTATAATCAATATGCAATTGGCTCCCATCAACAGTACTCAGCATTTGAGCTATTTTTGAATAATATTTGGAAGGAACTAGACCTTTAGCCAGACAACTTAAGTCTGCTCCCGAATCAATCAATGCTTCAGTAGTGACTGAGAACTCATCTTCAATAAGGATAGTAATTTTCACATACCACTTCTGAGTGATAATTCTATCAATCAAGTTGATTTTTAATCCTTTTGAACTAGATTCTCCTGGAATGATTCGCCTATCTTGAGTGGCAAAGTGAAGGACTTCATCCTCAAAATCATCACCATCATCATCATTGATAATAGGTGAATTTGATTCATCCATTTTGCTTTTACCTTTATCATCTCTGCCTTTAAGCCAGCGAATTTCCTTTTTGATCTGCTTGATTTCTCTTTTCAAGTCCGCAATATCAACTTCTCTAGCGTCACTATTGGCTTGCAGAATAATGATCATTCCTTGTAGCTCTTTAAGAGTTGGCTCCTTATGTCGGTCGTTCACCTTATCAAAGATCTTTTATAAAGAATATTGGCCTAGGTCAAACCTTTCATTATCCTCATCAGAAGATTTTATCTTGCTTTTAGCAAGCATAATATATTTCTCGATCATTTGTCTCTTTTGACCAGAGTCTTCCAATTGATCAATAATATCAAGGATAAAACTATCTTCCTTAGATAGAACATTAATAGAGAGTCCATTTAAGGCACACAAGCAGGCTTCTCCTTCATTGCAGTGACAGTCATTTAACTCATCACATGATATCTCTTCTTCAATGGAATGAGAATCACCCGAGTTAGAACAACTACTTCTAGGACTCGAACAAGATGAAGAGAATTCTTCCTCATCAGAGTCAATAAAAATGGCTAAAAGTTGCTTTTTCAGCCCCTCATCCTTAACCAGTTGGTTAATCTTCTTCTTAGTAGTACACTCAGGGCTTTTGTGACCTATCTTGCCACATTTATAGCATGTTGGAGGTTTTGAACTGGTCACCTTTCTTTTAGATGACTTTCTCCTTTTAGGTTGATCTTCTTTGGTCTGATGTTTAGACCTTTTATGATGATAATTCCTTTTAGATTTCTTGCTATCTTTAAAAGTAGAAGATTCTTTTCCAGTTCTTCTTTTACGCTTATCCTTAGGGATTTCAGCAAGGCGATATTGCTCACAAAAATCTCCCAGGGCTTGGTTTCCTCTAGATCTTTCCTCTGAAATTTGCTTCTGGATCTTCAAAATATTACACAGATCCGCACCTTCAGCAATGACTTCTGAAGCTAATTCTCCATAGGTATATTCATCCCAGGGAATTATTCCATCATTTTTATTTTTTAACCTTGTTTTAACTCTTTGAGAGAACAAAACAGGTAAACCTTCAATGAATTTTTTTCTTTCCGAAGAATCGCTATTGCGATCGGTTACATTAAATGACTTAGAAAAAATGTGTCACGATAGTACTTGAATTCAGAGAGCGATTTGCACTTTAAGTTGCTTAATTGTTCATACGTTCTTGATATTACCAGCTGATTGTTGACCACAAAATGGCGCATGATGGTATACGGCAAAGTGTTAACTGCATCCTCCACAAACACGGGCTCGTTCATAGCATCGACGCCCTTTTGAACTTGAAAATTAAAGATGCTCTCCTTTGTTTCGCTTGTTAGGAGGTTATCCCACCAAAGTCCAAGTTGACCTACGAAACCAGATGCTAAAGCTTGAGCAATCCTTTTTTCAGAGTTCATTTTGATCCTAGCTGCTTGGGCAAACATCGTCATTTGTTTTAGAAGAACTACTATTTGATAGTCGGTAAGACCATCAAGGTTCCATTCACAAATATATTCTTCACTAAACTGGACTCCATCATTAAATGCTCTATTTTCAAACTGAGCATCAATAGGAGATGGACGATGATAATAGGGCTGGTTTTTAACCTTTCCCCATTTTAACCTGTTTACCTGAGGATCTTCCTATTCCTCTTGGATTTTATTTAAGATCTCTTCAAGATCTAATCCATCGTTTTTGAGAACCAAAATGGAAGGACCTTAAGAAGTAGATCCGGTAGATGTCCGTTTTAAAGACAACTTTTCTAATCTATTCTTCAGTTCTTCAAACATTTTTGTAAAAGCAGTTCCTAATTTAAACTCTTTAGACATCTCGGGTGGAGGCTTAAATAGGATTGATCCTGGCTTCTCCTGTCTAACAAGCTTTCCTTCCTTTGAGGAAGTAGTAAGGATTTCTACCGTAGATGGACTAACAAATAAAGGTTTTACTTTTGAAGTAACAACCTTTTCCAATCTAGACAGTTGTGTTCCAAGGGATTGTAGAAACAAATTAGTATAATTATTTTGTTCTATAACTTGATTGATCCCCTGAACTTCTTCAGACTTTCTTTCAGCCTCTTTATTTAGCACCTTTTTGTAAGGAACAACTCTAGTCTTTCCAGTACCTACAAAAACTGGGGCTAGAGGAGGATGAATTGATGACACAACTTCATTGTTGTCTTTATCATTGGCCAACCGGTAGGGTTTGTAAGAACTTTCTACCATGTTTATGGTGATAGAATTTCCCTTTTTATCCTTTACCACCTTATCCCCCCCAAAAGGGAAAGTATAACCTTTGGCACGACTCCAATGCTTAAGAAAAACAAAGAAATCAACATTTTCCCCTGATTCTTTTAAGAAATCGTAATAAATGTTATGAATGAGATCTTGATTCTCAAGAGAATAAGTAGCAAAGAACCATTCACGTTTATCTTTGTTTTTCTTAAGCATTGGAGCCGTGCCAAAGGTTATACTTTCCCTTTTGGGGGGGATAAGGTGGTAAAGGATAAAAAGGAAAATTCTGTCACCATAAACATGGTAGAAAGTTCTTACAAACCCTACCGGTTGGCCAATGACAAAGACGACAAATCCCCTCAAAATGCTTTAAGCATTAGCACGCCTCCATTATTTAGGCTGAGAGCATGGGCCACCAAACGGGTCATATTTCTCATCATCACTGTCTAGCATAGTGACCGTGTCATCATGATTCTTGAGAAAATCAAGGATTTCATTTTTTGGAATTCCTTTGAGGATGGATTTTAACTTCTGCTGAGAGGCATCATATTTGCCCATATCACCATCGACAACATGAGGAGGAATATTTTCAATTTTATCCTCATCAAATTTGGACCACCATTTAATGGCTAGTTATGCGCAGTCCAGTGAACCCGTTCTGCATCTTTGAGTAATAGTATATGACCATTTAAAGATCCAAGGAATTTCATTGGCACAACAGAAAGATAATAAGGCTTGATTCTCATAAAGGCCATTTGAGGTTTGAAAATATTTATCAAACATATCTTCAACCTTAGGGGGAAAAAACTGTGGGACTGGTCCCCAGTAATAGAACCAAGACTGAAACCATGCAGGAAAATCCAGAACATTGATGGTTTTGGGAAACTTAGGGTGAAGAAAAACCGGTATGGGTATAGTTCTCATTTGATAATATAAAAACTTTTCCCCCATGCTAGGTGTAATCAAAATAATTAAAGTATTTAGGAACCATAGATTTTGTTTCAAAATATTTATGAGTCCTTAGGTCACCCACCCAGATCACAAGGACGTAAGACCTTTAAGATCTTAACTTGGCGAGAACGCCAGATTATAACGATCTCTAGGTTTATGAGAGACTTTAATTGAGCTGTTTTCACGAATTTTTTCAAAAACTCTCTAGTTTTAGGGAGAAAAGCGGTAGATCATGAGAAGTAAGATAGATAGAGATCGACTACTTGCTCGGAGATCTAACTGCATCCACATCTTCAATATCAACTACTTCTCTGATCATGGTGTCAAGGTAGTTAGAATCAATCTGAACTTTAAGCTCAGGAGTCTTGCCTTTGTTGCCCTGCTTTTGAGATCCTGAAGATTGTCCTTTGAGGAAGTCATTAGAGGGTCTCTCCATTGCTAGTTTGGCTGAGCGTCTAGGAGACCTGTCAAAATTTAACACACAAATATGATCCTGAGGATTGTCCTTTGAGGAAGTCATTAGTGGGTCTCTCCATTGCTGGTTTGGCTGAGCGTCTAGCAGACCTGTCAAGATTTAACACACAAATATTAGGAGTATTCTGTAAAAACTCTCTAGTTAAGAAGTCTGGCAAAGAGTTAGAGTCTCCTTTAATAAACTCAATGTCAAAATCAAAGGCTGATAGCAAGGCTTGCCACTGAGCAAAAATCTATTTAGAAGCAACCTTTTTAACGTCCTTCTCTAAGACTTCTTTGGCTGATTTACAATCAACTCTAAGAAGGAATCTCTAGTTTAAGAGATCTCCTTGGAATTTATCAATACACAGAACTATGGAACAAATTTACTTTTTTATAGTAGAATAGTTTTTCTGTGCATCATTCCATTTTCCAGAAACAAAACAAACTAAAACTTTGTTTGAGTTTATAATTTATTTTAGAATGCCCCCATATCCTTTGTCTGAAGCATCAGTTTCAAAAATCTTTGGAGCATCAGGATTAGAGAAATGTAGACACGGTAAGGATTTCACATGAGCCTTAATCCTTTTAATGGCTTGAGTACATTCTTCTGTCCAAGGTGTAGGCTTCTTATTTATCCTTTTGTAAAGAGGAGCAGCATCAATCGCCAGATCTTTATAAAAATCTCTAACATAATTAACACTTCCCATAAATCTCTAGAAATTGTTTTTGATCCAAGATTTTGTCTCGAAATTTATTAAGCGAATCTGATAGCTCTGTCGACTTGGAAATATTTACCTTGAGAAATTGCAAATCCCGAAACCTTATCTTCGTTTAGAATAACAACGACATTTTGCTAAATTTGAAACCACAAGACCTTCTCTTTTAACAGCTTTTTTGAAAACGTTTAAATGTTTCCAATGTTGATCAATGTCTTTTGAGAAGACTAAGACATCATCAATATAAACAATCATAAAATCCTTAAATGGATTAAAGATTTCGTTCATGATGTTCTGAAACTTAGATGGCACATTTTTAAGACCAAAACCCAGAACATTCCATTCGTAATGACCAAATGGCACTGTAAACGCTGTTTTATACTTATCTTCTTCTTTAATCTGGATTTGCCAGTATCCACTCTTCATATCGAATTTGGAGAAGATATTTGCTTTAAGCAACCGATTTAGCAGATCCCTCTTGTTTGGAATTGGATATTTAATCCATCTCAAAACTTTATTTAGAGGTTTATAGTTAATCACCAGCCTTGGAACTCCCCTTTCTATTTCTGCAGCATTTTCTACGTAAAAAGCAGGACATGACCATGGCGAGTAACTTTTCCTTATTAATCCCTTTTTTAAGAGATCATTGATTTCTTCTTGGCAAAGCTTAAGAAACCTTTCATTCATTTGAATCGGTCTTGCTTTTGTAGGAATAGACTTCTCATTGAATCCTTCTATGTAGGGCAAAGAGATGACATGCTTTTTCTATTCGAGCGATAGGATCTGTAGAACATATTTCTTTACATAAATCATCTTGGTAAGCTTTAACTTTGAGCTTAAACTTGTCATCTTTAAGATGTTCTTCAATCTTCTTTATTTCGAACTCTTGTTTGAGAAAAAAAAGAAAATCTTCTTTGCGTTTAAGCAAATGATTGACGCCTTGATAGCGAGGTTCTTAAATAAAATCAAATCTGACCTTGATCTTTTGTAAAGAATATTGGCCTGTGTCAAACCTTTCATTATCTTCATCAGAAGATTTTTTCTTGCTTTTAGCAAGCATAATATATTTCTCGATCAGTTGTCTCTTTTGACCAGAGTCTTCCAATTGATCAATAATATCAAGGATAAAACTATCTTCCTTAGATAGAACATTCATAGAGAGTTCATTTAAGGCACACAAGCAGGCTTCTCCTTCATTGCAGTGACAGTCATTTAACTCATCACATGATATCTCTTCTTCAATGGAATGAGAATCACCCGAGTTAGAACAACTACTTCTAGGACTCGAACAAGATGAAGAGAATTCTTCCTCATCAGAGTCAATAAAAACGGCTAAAAGTTGTTTTTTCAGCCCCTCATCCTTAACCAGTTGGTTAATCTTCTTCTTAGTAGTACACTCAGGGCTTTTGTGACCTATCTTGCCACATTTATAGCATGTTGGAGGTTTTGAACTGGTCATCTAAATACTGTTGTGTGTATACCTATGGAGAATTAGCTTCAGAAGTCATTGCTGAATGTACGGATCTGTGTAATATTTTGAAGATCCAGAAGCAAATTTCAGAGGAAAGATCTAGAGGAAAGCGAGCCCTAGGAGATTTTTGTGAGCAATATGGCCTTGCTGAAATCCCTAAGGATAATCGTAAAAGAAGAACTGGAAAAGAATCTTCTGCTTTTAAAGATAGCAAGAAATCTAAAAGGAATTATCATCATAAAAGGTCTAAACATGAGACCAAAGAAGATCAACCTAAAAGGAGAAAGTCATCTAAAAGAAAGGTGACCAGTTCAAAACCTCCAACATGCTATAAATGTGGCAAGATAGGTCCCAAAAGCTCTGAGTGTACTACTAAGAAGAAGATTAACCAACTGGTTAAGGATGAGGGGCTGAAAAAGCAACTTTTAGCCTTTTTTATTGACTCTGATGAGGAAGAATTCTCTTCATCTTGTTCGAGTCCTAGAAGTAGTTGTTCTAACTCGGGTGATTCTCATTCCATTGAAGAAGAGATATCATGTGATGAGCTAAATGACTGTCACTACAATGAAGGAGAAGCCTGCTTGTGTGCCTTAAATGGACTCTCTATTAATGTTCTATCTAAGGAAGATAGTTTTATCCTTGATATTATTGATCAATTGGAAGACTCTGGTCAAAAGAGACAACTGATCGAGAAATATATTATGCTTGCTAAAAGCAAGAAAAAATCTTCTGATTGAGGATAATGAAAAGTTTGACACATGCCAATATTCTTTACAAAAGATCAAGGTCAGATTTGATTTTATTTCAGAACCTCGCTATCAAGGCGTCAATCATTTGCTTAAACGCAAAGAAGGTTTTCTTTTTTTTTCTCAAACAAGAGTTAGAAATAAAGAAGATTGGAGAACATCTTAAAGATGACAAGTTTAAGCTCAAAGTTAAAGCTTACCAAGAGGATTTATGTAAAGAAATATGTTCTACGTATCCTACCGCTTTACGAATAGAAAAAGCATGTCATCTCTTTGCCCTACATAGAAGGATTCAATGAGAAGTCTATTCCTACAAAAGCAAGACCGATTCAAATGAATGAAAGGTTTCTTAAGCTTTGCCAAGAAGAAATCAATGATCTCTTAAAAAAGGGATTAATAAGGAAAAGTTACTCGCCATGGTCATGTCCTCGCTTTTTACGTAGAAAATGCTGCAGAAATAGAAAGGGGAGTTCCAAGGCTGGTGATTAACTATAAACCTCTAAATAAAGTTTTGAGATGGATTAGATATCCAATTCCAAACAAGAGGGATCTGCTAAATCGGTTGCTTAAAGCAAATATCTTCTCCAAATTCGATATGAAGAGTGGATACTTGGCAATCCATTAAAGAAGAAGATAAGTATAAAACAAATTCTGATGCCATTTGGTCATTACGAATGGAATGTTCTGGGTTTTGGTCTTAAAAATGTGCCATCTGAGTTTCAGAACATCATGAACGAAATCTTTAATCCATTTAAGGATTTTATGATTGTTTATATTGATGATGTCTTAGTCTTCTCAAAAGACATTGATCAACATTGGAAACATTTAAACGTTTTCAAAAAAGCTGTTAAAAGAGAAGGTCTTGTGGTTTCAGCTAGCAAAATGCTGTTATTCTAAACGAAGATAAGGTTTCTGGGATTTGCAATTTCTCAAGGTAAATATTTCCAAGTCGACAGAGCCATTGCATTCGCCAATAAATTTCCAGACAAAATCTTGGATCAAAAACAGCTCTAGAGATTTATGGGAAGTGTTAATTATGTTAGAGATTTTTATAAAGATCTCATGATTGATGCTTTTCTCCTCTTTACAAAAGGATAAATAAAGAAGCTACACCTTGGATGTAAGAATGTACTCAAGCCATTAAAAGGATTAAGGCTCATGTGAAATCCTTCCCGTGTCTACATTTCTCTAATCCTGATGCTCCAAAGATTGTCGAAACTGATGCTTCAGACAAAGGATATGGGGGCATTCTAAAATAAATTATAAACTCAAACGAAGTTTTAGTTTGTTTTGTTTCTGGAAAATGGAATGATGCATAGAAAAACTATTCTACTATAAAACAGGAAATTTGTTCCATAGTTCTGTGTATTGATAAATTCCAAGGAGATCTCTTAAACCAGAGATTCCTTCTTAGGGTTGATTGTAAATCAGCCAAAGAAGTCTTAGAGAAGGACGTTAAAAATGTTGCTTCTAAATAGATTTTTACTCGGTGGCAAGCCTTGCTATCAGCCTTTGATTTTGACATTGAGTTTATTAAAGGAGACTCTAACTCTTTTCCAGACTTCTTAACCAGAGAGTTTTTGCAGAATACTCCTAATATTTGTGTGTTAAATCTCGACAGGTCTGCTAGACGCTCAGCCAAACCAGCAATGGAGAGACCCACTAATGACTTCCTCAAAGGACAATCTTCAGGATCATATTTGTGTGTTAAATCTTGACAGTCTCCTGAGGCGCTCAAATTAAACAAAGAATGGAGAGACCCTCTAATGACATCCTCAAAGGACAATCTTCAGGATCTCAAAAGCAGGGCAACAAAGGCAAGACTCCTGAGCTTAAAGTTCAGATTGATTCTAACTACCTTGACACCATGATCAGAGAAGTAGTTGATATTGAAGATGTGGATGCAGTTAGATCTCCAGAGCAAGTAGCTGATCTCTATCTATCTTACTCTCATGATCTACCAGTTTTTCTCCCTAAAACTAGAGAGTTTTTTGAAAAAATTCTGGTTGAAACATGCTCAATTAAAGTCTCTCATAAACCTAGAGATCGTTATAATCTGGCGTTCTCAACGGTTAAGATCTTAAAGGTCTTACGTCCTTGTGACTGGGTGGGTGACCTAAGGACTCATAAATATTTGGAGTAAAACCTTTATTTGTTAGTCCATCTCCGGCAAAAATCCTTACTACTTCCTCAAAGGAAGGAAAGCTTGTTAGACAGGTACAAAAAACAAACAACTTATAAAAAGGAATCTACTTTTACAAAAGTAAAAGCAAAAGCAAAAGCAAAAGCAAATGCTGCTGACGCGTGTCCTGGATAAGATGGAGTCGAGAGGACAGTAGGTCCAAAAGAAAACCAGAGGGGACCACAAAAGATAAGATAAGAATCTTATCACCCCAAACATGAATTAATAAAGAAAACGACAAATCCCCTCGAAATGATTTAAGCATTAGCACGCCTCCATTATTTAGGCTGAGAGCACGGGCCACCAAACGGGTCATATTTCTCATCATCACTGTCTAGCATAGTGACCGTGTCATCATGATTCCTGAGAAAATCAAGGATTTCATTTTTTGGAATTCCTTTGAGGATGTATTTTAACTTCTGCTGAGAGGCATCATTTTTGCCCATATCACCATCGACAACATGAGGAGGAATATTTTCAATTTTATCCTCATCAAATTTGGACCACCATTTAATGGCTAGTTGTCTGCAAAGCCGATGAACCCCTGTTCCTGCATACTGAGTAATAGTATATGACCATTTAAAGATCCAAGGAATTTCATTGGCACAACAGAAAGATAATAAGGCTTGATTCATCATTAAATGCTCTATTTTCAAACTGAGCATCAATAGGAGATGGACGATGATAATAGGGCTGGTTTTTAACCTTTCCCCATTTTAACCTGTTTACCTGAGGATCTTCCTGTTCCTCTTGGATTTTATTTAAGATCTCATAAGTAAGTTATATTAAAGCTCGAATAATTTGAATTAGTATTTACAACAAAAAAAGACATAATTATTATAATATAATTATACTAAAATATACAATAGTAATAATTAACTAGGATTAACTTATAAAAACACATAATGATAATGGTTTATGAGTGCGTAGTATTTTAGTTTTTTTAAAAAAAAACTAAGCACAAGTTTATTTTATAAATAACATTATCTTTAACATTTTATTTGTTTTATATATGATATTTATAAAAAAAATTGAATTTCACAAATTAATTAACTTACTATTGGCACTAAAATGATTACAATATTTGCTTTAAAAAATAAAATAAATATAAACCACATCCAATTGTATGCTACAATTAGTATTATATTATTTGATGAGCCTCATTAAGATATGAATCTATCTGATTAAAAAGGGATAATTGTTTTCCAACCTCAACATAATATGATCATGGCGTAACATGTGAAATACGTATACACAACCCATTCTGAGTCGCCAAATACATGGTACAGAAACAACTACAACTACATTATTATAATTGTCGTGCAAAATACGACAACACATATGTGTGAGTTTAAATACAAATATTGTCTTCTAGACAATATCCAAATTCAAATAAGTCCTCATTACATTTATTGATACACTATTTTACAAAATAGTAAGGACTGCTAAAACAACTGACTTGAAACATCACTCCACACCCCGACTAGTTCCCGTTATATTCTCGCCTCCTGAGAAGAAAAATGGAACAAAAAGGAAAAGGGTGAGCTCAACTAACCCAGTAAAAAATTATTATGACTAAGATAATATAGAACAAATTATCTTTAGTCTTCAATAAATCAGATAAAATATAATGGACAAGAAGTTTTAGATCAATATTCGCAGCGAAAATAACAATTCATTAGAAGAGTTAAGTAGAGAATGAAATCTACTATTTTCTATGATTTAAAAGTTCATCATTAATATTTTATCCTTGTAACATCAATCAATATACATTTTGAATCAAATATTCATCTTTGCACTACAGGCCAAAGATATTCATTTGTATCACCAATTGGTCATGTTCTTCTTAACACATGTCCATCTTTGCACCACGGGCCAAAGTATTCATTAGGTAATCATTCATCTTTGCACTATAGGCCAAAAATATTCAATAATATCATCATTTAGGACTGAGGATGATGAAATATATCTTAACGAAAATGAATCCAGTGAGATAAAAAAAATCAAAGATTAGGGATTCGTACTTTAATTTATCCAAATTCAAAAATACTCCATAATAATCAATCGTGGAGCAAAATTCAAGAATAAAGATCAAAACATGAATACAATCAAAGATAGTAACCATAACAGACAGCTTGGAGAACGAATTTTTTTTTAAATTTTTCATTGAATAGTGCCGTATACTTGAATAGTGTTGTATAAGTGAATAGTGTCGTATACGTGAATAGTAATCCCGACACGAAAAGATAGAAATTTCATAAGAAAAATCATATTTCGTGAATAGTATCGTATTCATGAATAGTGTCATATACATGAATAGTATCGTATACGTGAATAGTAACCTCGACATGAAAAGATAAAAATTTCACAATAAAATTCATACCAATATTTCGGTATAATGATATTGAAAGAAATAATATCATTTACGAAAAAAATAACATCCCTTACCTCAAAAGAATAGTACTTTTGGCTGAAATATCGGATATAATGCTGAAGGAAACTTGCACTGAATAGCATCTCTCAAAGTATCTAAATACTCACAAAAATACGCTCGATATTATAGAGAGAAAACGTGACATCCGCAAAATAGGTATACATCACCCATCTTGAATCGCCAAATATATGGTACAAAATTCAAATACAACTTAATTATACAACAGTCGTGTAAAATATGACAAAACATATGCTGTGAGTTTTAAAACAAATATTGTCATCTAGACAATATCCGCACTCAATTGAGTCCTCGTTACATTTATTAGCACACTATTTAACAGAATAGTGAGGACCACTAATGCTATTATTTGGACCGTCACTCCGTTCCCCGACTAGTCCCTGCTACATTCTCATTTCCTGAAGAGAACAATGAAAGTAAAAGGGTGAGCTCAACTAGCCCAGTAAGAAATATTATGACTAAGATAATAAAGAATAAATTATCGTTAGCCTTCAACAGTGTTAAACTGATACAATATAATAAACATCAAGTTTAACTGCAGCGGAACAAACAATACATTAAAAGAGTCAAGTAGAGAATAAAATCTACTATCTTTTATGATTTAAAAGGTTTTTCATCACTTTTATCGTTGAGACTCAGCTTAATAAATAATCCACATCATCCCTGCACTACGACCAATGATATTCATTAGTATCACGACCACAAATTATCCATGCACTACGGGCCAAGGATATTCGTGTATTCATCAATGGTCATGATCATGCCAACAACTGTCCATCAATGCACTACGGGCCAATGAGAACTTTTACCACATCATTTGTAACATTAAGGTCATGATTATACCGAATAATCCCTGGTCATAATCATACCAAGTCCATCTATGCACTACAGGCCATGGATGACTTTCAACATAATATAAACATGAGGATGATGACAATGATATAAGAATTCAATAAAACAAGTTCAAGAATTAATTTATCCAAGAACTAATAACGTCCAAATTGTCAACATGATACTTCTTTGTAAAGTAAAATTCAAGAATGCTCAGAAGAATATTTCCATGAAAAGATACTTGATGAAGCGCAAATATCAAGGATATTCCACTAATTTCATGGAGTATAAAGTCAAAACTTTAACCAACCGAGTATAATAAAGAATGAAATAACAAAAGAAATCACCAGCATGCGATAGACCGCATGCATACGAAGTTATTCCAATGTAATAATAAATAATCGGAACCAAGTCATGCTTAACCACACGTATAGGATATTCCAACATAATAATATATAATCGAATAACCAGAAGCCAAAGTAAATTACATTGCGATGTGATGTTCCAATGAATAATAAATAATGTAACCGTGTCATGCGTAAACGCATGCATGAATGTTCCAATGTAATAATAATAAAGAATGGAATAATGTAAAGAATTTCACCATGTATGCGATTGCAGACATGTATTTGTTATTCCAACATAATGATAAAGAATGGAATAATGTAAGAATTTCACCAAGTATAGGTGTATCATGATATACAAAGTTATTCCAATGTAAGAATAAAAAAATGGAATAATGTAAGTTCTCTTTATGAATACAAAAGAAATAATACCCCTTACCTTAGAAAAATCGGATATAGGAGTAGTGAAGTAGTAGAATACTTTTTTCTTCTTTCTCTTATAGTTTCTCTCTCTAGAGTTTCAAAGAATTCAAGAAAGAAATAATGAAGGAATGAGCTTCTATTTATAGGAGAATGGACCTGAATAAGAACTAATTCTGAACTATCCCGTATTGATTTACTTTTAAACTGACGGTCCGTATTGGTTTACTATAAAATATTCTAATAAAAAAAAATCTTTTAAATAAAATATAATATATTCTATTTATAATCTAATAAAACGAATAACTTTATAAAAGTATTCTGCTTTTATATAAAAAAATTTTACTATACAAAATACTATGCAGTAATTTATGCAAACACTATGCATAATAAAATATAATATATTCTATTTATAGTCTAATAAAACGAATAACTTTATAAAAGTATTCTATTTTATATAAAAAGATTTTACTATGCAAAACACTATTCATAATAAAATATAATATATTCTATTTATAGTCTAATAAAACGAATAACTTTATAAAAGTATTCTGCTTTTATATAAAAAGCTTTTCTATTTTATTACATTAATAATACTAATAAAATAAAACTTTCACATCATTATTATAATTCACACTATTAATCGACCGTGTCGTCTCCTGTGAAAGAGGGGCTTTCCAATAAGGATTTCTCCCTATCAGCGCCGCAATTAGGTAGTGACCAAACCTCTCCTCGCGTAACTTCTAGACATCGTTAATATTGCAAATAATAATATTAATAACTTCGTCATCTCTCAATTATTGATTTAATAATATATAAAATATCGACAATAATTGAATCAATTAACGTGAGATACTATGCAACAATTATCAAGCAATAATTGAACAAAACCGAGTGACTTCTCACGTAAGCATCAATAATCAATACCTTGTGCTACTATGCAACCACGCCAGATTCCTCGCACTTTTAACACCGGTGTTTCAACAGCTAACGATAAAACTTCCGCCATTATTTTTTCAAAAAATATTTTGTCGCTTTTCAATCAATTCGACAATAATTCCGCTTGTGGGGTCCACTAATGATTGTGTCGTCGCATTTAATATTTCTTGTTAAAACGAATAATATTCCCACCAATCGAATATTATATAACAACTTCACGATTTTGCAAAATTTATAAATATTACCCACAACTATAACATTATATCAAATTCATTCCATAATATTTAAAAATGATAATTATAGAAAATCCATCTTTATTCATAAAAAGTCAGGGTCTTACAATCTCCCTTCTTATGAAATTTCACCCTCAAATTAGGGTACGACTGCATGTCAAGAGGTAAGGATACCTTGATTTCATTTCAGATTTTAACTCCCGTGTCATTTCCTCAACATCGTGGTTCCTCCATAAAACTTTCGACTTGAGGTATAACCTTGAGCGTAGAATATGTTCCTTCTTATCCAAGATTTGAATAGAACCTTTTCATACGTTAAATCTTCCGCTTATTTCGTCCTGTTCTAACTCAATAATGTGGTTCGGGTCTTTCACATATTTACGTAATATGGATATATGAAAACGCTATGAACACGAGACATACTTCACAGCAAAAGCGAGTCTATACGCTACTACGCCCTACTCGATCGAGGATTAAAATGGGCCAATGAATCGAGGATCGAGCTTTCCTCTCTTTTCAAATCTCGTAACTCCTTTCCATGGAGCAACACGTAACAACACACGATCTCCAATATCGAATTCCACGCCCTTTCGATGAAGATCAAAGATAACTCTTTTTGTTTGGCCTTGTGAGGTTTTTATACGTTGTCGGATCATTTGAATCTTTTCCGTAGTCATACGCATCAACTCCGGCCCCAACAACGTTGCTTCACCCACCTCATCCCAAAGATACCGAGAGAACGACACTTTCTTCCATACAACGCCTCGAATGGAGCCATGCCAATACTTGTTTGATAACTATTGTTGTAAGAAAAACTCCACCAATGGTAAGAACTTGTCCCAACTTCCTCAAGTCAAGGACACAGTAGTCTTAATAAATCTTCAAGAGTTTGAATAGTCTTCTCTCTATTTTCCGTCCGTCTCGAGGATGATATGCCGAACTAAATCGTAAATCCGCGCTCCATAGCTTTTTGTAAACTAACCCAAAATCGTGAAGTGAATCTTGGGTCTCGATCGTAAACTATGGATACCGGGAATACCATGCGCCTTACAATCTCGCTTTATGTACATACGAGCAAGACGCTCAAGTGTATAAGTTTCTCGATAGGTAAGAAATGAGCGACTTGGTCAATCTATCAACAATGACCCAAATCAGATCTACGCCTTGAGAAACCTTGGGAAGACTAATAACGAAATCCATGGTAATGTGCTCCCACTTCCATTCGGAATTTCAAGTGGTTGCAATGGACCTTTTGGTACTTGATGTTCGCCTCACTCGCTGACAAGTTAGACACCTTGAGATAAACAACGCTATCTCTCTCTTCATATTGCTCCACCAAAATGTATGTCAAGATCACGATACATTTTGGTACTCCCAAGATGGATTAAAAATGTGTGTCAGGCGCCCCCATCATGATTTTATACTTTAAATCAAGGTCGTTAGGAACACAAAGTCCCGAGTCGACTCAAGTATTCCTTCTTCATCGATTCTTGCTTCCTATATAAAGACCTTCTTGCTTTCTTCCTCATACGCATCGCCCCAGTGTCTCAGTAGCTTGAGCAAATTTTACTTTATCGATTAAAGTCGGTTCTACTCAGATATTCGCCATCATCATCACGTGGGTCCCTCGAGTCTTTATCTCTATCTCCATCCTTTGCAAGTCATACAAAATGGGCCTCATATGACAATATCGCACTCGCATTCGCATATGATCTTCTACTCAATGCGCCGCCTACCACGCTTTGCTTTTCCAGATGGTATTGATGGTATGATTATAATCTTTCAACAGCTTCAAGCCAACGTCATTGCCGCATGTTGAGTTCCTTTTTGAGTGAAGAAATATTTGAGGCTTTTATGATCCGTAAAGATCTCCACTTTCTCCCCATACAAGTAATGCCTCCAAATTTTAAGTGCGAAGATAACAACCGCCAACTCTAGATCATGAGTAGGATAATTCCTCTCATATTCTTTTGAGTTGTCGAGAGGCATAAAGCTATGACTTTCCCATGTTGCATGAGAACACATCCTAACCTTTGCCTCAAGCATCATCAGAGATGACAAATCCTCTCGAGCTGATGGTATTGTCGTAATAAAAAATTTAAATGAGTCTTCTCTTGAGTTCTTGAAAACTCTTCTCACATTCCTCGCTCCAACCAAATTTTTGTATCTTTCCGAGTCACCGAAGTTAAGGGAGTAGCGATTCGAGAAAACCCTTCTACGAATCTCCGATAATAACCAGCTAAGCCGAGAAAGCTACGTATTCGATCAATCGATTTAGGTTGCTCCCAGCTTTGAATAGCTTCAATCTTTTCTGGGTCAATAGATATTCCATGACTTGATACCACGTGCCCAAGGAATGCTACTTCTCAAGCCGTAACTCGATTTCTTCAACTTGCATAAAGCTTATATTCACGGAAGCTTTTGAGTATCAAATTTCAAGTGTTGCTTGCTCATGATCTTCACGGCTTTTTGGAATAAATAAGGATGTCATCAATAAAGACGACCACAAAGTGATCCAAATATTCCTCAATATACTGGCTCATCATATCCATGAAGGCAAAGAGGAGCATTAGTCAATCCAAAAGATTTGACTAGGAATTCATAATGCCCGCATCGAGTTCTCGAAAGCCGCCTTTTGGAATGTCATCGCTTTCTAATCTTCAATCGGTGATATCCTAACGAAGATCAATCTTTGAAAAAATTTTGCGCTCTTTGCAACCGGGTCAAACAGTCATCAATGCGAGGCAATGGATATCTATTTTTGATAGTGACATGGTTCAACTCCCGATAATCAATACAAAGTCGCATACTCCCATCTTTCTTCTTCACGAATAGAATAGAGCACCCCAAGGAGACGTATTTAGACGAATGAAACCGATGTCTAACAATTCCTCGCAGCTGGGTCTTTAACTCCTCAAGTTCAATAGAGCCATTCGATATGGGGCTTTGGAAATGGGTTTTGTACCGTGTTCAAGGTCGATATAAAAATTCAATTTCACGCCTGGGGTAGGCTGTGAAGTTCTTCGTGAATACGCCAAAAATTTATTAACAATAGAAATATCATTCAAAACCGACGATTTTTGTTTAGATCCGTGATATGAGCTAAGAAAGCTTGACATCCGCTTTTTAATAAACGAATAGCTTTATGGCTTGAGATGACAAAGATTGATTTTAATGGTTTGGTTGCTTGAATTCATAATAGGTTGGTTAGAATATGAAAGCTAACAACCTTACGAAAATAATCAATTTTTGCATGATGAGTAGTTAACCAATCAATCCCTAGAATTACGCCAAATGCAAGTATTTTCAATGAAATAAGATCGATGGTAATGTGAGGGTACCAATTTGAACCAAACAAGACTTATAAACAAAGGATGTAATGAAGGTTTCTCCCAATAGAGTTTCAACAGATAAGTCAAAGTCTAATTTCTCCTGAGTCAAATTTAAACGCTTGAGCGCAAGTAGGAGAAATAAAAGAATGGGTAGAACCAGTATCAAATAAGGTCTAAACTTCACTAGAGTTTATGATAAGCTTACCCGTGATGACCTCGTTTGGGTTCCTTGCTTTTTGGGAGGTCACGACAAAACGCTCTCCTCAGACTACTCGGGCTTTTTGACTTTTTCGGGACGCCTTTTGGTGCCTCCATCCTAGCCGAACTTGTCTTTGGTGAACGACAAAATTGGGCTAGGTGACCTTCTCTTCCACAATTATAACATGCTTTGACGGCATCACGCATTTTGACCGATGTGTCCTCCCCTCCGCATTTGAAGCATATGATAGGTGGTCGCTCTCCTTCCTTAACAACAAATCTTTGATGTCGACGCCTTTCCATCATCATTGAATCTCCTCTTCTTGAAATGTCCATTCTTATTGTTTTGGCCATGATTACCACCAAGTGGTTACCATTTCGCATGTTGATTCCTCCACGCTTATTATCACCGCTCACGATCGCTATCACTAGTATATTATCATTTTGCCGCCGCTTCTTTTTTGTTGGGTTGACTCATTATCGCGCCCCAATAATCGAGCCCTATTAACAACATCTCAATACAAACACAGCTTTATGAGATAAGATATCGACGATCTCTGTTCAAACCTCTTAGAAACATTTGCATCATTTTCTCCTCATTATCAACCAAATGGGATGTAAACCGACAACTCTAAAACTTGGCTTCAGATCGACATACTGGCCATATTGTTTTGCTCCAAATTGATGAACTCTACCTCTTTCATGTGACGAATACTTTCGGAAAGTACTTGTCGTTGAACAATTCTTGAACTTCTCCCAAGTCATCTTCAAGGCAGTTGAGTACGCTTTTACGATTCCCACCAAGAATCGCCTCACACGCAAATACGAAGGTGGCAAGGGAACCTTTGCTCCTGAGCATCCCAAGACATCAAATATCTTGCAGATCCGCTTTATCCACGCCTCCGCCTTTAAGTGGTTTTGGCTCTCCAAAAACTCCTGGTGGTCCCAGCCTCGAATCGCTTAGCGGTGACCATTCCGAGAGTCACCAAGTTTTCACCGCATTTTGTATAGAGCCGCTTTTTCCGATTTTGCATGAATTGCATAAAGCCTCTGAACATTCCATCGTTCATCATCTGGTCAGTGTTGTTGTTTTCCTGAGGATTGTCACCTTCCTGATGCACATTATCCTTATTATTGATCTGTGGAAACTCAACGGTCTCCTGTGCTCCATTGCTAGTCTCAACATTCTCTGGATGCCATTTTCAAATACTTGCAACAAAAACAAGGGTTAATTAACATATCAATATATTATCCCTATACTCGACCGACCAATTAAATGCCAAATAAACTTAGGTAGGTCATACTAGCGAAGGAATTCCCCGCTCTCCCTCCTAGTTCTTGTCTCAAATCTTAGCCAGGGATCACATCCCTAAGCTTTGATACCAACCGTGACGCCCCCAAAATAGTATATACATCACCCATCTCTGAGTCTCCAAATACATGGTACAAAATTCAAATACAACTTAATTATACAACAAATGTGTAAAATACGACAAAACATATGTCATGAGTTTTAATACAAATATTGTCATCTAGACAATATCCACACTCAATCGAGTCCTCATTACATTTATTATCACACTATTTAATGTAATAGTGAGGACTACTAATGCTATTATCTCGACCGTCACCCATTCTCCGACTAGTCCCCCTCGCTACGCTCTCATTTCCTCAAGAGAACAATGAAAGTAAAAGGGTGAGCTAAACTAGCCCAAAGAAGAAATATTATGACTAAGATAATAAAAATAAATTATCGTTAGCCTTCAACAAAGTTAAACCGATACAATATAACAAACATCAAGTTTAATCGCAATGAACAAGCAATCCATTAAAAGAGTCAAGTTTAAAATCTACTATCTTTATGATTTAAAAAGTTTTCATCACTTTTATCGCTGGGACTCAAATTTTAATAAATAATCCACATCATCCACTACTACCAAGGATATTCATTATTAAGATCACAACTTTATCCACCACACGCAAGGATATTTGTAATTCATCAATGGTCATTATGCCAACAACGGCCCATCAATGCACTACACGCGCCAATGATGACTTTTACCACATCATTTGTAATATTACTGGTCATGATTATACCATAATAAGCATACCAAGTCCATCTACGCACTACAAAAAGCCATGTATGACTTTCAACATAATATAAACATGAGGATGATGACAATGATATAAGAATTCAATAAAACAAGTTCAAGAATTAATTTATCCAAGAACTAATAACGCCCAAATTGTCAACACGATACTTCTTTGTAGAGTAAAATTCAAGAATGCTCGTAAGAATATTTCCATGAAAAGATACTAGATGAAGCGCAAATATCAAGGATATTCCACTAATTTCATGGAGTATAAAGTCAAAACTTTAACCAACCGAGTATAATAAAGAATGAAATAACAAAAGAAATCACTAGGCATGCGATAGATCGCATACGCATGTGTTATTCCAACATAATAATAAATAATCTAACCAGTCATGCTTAAACACATGCATGTGATATTCCAATGAATAATAAATAATGGAACCAAAGTCAGGCAAAATTAAGCACCGGACAGTGATGTTCCAATGTATAATAAATAACTAAACCAGTCATGCGTAAACGCATGCATGTGATGTTCCAATGTAATAATAAAGAATGGAATAATGTAAGAATTTCACCATGTATATGCGGTACTTTCAGATGTATGTTATTCCAACATAATGATAAAGAATGGAATAATGTAAGAATTTCACCAAGTATAGGGTAGTATCATGATACAAAAAGTTATTCTAACAATAAATAAAAAAATGGAATAATAAAAGTTCTCTTCATGAATACGAAAAAGAATAATACCCTTACCTTAGAACAAATCGGATATAGGAGTAGAAGTGAAGTAATAGAATACTTTTCTTCTTTCTCTCTATAGTTTCTCTCTCTAGAGTTTCAAAGAATTCCTAAGAAATAATGAAGGAATGAGCTACTATTTATAGAGAATGGACCTAATAAGAACTAATTCCTAACTATCCAGATTGATTTACTTTTAAACCAGACGGTCAGTATTGGTTTACTATAAAATATTCTAATAAAAAAAATCTTTTAAATAAAATATAATATATTCTATTTATAATCTAATAAAACGAATAACTTTATAAAAGTATTCTGCTTTTATATAAAAAGATTTTACTATGCAAATACTATGCAGCACTATAAAACACTATGCATAATAAAATATAATATATTCTATTTATAGTCTAATAAAACGAATAACTTTATAAAAGTATTCTGCTTTTATATAAAAATATTTTACTATGCAAAACACTATTCATAATAGAATATAATATATTCTATTTATAGTCTAATAAAACAAATAACTTTATAAAAGTATTCTGCTTTTTATATAAAAAGCTTTTCTGCTTTATTACATTAATAATACTAATAAAACAAAACTTCATCATCATTATTATAATTCACACTATTAATCGACCTGTGTCGCTCCTGTGAAAGATGGGGCTTTCCAATAAGATTTCTCCTATCATGCATAATTAGGTGACCAAACCTCTCCACGGCGTAACTTCTGCATCGTTAATATTGCAAATAATAATATTAATAACTCATCATCTCAATTATTGATTTAATAATATATAAAATATCGACAATAATTGAATCAATTAACGTGAGATACTATGCAACAATTATCAAGCAATAATTGAACAAAACCGAGTGACTTCTCACGTAAGCATCAATAATCAATACCGTGCATGCTACTATGCAACCACATGCCAGATTCTCGCATTTTTAACACCGGGTGTTTCAATAGTTAACGATAAAACTTTCCGCCGTTATTTTCATAAAATATTTTTTGTCGCTTTTCTCAATCCGACAATAATTCCGTTGTGGGTCCACTAATGATTGTGTCGCCGCATTTAATATTCCCTCGTTAAAACGAATATTCCCCACCAATCGAATATTATATAACAACTTACGTACTTTGCAAAATTTATAAATATTACCCACAACTATAACATTATATCAAATTCATTCCATAATATTCAAAAATGATAATTATAGAAAATTCAACTTTATTCATAAAAGTTGGGGTCTTACAGAAAACTTTAGATTCTGGTGTGATTTTCAATTCTAACTAAGCACCCTATTTATAGGAAAATGGCAGAACGCCAAAGCAGACTAAATTAATAAAATATTAATATTCTTTAAAAAATTTCTATGCACACCTTCTTGACCAAATTCAGCACACCACCAGTGGGGCCCACCAAATTTAGCATTTTTCCACCAAAAACAAAAGTAAGGCCCACCCATGTTTTTAATTAAAAATATTTATTTCCAAAATTCAATAATTCATAATAAATAACCTTATTATCAGAAAAATACGAGTTTTATGTCCATTCCATCGGAAATTTAATTCTCTACAACTTTGTAGAAGAATTTTTTTCTAAATTCTCAACGGAAAATGACCGAAATCCACATACGGATGATTTTCAACACCTCTATTCCAACAAAATAATGATAAAATACCTCAACATTAATTCCTTCATTTATATCCACATAAAATAAATATTTCCTTATCATATAAATCAATAATTAATTATTCACAAATAATATTACAGAATCACAATAATGACAACCAGGTCGTTCCCAGGAAAGAGGGGGCTTTCCGATAAGAATTTCTCCTTACTAGCGCGCAATTAGGTGACCAAATCCCTTCCCTAGACAGAATTTCCTTAGACATTGCCAATAATTCTATCTATAATATTATTCAAATAATATGAATTATTGATCTGATAATGGGAAATATTGTGCAGTGACAATTATTGAATTAACAATAATATAAAATCAACGTAGCAATTATTGAATCAATAAAATAAAATATTGAACAGTAATTACTGTAACAATTATTGAGTAGTGCCTTCTTACGTAAGAATCAATAATCCAAAAATATTGTGCAATACCGTGCGCCATCGCGTGCAACCACATGCCATTCATCGTATTTTAAACACCGTGTATTCTAACAAAGATTAATTGGTAACAACTACGTCGTTGTTTATAAAATCTCAAACTTGTCGTTTTCTTTATCCGACCTTTATGGGACCCACAAATAGCTGCGTCGTCGTACGAATGTTCCCCGAAAATAAGAATATTCCACGAGCAAACGAATATTCCCCGACAACAATGAATATTTTATAACCACTTGCTTATTTCGCAAAATTTGCACATTTTACCCATAACTAACCACATTATATCAAATTAACACCTTACTATTTCAAAATAATGAATAGAGGAAATTCAATTTTATTTATAAAAAGTTGGGGTCTTACAACCTCCCCTCCTTATGAAATTTCGTCCCCGAAATTGACGTACGTACCTGGTGTTTCGAAAAGGTGAGGGTACCTCGCTTTCATTTTCGATTCCAATTCCCAGGTCATTTCCTCAATATCATGGTTCCTCTACAAAACCTTGACTTGTGGTATAACCTTTGTGCGTATGACATGCTCGTTCTTATCCAAGATCTTGACAGGTACCTCCTCGTACATTAAATCTTCGGCTATCTCATCTATTTCTAACTCAATAATGTGGTTTGGGTCTTTCACATATTTATGAAGCATAGATATGTAAAAAATATTATGAACATGAGACATGCTTGGAGGTAATGCGAGTTTGTAGGCCACATTTCCTATTCGATCAAGAATCTCAAATGAACCAACAAATCGTGGATTGAGCTTTCCTCTCTTCCCAAATCTTGTAACTCCCTTCCATGGAGCAATACGTAACAATACATGATCCCCAATATTAAATTTCACGTCCTTTCGATGAAGATCCGCATAACTCTTTTGTCGATCTTGTGCCGTTTGTATACGTTGTAGGATCATTTGGATCTTTTCTGTAGTCATGCGTACCAATTCTGGTCCCAACAACGTTGCTTCACCCACTTCATCCCAGCATACTAGAGAACGACACTTTCGTCCATACAATGCTTCGAATGGAGCCATGCCTATACTTGCTTGATAACTGTTGTTGTAGGAGAATTCTACCAATGACAAGTACTTATCCAAACTTCCTTTGAAATCTAGGACACGGAGTCTGAATAGATCTTCAAGAGTTTGAATAGTCCTTTCTGATTGCTCGTCCGTTTGAGTATGGTATGCCGAACTGAATCGTAAATCCTTGCCAATAGCTTTCTGCAAGCTAACCCAAAATCATGAAGTGAATCTTGGGTCACGATCCGAAACTATGGATACTGGCATGCCATGCAATCTCACAATCTCATTCACGTACATACGAGCAAGATGTTCAAGGGAAAAAGTCTCCCATATCGACAAGAAATGAGCAAACTTGGTTAATCTATCAACAATAACCCAACTCGCATATATGCCTTGAGAAACCTTGGTAAGACCCGTAACAAAATCCATGGTAATGTGTTCCCAGTTCCATTTCAAAAACTCAAGTGGTTGTAATGGACCTTTTGGGACTTGATGCTCCGCCTTTACACGTTGACGAGTTAAACACCTTAAGATAAACTCCGTGATCTCTCTCTTCATATTGTTCCACCAAAATGTATGTCAAAGATCATGATATATTTTGGTACTCTCAAGATGGATTACAAACTGTGTGTTGTGTGCCTCCATCATGATTCTATGATTTAAGTCAGAATCGTTAGTAATGCAAAGTCTGGAGTTGGCTCGAAGTATTCCTTCTTCATCAATTTTTGCTTCTGGAATAACACCTTCTTGTACTTTCTTCTTCATATGCATCAACTCTGGGTCTGTGGCTTGAGCAACTTTAACTTTATCGATTAAAGTTGGTTCTACTCGTATATTTGATATCATCACATGGGTACTTGGAGCCTTTAACTCTATCTTCATCCTTTGTAAGTCGTACAAAATGGGTCTTTGCGTTGACATTATCGCACTCGTACCCGCATATGATCTTCTACTCAATGCGTCAGCTACCACGTTCGCTTTTCTAGGATGATATTGAATAGTATGGTCGTAATCTTTCAATAGCTCGAGCCAATGTCGTTGTCGCATGTTGAGTTCCTTTTAAGTGAAGAAATATTTGAGGCTTTTATGATCTGTATAGATCTCCACTTTCTCCCCATACAGGTAGTGTCTCTAGATTTTCAATGCGAAAACGACTACTGCCAACTCCAGATCATGAGTAGGATAATTCCTCTCATATTCTTTGAGTTGTCGCGAAGCATAGGCTATGACTTTCCCATGTTGCATGAGAACACATCCTAACCCTTTGCTTGAAGCATCGCTGTAAATAACAAATCCATCCAAACCAGATGGTATTGTCAGAACAGGTGCCGAAATGAGTCTCTTCTTAAGCACTTGGAAACTCTTCTCGCATTCTTCGCTTCATACGAATTTTATATCTTTTCGAGTCAGCTGAGTTAATGGAGTAGCGATTTGAGAAAATCCTTCCATGAATCTCCGATAATAACCAGCTGAGCCTAAAAAGCTACGTACTTCGGTCACCGACTTCGGTTGCTCCCAACTTTTTATTGCTTCAATCTTCGTTGGGTCGACAGATACTCCATGTTTTGACACCACATGCCCAAGGAATGCTACTTCCTCAAGCCAGAACTCGCATTTCTTCAGCTTGGCATATAGCTTGTTATCACGAAGCCTTTGAAGTACCAGCTTCAAATGGTGCTCATGATCTTCACGGCTTTTGGAATAAATGAGGATGTCATCAATAAAGACAACAACGAACTGATCCAAATATTCCTTGAACACACGGTTCATCATATCCATGAAAGCAGCAGGAGCATTAGTCAATCCAAAAGACATGACTAAGAATTCATAATGCCCGTACTGAGTTCTGAAGGCAGTCTTTGGAATGTCATCTGTTTTAATCTTTAATTGATGATATCCGGAACGAAGATCGATTTTTGAGAAATATTTATCACCTTGCAACTGGTCAAACAGGTCATCAATGCGAGGTAGTGGGTACCTATTCTTGATGGTGACATGTTTCAATTCCCGGTAGTCAATACAAAGTCGTATACTCCCGTCTTTCTTCTTTACGAATAAAATAGGAGCACCCCAAGGAGATGTACTAGGACGAATGAAACCGATGTCTAACAACTCCTGTAGTTGGACCTTTAACTCCTAAAGTTCAATAGGAGCCATTCGATATGGAGTTTTAGAAATGGGTTTTGTACCAGGTTCAAGGTCAATAAAGAATTCAACTTCATGTTCTAGGGGTAGACCGGGAAGTTCTTCCGGAAATACGTCAAGAAATTCACTAACAACAGAAATATTATTAAAATCTGACGTATTTTTGATCAAGTCCATGACATGGGCTAAGAAAGCTTGACATTCGTTTTTCAATAAACGAATGGCTTTATGGATTGATATGACAGTGATTGACTTTAGTGGTTTGGTTGCTTGAATTCGCATAACAGGTTGGTTAGGAATATGAAAACTAGCAACCTTACGAAAATAATCAACTTTAGCATGATGAGTGGTTAACCAATCAATCCCTAAAATCACAACAAATGCAAGTATCTTTAAAGAGATAAGATCAACAGGTAATTTGATGGTGCCAACTTGGATCAAGCAAGATTTATAAACAGTGGATATAACAATGATTTCACCCAACAGAGTTTCAACAGATAAGTCAAAGTCTAATTTCTTAGGGGTCAAGTTCAAATGTTAAACACAAGCAAGAGAGATAAAAGAATGGGTAAAACCGATATCTAGTAAGGTATAAACTTCTCAAGAATTTATGATTAATTAACACATGATAACTTCGTTTGGTTCCTTGCTTTTTGGGAAGTTACGAAAAACGCCCTCACTTGAACCACATATTTTGACTTGTCTGGGACAGCCTTTGGTGTCATCATTACCGCTAGAATTGAGCTTCGCTATAGGGCATATTCCACCCTCAACTGCTTCGTCGTACTCCTGTTTCATGATCTGAATTATTAATCTTCGATCCATATCGAATTGGGGTTGACCGCAATGTACAGGGTAATTCAAAACTCGATGTTGGGTTCTCCCAATTGCTGTCCAAAAAGAGAAATACATATAATCTATTTTATCCTTCATGGATAGGACTTCTCTTTCCACAATATCAACGCGTCGTGCTGCTTTTACCCATGCATCCTTCATTCTTACTCGTACAGTTGTTTTTTCTTTCAAATGATCCTTGACATTTGAATTCTCAGATTCTAGCTTTACCATCTTATACTCTGCCAAAGAGTGCTTCTGTTCAAGCATCATATATCAAGTAAGACAAGCTTGAATTGTTGCATCCTTTTGCTCCACGACCACCTGCCATTCTTTAGCCTGCTCTTTTAACTCATGAATACAATTTTGTAATTCTACATTTCAATCATAAAGTTCTCCTAATAAATCCTCATCAGGTTCCTCTTCTTCCTCACTCTCAGCTGCTACCTCTGTGACTAGCTCGGGTGCAACTATTAATTCTTTATTCACCACATGGATATCTCTAATTTCTTCGTCGTCTGACATCACATTATCCTGGTTGGTGATTAGAGGTGTCTCCACGGTCTCATTCACTCCATTGTTAACATTTTCAACTGTCATTCTCAAATACTGCCATAAAATAAGGGTTAATTAAAGAAATTGACATACCACATAATACCCCTATATTCTGACCGACCAACAAATAAGCTTAGGTAGGACACAATAACGAAGGATTTACTAGCCTCTCCCCTCCTAGTTCTATTCCCCAATCTCACCAGAGACCATATCCCCAAGCTCCGATACTAATGCAGACGCCCCAAAATAGGTCCACACAGCCCATTCTGAGTCGCCAAATACACGGTACAGTAAACAACTACAACTTCATTATTATAATTATCGTGCAAAATACGATAACACAAATGCTGTGAGTTTAAATACAAATTATATTATCTTCTAGACAATATCCAAACTCAAATAAGTGAAAGTAATATACACACAAGCCAATCATGTTTGATGATAAAGCATATACTTTGTAACAATCTTATTCATTTATTAATAAAAAGTATTAATTTATTAAAGGCTTTTAATTATCTACATGATGCTGTTTTATAATATGTGATAAACCCATAGTTTTAAGCAATGCTTTTAGAATAATGATGATGATCATTCTAATGAGATCTAAATTCTTTGAAAGCTTAAAACTAAAATAGTTCCCAATCGTTGGATTACTAAATTGGGGATTAGTGAATCCGGATAGATTGATACATACGTTGCTTTGCTTTCATTGGATGAGGATGATTGATCTCATGATCATTTGTGTGGAGACACTAAAGCAAGTATGTAGGTGCTTATTAGAGAATAAGTTCATCGAACGTGGCTCGCTAAGGAATACCTAATGGAGTTTTATTTGCTCGTCAATAGGAATTCTCAGTAGTGATAGTAGTCAAGTAATCCTTGGACTTGAGATCATCATAGATTCTTGTGTATGATGAGTTATACTTTGACTTATTCCTTAAGACCCTTAGGGTATATCAAAGGGTATGCTTGGGTATAATAAGTTGTATACGTGGAGATAATGTATGATCAATAAAGAATCTACCACTTCTAATAAAAGAAGAGAAATGTCCTATGTGATTCGATAAATGACAACCCAAAGAGTCATCGGCAATAAGCGAATGAAATTAGAAAGGAGTTTCTAATTTGCATTATTTGGAGTTGTGCATTTAAGGATCGAAATACATATAATTAAATAAAATAAGACTTGATGTAAATTCCATGTCTTATATTTAATTGTGACATCAGTATGGTGGAAGGATTGAATTGTATTTTAAGTAACTATTTACTCAAAGGTTCTTTTTTATGATTAATGTTGAAATCTATATTATCCGGAAAGTCGTTGATCGCTAGGGAGGCTTATCCCTATCAGAGAATAAATATTATTTATTTAAATAAATTAATTATTTAATTTATTTATTTAAATAAGATTAGAATTGTTCTAATTGATTTATTCACAACCTATTTAATATGGAGAACCTAAAGGGTCACACCATAAAAGGAAGAATAATTATTTAAGAAGTTAATGGCATAATCGTAATAATATATTATGTATATTTAATTTAATCTATGGTGATAGAATAAATTAAATAGCTTAATATTTATTATTTAATATTTTAGAAATATTAAATATAAATTAATAAGAGGAGTCTTATTAATATTATTACAATTATTATTATTTTAATTTCTAAAAGAGTTTAGGAATTAATTTAATATAAGTACTTTCATTTATTCCTAATTGATTAGGAAGGAAAATTAGTTAAAGGAGTTTAATTAATTCTCCCTAATAAGATTAGGGAGCTTAATTAATTAAAAGAATTTAATTAATTAAATAAATCCCAATTCCTTAATTGTTAAGGTGGGTTGCCCACATCTATAAATAAGAGGAGTCTTATTATGGGTAGTGGGGGTTGTTGACTTTTACAACGACATAATTCTAATTTGTTGGAGAGTACCCTTTTCATGAGATAGAAAACTAGGGTTTGAGCCAAATACACCATCTTCTTGAATTCTTTATTTTTCCTCGGTGGATCACCTCAGAGGCCAAACATACGGGTGGCTAACGTTGATCAAAGGAAGGAACAAAACCTTGTGGATTCAAGTTGAGCGCGAAAGGATTTGGAGGTGAACTTGTACCTGAGGAAGCTCGATCTTCAAGGGTATGATTTTATTCTTTATCTTTTCGTTTAATTAATAATTGTGCATAAAGGGTGATCCGGGTTTATGGTTTGTAAATTTTTTTAAACTCTGATTTTTACACGCTTCCGCATTATTTTGCAATTTGATTGCGCACATGAATATTACAAACCTAACAGTGGCATCAGAGCCAAACCTTTATGCAAATTATTAATTGTTTTAATTTGATATTATATTGATATGTGTTTAGAACAATTTAATTGGGCATAATTTAATTGTATAAAATTAAAAAAAAAAAAAAAAAAAAGGTGCCGAAATAAAATTCCAACGTGAATCAGCAGCTCAAAGTTTCAATGAAATTTTTATTTTGCAAGGCTTGCACGGAAATCGAGGCCATAATAAGGCAGCGTGCATTCAATGATTCATGGAATAGCAACATGTACGGAAATTAAAAAAAAAACGAAGTCAGTTTTTAAGTGTTGCACGGATTTTCGAGTTAACAGTTTATACATATTATATATATATAATATAATTTAGTTAACAGTTTTTTTTAGAAAAACAGCGTACGGTTATTAATTATATATATATATATATAATAGTTATATATATATATATATTATTCTTAATAATTTTAGAATTAAAATAAAGTTTATTTTAATTTTAAAATAAAAAGTTCATTTTAATATTAAAATATAAAGTTTATTTTAATTTTAAAATTAAATTTCATGCTAACTAATTAGAGTTGGAATTGGATTCCATGCTAACTAATTGGAGTTGAAATTGGATTTTATTTTTCCTAAAATAAAAGAGTTTATTTGTGAATAGGAAAGAAAATCCATGTTTCCTTAAATAAAGGAGTTTATTTAGATATGAAATAAGATTTCATATTATTCAAAATAAAAGAGTTTATTTGTGAATAGGAAAGAGAATCCTAATTTCCTTAAATAAAGGAGTTTATTTAAATATGAAATAAGATTTCATATTATTCAAAATAAATGAATTTATTTGTGAATAGAAATATAATCGAGTGTTTCCTTTAATATTTTTTTTACACATGGAATTGATTCCATAATTAATTAAAATAAAAGAGTTTATTTTAATTAAATTTTTTTTATTACATGGAATTGGATTCTATAATTAATTAAAATAAAGGAGTTTATTTTGATTAAAATTTTGATTAAAATAAAATAGTTTATTTTATTCAAAAATTAGATAAATTAAAATAAAATAGTTTTATTTTGATTTAAATTTGGATTAAAATAAAGGAGTTTATTTTGATTCAAAAATAGATTTTATACTAACTAAATTTGCCCATTAAATGATATCAATATATATATTAAATGTTTATTATTCATATGATGAATGTTATTTATTGATGAATATGGTGATATGTATGATAATAAATGAGATTGATTATGGACTATCGACCAATGCGATTGGATTTTATTTTAGTTGGATGTACGTGAATGTATGGGTTTTATTAAATGGGTCTCACAGACTGCCTTCTCTAATTTTTTCTTAATGTAAATTCTATTCCTCCTATGTATTTCCCTCGATCGATCAAGGTTTCTATTTATTTTAAAATAGTTTTGTAATAGGAATATTTAGAATTAATTTTGAAGAATTAGAGATCAAGGGCAAGGAGCGCTTGAAGACCCGTTTGTAATGGAGCCCGGTTTAAATGTAATAGTTATATTTAAATATTATTTCTTGCACCTTAGGGTTTGACCTTTTGGTTCACTCAGTGGCTCTAGTGAACCAAACTAGAATAAAAGTCCATAATCAATCCGGTAGAATATAGTATTCTATATGTGCATGCTTATACTATATATATTATATATTATGCAAACATGCTTCGCATGTTTATTAATATAGACGCGTATTTTATATATATATGTGCAAATGCTACTAAACAAGATGAGACAAATTAATAACAAACCCCTCAATTTTTATATTAAGTCCTAAGCGCTCAAAGATATTTGGAATATCGAACGTCGCTTTCTAGCATGATAAAATTAATAGAGTATTAAATATTTAATATGAGTTTGTTGTGTCACCACAAGGCAAGTATTAAGTATTTAAGATGTTAATTTATCACATTTGATGCTTATAAAGAAAATTGAACAATATTGTTTTGTTGTGGTCACCACAAGGATGATATTTTTTTTGAATATATGGAGTGCTAGGTCGGACTTAACTTGGATAATTTTGATTCTGGATGTGCCACCACTGATCAAAATAATCTAAGAGGCAAAATACAAGGAGTTGCATAGTTGATGTAATTGACAAAAGTTGTCTACCTATTTATTTATATATAGTTTGTTGTGTCACCACAAGGCTATATACATTTGAAATGGGATCCTTATTCTCACTAGCAAATCTTTAATTAGATTTTGTCGAACTATATAAGTGAGGGTAATATAGTTTGAAGAAAATAGTGGGAGATACCAATTTAAAACAAGACCTAATTTATTTTGGTAATTAATAAAAGAATGTATGTTAAAATGTTGTTAATTACAAATTCATTTACGTAATTTTACAATGTCTAAAATTACTATCATCAAAGCATATTAGATGCTAAATTAACCGCATCAATTAAACGGATAAGTTAAGGAATTTGAGAATAGTTCTCATAGTTTGAAAAGCTATCTTATGTCCTTAATACGCCTATCCTCGCAATGGTTGCGCATAATGCCTCCGAGGAAGAGATCACTACTTTTAGAAAGTGGCAAGATGATGCACATTGGCTCAATGCATCATGCTCGATCCATGAGTAACAAGCTTCAAATCGACTGAAACTATGGATACTCCTACTATATTCCCGCACATCAAGTAGTTGATGGTGAGAAAAGTAGGACCGATAGATATCGAGAGATATCTAAGGAGCTCTTCCGATCTAGAATGGCCAATGGCACTATAAAGATGCATAAAAAGTTCTTAACATAATCAATTTGATTGATCAATTAGGACAACCGGTTTTGTCATGGATGGAGAGTTGAGCCAAGATTTGATCTTGCACTCACTCCCTGACTCCTTTCACAATTGTTGTGAATTTTTCATATGAACAAGCTAGATATCGCCTTTGGCGATTTGCTTAACATGTTGAAAAATGTCGAGAGTCACTTTCCAACTAAGAAAGACCAAGTCTTCACCGGTAGGGGCCAAAGGATCTTCCGAAAAGAAGAACGATTCAAAGAAGGTAAATAGAAAGGCGTAAACAAAGGATAATAAGAGCAAAACCGATACGGATAAGAAAGGAGTTTGCTTCCACCGCAATAAGCCCGGACACCGGAAAGAAATCTCATGAGAAGTATTGCGAGCAGAGGCTAACCAAAAGAAGCTTAGTGAAGTTTCTATTATAAATACAAATTTGTTCATGATTTAAAATAAAATTTTCTTTAAGTCAAGGTTCTACTTGGGTATTGGATACCGATTTTGGTTATCATAAATATAGATTTATGAAGGGACCAAGCAGAAGTAGAAAGCTAAACAAATATAAGTAATTCTATATGTGGAAAATGAAGCAAAGGTTGCCGCATTAACTATAGAAACTTATAGTTTAGCAATACCTACGAGAAAATCTATTAAGTCAATAAGTTGTTATTGTATTCCAATTCTTGTTAGAAACATTATTTTCGTTTTATTGTTGGACAATAAAATTTTTGGTATTATAATTAAGAACAATTGTTGTTCTATTTATAATAATAATGTTTTGTATAGAACTGGAATATTACTTAATAAATTTTGTATACTTGACTTACATGAAAATAATTTTGCATATTGAAAAAATTAGTATAAGAAAAGGAGATGATCATTCAAAGAGTTGAATGTGTGTATTTATTGAAATACAAGTGTGAATTATTTGAAAGGTTCAAAGAATTCAAAAGTGAAACAAATTGGCAAAGTATTAGGATTCTTTGATCGGATCAAGGAAGGAATACTTGTGCAATAAGTTTCTAGATCATCTCAAATGGTTTTCTCATAATGGACACATCCCGATACGCAATAATTGATTGATGTATCCGAATGAAAATCGCACTTGTTGGACATGGTGCGGTCCATAATGATTTTACCGACATTCCAAAGATCCTTCTAGGGTCATGTCATAGAAATGGTCGCATATCTACTAAAAGGTAACCTCAAAATCCAAATTTCAAGACTCCATAAAAGTTATGGATGGGGAGGATTCCTAATCTTAAGTATGTTAAGATAAGGGTTGTCCAACTTATGTGAAAAGGTTTCAAAAGATAAGCTTGGGACAAGATTTGACAAGTGTAGATTTATGGGACATCCTAAAGTAAGTTTAGGGTATATGCTCTATAATCCTACTTAGCAAAAGGTGTTTGTTACGAACAACCGCCTTCTAAGATAAAGGTGTTTATCATTGAAGGGCTAGTGGAGGATAATTGATCTTGAAGAGTTCAAGAACCACAAAACACTATAAGTCAAATAAGAGGAACTCAGTAGATAACTTCATTGTACCACAACCGAATCAGAATCTGAATAGTACCAAGATACCTAGGAGGTATGGATTCATTATGGATGATGATGATGAGGTACGATCATAGAAGATGATGATCCAGAGTTACATTCGATGAGGTAAGACTTCTAGTGTGTACAAAAGGGTCAGTGGGAGCGTCGTAACATTCCTAATATTATATGTTGATGTACTACGGATAAGGAATGACATACTAATGCTCCAATCAGTAATGATAAAGTTGTCTAAACATTCCTCCACGAATGATTTGGAAGAGTATCTTAGTTGGGGATATAAATCTATATAGATAGATTTAAAAGGATGCTCGACTTAACCCAAGGAACGTATATTCATTTGATGCTAAAGTCGTTTAGCATGGAAAACTCCAAGAGATGTCTCATGTCGATGAGCTATGGAGTGTATCTCTCTTCATAGTCCCCACAGACTCCTGAAAAGAGAGGTCGCATGAGTGACAATCATGTATGCAATGAAATGTACGAGACCGATGTTGATCACCATATTCGGAGAAGTTCACTATGAGTCGTTGAAAAACATCTTAAAGTGCTTAACCCAAGCACTAAGGAAGTGATCATATTCATGGTGGTTCTAAATTAAAACTAGAGGGCTTAATGGACTCAAGTTTTCGTACGCACTCAAGATGACGTAAAAATCCATTTTAAGGTAAAGCGTTATCTTGAACAAAGGTGCGTTGAATTGGAAAGGTTCCAAACAAAGAAAGAGTTACTTGGTTTAGTGATAAAGACAAAGTATATAGCTATAAATGAAGTTTGAAAGTTGATTGTTTGGATGATAAGTTCATTACGTAACTAGGAATAGTTCCTAAGTCTCATCTTGGATCTAAACATGTGTTGTGGCACTTTCATTTGATTATTAGAATCATTGAAAGATGGGAAATCACTATAGAGATAGTGGACTCTCAAGAACAACATTACATATCCATTAACTAAAGCTTATCCAACAATGCAGGATAATCGTCACTTAGAGAAGAAGAGTATAAGATACCATGACGATCGGCTTTAGTGCAAGTGGAGATTGAAAGTAATATGCACACAAGCCAATCATGTTTTGACGATAAAGCATATACTTTGTAACAATCTTATTCATTTATTAATAAAAAGTATTAATTTATTAAAGGCTTTTAATTATCTACATGATGTTTGTTTTTATAATATGTGATAAACCCATAGTTTTAAGCAATGCTTTTAGAATAATGATGATGATCATTCTAATGAGATCTAAATTCTTTGAAAGCTTAAAACTAAAATAGTTCCCAATCGTTGGATTACTAAATTGGGGATTAGTGAATCCGGATAGATTGGTACATACGTTGCTTTGCTCATTGGATGAGGATGATTGATCTCACGATCATTTGTGTGGAGACACTAAAGCAAGTATGTAGGTGCTTATTAGAGAATAAGTTCATCGAACGTGGCTCGCTAAGGAATACCTAATGGAGTTTTATTTGCTGTCAATAGGAATTCTCAGAGTGATAGTAGTACATGTAATCCTTGGACTTGAGATCATCATAGTATCTTGTGTATGATGAGTTATACTTTGACTTATTCCTTAAGACCCTTAGGGTATATCAAAGGGTATGCTTGGGTATAATAAGTTGTACATGGAGATAATGTATGATCAATAAAGAATCTACCACTTCTAATAAAAGAAGAGAAATGTCCTATGTGATTCGATAAATGACAACCCAAAGAGTCCTTGGCAAGGCGTAATGAAATTAGAAAGGAGTTTCTAATTTGCATTATTTGAGTTGTGCATTTAAGGATCGAAATACATATAATTAAATAAAATAAGACTCGACAAAGAATTCCATGTCTTATATTTAATTGGGACATTGTATGGTGGAAGGATTGAATTGTGCAGGTAACTATTTACTCAAAGGTTCTTTTATGATTAATGTTGAAATCTATATTATCCGGAAAGTCGTTGATCGCTAGGGGAGGCTTATCCCTATCAGAGAATAAATATTATTTATTTAAATAAATTAATTGTTTAATTTATTTATTTAAATAAGATTAGAATTGTTCTAATTGATTTATTCACAACCTTTAATATGGAGAACCTAAAGGGTCACACCATAAAAGGAAGAATAATTATTTAAGAAGTTAATGGCATAATCGTAATAATATGTTATGTATATTTAATTTAATCTATGGTGATAGAATAAATTAAATAGCTTAATATTTATTATTTAATATTTTAGAAATATTAAATATAAATTAATAAGAGGAGTCTTATTAATATTATTACAATTATTATTATTTTAATTTCTAAAAGAGTTTAGGAATTAATTTAATATAAGTACTCTCATTTATTCCTAATTGGATTAGGAAGGAAAATTAGTTAAAGGAGTTTAATTAATTCTCCCTAATAAGATTAGGGAGCTTAATTAATTAAAAGAATTTAATTAATTAAATAAATCCCAATTCCTTAATTGTTAAGGTGGGTTGCCCACATCTATAAATAAGAGGAGTCTTATTATGGGTAGTGGGGGTTGTTGACTTTTACAACGACATAATTCTAATTTGTTGGAGAGTACCCTTTTCTATAGAGATAGAAAACTAGGGTTTGAGCCAAATACACCATCTTCTTGAATTCTTTATTTTTCCTCGTGTGGATCACCTCTGAGGCCAAACATATGGGTGGCTAACGCCGATCAAAGGAAGGAACAAAACCCCGGTGGATTCAAGTTGAACGCGAAAGGATTTGGAGGTGAACTTGTACCTGAGGAAGCTCGATCTTCAAGGGTATGATTTTATTCTTTATCTTTTCGTTTAATTAATAATTGTGCATAAAGGGTGATCCGGGTTATGGTTTGTAAATTTTTTAAACTCGATTTTTACACGCTCAGCATTATTTTGCAATTTGATTATAGCATTATGAATATTACAAACCTAACAATAAGTCCTCATTATAATTATTGATACACTATTTTACAAAATAGTGAGGACTGTTAAAACAACTGACTTGAAACATCACTCCACACCCCGACTAGTTCCCGCTATATTCTCGTCTCCTGAAAAGAAAAATGGAACAAAAGGAAAAGGGTGAGCTCAACTAGCCCAGTAAAGAATATTATGACTAAGATAATGTAGAACAAATTATTGTTAGCCTTTAATAAATCAGATAAAATATAATGGACAACAAGTTTTAGATCAATATTCGCAGCGAAAATAACAATTCATTAGAAGAGTTAAGTAGAGAATGAAATCTACTATCTTCTATGATTTAAAAGTCAATCATCAATATTTTCTCCTTGTAACATCAATCAATATACTTCTTGAATCAAATATTCATCTTTGCACTACTGGCCAAAGAAATTCATTTGTATCACCAGTTGGTCATGTTCTTCTCAACACTTGTCCATCTTTGCACCACGGGCCAAAGATATTCATCAGGTAATCATTCATCTATGCACTACAGGCCAAAGATATTCAGTAATATCATCATTTAGGACTGAGGATGATGAAAAATATCTTTACAAAAACGAATCCAATGAGATAAAAAAAATCAAAGATTAGGGATTCGTACTTTAATTTATCCAAGTTCAAAAATACTCCATAATAATCAATTATGGAGCAAAATTCAAGGATAAAGATAAAAATATGGATACAATCAAAGATAGTAACCATAACAGACAACTTGGACAACGAATTTTTTTTAAATTTTTCTATGAATAGTGTCGTATACGTCAATAGTGTCGTATATGTCAATAGTGTCGTATACGTCAATAGTAATCCCAACACGAAAAGATAGAAATTTAAAAAAAAAATCATACTTCGTGAATAGTACTCGTGAATAGTATCGTATTCGTGAATAGTGTTGTATACGTGAATAGTGTCGTATACGTGAATAGTAACCTCGATATGAAAAGGTAAAAATTTGACAATAAAATTCATACCAATATTTTGATATATTGATATTGAAAGAAATAATATCATTTACGAAGAAAATAACATCTCTTACCTCAAAAAAATAGTACTTCTGGCTGAAATATCGGATATAATGCTGAAGGAAACTTGCACTGAATAACATCTCTCAAAGAATTTAAATACTCACAAAAATACGCTCGATATTGTAGAGAGAAAACTTCAGATTCTGGTGTGATTTTCAATTCTAACTAAGCACCCTATTTATAGGAAAATGCCAGAACATCAAAGCAGACTAAATTAATAAAATATTAATATTCTTTAAAAAAATTCTACGCACGCCTTCTTTACCAAATTCAGCACACCACTAGTAGGGCCCACCAAATTCAGCATTTTTCCACCAAAAAAAGTGGTCCCACCCTTGTTTTTAATTAAAAATATTTATTTCCAAAATTTGAATAACTCATAATAAATAGCCCTTTTATCAGAAAAATACGAATTTTATATCCATTCCGTAGGAAATTTTATAGTTCTTTAATTATTTTGTTATACAATAAATTTTTAACTTAAAAGCATGTTTATAATTTTACTTTACTCAAATTTAGACTCTAAATAACTAAATATTAAAAATGTAGAAACAATATTATGATTGCATAATAATTAATATAGAGACATTTAGTTAGTTAATGTTAAAAATAATTATGACTTTTTTATATATATATATATATATATATATTGTGATTAGCTTTAGTTAATTTTAAAATAAAATTCATAATGGTAACTTATTATTCTACAATAATTTTATTCCTAAATAACTATATATTAAAAATATAGAAAATAATATTATGAGAAAATAATAATTAATATTACAAAATATAATATATATTACAAAATATATTAATGATTAAACTTTAATAATCTTTACTTAATTAATGTTAGAAACAAATTTCACTAATATATAGTTATTAAAATTTAAGTTACCATTAAAATTAAAAACTATGATGGTAACTTATTAATTTACAACAATTTTATGTAATATAGAATTCCTTAAACTTCAAGTTTAGTCTTTTAGGTTTCACTCATTTAATTTTTTGAACTATGTATAAATTTGAAAGTTTGAAAATAAAAACTAAATATTAAATTTAAAAAATATATAAGATTTTATATTAAATTAAAAAAAAAAAAATAAATAAACACATTACTAACATTCAATTGCAAGTCTTTGATAATTGTTTGTTTTAAACAAAGTTTGTTGTCATTTTACAATAAATTAAATTAAAATTCAAAAAATATTTATAATCATTATATATATAAAATAAATAAAGAATTAAAATAAACTCATGCTTCAGACATGGCACTTAGTTAGTTAAAAGTAAATGAGAAAAAGAGTTTAAATATGACACAACTTCAAGAGTGGTTTTTACTACTTTTCTTTTATAAACTAGATAAAATATATTATTAAAGATTAGCATCTAATATTTTAGAGCAAAATGGTATTGTCATAACATAAATATTGCTTAAAGTGTTCAATGCTGCTAAAACAATTATAAATGTGTCATTAAAGATATTTTTACTCTTAACAACATTACTTTTACTCTAACAATATCAACATTTTAAAAACAAAAATATTTAAATAAAGAGTCTTGGTATGTAGATAATAAATATCGGCCTATATCCATACATAGAATATCTAATCAATCCTTATATATAAAAACACATCCAATATAATGTCAGCCTGACATCATATTACATCATCAAATCAGCAATTCAAACTAATTAACGCTCTTCCTTTTCCTCGGATGAGTTTTCCTATTCCTCTTCCTCTTGGTTTGCTGCGTCTCTCCTTGTATATAAAAATACATCCAACATGACGTCAGCCTGACATCATATTACATCAACAAATCAGCAATTCAAATTAATTTTAAAAAATGAGTTAACTCAGTTAAATAAATATTAACACTCTTCTTTTTACTCGACTGAGTTTCCCGATTTTGATTCCTCTTCCTCTTCCTCTTGGTTTGTTGTGTCTCGAATTTCCACCCCTCTTCTTCTTCAACTTCCACTTCCGCTTCCATAGATTTCCACTTCCACTTCCCCCATCCCTCTTACACTTGTTCCACTTCTTCCACTTATATATATATATATATATATATGTTAATATTTATGTTGATTTATTGGGTTTATATTCTGTTAAATTTTATTCTTTTATTGCATATCTAACATCGCTTTGTCCCTCTCTTTCCCGAACAACACTTGATTTTGGTTTTGTGGACTCAAAATCACTCGATCGATTTGATTTATTCGATTTCGAGAACATATCAGGTAATTGATGATTATTTCCTTTGTTGTATTGAATTTTTTTGATGTAATTTGTAAGGTTTTTTTATCCAATTTATTCGATTTTGAGAACAAATCAGATAATTGACGATTATTTTCTTTGCTTTATTTAAACTTTTTGATGTTACACTTTTTATTTTTGAATGAAATTTAGCTTTAATTTTTGGAGAAATTTAACTTTATTGTTGGTGAATTTTGAAATTTTTTAATGCTTTAAATTCAAAAAGTAGGCATATATGTCTTTAGAACTCTGATGATCTGCAAATGAAAGAGGAGTCTCTTTTGAAGTTTTCTCTTTCCTGTGTAATTTGGATCGAGGGTAAAAGAAGTAGAAGAAGAGAAAGAATAAACAGTAGAAAGGTCATGAGGATAAGAGAGAGCTAGCTTTGTGTTTGTTTTTCAAGGAACTGATGATGGTGATATGGGATGATGAGTGTGACGCCCCCAAAATAGGTCCACACAGCCCATTTTGAGTCGTCAAATATACGGTACAGTAAACAACTATAACTTCATTATTATAATTGTCGTGCAAAATACGACAACACAAATGCTGTGAGTTTAAATACAAATTATATTATCTTCTAGACAATATCCAAACTCAAATAAGTCCTCATTATAATTATTGATACACTATTTTACAAAATAGTGAGGACTGTTAAAATAACTGACTTGAAACATCACTCCACACCCCGACTAGTTCCCGCTATATTCTCGTCTCCTGAAAAGAAAAATGGAACAAAAGGAAAAGGGTGAGCTCAACTAGCCCAGTAAAGAATATTATGACTAAGATAATGTAGAACAAATTATCGTTAGCCTTCAATAAATCATATAAAATATAATGGACAACAAGTTTTAGATCAATATTCGCAGCGAAAATAACAATTCATTAGAAGAGTTAAGTAGAGAACGAAATCTACTATCTTCTATGATTTAAAAGTTCATCATCAATATTTTTTCCTTGTAACATCAATCAATATACATTTTGAATCAAATATTCATCTTTGCACTACAGGCCAAAGAAATTCATTTGTATCACTAGTTGGTCATGTTCATCTCAACACCTGTCCATCTTTGCACCACGGGCCAAAGAAATTCATCAGATAATCATTCATCTTTGCAGTACATGCCAAAGATATTCAGTTATATCATCATTTAGGATTGAGGATGATGAAAAATATTTTAAAAAAACGAATCCAATGAGATAAAAAAAATTAAAGATTAGGGATTCGTACTTTAATTTATCCAAGTTCAAAAATACTCCATAATAATCATTTATGGAGCAAAATTCAAGGATAAAGATCAAAATATGGATACAATCAAAGATAGTAACAATAATAGACATCTTGGACCAAGAAAAGAAAATTTAATTTTTATGTGATTAGTGTCGTATACGTGAATAGTAACCTCGACACGAAAAGGTAAAAATTTCATAATAAAATTCATACCAATATTTTGGTATAATGATATTGAAAGAAATAACATCATTTATGAAGAAAATAACATCCCTTACCTCAAAAGAATAGTACTTCTGACAGAAATATCAGATATAATGCTGAAGAAAACTTGCACTGCTTATCAACTCTCAAAGTATCTAAATACTCACAAAAATATGTTCGATATTATAGACAGAAAACTTCTAATTCTGGTGTGATTTTCAATTCTAACCTAAGCACCCTATTTATAGAAAAATGTCAAAACGCCAAAACAGACTAACCTGCTACCGGTGTCTCTACCCTCTGCCATTCATGCACACCACACTTGAAACTTCAGCATTTTTCCACCAAAAAAATAAAAGTGGGGCCCACCCATATTTTTAATAAAAAAATATTTATTTCTGAAACTAAAATAATTCATAATAAATAGCCCTTTTATCAGAAAAATACGAATTTTATGTTCATTCCATGAAAAATTTAATTCTCTACAACTTTGTAGAAGAAAGGTTTTCCAAAATCCAAACAGAAAATGACCGAAATCCACATACAGATGATTGTTAATACCTCCATTCTGACAAAATACTGATAAAATACCCCAACATTAATTCTTTCATTTATAACCACATAAAATAAATATTTTCTAATTATATAAATCAATGATTAATTATTCACAAATAATATTACAGAATCACAATAATGACAACCAAGTCGTTCCCAAGAAAGAGGGGGCTTTTCGATAAGGATTTCTCCTTACTGGCGCGCAATTAGGTGACCAAAACCCATTCCTAGATAGAACTTCCTTAGACATTGCCAATAATGCTATCTAATAATATTATTCAAATAATATAAATTATTAATCTGATAATGGGAAATATTGTGCAGTGACAATTATTGAAACAACAATAATATAAAATATCAACGTAGCAATTATTGAATCAATAAAATAAAATATTGAACAGTAATCACTGTAACAATTATTGAGTAGTGCCTTCTTACGTAAGAATCAATAATCCAAAAATATTATTCAATACCTTGTGCTACTGTGCAACCACGTGTATTATTGTACTTTAACCATCAGGTATTCTAATAGTGTTAACGGTAACAATTACGCCGTTATTTATAAAAAACTCATACTTTTCATTTTCTTCATCCGACCGTTATGGGGCCCACAAATGGCTGCGTCGTCGTACGAATATTCCCCGACAACAAGAATATTCCACGACCAAACGAATATTCCTCGACAACAATGAATATTTTATAACCACTTGCTTATTTTATAAAATTTACACAATTTATCCATAACTAACCACATTAATCAAATCCACCCCTTACTATTTCAAAATAATGAATAGAGAAAATTCAATTTTATTTATAAAAAGTTGGGTTCTTACAATGAGCTTGAATTAGGGTTTCACTACTATGAAGCAAAGGAGATAAAAAAAATAGAAAGGAAGAAAAAGAGAGAAAAAAAGGAGGTTTTTCCTTCACTCTTGATTTGTGTTTAAGTTGTTTTACTTTTAAGTTGTCTTTATAGTTATTATGAATGGGGTTATTTTTTAAACTTTTGTATACAGATATTTGGGCATTGAGTAAGGAAAGAAATAATTCAGGAAATTTTAAAATTGGCATTACTCTAAATAGAACAAACAAGAACTATACCAGTAGCAAGACGACTGGCATGGAATTTGAATTCAAAAAGCCAAAGAACAGAAGCTCATTTGCTCTTACATCTAAAGTACTTAAAGCTCATTTACTATTATTTGGTCTCCTCTTCCTCTAAGGTGTCATTGTTAACTGCTTTTGACATAATTTTCTAAGACAAAGCGGTGCCATTGTTGAAGAATGATTACAATGAGAATTGTGTAGGGTGGCGGATCAGCTCTGCTTAACAATGTCTTTCAATTTGATGACCTAACAGCCCTAAAGTTTGCTTTGATAGTTAGGGGAAATTATACTTTTCAGGACAAAATTTAAAATGTTCAGGAGGGTGGTTTTTATGCTACCATTGTTTATGATGATCAAGATCAAAGGAATTTGATTTCTAGTAAGCAATTATGTAAGAACCCAAATTTTTAGAAAATATTAAAATAAGAATTTAGTAGATAAAATTTTTAAAGCATGAGATGGGTTCGAACAAGAATATATAAATGTGTTACGAGGTATGTGGTATTGTGTTACATAGGATAATATGAGCCATGTAATAAGTGATGTCGTGTTTAATAAATATATATCATTATTATATATTGTTATAAATTGTACAGATGAATTAATAAGAAGATGGATAAGATTTATCTATCGATATTAAATAATTTAAGTAAAATTATTTTATCATTGTAAGTTGGTGACATTAAATATCTTTGATAATCACCAATTCCTTGAGTATATGTACGAGTAGGTATCAAGTCTAAGGTAGTGCAACCGTACCCTTTAATGGTGGAGGTATAAGAGCTGGGCTAAACGATTCCTTCAAAGAGCGGATGTATATACAAATTTTTAACCGATCTAACTCACTATGAAAACAGTGTAGACGAGACGGAAACTAATTTGTTGGTTGTTTGTGGGAAACCACTCAGTGTACTATATTAAATACCATTAAAGACTCGATGTGTGCTAGGTTTGAACTTGTATATATGTACGTTGTTGACAAGAGAAGAAAATCGATATATCTTTAGATAAATATTGGTTAGAGATGTATTGACTAATAATGGGATATGGTTAAATATATAGATTAAAGAAAGAAGAGTTGAACTTGAAGTTTAATCTCTAAATTATTGAAGAATGTAGTCATTGGAGATTTATTTTGGTTAGTATAATGAGATAGCATGTAGGAAGCATGTTAAAGGATTTACGAGTTAAGTTTTGTTTCTGTTGAAGCATAACATATCTGCATCCTAACTTAAGGTGGCGCGATCACTCTCTCAGCTTAAGACCCACATGGCCATACTATGGGCCTATAGACGCTTAATGACAAGTTTGTGTAATCTAACGAGTTGTGTAATCTAAACTATAGGAATTGTATATTAGTGACTAATATGTTATCATATGGGTCATAATTGATATTTATAGTGTCAATGAATGGATTGAGATAGCAAAGAATTGAATGAGAGTTAGTTATGGAAATTAACTAAACAAGAATAAAAATTGGTTAACTTAAATTAAGTTGAAAATCATATTATGGAATAATATAATTTGAGTATTAAAGCCTTGTGTGGTAGTGGCGTGATAGTAAATTGAATGAAAGGAGTAATTCACTTAAGTAAAATGGTGAATTAATATATATGCTTTACATGAAGAAAATGAAATGATTATGTTAATTAATTTTGGTATTTTCATATATTACGTAATATGATAATATATGAAAGGATTTAATACTTGAAAGATGATAATGGAAAATAAGTCAAGGAGAATAGAAGAAAATTAATTTAATTATAAATAGATATTGGTTGGAGATTTGTGCATTAAGTTAATAATTAAATTGTGGCAAATTGAAATGTGTTGGGACAATTTGTGGAAGAAAAGGAATTGAATAATTATAATATAATAATTGGTATTGTACATATTAATTATTTTAAGGAAAATGATTATCTTAAATAAAGGGCATGAGTATTAAAGTTAAATCAGACTAAAGGTTTAACTAGAATTATAAAAAGAGAATTAATGGAAGATAATAGATGATTGATAATAATCATTGTGATATTAAAGTGTGATAGGGAATAATGGATTGAGAGTGCCCAACTGAATTATATTTAGCAAAATTAAAATATTATTTGGACTAGCCCAATGTACATGGGATATAAGATTATATTGGTGTATATTTAAAATATAAGTATACTTCCTATATGTGGGTGGGAACATATATATGTGTGTATATGTACCCATAACTTAATTTAATGTAGTAATGTTAAGTCCTTATAATTTATTTAAGGAACCCCAAAAAGGAAATAACCCTGGTATATTGAGTGGCCTTGTTGCTAATATAGTAAGCTAAATAGCTTGTCCCAATTTCTTAGTCTCAAAGTTTACATCAGCCGTGTAATAGGCCAATGGCCTACTTCTCTATTGCTTAAGCTCGGCAAAGGCTAGTAGCTGCTGATGATAAAGGAAGATGGAGCAGGTAACCAACTCCTTCTTGTCCAACATTTTCTTCCTTCTTCCATTGGTTTGATTTCTAGGGCAAATACCAAAATTGGGTAATGGTTTGGCTATATATAGAGAGCTTGCCTTTTAATTTCCAGTTGCTAAATTGTCTGATAAGTAGCTATAGAGAGTGAGTGTGGGAGAATTGAGTGAGCAAACTGATTGGAAGGAAATTAGAAAATTCAAGCTTTGAAGAGGTAATGTCCTCATATGTGTTCTTACTTTTAAGAATGGTAGCTTTCTAAAATTTTCATGAAATTACTTATGAATTGGTTTGTAAATTGATATCATGATATTATCTGAGTTATATGGAATCATGATAGTTGTTCAGAGTATGTTAAAGCAATGGGCTTGGGTTTGGTAGTAATATATTGCTTTGGTTTGATTTGGAGTTAAAATTTATGGCAAAGTCACTCCATAAATGGTAAAATTTATGATGTATTATGTTATCCCTCTAATAAATGAAAAGAACGCAAGTTAGATGAATCAATTTGGTTCAGAAACGAATTCATAGTGAATGAATTCGCTAAGTATGTTTAAACTATGAAAATTTAGTATGAACATGAGTTTGGATTAATATTTGGGTTAGTTAATGTTTTTGAAATGTTATAATTATTCTGTAGATGAGTAGCTAAGAGTTTAGCAAGTTCAACGAATCGAAAACCAACTAATTCGGACTTAAAATGAGAAAGATATGGCAAAATCAGAACTGGGCAAAGTTGTTTCAAGGCGCGCCTGCCAGAGTCGGGGCGCTTTGAAACCTTCGCAATATGGCACGGCGACCTTTGGAGTGTGAAGGAAATTGGGTGCGCCTGTGCCCAATGTGTGATAAGTGTGACTGCTTTGACCTATTTTGGTAAACAGCCATAACGTTTTTATACGTACTCCGATTGAGGCAATTCAAGATGATCCGGAATGAGGACGAATAGAAATACAACTTTTGTTCTTTAAGTTTTTCAATTTGAGGTCGTTAGAAGGGGTCAAAATAGTCATCTTTGTGACTGTTACGTATTCGAATGAAATCGGAAGGCGTCGAACGAGCACATATGCAAGTATAGTGCTCTCGATGATGGAATATGTTATTCTAAGTGATAAAACATGAATATGCATGATAATAGACATGTCATATGGCTAAGATTACTTGACTCATAATGGAATGCTTTAACAATGATTTCTAAAAGAAAACTTAACGTTTTTGAGAAACGAAAGTTGATGAATTTGGTGTCCTTTGAGTTCTGACCTTGGACCCTATGTACGCATATAAATGTGCATGAAATGTAGTTTTAAAGTTACCTTGCATATACTAGATGGATATAGCTTGGTTTAAAATGTTTTGAAAGAAAACTCAAAAGTTTTGAGAACTAATAGTTTCAAGTATTGTGTAAAGTATACTCCGACCTTTCTAGCATGCATACTAAGAAGCCTTATGCCTCTAGACATGACGAATATGTTCATTATCTAGCTAATCATGAATTGGACCTTTCAAGTGTAGTTTAAAATACGTTTTCAAGTAATGAACTATGTTATGTCTATGTAAATAAGATAGATACATGTGAACATGCGTATTAAAGGCTTGTTAGTACCAATATAAGGTTTAAAAGCTTATAAACATTGAACCTTTATTAAAAGAAGTTATTAAGCCTTGTTGATGTGAATAATTCAACATAGAGCTATGTAATTCAAAACTAAAAGATTTGAAATATGAACTTGAAGAAATATCATAACCTACTTGATGTATGCTTATATTATGTATCAGAATGCATAATAGGTTAGGACTAAACTGAGCAATGAAAAGCTCAAGTCTGGTTTTAGTAGGGAGTAGTGCGGCCGCGCCACTCTTAAGCTTATATGCAGCGCGGGCGCGCCGTTCTATAGAGTGACCAAGAGCAGTTTGTTAACTGCATGGTCTTAAGTTATGATTATATGTTGTCCTTAAGGACTACAAGATATGAAACAAGATTGTTTAGATAAATATGATAGTAGAATGAGCTAGTCTCATGGTTATCCTAAGTTTAAGTAAAAATGAAACCAAGTTAGGAAACAATATTTGTTCTTATATTAAGAGTGTATGAAATGTATGAATGATGGGTATGAATCCAAGATTATATAACTGTGTAGGAATACACGCAGTGCAGATAAGCTTTACGCAGTTAAGTCGTAATTGATAAACTACGAATTAGGCAAGTCTTTCAGTTCCTATTTGATATATAAATTCTATAACTGTTAGTTGAGCTATATTATGCTATGAGAATGTTGATGCATATATATTAGACACAGCAACGAAAGTAAGCGCCAAAAATGGCCCTAAGTTTTGTGGATCAAAATTGTGAGGCCCGTAATAGTAATAATAATAAATATTAAAAATAATTAAATAATTAATAATAAACAATAATACAAACAGACACGATTAATAATTAACTACATATCTCAATTAATTAAATTTTTAATAGTATTATAAATTAGTATTATTAATTAATTACCTACATTAATTACATATCTTAATTACTCAATACTCATGTTCTTAACAAATCATATTCTTCTTCTCTATAAAATAATATTCATATTTAATCAAATTAGTAATGTTCTGTTGTGCTTTGTTGCATGAGTACCCCTGTCAAGAATGCATGGATGAGTTCATTCTGCTTGAGTTTTGTGGCATAAGGTTCTCTAACTTTTGGAATCAATTTTGTATTTTGTCGATGCATAAAAGCTAGATTAGCCTCATCTTTGTTATATTGTTCTTGACTTCTTGTTATATCTGGCCTGTTGAGGTTTAATTCCTTGGATAATTTCTTCTCCCTTGCATTATTGAACTACTTTAAAGGAATTAAGGGAGGGATCAACAAAATTATTTGGAAAGATATGGCCCCTAAGAAATCTTTGATTATCTCAAGCTAGCTTCCAAATTAGTAATTAGTAATTAGTAATTCCAGTAATTAATATTTATGTGTCATATCAGGTAACATGCATTTAATAAACAGACAGTATTGAAGAACTAAATAAATGTATACACAAACATTTTACAAGATCAAAACATCAATGCCTCATTCAAAACATAATCTCTTTGACGTAGTTGTATTGATGATAATGACTAGGCACAATTTATTGATGATAATGACGTAGTTGTATTGATGATAATATTATAAATTAGGCACGATTTAGGTTTTACTTTTTAAGAATAGTAAAATTTGAACAAAAGTAAAGAAATAATATATTGAAGATTGCATTAAAAACAAATAGTTGTAGCTCAGTTGGTTTGAACTCTTATTTATTTACTTACAAGTCTTGTGTTCAAGCATCACAACCCACAAGTAGCAACATTTTATTTTAAAAAGAAAAGAAGTCGTGGGCCACGGGCCAAGCCAAAAACGGGTGGGCCAAAAAGGCCTAGATTTTATTGGGCTAAAAAACTGCAGCCCACAGCCCGGCCCGTGGGCTTGGGCCATGTTTGCCAGGTCTAATATATATGAACTGCATATGAGATATGTATGAAATTTAAAACTTGATCTTTGATGATGTGCTTGTGAAGTAAATCTTTATGCCTGCTATGTGAGAAGTAACATGCGTAGTAAATATTCATTGATTATCCTAAAATAGGTATACATCACCCATCTTGGGTCGCCAAATACATGGTACTCAAATACAAATACAAACTTAATTATACAACATGAGCTAAGAGTTTTTACACGAATATTGTCTTCTAGATAATATCCAAACTCAAATGGAGTCCTCATTACATTTATTATCACACTATTTTATAGAATAGTGAGGACTACTATAACACCATCTCGGACCATCACTCGCTCTCCCGACTAGTTTCTACCACGCTTCTCATTTCCTGAAGAGAACAATGGAAGTAAAAGGGTGAGCTCAACTAGCCCAGTAAGAAATATTATGACTAAGATAATGCAGAATAAGTTATCATTAGCCTTCAACAATGTTAAACTGATAGAATATAATAGACAACAAGTTTAACTGCAGCGAAACAAGCAATCCATTAGAAGAGTCAAGTAGAGCATGATATCTACTATCTTCTATGATTTAAAAAGTTTATCATTAACTTTATCGCTGGGACTCAGCTTAATAAATAAATCACATCATCGAATCATCCTTGCACTACGGGCCAAGGATATTCATTAGTATCACGTCCACAAATTATTCTTGCACTACGAGCTAAGAATATTAGTGTAATCATTAATGATCATGATCATACCAATTATCCACGGTCATAATCATACCAATCAATAGTCCATCTATGCACGTAAGCCAAAGATGACTTTCATCACAATATAAGTATGAGGATGATGATGATGATATATAAGAATTCAATTAAATGAAAGCAAATGATAAATTTTAAAGATTTATAATTTAATTTATTCAGAATTCAATAATGTCCAAATTGTCAACATGATACTGCTTTGTGAAGTAAAATTCAAGAATAATATCTATGTATCAAAAATAATATGGACAGAAAAGAAATAAATTTTTCGGTAAATAGTACCCTGTGAATAGTACCCTATGAATAGTACTTCGGGAATAGTATCCTGTGAATAGTACCCCAACATGAAAAGTGCTACGATTACCCTAGTGAATAATATTTGAGTGAATAGTAATTGGGTGAATAGTAACCCATGAATAGTACCCTGGTATGAAAAGTGCCCCAAATACTCGAGTGAATAATATTCTAGTGAATAGTAACTGGGTGAATAGTAACTCGGGTGAAAATATTGATATTTAATAAGAAAGTTCAGATCAATATTTCAATGAAATGATACTGGATGAGGCGCAAAACTCAAGGATATTCCACTAATTTCAAGGATTATAGAAGCAATACTTACCATAGTAAGTTTAGATTTAAGAATATGAAAATAAATAACATATGAAACTGCAAATGGATTTTCACCTCATACGGTACGTAATCCGCGTTAGACAGGTTATTCCGACATATTAAAGGATGAATACAAAAATAGTATTCCTTATGAATACGAAAAGAAATAATACCCTTACCTTAGTAGAAGATCGGATAATCTTAATAGTGAAGTAGCGAATATACTCTTCTTCTTGCTTCTATAGTTTCTCTCTATAGTGTCTCTTGTGAATCTCAGTGAATTGGTGAGAATGAAAGAAGAATTAAGCTTCTATTTATAGGAGAATGGACTAAATAGTAACTGATTCATGAATGGTCCAGATTGATTTACTATTAGAACGGACGGTTCATATTGATTACTATTAAAACCACAACCGAAACTCCAGATTGATTTACTTTTAAAACCACCATCGATGGTCCAGATTGATTTACTTTTAAAACCACCACCGATTTGGTCCAGTTGATTTACTTTTAAAACCACCACCAATGGTCCAGATTGATTTACTATTAAAACCACCATCAATGGTCCAGATTGATTTACTATTAAAAACCACCATCAATGGTCCAGATTGATTAACTATTAAAACCACCATCAATGGTCCTATTATTAGATTGGTTATCTATTAAAACCACCATCGACGGTCCATAAAATTAGTAAATCTTCCCATGGAATACTAAGTCAAACTTACAACAAACGCCTCATAAACAATCCCTATATTTATATCAAAAAAATTGAATAAATATTTACCACAAATTATTTATCTTTAATAAACACATTTTTAATCTATTAACAATTATTCATCATTAATATTATAACTCACAATATTTAACAACCGATCATTCCTGAAAGAGGGGGGGCTTTCGATAAGGATTTCTCCTATTGGCGCGCAATTAGGTGACCAAACCTCTCCTCGATGTAACTTTCTAGACATCGTCAATATTATTGCAATAATAATATGAACTTTGTCATCTCAATTATTGATTTAATAATATGAAATATTAATACTGTGACAATAATTGAATCAAATAACGTGAGATACTATGCAGCAATTGCTGTAGCAATAATTGAGTATAACTGAGTGACTTCTCACGTAAGCATCAATAATCAATACAGTGTGCTACTATACAACTACACTTATTACTTTACTTTTACCACCGGGTAGTTCAACAGTTTAACGATAAAGCTTTTGTCGTTATTTTTATAAAAAGATATTTCTATCGTTTTCTAACTACGACTATACTTCCATTGTGGGGTCCACCAATGATTGTGTCGTCTTACGAATATTCCTTGTTAAAACGAATATTCCCCGACCAATCGAATATTCCCAGACACAACGAATATTTTATATCAACTTTCTTACTTTGCAAAATTTTCAAATATTACCCACAACTATAACATTATATCATATCCACACCATAATATTCAAAAATATATTTCGAGAAAAATTATTCTTTATTCATAAAAGTTGGGGTCTTACAACCTCCCCTTCTTATGAAATTTCGTCCTCGAAATTAGGGTACGTACCTGATATGTCAAAGAGGTGAGGATACCTTGATTTCATTTCATATTCTAACTCCCAGGTCATTTCCTCCACATCGTGGTTTCTCCACAAAACTTTGACTTGAGGTATAACCTTGGAGCGTAGAATATGATCCTTCTTATCCAAGATTTTAACAGGTACCTCTTCATACGTTAAATCTTCCGCTATCTCGTCCAGTTCTAATTCAATAATTTAGTTCGGGTCTTTCACATATTTACGTAACATAGATATGTGAAAAACATTATAAACACAAGACATGCTTGGCGGTAAGGTGAGTCTATAGGCCAAAGATCCTACTCGATCGAGGATTACAAATGGGCCAATGAATCAAGGATTGAGCTTTCCTCTATTTCCAAATCTCGTAACTCCTTTCCATGGAGCAACACATAACAACACATGATCTCCAATATTGAATTCCACGTCCTTTCGATGAAGATCAGCACAACTCTTTTGTCGATCTTGTGAGATTTTAATACGTTGTCGGATCGTTTGAATCTTTTCCATAGTCATACGTACCAACTCGGTCCCAACAATGTTCCTTCACCCAACTCATCCCAGCATACTGGAGAACGACACTTTCTTCCATGCAATGCCTCAAATGGAGCCATGCCAATACTTGCTTGATAACTGTTGTTGTAGGAAAACTCCACCAATGGTAAGAACTTGTCCCAACTTCCTTTGAAGTCAAGGACAAAGAGTTTTAATAGATCCTTAAGAGTTTGAATAGTCCTCTCCGATTGCCCGTCCGTTTGAGGATGATATGCCGAACTAAATCATAAATCCGTGCCCATAGCTTTTTGCAAACTAACCCAAAATCGTGAAGTGAATCTTGGGTCTCGATCAAAAACTATGGATACCGGCATACCATGCAATCTTACAATCTCATTTATGTACATACGAGCAAGACGTTCAAGTGTATAAGTTTCTCGTATCGGTAAGAAATGAGCAGACTTGGTCAATCTATCAACAATGACCCAAATCGCATCTATGCCTTGAGAAACCTTGGGAAGACCAATGAATTGAAATCCATGGTAATGTGCTCCCACTTCCATTCTAGAATTTCAAGTGGTTGCAATGGACCTTTTGGCACTTGATGCTCACTTGACTTGACTCGTTGACAAGTTAGACACCTTGAGATAAACCCCGCTTATCTCTCTCTTCATATTGCTCCACCAAAATGTATATCAAGATCACGATACATTTTGGTACTCCCAAGATGGATTGCAAATGGTGTGTTGTGCGCCTCCATCATGATTTTATACTTCAAGTCGTAATCGTTAGGAACACAAAGTCCGGAGTTGACTCAAGTATTCCTTCTTCATCGATTCTTGCTTCCTAATAGCACCTTCTTGCACTTTCTTCCATCATACGCATCGCCTCCAGTGTCTGTAGCTTGAGCAGCTTTTTTAACTTTATCGATTAAAGTCGGTTCTACTCAGATATTTGCCATCATCATCACATGGTCCCCTGAGTCTTTAACTCTATCTCCATCCTTTGTAAGTCATACAAAATGGGCCTTTGCGTTGACAATATCGCACTTTTCGTACCCGCATATATCTTCTTCTACTCAATGCGTCGACTACTACGTTCGCTTTTCCGTGATGGTATTGAATGGTATGATCATAATCTTTCAATAGCTTTCAGCCATCGTCGTTGTCGCATGTTGAGTTCCTTTTGAGTGAAGAAATATTTGAGGCTTTTATGATCCGTATAGATCTCCACCTTCTCTCCATATACGTAATGCCTCCAAATCTTAAGCGCAAAAACGATAACTGCCAACTCTAGATCATGAGTAGGATAATTCCTCTCATATTCTTTGAGTTATCGTGAGGCATAGGCTATGACTTTCCCATGTTGCATGAGAACACATCCTAAACCTTTGCTGAAAGCATCATCATAGATGACAAATCCTCCGAACCGGATGGTATTGTCGAATAAGTCTTTGAAATGAGTCTCCTCTTGAGTTCTTGAAAACTCTTCTCACATTCCTCGCTCCAACCAAATTTTGTATTTTTTCGAGTCAGCTGAGTTAATGGAGTAGCGATTCGAGAAAACCCTTCTACGAATCTCCGATAATAACCAGCTAAGCCGAGAAAGCTACGTACTTCGGTCACTGACTTAGGTTGCTCCCAGCTTTGAATTGCTTCAATCTTTGCCGGGTCAAAAAATATTCTATGATTTGATATTACGTGCCCAAGGAATGCTACTTCCTCAAGCCAAAACTCGCATTTCTTCAACTTGGCATATAACTTGTTCTCATGAAGCTTTTGGCATATCAGCCTCAAGTGTTGCTCATGATCTTCACGACTTTTGGAGTAAATAAGGATGTCATCAATAAAGACGACCACAAAGTGATCCAAATATTCCTTGAATACTCGGTTCATCATATCCATGAAGGCAGCAGTAGCATTAGTCAATCCGAAAGACATGACTAGAAATTTATAATGCCCGTACCGAGTTCTGAAAGCAGTCTTTGGGATGTCATCGGTTTTAATCTTTAACTAATGATATCTGAATGAAGATCGATCTTTGAAAAGAATTTGGCACCTTGCAACTGGTCAAACAGGTCATCAATACGAGGTAATGGTACCTACTTATTTTTGATGGTGACATGATTCAACTCCCGATAATCAATACAAAGTCGCATACTTCCATCTTTCTTCTTCACGAATAGAACAGGAGCACCCCAAGGAGACGTACTAGGACGAATGAAATCGATGTCTAACAATTCTTGTAGTTGGGTTTTAACTCCTAAAGTTCAATAGGAGCCATTCGATATGGGGCTTTGGAAATGGGTTTTGTACTGGATTCAAGGTCGATACAAAATTCAATTTCACGCTCTAGGGGTAGGCCAGAAGTTCTTCGAGAATACGTCAAAAAATTTATTAACAATAGAAATATCATTCAAATGGATGTATTTTTGTTTAAATCAAATGACATGAGCTAAGAAAGCTTGACATCCATTTTTCAATAAACGAATAGCTTTATGGCTTGAGATGATGAATGATTGACTTTAATGGTTTGGTTGCTTGAATTAGCATAATAGGTTGGTTAGGAATATATGAAAGCTAACAACCTTACGAAAATAATCAATTTTAGCATGATGAGTAGTCAACCAATCAATTCCTAAAATCACATCGAATGCAAGTATTTTTAAAGAGATAAGATCGACAGGTAACGTGCGGTTACCGATTTGAATCAAACAAGACTTATAAATAGTGGATGTAATGAAGGTTTCTCCCAACGGAGTTTCAACAGATAAATCAAAGTCTAATTTCTCCAGAGTCAAATTTAAACGTTGAGCGCAAGTAGGAGAAATAAAAGAATGGGTAGAACCGGTATCAAATAAGGTATAGACTTCGCTAGAGTTTATGATTAGCTTACCCGTGATCACCTCGTTCGGATTCCTCACTTTTTGGGAGGTTACGACAAACGCTCTCCCTTGAACTACCGGTTTTGTCTTATGCAGGACGACCTTTTGATGCCTCCATCCCAAATTGGACTTGACTTTGGTGCACGATGAAAAAATCGGCTAGGTGACCTTCTCTTCCATAATTGTAACATGCTTTGGACTGCTGCGTATAGTTTGGACTGATGTGTCCCTCCCCCCCGCATTTGTAACATACGACCGGCGGTCGTTCTCCTTCCTTAACAACAGGTGCTGGTGCTGACGTCTTTCCATCATTATTGAATCTCCTCTTCTTGAAATTTCTACTTCTATTATCTTGGCCATGATTACCACCGAAGTGGTTACCATTTCTGGCATGTTGATTCCCTCCACGTTTGTTGTCACCGCTTCGATGACTGCTACCATTGGTATTATCGACTTGTCGGCTGCTCTCTCTTGGTTGGGTTGACTCATTATCGCGCTCCAATAACTGAGCCCTATTTACAACATCTGAATACAAACATAATTGGTGAGAAATGAGGTATTGACTTATTTCGGGTCTAAAACCTCGTAGAAACATTCGCGTCATTCTCTCCTCATTATCAACTAAATGGAATGCAAACTGGGACAACTCAGCAAACTTAGCCTCATACTGCGACACAGTCATATTATTTTGCTCCAACTAGATAAACTCCACCTCCTTCATGCGACGAATATTTTTGGGAAAGTACTTGTCTTTGAACAGTTCTTGGAACTTTTCCCAAGACATTTTGAGTGTGGTAGGCTGAGTACGTTTTACTGATTCCTACCAGTAATCTGCCTCTCCTCTCAACATGAAAGTGGCAAAGGGAACCTTTTGCTTCTCGAAGCATCCCAAGACATCAAATATCTTGGTGATCTGCTTTATCCACGTCTCTACCTTAAATGTTTTTGTCTCTCCCAAAAACTCCGGTAGTCCCAGCTCCTTGAACTACTTAGCAGTGACCATCCGAGAGTTGCCAGTGTTTCCACCTGCATTTTAAACAGGAGCCGCTCTCGCTTGATGTTGCATAAATTACATAAAGACTCTGAAGATCCCATCGTTCATCATTTGATCAGTGTTGTTGTTTACCTGAGGATTATTGTCTTCCTATTGCACATTATCCTGGATAATGATCATTGGTGACTCAATGGTCTCATGTGCTTCATTGCTTATCTCGACATTTTCAGATGCCATTTTCAAACACTGCCACAAAACAAGGGTTAATTGACATGCCACATATTATCCCTATACTCTGACCGACCAATTAAATACCAAATAAACTTAGGTAGGTCATACTAGCGAAGGAATTCCCCGTCTCTCCCCTCCTAGTTCTTGTCTCACATCTCAGCCAGGGATCATATCCCTAAGCTTTGATACCAACTGTGATGCCCCCAAAATAGGTATACATCACCCATCTTGGGTCGCCAAATACATGGTACTGAATACAAATACAAACTTAATTATACAACATGAGCTGAGAGTTTTTACATGAATATTGTCTTCTAGACAATATCCAAACTCAAATGGAGTCCTCATTACATTTATTGTCACACTATTTTATAGAATAGTGAGGACTACTATAACACCATCTCGGACCATCACTCCGTTCCCCGACTAGTTCCGGCTACGTTCTCATTTCCTGAAGAGAACAATGGAAGTAAAAGGGTGAGCTCAACTAGCCCAGTAAGAAATATTATGACTAAGATAATGCAGAATAAGTTATCATTAGCCTTCAACAATGTTAAACTGATAGAATATAATAGACAACAAGTTTAACTGCAGCGGAACAAACAATCCATTAGAAGAGTCAAGTAGAGCATGATATCTACTATCTTCTATGATTTAAAAAGTTTATCATTAACTTTATCATTGGGACTCGACAATAAATAAATCACATCATCAAATCATCCTCACACTACGGGCCAAGGATATTCATTAGTATCACGTCCACAAATTATTCTTGCACTACGGGCCAAGAATATTCGTGTAATCATCAATAATCATGATCATACCAAATTATCCTCGTCATAATCATACCAATCAATCGATCCCATCTATGCACGTAAGCCAAAGATGACTTTCATCACAATATAAGCATGAGGATGATGATGATGATATAAAGAATTCAATTAAATAAAAGCAAAGGATAAATTTTAAAGATTTATAATTTAATTAATCCAGAATTCAATAATGTCCAAATTGTCAACATGATACTGCTTTGTGGAGTAAAATTCAAGAATAATATCTATGTATCAAAAAGAATTTGGACAGAAAAGAAATAAATTTTTCGGTGAATAGTACCCCATGAATAGTACCCTGTGAATAGTACTTCGGGAATAGTACCCTGTGAATAGTACCCCAACATAAAAAGTGCCTCGAATACTCGAGTGAATAATATTTGAGTGAATAGTAATCGGGTGAATAGTAACCCGTGAATATTAACTCGTGAATAGTACCTTAACATGAAAAGTGCCCCGAATACCAAAGTGAATAATATTCTAGTGAATAGTAATTGGGTGAATAATAACATGTGAATAATACCCCGGGTGAAAATATTGATATTTAATAAGAAAGTTCAGATCAATATTTCAATGAAACGATACTGGATGAAGCGCAAAACTCAAGGATATTCCACTAATTTCGAAGGATTATAGAAGCAATACTTACCATAGTAAGTTTAGATTTAAGAATATGAAAAGAAATAACATACGAAACTGCAAATGGATTTTCACCTGTCATACGATACGTAATTCGCGTAGACAAGTTATTTCGACATATTAAAGGATGAATATGAAAAATAGTATTCCTTATGAATATGAAAGAAATAATACCCCTTACCTTAGTAGAAATATTTGGATACTTTGCAATATAATGAAGTAGCAGAATACTCTTCTTCTTGCTCTCTATAGTTTCTCTCTCTATAGTGTCTCTTGTGAATCTCAGTGAATTGGTGAGAATGAAAGAAGAATTAAGCTTCTATTTATAGGAGAATGGACTAAATAGTAACTAATTCATGAATGGTCCAGATTGATTTACTATTAGAACGGATGGTTCATATTGATTACTATTAAAACCACAACCGACGGTCCAGATTGATTTACTTTTAAAACCACCACCGACGGTCCAAATTGATTTACTTTTAAAACCACCACCGATGGTCCAGATTGATTTACTATTAAAACCACCACCGACGGTCCAGATTGATTTACTATTAAAACCACCATCAATGGTCCAGATTGATTTACTATTAAAACCACCATCAATGGTCCAGATTGATTTACTATTAAAACCACCATCAATGGTCCAGATTGATTAACTATTAAAACCACCATCAATGGTCCAGATTGGTTATCTATTAAAACCACCATCGACGGTCCATAAAATTAGTAAATCTTCCCATGGAATACTAAGTCAAACTTACAACAAACGCCTCATAACAATCCCTATATTTATATCAAAAATTGAATAAATATTTACCATAAATTATTTATCTTTAATAAACACATTTTTAATCTATTAACAATTATTCATCATTAATATTATAACTCACAATATTTAACAACCAGATCATTCCCAGGAAAGAGGGGGCTTTCCGATAAGGATTTCTCCCTATTGGCGCGCAATTAGGTGACCAAACCTCTCCTCGACAGAACTTTCTAGACATCGTCAATATTGTAAATAATAATATGAATAACTTTGTCGTCTCAATTATTGATTTAATAATATAAAATATTAATATTGTGACAATAATTGAATCAAATAACGTGAGATACTATGCAGCAATTACTGTAGCAATAATTGAGTATAACTGAGTGACTTCTCACGTAAGCATCAATAATCAATACCGTGTGCTACTATGCAACCACGCGTATTACTGTACTTTTACCACCGGGTAGTTCAACAGTTTAACGGTAAAACTTTCATTGTTATTTTTATAAAAAGATATTTCTGTCGTTTTCTAACTACGACTGTTATGGGGGTCCACTAAATGATTGTGCCGTATTCAATAATATTCCTGTTAAAACGAATATTCTCCCGACAAATCTAATATTCCCCCGACAATGAATAATATTTTATATCAACTTGCTTACTTTGCAATTTTTTAAATATTTTTCTATAACATTATATCATATCCACAACTATAACATTATATATTTCAGAAAAGATATTCTTTATTCATAAAAGTTGGGGTCAAAAAGAAAGTATATTAGGCGAGAAAAGGAATTCAAATTTAGATGTAAAAATTTATACAGTAAGTGAATAGAATGAATCATAGCATAATTTGATTCAGGAACTTATAATTAATTCAAGTTAAGAAATCAATAAAATATTTTTCAAAGAAGATTGAAAAAGTTTAAATTATTCCGCATATTTTTATAACATCGAATACAATGTAAGACAGGAATGGTAAATGACTAAGACTTGAAACTTGTAAAAGTTTGGGGTCATTACACAGATCCTGGAAATAGAAAGAATTTATATTCTAAATTGTAATAAGCAAAGTTATATTCATTAAGTTATGAATAAAACATATAAATATTTTGACGATAGTAGTATCGTGGCGGACCGGATCCGAGGTTCGAAGGGACCTGGATTTGGGGGCGTCACAAATTCACTCCTTAATCAATATTTTTTCTTTTAATATCTTTGGGGGTTTTCTTTGTTTGATTATTTTTACTTTGATTGATTAAGTTTAATATTAATATATAAAACTTTTGGTAATTTTTGTTTGCTTCACTTGATCTAAAATTAAGAAATTTTGTTGTTATTTTTTGTGATAAAAAATTAGAGCATCTTCAGCAGATGGATTATCTGTTAGACTATATTTAGTCCATATGATATCAGCAACTGTCCTTTAGTCTTTAATCTTTCCAGCAGATGGACTATCCCGTAGACTATAATATAAAAAGATTAGAATAATCAATGAATTTAAAAAAAAAAACTCCAACGGTCATATTCCAACGACTATATTCTAACGACTATATTTTAAAGAACAAATAACATCTATAAATATAAGGCACATCTAGTCCTAATATTCACTCATCTCAACTTAAGTCTTTCAATCAAATAAGTTATTTTAAATATGTCTCGTCAATTCGAATTAGGTATGTTGTAAATGGATGAAGAAGAAGATGAAGAAGCATATGGACAATTTTTAGGCATGGCGGTTATTGAAGAAGAACAACAAAATATCAATAGGCATACATCACGTCATCGTGGTTATTTGCAAGGTCGTATTACCATTGATCGTGGTAGACATGAAGGTTATAATCGACTTTTTCTTGATTATTTTGTTGAACATCCTACATGGGTATCTATTTCGGAGAAGGTTTAGAATGCGGCGCCCGCTTTTCCTCCGAATTCAAAGAGAAGTTGAAGCATATGATTCATACTTTGTCCAAAAAATAAATGTTGCATGACAACTCGGTTTATCTTCTCTACAAAAGATAATTGCCTTAATGTGGATGCTTGCTTATGGTGTTTCAGGGGATTCTATTGATGATTATGTGTGGATTGGTGAAAGCACGACTATATTGAGTCTTAACAGGTTTGTAAAAATAGTCATTTCAATTTTTGGTGATGAATATCTGAGATCCTCCAATAGTAATGACATCTTTAGATTGCTATCAAAAGCTGAAGAGTGTAGTTTTCCTGGGATGTTTGGGAGCATCGACTACATGCATTGGAAATGGAAGAATTGTCCAGTTACATGGCATGGAATGTATCCTGGACATGCTAATGAGCCAACAATTATTTTAGAAGCGGTGGCTTCATACAATCTTTGGATATGGCATGCATTTTTTGGATTACCAGGTTCTCATAATGATATTAACGTTTCAGAGAGATCATCTATCTTCTCTGCTCTTACTAAAGGTCGTGCTACACCATTGAACTACTCAATTAATGGAAATGAGTACACAATGAGATATTATCTTGCTGATGGTATATATCCCCCATGGGAAACATTTGTTAAAACCATATCGGCAACTCGGCAAAATAAAAGAAAACTATTTGCTAAGACTCAAGAGACGCTTAAAAAGGATGTTGAGCGAGCATTTGGGGACTCCAAGCACTTTTTGCGATCGTTCGTGATCCTGCACAATTTTGGGATCAAACAACATTAAAAGAAATTATGACTGCATGCATAATATTACATAATATGATCGTTGAAGATAAACGAGATGAAAACCAAGAACCCACAACCTACGATACACATGACGAGATTCCAACTGTAGAAGTGTCTCATGAGCGTACCCCACAATTACTTGAATTCATTGAAGCCAATCATTGCATAAGGGATAAACAAGTTCATTCTAAACTGCAAGAAGATATTATTCAACACTTGTGGTCAGTACATGGCGGAGCATTATCCATTACATTCTACTACAATAATAAGCAAATCATGATTCTCTAATAATAAATAAGTCAACTACTAGATGTAACTTTTTCATGATTTCTTTGTTGCGTTGTTTATAATATTCAGCTACTTCAGGCTCCATGTTAGCGGTGTCAATCATCATGATCCTTTCATCCTCTTGTGCTTTCATTATATTCAACTTCTCTTGCTCTTGAAAATATATTTTGTCCATGTTCTCTTGTCTCTTTTGTTGGTTCAATTTTATCTGATGCTCGAACTTCTCAAACCTCAATTCCATAGATGTACTAGTATCACCGCTTCCTTTGCCCTTTTTAAATAATGCTTTCGAAGTCTTTCTTTCCATTGGCCTCTCTAATCATATAGAGATTGTATCTTCAATATCATCTTCTTCACCCAAACTTACTTCTTCTACGGTTGATGGAGAAGATGCTGCTGAACTTGACTTTCTAGTACTTTTTTATTTTTTTCCACTATTATTTGTTCTCCATTTCGGTCATCCATTAATATTCTCTAACAATGCATAAATCCAAATAGTTGATTTTGGATACTTTTGAACATCTCTAATGCTTAACATATCAATTGGAAAATTATTTACAAAGTATTAAGTATAAAATATAAGAAAAAACTTAATGAAATTTTACAAGAAAAAATTGAAATACCTTATCTTGTTCACCTACACCGCTTTGTTGCATTCTTTCAATTGAAGCATAATATACACAAAATTTGTTCACCTCGAGTTGAATTATTGACCAACGTTTTGCCAAAGCAGTAGAATTGCGTTCGGAATCAAAATTTTTGTATTCATGAAATTATCCGTGAACTCTTTCCCAATATCTTTCATGTTTCTGATTGTTTTCTTGAATTGGATCCATGCTTACATTAAGCCATCCGAAAACAAGAAGGGCCTCTTCTTCAATTGTGTAATTTTTTTTCTCCCTGTTCTTTTATTGAACTCATTTTCGGGAGTTTGAATTGGTACATCAGTTTGAATTGGAAATTCATCCAACAAAGTTGGATCATCAAGTGAGAAACCTTCAGATAATAATGAAGAATAATACATCGGAGGACCATAATTTTTCATCTAAAAAATAAATTAAAGAGATATTATCAATAAAAAACAAAAATCAAATATAATAAAAATATAAACTATTATTAACAAAATACTTACAATTGTTAAATGTTGAAGTAGTTGATTGAAAAATGTAAAATATATTTTATTATTGTACATATTTATAGATTTTCCAATTAACCTTACAATTTTTATCCGTTGCTATTTTTTTATTACCGTTCTGATACACTTCTTTATTACCGTTATGATCCAATTTCTATCCGTTGCTTTCCCCTTCGTCTTCTTCACTTCAGTATCTTCTTCTCCTTCTTCAACATCCCTTCATCTCCTTCTTCTTTTACTTCATCCTCTCTCCCATTTAAATATATTAAAATTATAGTGCACGAGATTTTGGTTCCTTGATTTGGTCGGTTTGGGTCACCTTGAAAAATGTCCCGACTATATTTAGTCCATCTGCTAGAGCAAAATCTGCTTTCTAGACTAAATATAGTCTAAGATTTTTGCTGTTCCGGCCTCCTGGAATTGCTCTTTTTTTTATTAAAAAAAAAACAAACAACGCTCTCTCTCCTTCTCCGTCATAACAACGCAGTTTGGTTTTTAAAAAATAAAACGCAGTTTTTTTTAATAAAAATAATTATTTTTAATAAAAATAAAAAACGTAGTTTTTTAATAAAAATAAAAAAAATGCAGTTTTTTAATAAAAATAATTATTTTTAATAAAAAAACGCAATTTTTTGTTAATAAAAATAAAATGCAGTTTTTTAATAAAAATAAAAAATCGCATTTTTTAAATAGAAATAAAATAAAATAATTATTTTTTATTAAAAAAAACCAAACAACGCTCACTCTCTCCTTCTCCGTCACAACAACGCAGTTTGTTTTTTTTAATAAAAATAATTATTTCTTAAATTTGATTAAATTAAATTATAAAATTTAAATTTTGTATAATTTTAAAATAAAAATTATTTGAAAAAAATTAAAATTACAATAAAAATTATTTGATAAAATTAAAATTAAAATTATTTAATAAAATTAAAATTATTTGATAAAAATTATTTGCATGTAAAAGTACAAATTTATTTATCCTAGTTAAAAAAAAAAAAATTATCACCAAATTGACTCAATTATAAATTTAATGTCCAAATTTGAAAAGAATTTTAATTTTAAAAGTTTTTTTTATTTTTATTAAAAAAAATTGCATTTTTTTTAATTATAAAAAAATTTTGTTTTTTTATTTTTATTAAAAATAATTATTTTTATTAAAAAAATTGCATTTTATTATTTTTTTTATTAAAAAAACTGTTTTTATACTTTAAAATATTTTTTTTCATTTTTTTTATAAAAAATTTTCTATAAATCCACATAATCACTGTCACATCACACAAAAGCGCCACAACAGCTTTTTAACGGATAACTCAGTTATTTAGCTGTCATTTTCCATTAAAGTCAAAGTTTATAACAATTTTTTTAAATTTGCGTTAAAAAAATCGAGTTCAATGAGTGACTATAAGAAAAAAAAAATTCAATTATCTATTTGTAAGTTGACATATAGTACAGTGACCGAACAAACATTTAAACCCATGATAGTAATAATTCACCAAATCACCTCTGCTACCCCCATCATCTTCGTGAAGTCCTCGAAACACACGAACCCATCGTTACTCTTATCTACGCCGCTTATCATCCGACGATAGTCCTCTAACGTGCACCGCCCATCCCCAATGGATAGGGGTGCTCATCGGTAAAAAATCGAACCGGTACCGAAAATACTGAACCGGTACCGATCCGAAATTACCGAAAAAACAAGAACCGAAACCGGTACCGGTTCGGTACAAAATCGGTACCGGTTTTTTCGGTTCGATTTTCGATTATACCGCATGGTAATATATATAATTATTAATAATAATTAAATAATTTTTTTATATATATTAATAATTTTTTTAAAAATTAAGAAATCATTAACTATTAATAATAATTAATATATAAAATAAAACTACAAAACAATATTAATATATATAAAAAAATTAATATTTATGAGTTATTGGTACTGTAATGCAGGTCAAGAATGAATGATTTCATAATGCTGGAGCTGGAGTAGTACTTATTCAATAATTATAATATCAATCTACAGCTCTCAAGAGAGGATTATATCCATGTAAATAGTAAACCAACTAAATTCCTAAGCCAGTATCAGTATGGATACTAATATGCTAACTACAAATCTATTCTAAAATATTCTTCTCGTTGGAGTCTTTGGCATAGACTTCCCAAGTCTTATGTATTAGTCCAACCAAGTTTCACGGGCTAGCATCACTTGGCTCATAGAACGCATTCATCCAATCGATTTTTGTGCAGCTGAAATGCAGGATTAATCCATGTCCCGCAGCGCATTATTGCAAAATTTAAAAAATTTCGGTATTTTTGGTATTTCTGTTTTTACCGAATTCAAAAAAGTTATTATCGTTATCGGTACCGAAAAGTGTTAAAATACCGAAAAATCGATACCGAAAAAACCGATACCGAAAAAAACTGGTACCAAAAAACCGAAAAACCAAAAATTTTGAGCACCCCTACGGATGGACGTGAACACACACAGTAGTTCCTCCGTCGTGATCCGTGTCAAAAAATTCAAACGCTTCCCTCAGTTCGACATCGCAAGCCGGCGGCCCAAAAGCAGAGCTGATCGCGCCAAACTCTTCCAAGTTTATACACCCATCGTCGTCCCTGTCGACCTCGCTTAGCATCATAGTCATCTCCTCATCACTAAAGCGCTCAGCTCCGACTCTGCTCAGCAAGGCGCCAAGCTCGACTTGCGTTATTTTTCCATCACCGTCTCTGTCAATCACTTTAAAAGCATGTACCAGTTCGTAAAAATCGAGAATCCATGGGCTGGTTTCGTCGAAGTACCAGTGGGGTGCTACAGTAGGAAGGGATGAGGAGGAGCTTGAAGAAGGCAGCGAGGACAGAGAAAAAGATGAGTTCTTTGAGATTGTTAGTGGTAGATTTTGTGATATTGTGCTGGGTTTGGGTTGATTGTTGCTTCTTTGCTTTATCCTCTTTCTTGGCTTCTAAACAGGGGGAGAATGAGGTTGAGAAATTTTGACCTAGGGTTTTTTGATTGAATTTGGGGCTGTTAGTGAGTCTGATGGTTTTTAGCTTTTGAAGATTTGATTGAATTTGGGGCTTTTAGTGAGTGATGGTTTTTAGCTTTTGAAGATTTTTGATTAGTATTAATGTTTGATAGAAAGTGGTGTGATAATTTTGCCTTTTAATATATCATAAATATTTAATTTTAAAATAATTTTTTTTTTTTTTTTTACACATCAATTAATTTATGTCTCTATTCAAATATTTACGTCAATAATTTTTAACGTGACAGTCTCAATTGAATAAAATTAAAAAAAAATTAATAATTCAATCATTTAATTAAAAAAATTAAAAGGTGAATCATTAAATTAAAATAGGGATAAATAACTTTTTTGTTATTTATCTTTGGGTTCGGTTTTTCGTTGTAATTCTTTTTTTTTTATTCTGATCGAATAAGCATCTTTCAAAAACTTATAAAATAATTATTCAGATTCAATTTTCCGTCAAAAATAGGCGGAATCTTGTGCCGATCTGAGATTATTTCCATTTTTTGCTTTACGTGGAGCACAAAAAAAAAATCCGACGAAATTATTATAAAGACAAACCAACAAAAAATATTAACTACTTCACCTAAACAATTCCAAAACTAATAATAATAATAATAATTTCAAAATAATAATAATAATAATAATAAAATACTATTAATAGTAATAATTTTAAAATAATAATAATATTTTTTAATAATAATAATAGTATTACTAATAATTTTAAATAATAATAATAATAATAATTTTTAAATAATAATAATAATTTCTTTTTATTTTATTTTAATAGAGAATAAAAAATAATTTGTCAAATTTACACTTACTCAAATAATTTAAATTAATAAAATAATAAAATATTTTTTTAAATACAATTATTCTTAATATCTATGATATTAAGAATATTCTTAATATCTCATAGATATTAAGAATAATTGTATCTTAATAATAATTTTAAAATAATAATAATAAAATAATATTAATAATAATAATAATAATATTAAGAATAATAATACTAATTTCAAAATAATAATAATAATAATAATAATAATAATTTTTAATTAATAAAAATAATAATAATTACAAAATAATAATAATAATTTCACAATAATAATTTACTATCTGTCTATTTCACAATATTATTATTACAATTACTATTATTTTATACCATTTGGAATCCAAGGGTCACTGCAGTTTTAGTTTCCTGATCTAAATTTTTTTTCGTATCTCATTCGTCATTTTTTTTATTACAAAAAAGGAGTTTAATTTATGTTAACATTAATATAAAAATATAAGTTATATAAATTATAGTAATAATTATAATAATAATTTTAAAAATTTAAAATTTTAAAAAGATTATATAAATTATAAAAATATTTTTATATGAAGTTTGATGTGTATTTAAAAAAATATTTTTATTATTTTATTAATTTAAATTATTTGAGTAAGGGTAAATTTGACAAATCATTTTTATTCTCCATTAAAATAAAATAAAAAGAAATTATTATTATTATTTAAAAAATATTATTATTATTATTATTTAAAAATTATTAGTAATACTATTATTATTATTATTAAAAAATTATTAGTAATACTATTATTATTATTATTAAAAATTATTACTATTAATAGTATTTTATTATTATTATTATTATTATTATTATTTTGAAATTATTATTATTATTATTATTATTATTATTATTATTATTATTATTATTATTATTAGTTTTGGAATTGTTTAGGTGAAGTAGTTAATAGTTTTGTTGGTTTGTGCTATAATAATCATCGCTTTTTTTTTTTGTGCTCCACGTAAGCAAAAAAAATAGAATTCAATTTCATATAATCAACATTCCGTCTGTTTTTTGGACGGAAAATTGAACGGAATGACCATTTTGTAAGTTTTTGAAAGTATAGTTATTCGATTGTAACAAAAAAAATTTCGGTAATCACAATGAAAACCGAACTCCAGTACAGTGACCAAAACGTTATTTATCCCAATTAAAATATGAATAGTTTAGAGTATTTAAGCCCTTTGTAAAAAACAAACATTTTATATTGAGTTGTTAGTTCTTGTAAACATAGATTCTAATTATTATTTTTAGCAAAAAAGTAAAAATTTATCAAAGACTTCGCTTGAACGAAGAAGAAGATAAAGTGAAGCTTCAGCTCCATAATTACAAGTTCAACCACATGCTACTCTTAATGCATCTGTTCAATATAAAACAGGGGTCACAGTAGAAGGAAACAGACATCAAATGTAACTTCAAATACTCAGATTCTATTCAACATTTTTGTTTTCGTTTCAATTCTACTACAAAGAACATCCAAAATGTAGATGGTTACAACAAAATATCACTCTACTCAAGTCTCTGCCAGCTAAACTATGCTTTATTTACACGGATTTTCTGCCCTTCATGCAACTGCAAAAAAAGAAAATGATTATGAAACAGATGAATTGTTTTGTAGAAACAAAACTCTAAATTCTAAACGATTATCTTGACAGGTGATTGGCCAGTAACATGACACTAATTACAAAACTTGCTGAAAAATAAGAGGGGAAGGAGCCATGAGGGATCCGGGGAAATTACTAACCCTCCACCCATCAATGCAGATGGCCACATTTTTAAAAGTTCTTAAACGTTGATGTAACTATTATATTAAGAAAATTTTCTACCATTATCTTTAACTTTTTTCTTTTGTTTGTTGGGGTGCTTGGGGAACAAATAGACATACAAAGATGTAAAAAATGAAGGTCTACTCTACAGACTCTACACCTACAGGTTACAAGTTAAACTGCACTGCTTTGCTTGTGAGTGTTTTGCCAAGCTTCCACTAGACATAATAGGGGTAGCAAGCTTACCGCATTATTAAAAGATGAGACGGCAGTTTCTACATCCTCTTCTGAGGAGAATGTAACAAACCCATATCCGCTGGATTTTGAAGTTCCTGGTACTCGAGATACCTTTGCACTAAGAACCTTTCCCTTCTCAGCAAAAAAATCTTTGAGTGTGTCAGAGGTTACTTCCTTTGCAAGATTACCGACATAAACTTTGTAAGGGCTGTCAACAAATTGAGATTCTTCTGCTTGAAGAAGTGAAAAATCTGAAATTGACAAAGGCTTTTCTGTTACATTTACTTTGATTTGACGTTCTCCAATTTCCTATGACAAAACAAGATAAAAGGATCAACCTTGTCTTATATAAATTATCAAAACATACATATATATATATGATTCCTAAAACTGGTATATAAAATGAAGCTTACTGTGCCATTTAGCTTCTCAATAACAGCATTTGCATCCTCAACAGTCTTCATCGTAACAAAAGCAAATCGTCGGCTCCTTCCAGAATACTTATCATACATGACCTATCAGAAGAATATGGAAAGAAGATTATTTGATGTGAAAAATTAACATATTGATCTCTTGAGCCAGAAACTTCCAGTCCCCACCAAGGCACCTAACCATCAACCATCCCAATTTTCATGGTCATACATATATATATATATATATATATTTATATAACAAAGGATGTAGCTACCTTTACAGAAATGGGATCATTACATATATGTAGAACCTATAACAAACTGTTAGGCTTTCAAATATTTCCTTCAAATGAAATCCAAGCTTACACTGGCATCATGCCTGTATATCTCTTTTAATCCGGGGTTTCAAGAAGATAACTAGAGCCTAACAAGTTTAAATGGATGAATCTATGGAGTGAAATGAAGGGACATAATGGAGTGCCTATAAAGGATCAAGCAAAAAGGCATCGAGACAAATATTTTTTGAAAGGTGTTGTACCCTCAGATTTCAGTATAGACTTACAGTATAGGTATTTGTTGAAGTTGTAATCTTTCTATTATATTAATGATTGTAACAGCTATTATAGCCCAATTCTATGTTCTTAGCCTCTTACCAAATTTGCACTTAACATTGAAATCTTCATTGGAGTTATAAAAATAAATATGCATCAAGATAGTTCAAATTCATCCATTGCAAAGCTCTCAAACCCACTCGCTCATCTTATTCAAATGCCGCCTAAGGTCAATGTAAAGTTAATTAATTTGAAATAGATGAATCCTAATGTGACCTTATAAAAGATCATGTTCAAGTTCTACTGAGATTGAGTTTCAGCTTGGTCTGATAGATATCATTAAAATGGCCAAGGGAAATGGTATTTATATTCATGATAGTTTTTTTTTTTTTTTTTTTGCAAAATTCAGAATCAGTATTAGACTATAAGTACACTAATGAATACAATAGAAATTTTTTCCAGAGTATGATGCATAGATATGTCAGCATTATATAGCGTGAGACATGGAAAAATTGAACCAAAACAGAGCTGTCATTAGGATTTAGGGGTATGGTGCCACTACAGTGTTCCTAATTTGATACCACTAATGCAAGGCGGCATAACAAATTATACGAACTAACCTTACTAATGGATGGGGCATCAGCCCACAAACATTAATTAGTCCCACAAGTTCCATGCTCTGTCTTACCTCTTTCAATATATCTCAACTACATTACTTACAAAAATTTTTTTGTTGTAAATATAGTTAATTGACATGGTCACTAACTCATTTCTCTTAGCCATTAATTAAATGAGCAAATCAAATTTCAATAATTAAATTCACATCTTGATTACTGAATTTTGTTCCTGCTAAAATGCCTCTATTTGTATGCCCATCAAATGCATATGTATATTCCCTTTGTGTTCTCTTCTTTTTATTTTATAAAAACAAACCTAACTTTCATTGATAATGCAAATTGATCAAATTTTTATCCACCTTATAAATCTCCCTCTCTATCAACATTAAAGACCTTACTTATCCAATATATCAAGCTACAATTCAAACAAAAACGAACCCATAAAAACCCATTAATAACCATATCAAATCACTACAAATACCTCAACTTTCTCAACAGCGCCATGCTCCTCCACAATCTTTTGTAGCTCATCATTATTGACAGTTCTCGGAATATTACCCACATACAGCCGCCTGGCCGCCTCTGAAGATGGGTCTTGAGTCAACACAGCTGTTTCTTCAGCAACAGCAGCAGAGACTCTTCTGGGCTCCCTAAGAGGAGAGAGACTGAATTTGTGGGAGATTTGAAATGGGTGTGATCGGAAGGTTTGGATAGAGAGTTTTGAGAGTTGTGACTGTTGGGTCATTGGGGATTTTGTTAATGGATAGTTTTGGAGGAAATTGGGGGATAATATTGAGGAAAATGTGGCCATTTTCCCTTAGTTATGTTTTGGGGAAGAATCGAAATGAAAGGGTTTTTGCAGTGGATAGTAGAGGAAAATGGGGATAAGAGAGGCGGAGAAAGGGGTTTATCCACTGTCCTGGTCCGTGTTTTTTTTGTTGCTGATTATTTATTGCGGTTCGTTTGGTTCATCATTTTAGTACAAAATATCAAGATAACCAATTTACTTAGTTTGAGAGCGATCAAAATTAATCAATAGCGCCTCATGAACAATGTAAGTTTCTCCTGATTCTTTTAGTTATTATCAATAATTGGAGTCATAAAATCAAATGTTGATTACAATATATATATTTATATATATATCACTATCCGGATCAGTGATATATTTATCTTACTTAATTCGTCTTTCACCCCTTTTAGCGACGGACCATGACATTTCGATCACCATACAACCGTCGCCTATATTTTTAGCGATGCTTATATGTCATCCGTCGCTAAAAGTATAGATGACGGTTGTATGATCAAACCGTCACGTCCGGCTCACTAAAAGGGGGTGAGCACGGATGAATAAGATAAGTAGGGTATCTGACTTCATCCTCTCTTCTCTCTCTATATATATATATATATATATATATATATATATATATATATATATATACGGTTTAGGATCTTAAGTTTTTTTATCCATCTCACCTGAAGCTCAACCCTTTAGCGACGGACTTTATTAATGGTTTATCATACAATCATTATCTATACTTTTAAATGACGCTTATATGTTGTCCGCCGCTAAAAGTATATATAAATGATTGATGATATGAACCGTCAGTTTCGTCCGTCGCTAAAGGGAGTGAGCTTCAGTGAGTCGGATAAATAATGAGCTTAAGATTCGAACTATATATATATATATATATATATATATATATATATATATATATATATACGGATGATCCATTTATAACATTGTAAAAAATTATTTATCCTTACAACAAATCTTGATCGTCCATCCGTTTATCTAACGACCTATATTACTTCCGTCCACAATTTAATTTTCAGTATTCTGCAGTTTAATATTGCGGACATGAAAAATGATATAATACCCCTCCTTGTGAAAATCTTTCGTCCGCAGTATTAAACTGTAGACTCTAGGTTTCCTATACATAAGACGGGATAGTATTGCAAACTTAAGGTAATGCAGAAGAGTTCGACCTAAAGCTCAAGAATTTTTTATTTCTTCTTGCATATTCTTATTTTTACAATTCATCTCATCTGGGATGGAGAGACATGTATGGCACAATATTTGAAAGGCACAATATCTTGAAGGTTTTGTTTGCTGAAAACATTTCACCCCACTGACTCCTTTTATCCAGCCTTCCAATTTTTTTTGCCATGTGTGTTTCTCATCATCCCAAATGAGTTGAGTATATGTAACAACTAGTAAGAATATGCAGGAGGAATAGATGATTTTTAGCTTTAATAAGTTATATATATATTTTGGATCTCATTTCATTTTTACAGTACCGATCTATGACGAGTATAGTTCGATTTAGTGCTATTAAGTTTTCTATTTGTTCATGGGTATTATTTTCATCATCGCAAGATAAGATGATGAATCTGCAACAATAATACCCAGGAAAATGGAAGACTAATAACATTAAATTGAACTACTTTTCTTGTCTAAAGTACCTGTTTGTAGTTTAATACTGCGGACGATGGTTTATTATTAAAACAATGTCTTTTTTAATAAAAGCATACGACCGTAGAACTAAACTATGGATTCTGAGTAATAAAAACCTAATTGCAAACGACTTTTGTTATTCTCTTTCATTGATAAACGATTTAATCAACTTGAGAGCGCATAGCCGATTAGCAAGCAAGCATACCTGCAGACAAACATCACCAAAGATTGGTAATATGTAAGTTCATATTTAGAACTTATTCATTTGTTTTACCATAGATTTGTTTGATAAAGAATTATTAAATTCAATATCAAGTACTGAGGAAAAATTGCATTATAATAATGATGAAACTGCTTTAGTTGAGGATACCATTCCTTATTGTTGGGAAACTGCATAGTTTGATTTGATGTTTAAAGTAAATGCTCATGATTTTGTGTAAAGTCCTTCAAGGAATATATGTACAAGGACTTAGTGATAGATCAAATCTGTTAAGTTGATCTAAGCTTTTAATGTTTATCATTCTGTAAATGAATGAATTGATGAGGAGATCAAAGATGTTAGGTTGATCTATGTCTTGAGATGTAATAGATAGGCTTCAACAAAATCTTAGTCTATTGAGCTGATCGAGAGTTTGCAGAAACCAAGGCAGAGTCGTAGAGCATCAAGGACCGTAGCTTGTCTGCCTTGAAGGGCCTCTCCGGAAATCATAGAGTGGTCCAAATGTTTTCCGAGCCAACTCAGAGACCGTAGTGTACGCTCAAAAACGTAGAGTCTGCAAGACAAGCAAGTGAAGATAGTAGTGTACCAAGCCCTTAAGAGAAATTGTAGTGCTCTTGTTTGCTAAGTAATGGATCAAGCATCAAGGTGGCAAGACACCACAATCAGAATCGTAGAGCATCATATGTCTATGTCAAAAGCATCGAACCTTGCACATTTGTTTAAAGATAAATCCCAACAAATGTGGAATAGGTTATAAACGTTGAAGTCTTCACCAGTCCCAATGACACAGAAGATATCCTTAGTATACAACAAAGAAACATATTGAAGAAGCTAAGAAAAGTACCATGGGACAGAGTAAAACATCTTTTCAGATATATGTTAGGTGAGATGCCAGTCTGCTGTGTCAGTGGGCCAGAATACTAATCAGAAGATATGCAGAAAAGTCTCTATCAAAGTTTCAGAAATGTCAAACGCATTTAATGCTTCAACGGATATCTTCAACGGATACATTTCAAGGATCACATATATGGAAAACATCTGCAGATGAAAAAGGGTAAGCAAGCATTGAATAAAACGCTGAAGAACACTCAACGCTAAACTCTCAACTCTACGATCTAAAAAAGAAAAAGCTTGCTCAGCTACTCAGTTCTTTCGAACAAGAGCTTAACGACAACTGAGTAGCACCAATCAAGAACTCAGCAACTACAAATCAAGTGAAGTAAGAAGTTCCAAGTTAGAAGGACTTGAAGAGTTCTAAGTGAACTGTGAAGAACCAAGTCTGCTGGACTTGAAGAGTTCAAAAGTGAACTAAGAAGTGCTTCTAGATCACCGGTCTAGAAGGAATCATGAGATTCGTAGAAGTGTAAAAGATATCCTTAGTGGATTTCCTACTCAAGGAGTAGAAGAGTGGATTAGGAGCTTTAAGTGCTCTGAACCACTTAAAACTGCTGTGTCTATTACATTCTTGCCATAACTGCTATAACTACTATAACTATTATAACTACCTCACTCTCATTAACTCACCAAATCTATGAGGGAGTTCAAAATTTTTTTAATTCTGCTGTGTTTGAATCAATAACAAAACTAACAAAGTATTTAAGAAAGAAATTTAAAATATCTATTCAACCCCCCCTCCTAGATAACTCTTGTGCCTTAGGGAACTAACACTTATGTTGGTCAAATATTTGATACACTGGAAGATGTTGAATTTTTTTACAGAAATTATGCGAAACGTGTTGGATTTGAGGTAAGAATAAAAACTAGCGAAAAACATGTGAGATATGAAGATTTTTGTTTTAGAATGTATTAGTGTCATAAAGCTGGATATATGATTGTTAAGAAAAATGAGATTATCACTGATGATGAAGATAATAATGTGGTTAAGGGAAAGCAGAGGAGGGACTTAATCGATAAAATAGAATGTAGAGCAAAATTTTATGTTGTGCATGATAGGAGAAAAGATAAATGGTTTGGGTCTACACTTGAGTTGAATCACAATCATGAATTTGTGTCCACGAGTAAAGTTTCACAAATTTAAACACAAAAATATTTTAGGAGTTGTTAGGGATTTGATTGAAACCCTTAATAATGCTGGGATTGGTCCAAGTAGGATGATGAATGTTCTGAGCTCATTGGGAGGAGATATGAGCAATGCTGGATTCTCTGAAAAGGATGTGCAAAATATAGTTAGAGATATTTAACGTGTTAATATTGATTCGAATGATGCACACGGTGAAATAGATTACTTGAGAAAGTTGCACCGTGAGAGTCCGAGCAAAGTTTATTAGTGTCAAACCAGGCGTGGATAATCGTATTGGATGTATTATATGGGTAGATTATCGGTTAATACTTGCTTATCAAAATTTTGGCGATGTTGTTACTTTTGATACCACATACCGAACAAATAAATATTCCATGCCATTTACTCCTTTCACGGGTGTAAATCATCATTACCATTCTGTACTGTTTGGGTGTGTACTCTTGAGCGATAAGACTAAAGACACATTTGCATGGTTGTTTGAGCAGTGGCTTTAAACAATGAATTACAAACATCCCATAACCATTGTCATTGATTAAGATCGTGTTATGTCGAATGTGATTGCTAGGGTTTTTCCTAATACACACCATGCATTGTGTACCTGGCACATTAGGAAAAAATATCCTGACAAACTTAGGCATATCTATTCATCGCATCTAACTTTTTAGTCAGATTTTAACGATTGCGTCTTTAAGTGTTTGACTATTCAAGAATTTGAGGAAAAATAGATTTTGTTGCTTGAAAACTATGGTCTGCAGAATCATGAATGGTTGAAATCTCTATATGAATTAAAAGAAAAATGGATTGGGGTGTATTCAAAAAATTTCTTTGCAACGGGAATGACTACTACTTCTAGGAGTGAAAGTATGAACAATTTTTTTGATGAATTTGTCAATACTTCCACGGGGATTAGAGATTTTGTTTTAAAGTCCAAGAAAGCTATTGAGAAGCAGTACATCAGAGAGAACAAGATGATTATATCAAAGTTAATTGTGCAAGAAAATTTGTTATGGAGATCCGTTAGAGATGCATGCGGCTAAAATATATACCAAAGAAATGTTCCGATGTTATCAAATTGAACTGACAAAATCGCATAAGATAACTTCTAAAAAGGTGTCTGAGTTGTCAAATTCTGATTTAAAAAACTACTTGGCATTCAAAGTGATGGTTCCTGAATATCGTTGCAGGTATTTCACAGCTGTGCAATATATAGATATCGGGATGGCAAAATGTAATTGCAAAATATTTGAACATTCTGGTACTATATGCTGTCACATTCTCAGGCTACTAACTTCAAAGAACTTGGTTCAGATTCTTAAAGAATTGATTCACAAGTGATGGACTCAAGATGCTAATAGAACCAGTGGTGTCACCCCGTACGTTCCCACCTCGGTCATAGATTATGCATGTGACGCCCCCAAATCCGGGTTACCTGACCCCCAAGTTTGGTGCTCACGATCCATAACATAATAACATCTAACTACCCATTCATTGATTAATTTAAACTTACATAACATTAGTTATTAAGTTAACAACATCATCACAGGTCAACTAACCTTAACATTACAAGCTTACCCTTTAGATATACAAAAAGGGTTTACAAAACAACATAGTAAATATGCTTTTTGCCCTTGTTCTGCTTAGCCCCACTGGCCTCATCGTTCCTAGCTGAAATATTTTATTTAGTAAGGGTGAGCAACAAGTTTGCCCCGCAAGTTAAAATATAAAATAAATGATATATATATATATATATATATATATATATATATATATACAAACATCATGAATAGAAGAGTCTAGCTTGTATATAACTTCAGCAACAATCAAATGATTTCGAGGTAGTGGAATAATAATTCAATCTCAATAATAAAACTTTCTACTATCTCATACTGAATAACATATCCGAGATGAAAGAGTATAATTCTTTCAAAGATTCAATAATATTCAATTGAATTAACAATACTGCATCAGTATTCAATAATGTGGGATATACCCAGATTTCATGCTGAGTGATCACAGAGGATCATGAACTAATAGAGGAATCATTTAGTTATTAAAACTAAATTACCACAAGAATATTAATTAGTTATAAAAACTAAACTATACTCTTCTGCAAGTACCGGTAGTGGCCAACTCCTTTGTACCCTATATTATGCATAATACTCAATAATAGCGCATTAGTCGATTTACGACATTAAAATTTGTTCATCTCAGTCTTACTTCACGAATCCGTACCACAACAATATGGTTTGGATTATTTTAAAGAAATACTATGATTTCAATAATTAATAACAATACTAATCTAGCCGAAATCAATGGCATAGATCTTTCAATAACAATTCTGTTCATAATTAATAGAACATTTCATGCTTTAACAAATATTAGTCTCGCCTAAACAATTAGCTGAGACATGATTTATAAGTAGTTCAAATAATAGAACAAGATTCAATTGCACTACGTGCGAATTATAACAATCATTATAGATGTGAATAACTATCAATAATTATTCACTACCATGCTGGAAAAATAGTAACTCAAGTTGAGTTAGGAAACTTGCCTTTCGCGTTAATTACTGCTACACAATTTAATTAACTGCGTTCGTAAGACCTATAATCAACACTGTCGGTCTCACAATTAGTACAATATTACACAACACAAATCACTGTAATTTACAGTCAAAACTGTTCCTAGGCACATTACCACATAGCCACAACAGTATTTATAACCTATATATACACTTATCAATTCTAACTAGTTCAATCTGGTTGGGCTTCGATCTATTTTTGGTGTTCTGGTCACCCTATTCGACAGTTAACACAATTATTGTCAATTACACTTGGTCTCTAAGCTTCAATATTATATTAGATAAGTCAATTATCCTTTATAACATTTTTTGGAAGCTTTTAATAATTTATAGACAATTATTATAATTTATAATAATTTTTCAAACACCGGAATCATTTATAAATGATTTAAATACTGTATAATTCCATCATCATTAATATTTAATGATATTAAAATATTAATGATATATATTTGTCAAAATATTAAAGTTATTAATAATAACTTAAAATATTTTTAAATCACCAATATTCTATTTAAATGATTTTTAAAGTAATTAAAATCATTTTAAATCTTCACCATTAATATTTAAATATTAATGAAATTATCAACCAAATATTAAAAGTCATTAATTATAACTTAAAATATTTTTAAATCATTTTTCTCATTTTTAAATCAATAAAATCATTTTTAATTCAATTATTTAATATAATAATTAAATAAATCTAACATCATTAATATTAATTTATAAATGAGAATTCTCCAAAAATATTGAAAATTATATTTTATAATTTCAAACATTTTCTAATTCTTTATTCTTATTTAAAATAATTTTAAAGCCATAAAATCATTTTTATCTTATTTATTTAATATAATAATTAAATAAATCTAATATCATTAATATTAATTTATTAATAAAATTCTTCAAAAATATTAAGAGTTACTTTTTTTATAACTCAAAATATTTTTAAATATATTATTCTTTTTAAAATGATTTTTCATAATATTAAATCATTTTCCTCTAATTTATTTAATACACTAATTAAATAAATTAAATATCTTTAATATTTAAATAATTATAAATATTAAAGAAAAATATTCCAATTAATCAAAATTATTTTTCATAATTTAAAATAATTTTTAAAACTATTTTTAATAATTTTTATAATTTATTTCTATTTTAAATAATTTTTGGAAAATTAGAAAATAAATATATTGAAAACCGTCACTATAGGCCTTTAGCGGCGCTTGACTGTTGTCTTAGGTGTTTTTGGCTCAAGAACACTGGCAAAGTTAGTGTTCAAGGGGTCATGTTTGACCGACCTTAATGTTCTGTTCTTACATGATCTGTTCGATCTAAGACTTGGATCTTGTAGTGTTTGTGTAGCACTACAAGTTATAATACATAGCCTGGTCATACAACAACACAAAGACGATCTGTGCCTTTAAAGTACTTGTCAGACGGTTTCTGGGTTTTCCCAGAAACCCATCAGTTCGTCTAGGCACTTTCCATGTCATTTTAATCTAGGTTCTGTTCATGTTTCGAGTGGTATAATGGTTTAAAGATGTAGTTCTTATGTCATAGAACATTCCCAAATCAACATATCAGTTTAATAATAACAGATCTACAAGATATAACTCAGTTAAACCCTGTCAGAAACTTGGCTCACATGCTTTCTGGAATTTCCAGAAATTTACAGTCATTGCCGAATGGCCTACTTTGACCAACTGTTAAATTCTACTTGTTGATCTCTTACAAGATCTAAGGCCACATATAAGAAGTACACATGACTGACTATCAACGGATTACAACAACAACATCATAACACTAAAAACCTGATAGATCTCAAGCCCATTAAAACGTTGTCGGGGCGTTGATCGAAACTTCTCGGGTTACCCAGATTGGCCCGATCGGCGTCGATTAATGGGTTTTGACCTTAAATAACTTCGAATCCAGACATCTAATGGCTATACTACCACTTTTAGATGAAAGACAACATAACAAGCTACCAATAACAACTTTAAAACAACACATATCATATACGAGCAATGATCTGTGGCCACTGACATTGCTTGTCAGACCACATTTCCAACTCAAGAACAGTTTGTGAAAAACTCAACTTTTACCCAATTTGATGCTATAGATCTATGTTATATCAACATAGATCACCTTAAAACATCCCTTAGCAACAATTTAAACACATAAACACAAAATCTTTCTTAGCATTTAAGATCAAAAGATGCACTAGGGTTTATACCTCTCTTGATCCAATCTTGATCTATGATCTCCTTAGCTGTTCTTGGTGTTCTAGGAGGTTATCTAGTGACTAATTTACTTGTGGATTTCGGATGTCTTGGTGAGAGAGAGAGAGTTGGTAAGATCAAGAGAGGAAATAAGCCAAATAAGTATACTTTCTCTCTCCCAAATCTATATATATTGCTTGATGCAATGAATCATTTGATGTGCTGTCAATTGGAGGGTGTTTGCTGAGTTTTTAGAAGTCACAAGGTCAATTGAGTTGGTCACCTACTAAAGTTGCTAACAATTTCTACAAGTTACCAATTAAAGTAATGAAAAAGGGCATTTTGGTCATTATCATTATATTTTTAATAGCATTCTAGATATTATCCAAACCCTTAAGGTTTAACCCTAAGGTTCCAACCCTTAGGTTTTACATTATTAGTTTCTAAAATTTCCAAATAGGGTTTTAATTAGAAAAATAAAATTTCTAAATTATAATTAGGGTTTGTATAATAAAAATGAAAATTACTAAAATATAATTAGGGTTTTTCTAATCATATTTAAGTTTAACAAACACATTAGGCTTGCCAACTAGGATTAGGGTTGCCTAATTAGGGTTTAGGATTCCCGGATATACAATTAGGGTTTCTCGGCGTACAATTAGGGTTTTTAACTGTACATTTGATTTTCTACATCTGAGATTAGGGTTTCTAATCTCTTATTAGGGTTTATAAATTTCAAACCTTATTCGATTAATCATTGATCAACATTACTATATAGTAAAAACAGATATTCATCGATACAATTATTTTAATTGCATTTTCTATCGAATCCCTTTACAGAAATTAGGGTTAGGGTTTCAAAAACTGTTAAGCACAACTCTACTCCTATTTTTCAGTCAATACACAAATTGACCACTTCTCGAGACTCGTATCACAGATACATAGTACAATATTAACAGTCAATATTAAATAAATAATAATAATAAAAAAAATGTATTCGCAAATTTTGAATTATTTGAAATCCCGGGTTATTACATTCACCCCTCCTTAAATGGATTCCGTCCTCGGAATCACCGCTTTCTTATTCTCTACAATCTTTTAAAGTTGTAGCATCAATTCATTTTATCAACACAATATTAATTTGTGTCTTATTTTCTAACGTGTGACTTGGATTTATAAAAGAAAACCATTCACAACAATATTTAACTAAGATTACTCGCGTAATTTAAAATTTTAAACTAAATCGTTACTTGCTACCACCTCCTGGGCAGCCACCGCATCCTGCGCAGTCATGTTGAATGTACGGGCCGTTGGTCTTCCTGACTGAGCAGGTCCTTTGATCGCCAGTGTTCCACTGCTATTTCCTTCATTGTTGCTTCCTCTTTCTGCATTCTTCTTTGGATAGTTACAAATTTGATGTTCTAACGATCCACATGAAAAACAACCTGATATCTTCTTTGGACTTAGACAATTTGGAGAGATGTGTCCCTCTTGTCCACAGTTAAAACATACTCCTTTCCCCTTCAAACATACTCCTGGATGCTTTTTACCGCATTTGGCACATGGCTCACCTCTCTTTCTATTATCTCCTGACTTATCTCCAGATTCATTATTGTCCTTCCATTTACGCTTATTAGAATTACTTCGTCCACTGCTACCTCCTTCATTCATTTTCTTCTTCTTTTCTTGATGATACCTTGACACAGCTTCACTTCCTCCTTCTATGATGATGCTTTTTCCAACAGTATCAAAATGTCTTAATCAAGACACACTACCTTGCTTTATATATTCGGGCTTCAGTCCATTCTCAAACCTTCGCGCCTTTCGTACCTCAGTGTCCACTTGATGTGGAACAAACCTAGCTAATTCGTTGAATTTGGCGACGTATTCTGCAACCGACATATTCTCCTGCTTCATCTCCAAAAAGTTTACTTCCATTCTTGCTTGCATACTTTTTGAGAAATAATTTTCAAAAAATAATTCCTTAAACCTTGTCCAGGTTACTACTGCTGTACCGGCTCTCGCTTGATTTATCTCCCACCAATAATTAGCTTCTCCCTTCATTAAGTATGTTGCAAAGGCCGTCTTCTGCTCTTCTTCCTCTCGTGCAATGATGAATGCTTTCTCCATCTCCTTCACCCAAGTTTGGGCTTCAATTAGATCTGTGGTCCCTTTGAATTCAGGCGGTCCTATCTCTTTAAAGTCCTTGAAATTTGCCAATCTACCAGTTGGCTGATTTCTCACTCTTCCTCTTGCAGTTGGAGCTCTATTTTCTATAGCTTCGGCTATCATATTTGCAAAGTTTTGCATTGGGTTAGCTTGACCTCCTTCATTATTTACCGACTTCTCTTCTCTTTGATTTCGATTTTGTCGTCTAGGCGGCATGTTCTGATTTAAATAAAAATCTTACATTAATTCTTTTCTTCACAAATTCTTAATACAATACGCATTCAACACATATTTCTCATATAATCATGCATTTTATTCAAATAGCACATAGTACATTTAGTACTTAACACATATTACTATCCTTTTTTAATAAATATCAGGATTAACAACACAACTTTAAACAAAAGTTGTAATTCTCGAACTTTACACAGAAAGTTGAAATTCTCTATTCACACATAGCTATTCCCAGTTCGTCAAACTTACCACACTTACGAGTTTAGAAACTTGCCACAATTATATGAGTTTATGAACTTATCCTAGTCAGACCTTTGGTGTCCATTCGCTGAGGGGTTCAAAACATTTCACATAATTATGAGTCATGAACTTACCATAAGTATGAGTTTTAAGAACTTACAAAGTAATCTTAATCTTATATTCATATAGAAAATAAAGATTTCATTCATACAAACATATCATTGCATTTATATTCATGCAAATAATACATAGTACTTTTCAGTACACTGCACATACTACTACAAACGGTTATTATCCCTTTGTGACAAACGTCGGGATTCATTACTACAACTTTACACAAAAAGTTGAGACATACAAAATTTATCTCCTATTCATACCAAAGCGAATATTATACTCCAAAAGATTATACTCCTCACACTTAATCTTTCTTCCGTCCACTTCCTCCATCTTTCTTCCTTTTAGGACAATTCTTAACCCTATGATACATTCCACCACATGCAAAACATCCTCCTTTCTTTTGTTTAGGACAATTTGGTGATAGATGTCCTTCTTGACCACAATTGTAACACACATTCTTACCCCACACTTGCCACATACATTCCCCCAAATGGTTCTTTCCACACTTGCTACATACTATTTTTGAATGCGAATTCTCGGTGTTATTGCCACTGTCGTAGCTCTTTTTCCTTTTATTACCCTTCTTTTTCTTGCTTACATCTTTAGATGATACATTATACTTAACCCTCATTCTATCGACTTGTGCCTTCAGATTATTTCATTCTTCTGTCATCTCGCGTAATGCTCTTTCTGTCTTCCATAATTCCTCCAGAAGAAGTACATTAGTCCTTGAGTATTAAACTTCTGCAGATGCTTGACCTTCTTCGATTGCTACTTTGCCTTCTTCCCCATCTTTGATCTTTATTTTTGGCTCCACCTTTGTTTCATTGGAATATACTTCTTCTTCTTCATCCAGCTCCATCTCGGGGTACTCGTCATAATCATTTGCTAGATTTACCACAGGTTCGTCTCTTAAAACTTCCTCAACTGACTCGCTCTGAGTTGGCACCTTAGCTAATGGCATTGGTGCAACAGCCGCGGGCATCTCCATACTCATCTTATCTTCTCCCGACATCTTATAATCAGTTTAAACAACTTGATTAGTACTTCACCAGTACGAAATTCTCACACAATGAGTTCTCATATCTCATTATCAATACGTTTTATCAATCTCTCATTTAGTACTCTAAATGAGTATTCTCTATCACGCTTATGGTTATAATCCAAGGGTTTTACCCACCCCACTTAAGGTTTATAACCTATAGCTTTGATACCAACCTGGGACGCCCCCAAATCCGGGTTACCTGACCCCTGAGTTTGGTGCTCACGATCCATAATATAATAACATCTAACTACCCATTCATTGATTAATTTAAACTTACATAACATTAGTTATTAAGTTAACAACATCATCCCAGGTCAACTAACCTTAACATTACAAGCTTACCATTTAGATATACAAAAAGGGTTTACAAAACAACATAATAAATATGCTTAACATAAAACTACTCCAGCACTATGCCTTTGCCCTTGTTCTGCTTAGCCCCACTTGTGAGATTCCAAATTTTATGAATAAATATTTAAATTTCTCGAAATATTTTTTTTGAATATTTGGTGTGGATTTGATATAATGTTATAGTTATGGGTAATATTTATAAATTTTGCAAAGTAAGCAAGTTGTTATATAATATTCGATTGGTCGGGGAATATTCATTTTAACTGGGAATATTCGTACGACGGCACACCCCACAATGGAAGTATTGACGTAGTTAGAAAATGATAGAATTATCATAACGACGAAAGTGTTACCGTTAAAACTGTTGAATTACTCGGTAGTAAAAGTACAGTAATATGCGTGGTTGCGTAGTAGCACACGGTATTGATTATTGATGCTTACGTGAAAAGTCACTCAGTTATACTCAATTATTACTACAGTAATTGCTGCATCATATCTCTCATATTATTGATTCGATTATTATCACAGTATCATCTGTATAATATGTTATATTATTAAATCAATAATTGAGACGGCAAAGTTATTCATATTATTATTTGCAATATTGACAATGTCTAGAAGTTCTATCAAGAAGAGGTTTGGTCACCTAATTGCGCGCCAATAAGGAGAAATCCTTATCGGAAAGCCCCCTCTTTCCTGGTAATGACCTGGTTGTTAAATATTGTGAATTATAATATTAATGATGAATAAGTTCGTGTTGATTAAAGATGAAATTGATAGTTCCATTATGTTGGGATTATTAGTGTTAGTGGAAATCGACATTTATTTCGATAATAATTGATATCTGGAGGTTATATTGACCAATCGGGTAATTAACCAGATAAATGAGCAATTAATTGCTATTGATTCACATGATAATAACTATTTATTCACATGTGTGTACTATTGATTCACATTCATTTACTATTAGGGGAGTTGGTGCAAGATTGATAATACTTGCATGACTAAGTTAAAAATAGAGGTATAGATGGAGGTACTGTACTGTAATTCGTATTTTCACACGTCTAGAACTATTGATTCACATGATTTACTATTAGGGGAGATGGTGCAAGTTTGATAATACTTGCAGGACTAAATTAAAAATGAAGGAAAAGAGGAAGGTATCATACTGTAATATTTCGAGCCCCAAAACGTGCAATTATCGAAATTATATTTTCTTATAAATAGAAGCTCATTCTTTCTTCATTTATCACCAATTCACTAAAGTTATAGAGAAATTATTCTAGAAAGAAATTATAGAGAGAAAGAAGAAGAGAAGTCTGCTACCTCACTATTCCAGTATCCAGTCTTCTTTTGAGGTAAGGGGTATTATTTCTTTCGTATTCATGAAGAGAGCTATTGTTATTCCATTCTTTATTATTCTATTGGAATAACCTGTATACGCGGACTACCATATATATGGTGAAATTCTTCTGTTATTCCATTTTTTATTATTATGTTGGAATAACCTGTCTATGCGAAGTACCGCATACATGGTGAAATTATTCTATTATTCCATTCTTTATTATTACGCTTAATATCCTGTGCGTGCGTTTACGTATGAACCGGTTCCATTATTTATTATTCGTTTAATATCTTGTCTGTATGTTACGCACGACCGGGTTCCATTATTTATTATTCGCCGAATATCTTCGTCTGCATGCGTTCGCATTGACTTCGGTTCCATTATTTATTATTCGCATTGGAATAACTCATCTGCATCGGCCTATCGCATGCACGGTGAATTCTTCATTATTCCATTCCTTATTGTTCTGTTGGAATAACCTGTCTATATGGATTACCGCATGCATGGTGAACGACCTTTCATATTCATTCTTATTAAATTGTGGAAATGATCTGTTTACATGGATTACCGCATGGCGGATGAAAATCCATTTGCAGTTTCGTATATTCTATTATACTTGTACGAGATATCATTTCTTCTGTACTCGTCATGAAATATCATTTTATTTGGTATTTTCTATTACGAGTTACTATTCACAGGTTAATATTCATCCAGTTACTATTCACTCTGTATTATTCACTCGAGTATTTGGGGCACTTTTCATGCCAGAATACTATTCATGAGTTACTATTCACCCAAATTACTATTCATCCGAATATTATTCACTCGGGTATTTGGAGTACTTTTCATGTCGGGGTACTATTCACGAGGTACTATTCCTGAAGTACTATTCACGGGGTACTATTCACGACAAAATATTAATTCTTTTCTGTCCAAATTATTTTTGGTGCATGAATATTATTCTTGAATTTTACTGCACAAAGAAGTATTATGTTGACAATTTCGACGTTATTTATTTCAGGATAAATTAACTTATAGATCTTTAAAATTTATTCTTGAACTTGTTTTATTGAATTATTATGTCATTGTCATCATTCTCATGCTTATTTTGTGATGAAGGTCATCTTTGGCTTACGTGCATAGATGGACTCAGTATGATTATGACTAGGGATCATTCGGTATAATCATGACCTGTAATGTTATAAATGATGTGGTAAAAGTCCTCAATGGCACAGTAGTGCATTGATGGGCGCTTTTGGTATGATTATGACCGGTATTATTCTTTAGATAGTCATGACCATTGATGATTTAATGAATATCCTCGGCCGTAATGCAGAATGATTCGATGACGTGGTTTATTTATTGTCGAGTCTCAAATGATAAAAATTGATGAAAATATTTTAAATCATAGAAGATAGTAGATATCATGCTCTACTTGACTCTTCTAATGGATTGCTTATTTATTCTCACGCAGCTTAAACTTGATGTCTATTGTATTTTATCGGTTTAACATTGTTGAAGGCTAAGGATAATTTATTACAGATTATCTTAGTCATAATATTTCTTCTTTGGGCTAGTTGAGCTCATCCTTTCTTTCATTATTCTCTTCGTGAAATGAGAATATAGCCGGACGACGTCGTCGAAATGGAGTGATGGTCCAGGATAAATGGCTTTAGTAGTCCTCACTATTCTACGGAATAATGTGATAATAATTGTAATGAGGATACCATTGAGTGTGGATATTGTCTAGATGACAATATTCTTGTTTAAACTTTTAGCTATGTTTTGTCGTATTTTACACGACTGTTGTATAATTAAGTTGTATTTGAATTTATGTACCATGTATCTGGCAACTCAAGATGGGTGATGTATGCCTGTTTTGGGGGCGTCACAGTTGGTATCAAAGCTTAGGGATATGTTCCCTGGTTGAGATGTGAGACAAGAACTAGGAGGGGAGAGACGGGGAATTCCTTCGCTAGTATGACATAACTAAGTTTATTTGGTATTTAATTGGTCGGTCAGAGTATAGGGATAATATGTGACATGTTAATTAACCCTTATTTTGTGACAGTGTTTGAAAATGGCATTTAAAAATGTTGAGATCAGCAATGAAGCACATGAGACCATTGAGTCACCAACGATCAATACCCAGGATAATGTGCAACATGAAGATAATAATTCTCAGGTAAACAGTAACACCGATCAAATGATGAACAATGGGATGTTCAGAGGCTTTATGCAATTCATGCAGCATCAGGTAAGAGAGACTCCTGTTCAAAATATAGGTGGAAATAATGGCAACCCACTACTTGATCACCGCTAAGCAGTTCAAGGAGCTGGGACCACCGGAGTTTTTGGGAAAGCCAGAACCACTTAAGGCAGAGACGTGATTAAAGCAGATCACCAAGATATTGAAAGTAGTATGCACACAAGCCAATCATGTTTGATGATAAAGCATATACTTTGTAACAATCTTATTCATTTATTAATAAAAAGTATTAATTTATTAAAGGCTTTTAATTATATACATGATGCTGTTTTATAATATGTGATAAACCCATAGTTTTAAGCAATGCTTTTAGAATAATGATGATGATCATTCTAATGAGATCTAAATTCTTAGAAAGCTTAAAACTAAAATAGTTCCCAATCATTGGATTACTAAATTGGGGATTAGTGAATCCGGATAGATTGATACATACGTTGCTTGCTCATTGGATGAGGATGATTGATCTCATGATCATTTGTATGGAGACACTAAAGCAAGTATGTAGGTGCTTATTAGAGAATAAGTTCACTGAACGTGGCTCGCTAAGGAATACCTAATGGAGTTTTACTTGCCTGTCAATAGGAATTCCTGTAGTGATAGTAGTACAAGTGATCCTTGGACTTGAGATCATCATAGTATCTTGTGTATGATGAGTTATACTTTGACTTATTCCTTAAGACCCTTAGGGTATATCAAAGGGTATGCTTGGGTATAATAAGTTGTACATGGAGATAATGTATGATCAATAAAGAATATACCACTTATTAAAAGAAGAGAATGTCCTATGTGATTCGATAAATGACAACCAGTAGAGTCCTTGACGAAAAGCGAGAATGAAATTAGAAAGGAGTTTCTAATTTGCATTATTTGAGTTGTGCATTTAAGGATCGAAATACATAAAATTAAATAAAATAAGACTTGACAAGAATTCCATATCTTATATTTAATTGGGATCATTGTATGGTGGAAGGATTGAATTGTCTGCAGGTAACTATTTACTCAAAGGTTCTTTTATGATTAATGTTGAAATCTATATTATCCGGAAAGTCGCCGATCGCTAGGGAGGCTTATCCCTATTGTAGAATAAATATTATTTATTTAAATAAATTAATTGTTTAATTTATTTATTTAAATAAGATTAGAATTGTTCTAATTGATTTATTCACAACCTAGCTTAATATGGAGAACCTAAAGGGTCACACCACAAAAGGAAGAATAATTATTTAAGAAGTTAATGGCATAATCGTAATAATATATGTTATGTATATTTAATTTAATCAATGGTGATAGAATAAATTAAATAGCTTAATATTTATTATTTAATATTTTAGAAATATTAAATATAAATTAATAAGAGGAGTCTTATTAATATTATTACAATTATTATTATTATTTTAATTTTTAAAAGAGTTTAGGAATTAATTTAATATAAGTACTCTCATTTATTCCTAATTGGATTAGGAAGGAAAATTAGTTAAAGGAGTTTAATTAATTATCCCTAATAAGATTAGGGAGCCCCTTTAATTAAAAGGGTTTAATTAAATAATATCTTATTTTAATAGGGTTACTTGATATCTTTATAAGAGGTGTCTTATATCATATATCAAGACTACGTTATAATTCCAATGGTTGGAGAGTACGCTCCTTTTCTATAGAGATAGAAAAACTAGGGTTTAGCCAACCACCCATCTTCTTGAATCCTTCTTCTTCCTTGGTGGATCACCTCTAGAGGCCAAACACTTGGGTGGCTAACGTTGATCAAAGGAAGGAACCAAACCCGGTGAATTCAAGTTGAACGCGAAAGGATTTGGAGGTGAACTTGTACCTGAGGAAGGTCGATCTTCAAGGGTATGATTTTATTCTTTATCTTTTCGTTTAATTAATAATTGTGCATAAAGGGTGATCCGGGTATATGGTTTGTAAAATTTTAAAACTCTGATTTTTACACGTTTCTGCTTATTTTTGCAATTTGATTGCGTTCATGAATATTACAAACCCAACAATGGTATCAGAGCCAAACCTTTATGCGAATTATTAATTGTTTTAATTTGATACATATATTGATATGTGTTTAGAATAATTTAATTGGGCATAATTTATTGTATAAAATTTATTTAAAAAAAAGAAAAAAAAAGAAAAAAAAAAGGAAATATAATGATTTTTTTCTAAAAATCAAAAAAAAAAACGCGAACTGTTTTTGGTTTTGAGCTAGTTCGTGGTTATTCATTATTAACAGAGTATAAGGCATTGAATCCACGTGGCCCAGGTGGTCATGCTTAGAGATTTAGGATGGTAGCTATCCACGTGGTCATGCTTATATTATGGATTCACCAAGCAGGATTGATATTGTTAATATTAGTTATATATATAATATATTAACGTTATATATATATATATTTCTAATCTGTTGACTATATATATATATCCGGTTTATATTATATATATATATATATATATAATTTTATCATTAAAATAAAAAGTTTTTTTTAATTTTAAAATTAGAATTTCATGCTAACTAATTAGTGTTGGAATTGGATTCCATGATAACTAATTGGAGTTGAAATTGGATTCCATATTTCCTTAAATAAAGGAGTTTATTTAGATATGAAATAAGATTTCATATTATTCAAAATAAAAGAGTTTATTTGTGAATAGGAAAGAGAATCCTAATTTCCTTAAATAAAGGAGTTTATTTAGATATGAAATATGATTTCATATTATTCAAAATAAAGGAGTTTATTTGTGAATGGGAAAGAGAATCATGTTTCCTTTTAATAAAAGTTTTTTTTTTTTACACATGGAATTGGATTCCATAATTAATTAAAATAAATGAGTTTATTTTGATTAAAGATTTTGATTAAAATAAAATAGTTTATTTTATTCAAAATTGGATAAATTAAAATAAAATAGTTTTATTTTGATTTAAATTTGGATTAAAATAAAGGAGTTTATTTTGATTCAAAATTAGATTTTATACCAACTAAATGTTGCCCATTAAATGATATCAATATATATTAAATGTTTATTATTCATGAGATGAATGTTATTTATTGATGCATATGATGATGTGTATGATAATAAATGAGATTGATTATGGACTATTGACGAATGTGATTGGATTTTATTTTAGTTGGATGCATGAATGTATGGGTTTTTATTAAATGGGGTCTGCAGTATTTCGTCTTCTCTAATTTTTTCTTAATGTAAATTCTAACTCCCTCCTATGTACTTCCCTCGATCACGATCAAGGTTTCTATTTATTTTAAATAGTTTTGTAATAGGAATAGTTAGAATTAATTTTGAAAAATTGGAGATCAAGGAGCAAGGAGTGCTTGAAGACCCGTTTGTAATGGAGCCCGAGTTTAAATGTAATAGTTATATTTAAATATTATTTATTGCACCCCTAGGGTTTGACCTTTTGGTTCACTTGGTGGCTTTAGTGAACCAAACTAGAATAAAAGTCCATAATCAATCCGGGTAGAATATAGCATTCTATATGTGCATGCTTATACTATATATATTATATATTATGCAAACATGCTTTGCATGTTCATTAATATAACGCGTATTTTATATATATATATGTAAATGCAGCTAAAACAAGATGAGACAAATTAATAACAAACCCCTCAATTTTTTATATTAAGTCCTAAGCATTCAAAGATATTTGGAATATCGAACGTCAGCCTTCTAGCATGATAAAATTAATAGAGTATTAAATATTTAATATGAGTTTGTTGTGTCACCACAAGGCAAGTATTAAGTATTTAAGATGTTAATTTATCACATTTGATGCTTATAAAGAAAATTGAACAATATTGTTTTGTTGTGTCACCACAAGGATGATATTTTTTTTTTGAATATATGGAGTGCTAGGTCGGACTTAACTTGGATAATTTTGATTCGGATGTGCCACCACTTGATCAAAATAATCTAAGAGGCAAAAGAAAAGGAGTTGCATAGTTGATGTAATTGACAAAAGTTGTCTACCTATTTATTTATATATAGTTTGTTGTGTCACCACAAGGCTATATACATTTGAAATGGGATCCTTATTCTCACTAGCAAATCTTGAATTAGATTTTGCCGAACTATATAAGTGAGGGTAATATAGTTTGAAGAAAATAGTGGGAGATACCAATTTAAAACAAGACCTAATTTATTTTGGTAACTAATAAAAGAATGTATGCTAAAATGTTGTTAATTATAAATTCATTTACAAAATTTTATAATGTCTTAATTACTATTACTGCGAAACATATTAGATGTTATTTAACTGGACCTTATTAAATGGATTGGTTAAGGAATTTGAGAATAGTTCTCATAGCTGAAAAGCTATCTTATGTCCTTAATACGCCTATCCTCGCAATGGTTGCGAGATAATGCCTCGAGGAAGAGATTGCTACTTTTAGAAAGTGGCAAGATGATGCACAATTAGCTCGATGCATCATGCTTTCGCATCCACGAGTAACGAGCTTCAACGTCGATGAAACTATGGATGCTCCTACTATATTCCCGCACATCAAGTAGTTAATGGCGAGGAAAGTAGGGTGATAGATATCGAGATATCTAAGGAGCTCTTCCGATCTAGAATGATCAAGGCACTACAAGATGCTATACACGTCCCTAATGATAATCAATTTGATTGATCAATTAGGACAACGGGTTTTGTCATGGATGGAGATTTGAGCCAAGATTTGATCTTGCACTCACTCTAGACTCCTTTCACAATTGTTGTGAATTTTTCATATGAACAAACTAGATACCAGCCTCGCTGATTTGCTTATCATGTTGAAAAATGTTGAGATTCACTTTCCAACCATGAAAGACCGAGTCTTACTGGTAGGGGCCAAAGGATCTTCTGAAAAGAAGAACGATTCAAAGAAGGTAAACAGAAAGGCGTAAACAAAGGATAATAAGAACAAAACTGATATGGATAGCAAAGAAGTTTGCTTCCACCGCAATAAGCCTGAACCTTCGGAAAGAAATCTGCGAGAAGCATCTTGCAGAGGCTAACCAAAGAAGCTTAGTGAAGTTTCTAAGTTATAATACGCTTTTGTTCATGATTGAAATAAATTTTCTTTAAGTCAAGGTTCTACTTGGGTATTGGATACTGACTTTGGTTATCATAAATATAGATTTATGAAGGACCAAGCGATAGAAAGCTAAACAAATATAAGTAATCCTATAAAGCGAAATGTAGCAAAGGTTGCCATATTAGCCATAGAAACTTATAGTTTAGCAATGCCTACGAACAAATCTATTAAGTCAATAAGTTGTTATTGTATTCCGATTCTTGTTAAAAATATTATTTCCGCTTTATTGTTGGACAATGAAATCTTTGGTATTATAATTAAGAACAATTGTTGTTCTATTTATAATAATAATGTTTTGTATAGAACCGAATATTACTTAATAAATTTAGTATACTTGACTTACATGAAAATAATTTTGCATATTGAACAAATTAGTATAAGAAAAGGAGATGATCATTCAAAGAGTTGAATGTATGCATTTGTTGAAATACAAGTGTGAATTATTTGAAAGGTTCAAAGATTCGAAAGTGAAACAAATTGACAAAGTATTAAGATTCTTTGATTAGATCAAGGAATAAATACTTATCAATAAGTTTCTAGATCATCTCAAATGGTTTTCTCATAATGGACACATCTTGATCACGCAATAATTGATTGATGTATCCGAAAGGTAAAATCGTACCTTGTTGGACATGGTGCGGTCCAAAAATGATTTTACCGACATTCTAGTATCCTTCGGGATAATGTCCTAGAAATGGTACGCATATCTACGAAAAGGTAACCTCAAAATCCAAATTTCAAGACTCCATAAAAGTTATGGATGGGGAGGATTCTAATCTTAAGTATGTTAAGATAAGGGTTGTCCAACTTATGTGAAAAGGTTTCAAGGATAAGCTTGGGACAAGATTTGACATGTATGATTTGTGGGACATCCTAAAGTAAGTTTAGGGTATATGTTCTATAATTCTACTTAGCAAAAGGTGTTTGTTGTGAAACACGCTTCCTTCTAAGATAAAAGTGTTTATCATTAAAAGGGCTAGTGGGAGGATAATAGATCTTGAAGAGTTCAAGAACCACAAAATACTATAAGTCAAATAAGAGGAACACAGATAGACCTATTATACCACAACCGAATCGTAAATGGAAATAGTACCAAAGATACCTAGGAGGTATGGATTCATCATGGATGATGATGATGAGGAACACATCATAGAAGATGATGATCCAGAGTTACATTCGATGAGGTAAGACTTCTAGTGTGTACAAAAGGGTCAGTGGGAGCGTCGTGAAATTTCTAGTATTATATGTTGATATACTACGGATGAGGAATAAATTATCAATGCTACAATCAGAAAGGATAAAATTGTCTAAACATTCCTCCATGAATGGTTTGGGAAGAGTATCTTAATTGGGGATAAAATCTATATAGATTGATACAAGAGGATGCTCGACTTAACCCAAGGAACGTATATTCATTTGATGCTAAAGTCGTTTAGCATGGCAAACTCCAAGAGATGTCTCATGTCGATGAGCTATGGAGTGTATCTCTTTAATAGTCCCCACAGACTCACGAAAAGAGAGGTCGCATGAGTGACAATCATATATGCAATGAAATGTACGAGACCGATGTTGATCACCATCGTATTATGGAGAAGTTCACTATGAGTCCATGAAAAACATCTTAAAGTGCTTGACCCAAGCACTAAGGATATGATCATATTCATGGTGGGTCTAAATTAAAACTAGAGGGCTTAACAGACTCAAGTTTTTCAGATGAGACCAAGATGATGAGAAAAATCCACTTTAAGGTAAAGCGTTATCTTGAATAAAGGTGCGATTGAATGGAAAGGTTCCAAACAAAAAAGAGTTCTTTGGTTTAGTGATAAAGGCAAAGTATATAGCTATAAATAAAGTCTGCAAGTTGATTGTTTGGATTAAAGTTCATTCTGAGAACTAGGAATAGTTCCTAAGTCTCATCTTGGATCTAAACATGTGTTGTGGCACTTTCATTTGATTATTAGAATCATTGAAAGATGGGAAATCACTATAGAGATAGTGGACTCTCATGAACAACATTACATATCCATTAACTAAAGTTTATCCAACAAAGGGATAATCGTCACTTAGAGAAGAAGAGTATGAGATACCATGACGATTGGCTTTAGTGCAAGTGGGAGATTTAAAGTAGTATGCACCTGAGCCAATCATGTTTGATGATAAAGCATATAAATTGTAACAATCTTATTCATTTATTAATAAAAAGTATTAATTTATTAAAGTCTTTTAATTATCTACATGATCTTTGTTTTATAATATGTGATAAACCCATAGTTTTAAGCAATGCTTTTAGAATAATGATGATGATCATTCTAATGAGATCTAAATTCTTTGAAAGCTTAAAACTAAAATAGTTCCCAATCATTGGATTACTAAATTGGGGATTAGTGAATCCGGATAGATTGGTACATCGTTGCTTGCTCATTGGATGAGGATGATTGATCTCATGATCATTTGTGTGGAGACACTAAAGCAAGTATGTAGGTGCTTATTAGAGAATAAGTTCATTTGAACGTTGGCTCGCTAAGGAATACCTAATGGAGTTTTACTTGCTTTTCAATAGGAATTCTGTAGTGATAGTAGTCTAAGTGATCCTTGGACTTGAGATCATCATAGTATCTTGTGTATGATGAGTTATACTTTGACTTATTCCTTAAGACCCTTAGGGTATATCAAAGGGTATGCTTGGGTATAATAAGTTGTACATGGAGATAATGTATGATCAATAAAGAATCTACCACTTATTAAAAGAAGAAAATGTCCTATGTGATTCGATAAATGACAACCCAAAGAGTCCTTGGGTTATGAATGAAATTAGAAAGGAGTTTCTAATTTGCATTATTTGAGTTATGCATTTAAGGATCGAAATACATATAATTAAATAAAATAAGACTTGACGGTAATTTCATGTCTTATATTTAATTGGGACATTGTATGGTGGAAGGATTGAATTGTCACGGTAACTATTTACTCAAAGGTTCTTTTATGATTAATGTTGAAATCTATATTATCTGGAAAGTCGTTGATCGCTGGGGGAGGCTTATCCCTATTGTAGAATAAATATTATTTATTTAAATAAATTAATTATTTAATTTATTTATTTAAATAAGATTAGAATTGTTCTAATTGATTTATTCACAACCTAGGTTTAATATGGAGAACCTAAAGGGTCACACCATAAAAGGAAGAATAATTATTTAAGAAGTTAATGGCATAATCGTAATAATATGTTATGTATATTTAATTTAATCAATGGTGATGAATAAATTAAATAGCTTAATATTTATTATTTAATATTTTAGAAATATTAAATATAAATTAATAAGAGGAGTCTTATTAATATTATTATAATTATTATTATTATTTTAATTTCTAAAAGAGTTTAGGAATTAATTTAATATAAGTACTCTCATTTATTCCTAATTGGATTAGGAAGGAAAATTAGTTAAAGGAGTTTAATTAATTATCCCTAATAAGATTAGGGCCCCTTTAATTAAAAGGGTTTAATTAAATAATATCTTATTTTAATAGGGTTACTTGATATCTTTATAAGAGGTGTCGTATATCATATATCAAGACTACGTTATAATTCCAATGGTTGGAGAGTACGCTCCTTTTCTATAGAGATAGAAAAACTAGGGTTTAGCCAACCACCCATCTTCTTGAATCCTTCTTCTTCCTTGGTGGATCACCTCTGAGGCCAAACACTTGGGTGGCTAACGTTGATCGAAAGGAAGGAACCAAACCCGTGAATTCAAGTTGAGCGAAAGGATTTGGAGGTGAACTTGTACGAGGGAAGGTCGATCTTCAAGGGTATGATTTTATTCTTTATCTTTTCGTTTAATTAATAATTGTGCATAAAGGGTGATCCGGGTATATGGTTTGTAAAATTTTAAAACTCGATTTTTACATCGTTTTATTATTTTTGCAATTTGATTTCGTTCATGAATATTACAAACCCAACAGATATTTGATGTCTTGGGATGCTCCAAGGAGCAAAAGGTTCCCTTTGCCACCTTTATGTTGCGTGAAGAGGCAGATTACTGGTGGGAATCTGTAAAATGTACCCACTGGCCTTTTCAAGATGTCTTGGGAGAAGTTCCAAGAGCTGTTCAACGACAAGTACTTTCCCGAAAGTATTCGTCACATGAAGGAGGTGGATTTTATCAAGTTGGAGCAAAACAATATGACCGTGTCGCAATACAAGGCTAAATTTACTGAGTTATCCCGGTTTGCATCCCATTTGGTCGATAATGAGGAGCGAATGATGTGAATATTTCTAAGAGGTTTGAAACCCGATATACGTCAATACCTAATTTCTCACAAACTTTGTTTATATTCAGATATTGTGAATAAGGCTCAGTTATTAGAGCGCGATAATGAGTCAACCCAACCAAAAGGTAATGACCAGCAACACGATAATAATCATACCGGTGGCAACGGCTATTGGAACAATGATAACCATCGTGGAGGAAATTATCATGCCAGAAATGGTAACCACTTCGGTGGTAATCATGGCCATGATAATAAAAGTGAAAGTTTCAAGAAGAGGAGATTTAATAATAATGGAAAGACGTCAGCACCAACACCTGTTGTTAAGGAAGGAGAACGACCGCCGGTCGTATGTTACAAATGCGGAGGGGAGGGACACATCAGCCCAAATTGTACGCATCAGTCCAAAGCGTGTTTCAATTATGGAAGAGAAGGTCACCTAGCTCGATTTTATCGTGCACAAAAATCAAGTCCAGCTGGGACGGTGGCACCAAAGGCGGATACGGACAAAAAAAAGTCGGTGGTTTCTCAAAAAATGAGTAACCCAAACGAAAGTAGCACGGGTTAGTTAATTATAAATTCTTGCGAAGTCTACACCTTATTAGATACTGGTTCTACCCATTCTTTTTATCTCTCTTGCTTGCGCTCAATGTTTAAATTTGACCCTAGAGAAGTTAGACTTTGACTTATTGGTTGAAACTTCGTTAGTAGAAACCTTCGTTACCTCCACTATTTATAAGTCTTGTTTGATTCAAATCGACACTTTCACGTTACCTGTTGATCTTATCTCTTTGAAAATACTTGCCTTTGATGCAATTTTAGAAATCGATTGGTTAACTACTCATCATGCTTTTCATAAGGTTGTTAGCTTTCATATTCCTAACCAACCTGTTATGCGAATTCAAGCAACCAAACCACTAAAGTCAATCATTTTCATATCAAGCCATAAGTAAAGAGTCCCGAGCCTTTCGCTGGTGACTTCCTTGTGTGGAATGCACCGAAGCCGAACTTTCCGTAGGGGACGCTGTGAATGATGATGGCAGGTTGATAGGTATCAATGTGACGTACTATCTAAGTCTTGGATGAGAGTCACAGTTTTGAATAATATTTTTATTGTTAATAAATTTCCTGATGTATTCCTGAAGACTTCTTAGCCTAACCCTAGAGCGTGAAATTGAATTTTGTATTGACCCCAGTACAAAACCCATTTCTAAAACCCTCAAGTATTTCTTCAACCAAAATGAACGTATCATGCGCCAAAGACGTTGGCTCGAGTTGTTGAAGATTACGATTATACCATTCAATATCATTGTGGAAGAAAGAACGTGGTAGCTGACGCGTTGAGTAAAAGATCGTATGCGTTTACAAGTGCGATGTTGTTAACATAAAAACCCATTTCGTATAACTTACAAATGATGAATATAGAGTTAAAGACTCTAAGGACCCACGTGGTGATATCAAATATACGAGTAGAATCGACTTTAATCGATAAAGTTAAAGCCATGCAAGCTACATACTCAGAGCTGATGAATGTGAAGAAGAAGTTTCAAGAGGGCGTTATTCTAGAAATAAGAATCGATGAAGAGAGGAAATCTTAACCCTTGATTTAATTGGCCCATTTAAAATCCTCGATCGAGTAGGAACTGTGGCCAATAAACTCATTTTATCGCTAAGTATGTCGCATGTTCATAACGTTTTTCACGTATTGATGTTACGTAAATATGTGGATGACCCGAACCACATTATTAAATTAGAATTAGACGAGATAGCAGAAGATTTAACGTATGAGGAGATACGTGTTAAAATCTTGGATAAGAAGGATCACATTCGACACTCAAAGGTTATACCTCAAGAGTTAGAATCTGAAATGAAGTCAAGGTATCCTCACCTCTTCGGCATACCAAGTACGTACATAAATTTCGAGGGCGAAATTTTATAAGGAGGGGAGATTGTAAGACCCCAAATTTTATGAATAAAAGATTTAAATTTCTCGAAATATTTTTTTTGAATATTATGGTGTGGATTTGATATAATGTTATAGTTGTGGGTAATATTTATAAATTTTGCAAAGTAAGCAAGTTGTTATATAATATTCGATTGGTCGGGGAATATTCATTTTAACAGGGAATATTCGTACGACAGCACAATCATTGGTGGACCCCATAATGGAAGTATTGACGTAGTTAGAAAACGATAGAATTATCATAACGACAAAAGTGTTACCGTTAAAACTGTTGAACTACTCGGTAGTAAAAGTACAGTAATACGCGTGGTTGCGTAGTAGCACATGGTATTGATTATTGATGCTTACGTGAAAAGTCACTCAGTTATACTCAATTATTGCTCTAGTAATTGCTGCATCATATCTCTCATATTATTGATTCGATTATTGTCACAGTATCATCTGTATAATATGTTATATTATTAAATCAATAATTAAGAAGGCAAAGTTATTCATATTATTATTTGCAATATTGATGATGTCCGGAAGTTACATCGAGGAGAGGTTTGGTCACCTAATTATTGCGCGCCAATAAGGAGAAATCCTTATCGAAAGCCCCTCTTTCACAGGAGCGACACGGTTGTTAAATATTGTGAATTATAATATTAATGATGAATAAGTTAAGTGTTGATTAAAGATGAACTTGATAGTTCCATTATGTTGGGATTATTAGTGTTAGTGGAAATCGACATTTATTTCGATAATAATTGATATCTGGAGGTTATATTGACCAATCGGGTAATTAACCGGATAAATGAGAAATTAATTGCTATTGATTCACATGATTATAACTATTTATTCATATGTGTGTACTATTAATTCACATTCATTTACTATTAGGGGTGTTGGTGCAAGATTGATAATACTTGCATGACTAAGTTAAAAATGGAGGTATAGATGGAGGTACTATACTGTAATTCATATTTCCACATGTCTAGAACATTTGATTCACATAATTTACTATTGATTCACATGATTTACTATTAGGGGAGATGGTGCAAGTTTGATAATACATGCAGGACTAAATTAAAAATGAAGAAAAAGATGAAGGTATTATACTGTAATATTTTGAGTCCCAAAATGTGCAATTATCAAAAATATATTTTCCTATAAATAGAAGCTCATTCTTCCTTCATTTCTCACCAATTCACTAAAGCTATAGAGCAATTATTATAGAGAGAAATTATAGAGAGAAAGAAGAAGAGAAGTTTGCTATCTCACTATTCAAGTATCCAGTCTTCTTTTGAGGTAAGGGGTATTATTTTTTTCGTATTCATGAAGAGAGCTATTGTTATTCCATTCTTTATTATTACATTGGAATAACTTTTGTATACGCAGACTCACTAGTATATATGGTGAAATTCTTCTATTATTTCATTCTCTATTATTATGTTGGAATAACACATGCATCATGCAAAGTACCACATACATGGTGAAATTCTTCTATTTTTCTATTCTTTATTATTACATTAGAATATCACGTGCATGCGTTTTATGCATGACTGGTTCCATTATTTATTATTACAAAAAAAATATATATCATGCAAGCGTTTTTATGAAATGGTTCCATTATTTATTATTACGTCGAGAATATCACATGCGTGCATTTACGCACGACTGGTTCCATTATTTATTATTACATTGCTGAATAACTTTTATGCATGCGGTCCATCGCATGCTCGGTGAATTCTTACATTATTCCATTCCTTCTTGTTCTATTGGAATAACTTTGCCTACATGTGGATTACCACATGTATGGTGAATGACCTTTCATATTCATTCTTTATTAAATTGTGGAAATAATGCATTTTACGTGGATTACTGCATGGCGGATGAAAATCCATTTGCAGTTTAAGTATATTCTATTATACTCGTATGAGATATCATTTCTTTTGTACTCGTCATGAAATATCATCTTATTTGGTATTTTCTGTTACGAGTTACTATTCACGGGTTACTATCCACCCGGTTACTATTCACTCTAGTATTATTCACTCGGGTATTCGGGGCACTTTTCATGCAACTATTTTATTTAGCAAGGTTGAGCAATAAGTTTGCCCCACAAGTTAAAATATACAATAAATGATATATATATATATATATATATATATATACACACACACATCATGAATAGAAGAGTCTAGCTTGTATAGAACTTCAGCAACAATCAAATGATTTCGAGGTAGCGGAATAATAATTCAATCTCAATAATAAAACTTTCTACTATCTTATACTGAATAACATATCTGAGATGAAAGAGTATAATTCTTTCAAAGATTTAATAATATTCAATTGAATTAACAATACTGCATCAATATTCAATAATGTGGGATATACCCAGATTTCATGCTAAGTGATCACAGAGGATCATGAACTAATAGAGGAATCATTTAGTTATTAAAACTAAATTACCACAAGAATATTAATTAGTTATAAAAACTAAACTATACTCTTCTGCAAGTACCTGGAGTGGTCAACTCCTTTGTACCCTATATTATGCATAATACTCAATAATAGCGCATTAGTCGATTTACGACATTAAAATTTGTTTATCTCAGTCTTACTTCACGAGTCCGTACCATAACAATATGGTTTGGATTACTTTCAAAGAATTACTATGATTTCAATAATTAATAACAATACTAATCTAGCCAAAATCAATGACATAGATCTTCCAATAACAATTCAGTTCATAATGAAAATAACATTTCATGCTTTAACAAATATTAGTCTCGCCTAAACAATTAGCTGAGACATGATTTATAAGTAGTTCAAATAATAAAACAAGATCCAATTGCACTATGTGCGAATTATAACAATTATTATAGATGTGAATAACTATCAATAATTATTCACTACCATGCTGGAAAAGTAGTAACTCAAGTTGAGTTAGGAAACTTGCCTTTCGCGTTATTTACTGCTACACAATTTAATTAACTGCGTTCTTAAGACCTATAATCAACAATGTCGGTTTCACAATTAGTACAATATTTTACAACACAAATCACTGTAATTTACAGTCAAACATGTTCCTAGGCACATTACCACATAGCCACAATAGTATTTATAACCTATATAAACACTTATCAATTCTAACTAGTTCAATCTGGTTGGACTTCGATCTATTTTCGGTGTTCTGGTCACCCTATTCGACAGTTAACACAATTATTGTCAATTACACTTGGTCTCTAAGCTTCAATATTATATTAGATAAGTCAATTATCCTTTATAACATTTTTTGGAAGCTTTTAATAATTTATAGACAATTATTATAATTTATAATAATTTTTTAAATACCAGAATCATTTATAAATGATTTAAATACTGTCTAATTCCATCATCATTAATATTTAATAATATTAAAATATTAATGATATAGATTTGTCAAAATATTAAAGTTATTAATAATAACTTCAAATATTTTTAAATCACCAATATTCTATTTAAATGATTTTTAAAGTAATTAAAATTATTTTTAAATCTTCACCATTAATATTTAAATATTAATGAAATTATCAACCAAATATTAAAAGTCATTAATTATAACTTAAAATATTTTTAAATCATTTTTCTCATTTTTAAATCAATACAATTATTTTTAATTCATTTATTTAATATAATAATTAAATAAATCTAACATCATTAATATTAATTTATAAATGAGAATTCTCCAAAAATATTGAAAATTATATTTTATAATTTCAAACATTTTCTAATACTTTATTCTTATTTAAAATGATTTTTAATGCCATAAAATCATTTTATCTTATTTATTTAATATAATAATTAAATAAATCTAATATCATTAATATTAATTTATTAATGAAAATTCTTCAAAAATATTAAAAGATACTTTTATAACTCAAAATATTTTTAAATACATTATTCTTATTTAAAATAATTTTTATAATATTAAATCATTTTCCTCTAATTTATTTAATACACTAATTAAATAAATTTAATACCTTTAATATTTAAATAATTATAAATATTAAAGAAAAATATTCAATTAATTGAAAAATATTTTTCATAATTTAAAATAATTTTAAAACTATTTTTAATAATTTTATAATTTATTTCTATTTTAAATAATTTTTAGAAAATCAGAAAATAAATATATTGAAAACCGTCACTATAGGCCTTTAGCGACGTTTGACTGTTGTCTTAGGTGTTGTTGGCTCAAGAACACTGACAAAGTCAGTGTTCAAGGGGTCATGTTTGACCGGCCTTAATGATCTGTTCTTACATAATCTGTTCGATCTAAGACTTGGATCTTGTAGTGTTTGTGTAGCACTACAAGTTATAATACATAGCCTGGTCATACAAGATCACATAAAGACGATCTGTGCCTTCAAAGTACTTTGTTAAACGGCTTCTGGGTTTTCCCAGAAACCCAACAGTTCGTCTAGGCACTTTCCAGGTCATTTTAATCTAGGTTCTGTTCATGTTTCGAGTGGTATAATGGTTTAAAGATTTAGTTCTTATGTCATAGAACATTCCCAAATCAACATAGCAATTTAATAATAACAGATCTACAAGATATAACTCAGTCAAACCCTGTCAGAAACTTGGCTCACATGCTTTCTGGAATTTCCAGAAATTTACTGTCATGGTCGAATTGCCTACTTTGACCAACTGTTAAATTCTACCTGTTAATCTCTTACACGATCCAAGGCCACATATAAGAAGTACACATGACTGACTATCAACGGATTACAACAACATCATAACACTAAAAACCTGATAGATCTCAAGCCCACAAAACGTTGTCAGATGTTGATCAAGGCTTTCTGAGTTACTCAGATTTGGCCCGGTCAACGTCGGTCAACGGGTTTTGACCTTAATTAATAACTTCGAATCTAGACATCTAATGTCTATACTATCACTTTCAGTTGAAAGACAGCATAACAAGCTACCAATAACAACTTTAAAACAACACATATCATATACGAGCAATGATCTGTGGCCATTGACATTGCTTGTCAGACCACATTTCCAACTCAAGAATAGTTTGTGAAAAACTCAACTTTTACCCACTTTGATGCTATAGATCTATGTTATATCAACATAAATCACCTTAAAACATCCCTTAGCAACAATTTAAACACATAAACACAAAATCTTTCTTAGCATTTAAGATCAAAAGATGCACTAGGGTTTATACCTCTCTTGATCCAATCCTGATCTATGATCTCCTTAGCTGTTCTTGGTGTTCTAGGAGGTTATCTAGTGACTGATTTACTTGTGAATTTTGGATGTCTGAGAGAAAGAGTTGGTAAGAGCAAGAGAGGAAATAAGCCAAATAAGTATACTTTCTCTCTCCCAAATCTATATATATTACTTGATGCAATGAATCATTTGATGTGTTGTCAATTGGAGGGTGATTGCTGAGTTTTTAGAAGTCACAAGATTAATTGAGTTGGTCACCTACTAAAGTTACTAAAAATTTCTACAAGTTACCAATTAAAGTAATGAAAAAGGGTATTTTGGTCATTCTCATTATATTTTTAATAGCATTTTAGATATTGTCCAAACCCTTAGGGTTTAACCCTAAGGTCCCAACCCTTAGGTTTTACATTATTAGTTTCTAAAATTTCCAAATAGGGTTTTAATTAGAAAAATAAAATTTCTAAATTACAATTAGGGTTTGTAAAATAAAAATTAAAATAACTAAAATATAATTAGGGGTTTTCTAATCATATTTAAGTTTAACAAACACATTAGGCTTGCCAACTAGGATTAGGGTTGCCTAATTAGGGTTTAGGATTCCCGGATATAAAATTAGGGTTTCCCGGCGTACAAATAGGGTTTCTAACTGTACATTTGGTTTTCTACATATGAGATTAGGGTTTCTAATCTCTTATTAGGGTTTATAAATTACAAACCTTATCCGATCAATCATTGATCAACATTACTATATAGTACAAACACATATTCATCGATACAATTATTTTAATTGCATTTTCTATCGAATCCCTTTCCAGAAATTAGGGTTAGGGTTTCAAAAACAGTTAAGCACAACTCTACTCCTATTTTTCAGTCAATACACAAATTGACCACTTCTCGAGACTCGTATCATAGATACATAATACAATATTAAATAAATAATAATAATAATAAAAATAATTTATTTGCAAATTTTCGATTATTCAAAATCCCGGGTTATTACAATGCCGAGACACAAACCGATCAGTTCAATCATTTAGCCAAATGATTTCTGAGTTTTGTACTGGATGCTTCATAATTTTATTTCTCTGTATGGATTTTAAGAAAGTTACTTGGGTAGTGTTATTGTTTGCTTTTGCTCTATCTCTGTATTTACATGAATGTTAATAAAATCCTTTTTGAATTTTTCAACTTCTTTGAATTGGCCTCTCATCCGCATTACTAAACTGTGGACTCTAGATGATAAAAGAAGCTGGGAAATGACTTTGTTTTTTAGAAAGTCTCGTCCGCAGTTTAATACTGCGAACGATATGTCAATTATTTAATAAGAAATGTGCTGCCAGAATTGGTTAATTATTTAGCTCTTCTATGCAAACCCTATAAGTGTCATCACAACATGTTGAGATTATTCCGAATATCTCAACATGTTATAATAACACTCCAGGGATTGCATAAAAGAGCTAAACAATTAACCCATCATGGCAACACATTTCTTGTTACATTATTACAACTGCACATTTTGAAACCTCTCTATATAGATTTTAGAGTAGTATTCTATGTATAGATTTCTTGTTAGATTTTAAAGCTCAAAATCCACTATTTCTCTTTCATATTGTTAGCCCAACAACATGATTTTTTACCACACTTTCATGCAATGATACCAATATGAAAGAGGAAATAGAAAATTATTGAGCCTTAATTCGAACTAAGTCATGCTTTGAACTATGGAGTTTACTATGACAACCCAAAAATTTATAAGGTTAATAAAATCTTGAATGATAAAACCTAGACTGAAAATAGAGTACTGATTAAAGATTTTGAGAGGAATTTGTATGGTTTACTATTTGAAGGAGATTATTATATATGAGGTGTAGGTTATTTATGATTATGTGTATATGCAATATGTGATTAGGGGTTAAGAGTTGATCAGATAAATTATAACATTGGTAAACCCTAATGTTATATTAGAAACCCTAATGTTCAGTTAGAAAACCCTAACAATCAGTTAAAAACCCTAATTCTAGTTTTGAAAACCTTAAACCCTAATTGGGAGTCCTAAATCCTAATTTATAAATCCTAATGCCAATTATCAAACCCTAAGGGTTAAGAGTTATGTGAAATGACAAGTTTACCCTATAAATTGTTCGAAAAATGACCAAAATACCCTTAATAGGTGCAAAATTACCAAAATACCCTTTATCTTTACTTTTAACAAAAGATTAAGCCAAATCTTGGCAAGTCATCAAGGAAGATATTGGCATGTGTTTGAAACCCTTCAAATCAGCCACATATTGACACCTAACATCAACCACAACCATTGGATCAAAGCTTGGATATTAAGAAATGGTTTAAAGACTGAAATACCCTTATATTAGTTTCTAAACTTAACCAAACCTATCATTCTCCAAAGCAACGAAATTTTAAGTGAAATTCAGTCCAAAGTTAAGCCAAGAACACCTTATAGCCACCCAATATCAGATCAAAAGAGAGGAATTCAAAAGTTGGTTCAAGAAGGTATAAACCCTAATTCATGCTAGATCTTTAAGATCTTAGTAGATTTTATGATTTGTTGTTTAAATATGTGCTATGTTATGTTATTTAGTGATCTATGATGATAAATCATAGATTCATAACATTTAAGTGCATGAAAATGAAGATTTAAGAAGCTGTGCAAAATCCTAAAAATATGGCCCGACAGTCAAATGTCAGAGGCCATAGATCCTAATTTGTTAAGTGTCAGACTTGAAAAGTGTATCCTTGTTATAGTATGCCATGAGGAGAATAAACTGGAAGTGGAATCATGTCCATATCATGTTTAGATTCCAAATTATTAATGGTCAAACATAGTTGACAATTCACAAAAAAGTATTTCTTGAAAACTCAGAAATTGCCCAGAAAGGGTCTGACATGTTTGTGAGAGGCTTAGATCTTGTATCTGTTATGTTGTTAGATTGTCGAAGCGTATCATTGTTATACCCTGACACATGGACTACATAACCATGACATCAAAACACCTAAATAAACAACAGGATCCAAGTTATTAGTGGTTAAAATGGGTTGACCAAGCCCATAAACGGATTTCTGGAAATTCCATAAATTTCCCATAACAGTTTCTGACAGCTTATTTGTGACGCCCCCAAAATAGGTCCAATCCATCCAACCTATTCTGAGTCGCCAAATACATGATACATAAAACAACTACAACTTTATTACTATAACAACACATATGCTGTGAGTTTTGATACAAATATATACCAACTGTGACTCATGTCCCAACCGTGGACAACACCTCACAGTGATACCTTACATAAAGGTACAGTTAATAACTATTTTAAAAATTAAAATCTTTGGGAAATGCTCAAGAAAACCTTCGTACATCGGAGGCCATGAATCTAAGTTATGATAGATATCATATGTCCAGAGAATTATCCTTGGTTGATCCAATTGACCCCAAAGAAAAACAAGAAGATTACTATCATGTTCCTTCCAATGGTGAGTCTTCTCTTGACATATAACTATCTCCACCGTCTGCAATTGAACATTATGTTTCAACCAAACTCCAAGATCATATAGGTAGTGCTCGTAGATATACTCAGCAAGTGGATGTGCACAACCTTGTCTTATGATAACACGAGGTTGTATGTCATTAGACATCTTGTATGATAGTGACAAAATACCTTTCCAAAGTTGGGTTCGCCTCACCCTATTCGGTTCACCAAAATTAAATATCAAATTACGTATACAATACGACACACTTATCTAAAGTTCTCAATAAAATTATATCCATACTATTTAGGGAGAACCTCAACAGCTATAGACCACCGTTCTATTTTCCTATTACCCCCGCTCGACCCAGCTACACTCTTGTTACCTGAAAGGAATTGTGAAGCAAAAGGGTGAGCACAAATAGCCCATTAAAGAATATCACGACTAAAGATAATTAAATTATCAATAGTCTTCGTCAGTAATAAATCAGAGATTTAGAACATATGGTAGATGATAAAACTTTTCAACCATAGTTGCAGCGGAACGAGCAATCCATTAGAAGAGTCAAATAGACCATAATGTCTATTATCTTCTCTATGTTAAAAGTCCACCAACAATATTTTAAGTTGTAACATCAATCAACAGTTCCTATCCACAGTCATATGAATAACTCATAATCATAATTGTAGTTCTAAATTCCTCTTCTCATCTAAGACGAAGATAATTTTCATCACCTGTCTTTACCTAAAACATCAAAGATCATGGTTATACCAAATCACAGTTCTTGTTCATAATCATACTAATAATTTCATATTTGCACTACGGGCCAAAGATATTCATCAATAGTTCATCTTTGCACTACAGGCCAAAGATATTCAACAACAGGTCATCTTTGCACTACGGACCAAAGATATTAATATCTCAAAGAAATATATAATCATTTCAGAATTTATATACACCATAATTATAACTATGTTGATCAATTCACCTTTGCATTTAAGCTAAAGATATTAAATTGTAAATTCAATGGTTATGATCATACCAGTCAACAATTCAACTTTGCACTACTGGCCAAAGAGAACCCATAGTCACAATCATAACAATAATCTATCCATCTTTACACTTAAGTCAAAGAAAAATTTCATCACCGGGATTATAAAAATGTTATATATGATAATAAAAACAATATGATCAACAACTGCATTTAATTTCAAGAGTAAGATTCTTAAATCAATGATTTCATAACACCTTAATCCAAATGTTATAAATCACTTAATAATCTCATAATCTAATATTATTAATATTACCACAATATTTTAATCATTTCTTAAACATATAAACAATTTATTTTAATTGTTTACACTTTACTAATTAATGCAATTAATCATCCTAAAATGCCAAACTCATAAAATTTCATTACCAATAACCAAAATCCTCATCAAAAATCTGCATATACCTTATATAGGATTCCCAAGCCATAAAATCCTATTTTTCAATTTTGTTACTTCACATAAAATATTTAATTCATTTACTCATAACTAGTCCATTTTCTTGATAAATACCAAAGCAGTACAAAAAAAATTTCTTTTTTGGGATTTAACAGAATATAGTCTCATATTGAACATATATTTTTCTTAGAATTTTTAAAATTCATTTACTATTTTTCATATGGCCAAAACTGCCAAATATTTAGACATTTATCATAAATTGTACTTTTGTCCAAAAATTTCGAAATTTACAGAGTATACTTCTGTAATATACATGTACTCCCAATAAAAATTTCACCAATTTTGGAGTTAACCACAAGGAGTTATAAGGGTTTACTTTTAAAATAGTCATTTCCCATAAAATTCATAACTCTTAATCTATACATCCAAAAATTGACATTTTTGGAAACCATCTAGAAAACTCATCAAATTATCATTTCAAATTTTTCCAGAATTTTTGAAGGTTAGAAAAATTACGAAACATGAAAAACATAATAACCCTTAAAATCCCTTACCTCAAAAGAGCAGTATTTCTGACTGGAATATCGGATGTAAAGCCGAAGGAAAATTGCACTGAATAACAACTCTCAAAGTATCTAAATACTCACAAAATATGCTCGATAATATAAAGAGAGAAAATTTATGTTTCTGATTTGATTTTTAATTCTAACTAAGCACCATAGAAAAATGCTAGAACGCCAAAGGAGACTAAATTAATAAAATAATAATATTATTTATCTACCTTCTACGCACCAACCAAGACCAGCCTCCATCCTTGAACCAAGAATTCTAGCACATGTTTTCTATACCAATCAAAAAGTGGGGCCCGCCTTCTAGAAATCTCCACCAAAATCATTTATAAAAACAATTTCTGAATCAGTCACCTCTTAAAATTCATAACAAATCAAACGTTAATTTTTAACGGTTCAAAATTTGTGGACATATACTCAACTTATATATGTATAACATATCCAAAAATTACAACGATCCAACGGTCGGATCAAAATTTATGACTCACGCAATATAGCTTAAGAACACTGATTTTTTGGACTATGAGTCCTTCGGACCAGTTTCATTCAAACAGTCACCACGAAAAATCCACAATGAATTTTTGGGTGATTCAAATTTCTACGTTTAGCTTACTTCCAGGGCTTTCTTTTGATATATTGCTCATCTCCTAACTCATTATACACAAAGAGTTTTAGATTTTACAAAATCAAGTAATAAATTAATTTTCTGCAAATTTTCAAATTTCATTCTTCATTTCGACAAAATACTGATAAAAAACTCAATACTAATTCTTTAATTTATAACCACATAAAATAAATATTTCCTTATCATATAAATCAATAATTAATTATTCACAAATAATATTACAGAATCACAATAATGACAACCAGGCCTCTCCAGGAAAGAAGAGGCTTTCCGATAAGGATTTCTCCTTAATGGCGCGCAATTAGGTGACCAAACCTCTCCTTGACAAAACTTTTTAGACATTGCCAATAATGCTATCTAATAATATTATCCAAATAATATGAATTATTGATCCGATAATAGAAAATACTGTGCCATGATAATAATTGAAACAACAATAATATAAAATATCAACGTAACAATTATTGAATCAATAAAAGAAAATATTGAACAGTAATTACTGTAACAATTATTGAGTAGTGCCTTCTTACGTAAGAATCAATAATTCAAAAATCTGTAACAATCTTGTGTGCTCTTCGTGTAACAACGCCAGACATTTTACTATAACCACATTATACCAACAATTAAGTTAGCAGAATTACTACTACTGCAAGTTATTTATAAAAACTCAAACTTGTCGCTTTCTTCATCCCACAATTATTACATTTATGGGGCCCAAAATGATCGCTACTGCGTCAAATGCGAATATTCCTCGACAACAAGAATATTCCACGACCAAACGAATATTCCCCAACAGAAATGAGTATTTTATAACCACTTGCGTATTTTGAAAATTTATATATCACCCTTAACTTTAACTTTTTATCAATTTAACCATTTATTAAATAGAAAAATTGAATACTTTTATTTCATAAAATTCAGGGTTTTACATTATTGACGGAGCTAGATCTTGCAATTGTGATGTTGTTAAGCTACCTAAGTGTAATACTTTTATACCTTGACATATATACTACAATAGTGTGACACTATAACACTTAAACTATGCCTAGAACCCAAGTTATTAAGGCTTTAAAGTTGCCACTTAACACTGTCTGAGTTTCTGGGTAACCCAGAAACTCAAGAATAGCTCTGACAACAAGTTTGGTCATTTATAACTTCATGATATGATGTAGTTAGACCCTGAAATGTGTTAGTACTTGTAGTATTACATCAATACTACATCAATGATACACTCTCATGCCCAGAAACATAACCAAATAGAAATTAATCACGGTCAAAGTAGCCCCCAAGGCATTGACCAAGACTGTTTTTCATGGCTCAAGAACACCTATCGCGACAGTTTTTGTCGCTAAATCCCTTTAGCGACAGTTTTAATGAAAATTAATTTATTTAATTTAATAAATAGGAAAAATAGAAAATAATTATGAATAATTCATAATTATGTTTTAAAAATTGTTTTAAGTTATAAAAATAACCTTTTAATAATTTGCATAAATTTCATTAATATTTTAATTTATTTGTATATTAATGATATTAAATTTATTTAATAATTATATTAAATAAATTAGTTAAAAATGATTTTAATATTTTAAAATTATTTAAAAATGAAATTAAAGTGTTAAATTTTTTTTAAGTTATAATGAATAACTTTTAATATTTTGATATGGATTTCATTAATAACTTAATATTAATGATAATAAATTTATTTAATAATTGTATTAAATAAATTATTTAAAATTAGTTTAACGTTTTAAAAATCATTTATGAAATGATATAAAGGTTTTAGAAATGTTTTAAGTTATATATATAACTTTTAATATTTTGACATGAATTTAATTAATATTTTAATATTAATGACAATTATTTAAAATGATTTTAAATGTTTAAAAAATTATTTAAAGGTGATATTAAGGTATTAAAATGTTTTTTTAATATTTTGACATCTATTTCATTAATATTTTAAATTATTTAAATATTAATGATAATGGAATTATTTAGAATTTAAATTATTTAAAAATGATATTAATGATTGAAAAATCATTATAAATGATAATAATTATTTGAAAATTATAATGAGCTTCTAAAAAATATTATGAATGATAATTAAATTATCTAACATACTATCGAAGCTTTTAAATAGAGTTTTATTGAAAATAAACTTGATAATTATTCGATAAGGCAATCAGGACGTTGAAATAATACCGAAATCAAACTAGACTGAAATAGGTTGACTTGATACATGTTCTTATGTGTTCTAACGACCGTTAAGAATATGTGGTAATGTGTTTAAGCTGTATTATGACTATAAATAGCGGGAGTATACGTTATGATATATTATTGTAATTGAGAGATCAATATTATTAATAATAGGTCTTTCAAATGAAGCTAAATTTAATTGTGTAGCAGTAGTCGACGACCAATGCAAGTTTCTTAACTCAAACTTGAGTTGTTATTTCAAAGCATGTTCGTGGTTAATCATTGTTGATTATACCACATCTATGATTATTGATTTGCATTTGGTGCATGTTATATTTGTTCATCAGGTATGAAAGGCTGATTCTTTCATTACCATATGATTTAGTTAAAAATTTTCATGGCCATTGTTGAACACTCAACATTATTGATTCAGACATTCAATCATTGAAATTGATTTATGCTCTTTCACAATAATTATATTGTTGAAAATTTGACAGCTTATCCCTTTTCAATCATGATATATCTTCATTGAACTTAAACTTGCTGGGCAAATAGTTGCTCACCCTTGCTATATCATGATAACATTTTTAGATTAAGACGAAGGCTCGAATAAAGACAGTGGCAAAAGTAAATTCCAAGACTAAATTATTATGCAGTTAGAACTATTAAATTTTCTAACGCAAATGACATTGTAAATCTTTTAAGATATTGAAGGTATGTATTAAGTTAAGGTTGTAGACCTTGGGGATTATGTTGTAAAAGTTTATTGTATAACCAATTTATGTTTATATCTTTCACAGTAGTTATAGAAATGATGTATCGTAACGTACTAGGTCCGAGATAGAAAGGTACCCGGATCTGGTGACTTCACAATTGGTATCAAAGCTGATAGGTTATAAACCTTAGGTAGGAATACCTTAGGCTATAATCGCAAGGATGATGATAAGGAATAAACTCAAATAGAGTTTAAGTTCTAAGAGATGAATTTGGAAAATTTATTAGTAAGTGGATAAGATTCAAAGAAGAATCTTGAAAAGTTATAAAGATAAGAATTTAGAGTTACACAACTCTGATAATGAAGATGAAAAGTAATAATGAATAGATAGAGTCTATAAGACTAAAAGTATAAAGGGAAATGAGATCGTAAAATAAAACGATCATAAGATAGAAATGAATCGTAATATATTACGATTATAATAAGAGATCACAACGTGATCTGATGAGGTCATAAAAGGAAAGAGTATCAATCGAATGATTGAAAACTTTATAGCAGAATTGCTGTACGTAAGTTGTACTATGAAATTGTACAATGCAAACTCAGAAAAGAGTTGTAGATGATGAGATACAGATTAAAAAAATTCGTATTGAGTAAAGAGGAAGCTAGAATTGTGTGGGATTTTAATATAGGACTCATGTGATAGCTGAGTTGTACAAGCCTTTGTATGGGAAGGGGTTTTGTGCTTGGTTTAAGGACCATTCAATTTATCACCTTGATAATCATTAAAATGTTTGTGTCGCACTATTTGCTATATACATATTGAGAAGGTGATTCTTTTCTCATTGTATAATGGATGGGTAAAGAATATAAGGTTAGGTGCGAGTTCTTAAAACTCATACTTATGTTAAGTTTGTGACTCATAATTGTATGGTATATTTTTGAACCCCTAAGCATATGGATAGTTCCTGATTGGTTCTTGAACTACGTATTGCTAGGATAAGTTCATAAAATCATATTATTGTGGAAAGTTCCTGAACTCATAATGTGTGATAAGTTTGATGGATTATATTGGGAATATAGAAGAATTGTGAATGAAGAATTGAGGATTTTCCGTGTAGTAAATTTTAAGGATGATTGAAATAGATAGAATTAATAAGCAATGAAAAATGGGAGAAAAATAAAAGTTAATAGTGAAACCATAGGTATTCTAAATCTTCTGGTTATGCTAGACTTTGAATTTTTTGACATCAAGCTAAATTCGCACTGATGTGCCTTTAAAAATATAAATGAATTTTTGTTATCCTCAACATATGGTGATAAGTGTGTATGTGTGGACTTTGAGCCACTAACACATCGTCACCTGTTACGGCATGATAAAAATAAAATTGATTTTCAATGGTTTTGAACCGTTTAAAAGAAAAGTCTATGCTAATTGATTCGGCTAAACAAAAAAATGATTTAAAATATCAAAATGTATTTTATATATCATTAAAGCAACGTTGAACCTGGTGTAAAGATAATAAAAATAATGGAGTTGTCAATGTAGAATTACTTATTGTTGGAAGTGATCTAATGATCGTCAGCCCACTATGGTATGATGTAGTATGAAAAAGTCACAAAATGACGGAATCCTCAAACGGAATGTAAATATAGTGCGGAATCATGACGTCATAAAATAATTTTCAGAATTTTAAAGATAATTTATTGCCAATTGAATTTGGCCAGACATAAGTTTCGATTGATATTCGAATTATTGGTATATGTCTAAGATATTGGATTTAGCTAGACAAATTTATGAAATTCAAGTATTATTTGAGAATTCATCACAAACTAAATTATTTTGGTGCGGAATCTTGTGATAAGTTTGAGATGAACAACCCTGAAAAAGGGGATATTTCGATTGGATAAAATAATCCAATCTAGTAGCGCAAATATTCGCTAGACATGATTGATGCGTTGTACATGACTGATAGGTCTTCATTTTTTAGTATTTTGATTATAAAAATTATTGGTAATATAATCTTTTATTAATTAAGTTTATCATTTTATATATTCTATTATTTATTTTAATATTTTTCTATATATGAATCAATTTTTATTGACCTTGATAATTTAAATATCAAGTGTTAAATAAATTGATTCATATAAATATTTCCAAGGCAAGAAGATCCTATTTTTTTTCAAACTCACAAAAAAAAATTTGGGCAAAAATTGTTTTATTGCATACATGTGTGTGTGTGTGTATATATATATATATATATATATATATATATATATATATATAACCGTGTGTGTGTGTAACCATATATATAAAACCGTGTGTGTGTGTGTGATAAATGAAGTGACTATCTTTATATTGGACAACTTAATTGACCACGCGGAAATTAAAGGAAGCTTGACCAATACTCATGCCTTGACCGAATGTGATAAACTTTCTTAAGAAGATGAAATTTTTGATGGGCTAATACATATTTGGCAATCCGTGTGTTTTGGTTTTATCCTAACCATTAAAATTTAATTAAAGCAATCTCATCCATTGATTTCAAAAACAGATTTCAAAATTATAATTTTTCCCCTGACCTCAAAATTTTATAAATAGGGAGTCTTTCATTCATTTGATTTTTGCCAATTCAAGTGAAAAGAAAAGCTTACTCTCCTTGCCTACACACTCTCTCTAAAGCTTTATATCTCTTTTTACCAAAGGTTTGATTATTTGAGAAGTGGATATTGGTCCAAGTAATTGAGATAAGTCATTTGAGTTAACTTAGTTGAATTATTTCTTACTTGTTTACATTTATAGATATACGAATATAAATTGTTATACACAATTTTATATATCTATATTTCATCTATTTATCAAATAAAAAGTTATACTTAGATGCCACAAGGCTACGGAGATATTCCTCTACGGAGAGGAAATCGAACCGTACGATTCCTTATAGTACTAAGTAACTTTTTATTGATATTATTTATAGAAATATCGTAAAATAGATAATACACTTGATAGTTCAAAACAACATTGAGATATTCCTCCAAAAAGAGTGAATCATCCGAACCGGATTTAAAAATCTAAAGTGATCTATTTAACATATTTATATAAATATCAATTGTGAGAATATAAATTCTGTCACACTTAGACGCCGAAAAGCTACAGAGATATTCCTCTTAAGTGAGGGAATCGAACTGTACGATTCCTCATAGTAGTAAGTGACTTTATTTATAAATCAAATAATAGACCAAATATTATTATATATTATTTGAGTTAAACAAATATATTTATTATATCAAGTAATTAAAATGTTATACTTGATAACCATTGCTTAAATTGATTTATTATTTTTAATACAAGTAATTAAACACAAAGTCATTAATATAATACTTGTTAGAGAATATCTCGAGAAACAAGTCTTTTTAATCCATAGAAAAACACTCTTTATTATAAAGATTAAATAATTCTTTTATAAAATTGTATTTAAATCATTTATCTACTTATACGAAGCATCTTTGAACAAAAACTAAAATTTACTTATTTGATTATTCAAGAAACACATTTTACACAAAATATAAAAGTAATTTAAACTTTTATAACCGTGCATAAATTTACATATTTGCTTACATAGAAGCATTATTTGATCTAAGCACAGACTACTATCTGCTTACAAAGAAGCATATTGTCTTAAATATAAAAGTCTTTGAACTTTTATAATTAAGTATATTTGTTCTTTAACTGATATCTGCTTATTTGAAGAAGCATAAATCTGTACTAAATTATAATCTACTTATTTTAAGAAGCAAATTGTTGTAAAATCTTTTGTAAAAAGGAAAAGGGTAGAGTTAGTTTATTTTATGTACTTGTGAGAAAGACGAGTAATTCTTCGACCAAGACTAGAGTCTTAGAGAGGTCAGCTGGGAGTTGGGTCTCTAGTGATCTTGTAAGGTGAGGAAGAAGCTATTGTTTTAAGACCAGATCATAGAATAGAAATGAACTCAAAAGAAAGTACTACCTCCGTCCCACAATAAGTGATTTTTTAGGCTTAATATTTTTTCCCAAAATAAGTGATGTGTTAGAACTCCAATACAAATTTTACAACCCTCCATTATTCTTGACTCTTCGTTTCCTCCATTACTCACTACAATTAAATGACACTCATTAACTCTTCAACTCCAAAGAAAGTATATTAAAGGTATTTTTGCCATTTTAGCTTATGTATTGGTATGTGTGATTTAAGCTAAAAAATCACTTATTATGGGATGGAGGTAGTATAACTAAGCTTGAAGAGAGAGCTGGGAGCTTGCTGACCAAGATAGATTAGTTGGAAACAGTTGGAAGTTTGTCTATAAAACTTTGTAAAGGCTTCTCCGCCTGTTGAAGGAGTATTTATTACTGATAGTAATAGGATCTCAAGTTCTAAATAAGAACTTGAGACTGGACGTAACAACATACCAGGGGTGTATGTTGTGAACCAGATAAACCTCTGTGCATTGTGTGATTGAATTTTTTATTGTCTTGCGTATTAATTTCTAACACTGCTAATTAATTATCCAAAAATTCAAAAAGGCCTAAGATAAATTTTTTTAACCTATAATAATCTATTCAACCCCCCTTCTAGATTATTATTAGACTTTCAATTGGTATCAAAGAGGTGCTCTTTAACTTGTTTGTTGAATAAAATACAGGTATACCTAAGAGTAGATCCATGGCTTACAATTCTACTGATTGCGGAGAAGGACTATCAATGTCCAGACCTCTACTATATTATGGTACCAACTTTGCCACCTGGAAAAACAGATTCAAAATCTATGCCAAATCATAAGGAATCAAAATTTGGTGTGCTATAGAACGAGGTGTAAAAGTTCAAACAAAAATTCAAGGAGAAAAGACCGTCGAGAAAGATACCTATGAATTCACTACTGAAGAAAAAGAGACTATGAATATAGCCTCTCGAGCTAAACAAGTGTTAACAAGTGCTTTGATTGAAAGAGTACAAAGAGTTAGCAACTACAAAAATGCAAAAGAAATTTTGGAAAAATTGATTGTAACCTATGAAGGTACCAATCATATCAAAGAAACCAGAAAAGATGCCTTAATCCAAGAATATAAAAGCTTCAAGCTTGAAGAAGGAGAAAAGATCATTGATATGGAAACACTTTTTTCCAGAATCATTGATGCGCTAGAGCAATTGGGAAAGGCATACGCTACAAATGAGAAAAAAAAGAAGAATTCTCAAAGCCCTTCCATCCATCTGGAAAATAAAGGTTACTGCAATCAAGGAAATGCAAGATCTAACCACATATCCTATAGATAATCTCATTGGAAATTTTTATGCCCATGAAGTCGACATGCTAGTTGAAAAAGCCATATCAGACACAAATCTTAAAAAGAAAGGAATCGATTTCAAAGCACTTCTGGTAGACCAAGAAAGAGACGATGAAGAACTTAATGAAGAACTCCTAAGTCTAGATAACAATGAAGTTGCTTTACTATTCCGACAACATTGAAGAGCTCATATTTTTTTTAACCTGTATTAATCTATTCAACCCCCTTTATAGATTATTATTAGACTTTTAATGACGTAAGCGTACGGTAGGCTAATCACCTAAAGTACTAGGAGCGGTAGATTACTTCTTCGTGATTGTAAACATACCTAGTAATTTATCGTTTTTCGGTGTAAATACCGTTAAAGCTATGTGATCACAGTCTATATGACCCCTCAACATAATATGAAAAGTTTTAACTCCTTAGAGAGAAGTCGTGGTAGGATGTGATGATAAAGGAGACCCTCATAGAATGAAATAACATGAACTCATTAAGTACGGGGATAATTCGATATGATAAAGTTTAAATTAAAAACCTATTTTTGATGAATAGAAGAAGTAGAGAGTAGTAGCCTGTAATTTCGAGTACGAAATTCTTAGAAGAAGGGGTGAATGTGACAACTCAAAAATTTATAAGATTAATAAAATCTTGAATGATAAAACCTAGAGTGAAAATAGAAGATTGATTAAAGATTTTGAGAGGAATTTGTATGGTTTACTATTTGAAGGAGATTATTGTATATGTGGTGTATTGTATTGGGTATTTATGATTATGTGTATGTGAAGTATGTGATTAGGGGTTGATTAGATAAATTATAACATTAGTAAACCCTAATGTTATATTAGAAACCCTAATGTTCAGTTAGGAAACCCTATCGATCAGTTAGAAACCCTAATTCTAGTTTTGGGAGTCCTAAACCCTAATTTACAAACCCTAATTCTAATTATCAAACCCTAAGGGTTAAGAGTTATGTGAAATGATAAGTTTACCCTTCAAATTATTGGGTAAATGACCAAAATATCCTTAATAGGTGCAAAACTACCAAAATACCCTTTATATTTACTTTTAACAAAAGATAAAGCCATATCTTGGTGAGTCATCAAGGAAGATATTGGCATGTGTTTGAAACCCTTTAAATCAGCCACATGTTGACACCTAACATCAATCACAACCATTGGATCAAAGCTTGGAGATTAAGAAATGGTTTAAAGACTAAAATACCCTTACATTAGTTTCTAAACTTAACCAAACCTATCATTCTCCAAAGCAACAAAATTGTAAGTGAAATTCAGTCCAAAGTAAAGCTAAGAACACCTCATAGCCACCCAAGATCAGATCAAAAAAGAGGAATTCAAAAGTTGGTTCAAGAAGGTATAAACCCAAGATCAGTTTTTATCGCTAAAGAAGCTGGGAAATGGCGTCGTTTTTTAAAAAGTCGCATCCACAGATTAATACTGCGGACGATATGTCAATTATTTAATAAGAAATGTGCTGCCAGAATGGGTTAATTATTTAGCTCTTCTATACAAACCCTATAAGTGTCATCACAACATGTTGAGATTATTCCGAATATCTCAACATGTTATAATAACACTCCAGGGTTTGCATAAAAGAGCTAAATAATTGACCCATCATGGTAGCACATTTCTTGTTACATTATTGCAACTGCACATTTTGAAACCTCTCTATATAGATTTTAGAGTAGTATTCTCTATATAGATTTCTTGTTAGATTTTAAAGCTCAAAATCCACTATTTCTCTTTCATATTGTTAGCCTAACAACATGAATTTTTACCACACTTTCATGGAATGATACCAATATGAAAGAAGAAATAGAAAATTATGGGGCCTTAATTCGAACTAAGTCAAGCTTTGAACTATGGAGTTTACTATGACAACCCAAAAATTTATAAGGTTAATAAAATCTTGAATGATAAAACCTAGACTGAAAATAGAGTATTGATTAAAGATTTTGGGAGGAATTTGTATGGTTTACAATTTGAAAGAGATTATTGTATATGAGGTGTAGGGTATTTATGATTATGTGTATGTGCAGTATGTGATTAGGGGTTAAGGGTTGATCAGATAAATTATAACATTGGTAAACCCTAATGTTATATTAGAAACCCTAATGTTAAGTTAGGAAACCCTAACAATCAGTTAAAAACCCTAATTCTAGTTTTGAAAACCTTAAACCCTAATTGGGAGTCCTAAATCCTAATGCTAATTATCAAACCCTAAGGGTTAAGAGTTATGTGAAATGACAAGTTTACCCTTCAAATTGTTCAAAAAATGACCAAAATACCCTTAATAGGTGCAAATTTACCAAAACACCCTTTTTCTTTACTTCTAACAAAAGATAAAGCCAAATCTTGGTGAGTCATCAAGAAAGATATTGGCATGTGTTTGAAACCCTTCAAATCAGCCACATATTGACACCTAACATCAACCACAACCATTGATCAAAGCTTGGAGATTAAGAAATGGTTTAAAGACTAAAATACCCTTACATTATTTCTAAACTTAACCAAACCTATCATTCTCCAAAGCAACGAAATTTTAAGTGAAATTCAGTCCAAAGTTAAGCCAAGAACACCTCATAGCCACGCAAGATCAGATCAAAAGAAAGGAATTCAAAAGTTGGTTCAAGAAGATATAAACCCTAATTCATGCTAGATCTTTAAGTCCTTAGTAGATTTATGTTTTGTTGTTTAAATATGTGCTATGTTATGTTATTTAGTGATCTATGATGATAAATCATGGATCCATAACATTTAAGTGCATGAAAATGAAGATTTAAGAAGTTGTCCAAAATCTTAAAAATATGGCCTGACAGTCAAATGTCAGAGGTCATAGATCCTAATCTGTTAAGTGTTAGACTTGATAAGTGTATCCTTGTTATAGTATGCCTCGAGGAGAGTAAAATGGAAGTGGAATCATGTCCATATCATGTTCAGATTCCAAGTTATTAATGGTTAAACATAGTTGACCAGTCACGTAAAAGTATTTCTTGAAAACCCAGAAACTTCCCAGAAAGGGTCTGACATGTTTTTGAGAGGCTTAGATCTTGCATTTGTTATGTTGTTAGCTTGTCTAAGCGTTTCATTGTTATACCTTGACACATGGACTACAGAACCATGACATCAAAACACCTAAATCAACAACAGGATCCAAGTTATTAGTGGTCAAAATGGGTTGACCAAGCCCATAAACTGATTTCTGGAAATTCGATAAATTTCCCAAAACAGTTTCTGACAGCTTATTGACTGAGCTAGATCTTGCAATTTTGATGTTGTTAAGCTACCTAAGTGTAATACTTTTATAACTTGACATATATACTACAATAGTGTGACACTATAACACTTAAACTATGCCTAGAATCCAAGTTATTAAGGCTTTAAAGTGGCTACTTAACACTGTCTGAGTTTCTGGGTAACCTATAAACTCAAGAATAGCTCTAACATCAAGTTTGGTCATTTATAACTTCATGATATGATGTAATTAGACCCTGAAATGTGTTAGTACTTGTAGTATTACATCAATACTATATCAATGATACACTCCCATGCCTAGAAACATAACCAAATAGAAATTAATCACGGTCAAAGTAGCCCCCAAGGCATTGACCAAGACTGTTCTTCAAGGCTCAAGAACACCTATCACGATAATTTTTGTCGCTAAATCCCTTTAGCGACAATTTTATTGAAAAATAATTAATTTAATTTAATAAATAGGAAAAAATAGAAAATAATTATGAATAATTCATAATTAAGTTTTAAAAATTATTTGAAGTTATAAAAATTAACTTTTAATAATTTGACATAAATTTCATTAATATTTTAATTTATTTATATATTAAAGATATTAAATTTATTTAATAATTATATTAAATAAATTAGATAAAAATGATTTTAATATTTTAAAAATCATTTAAAAAATGATAAGTAAAGTGTTAAAAATATTTGAAGTTATAAGGAATAACTTTTAATATTTTGATATGGATTTCATTAATAACTTAATATTAATGATAATAAATTTATTTAATAATTATTTTAAATAAATTATTTAAAAATTATTTTAATGTTTTAAAAATCATTTAGGAAATGATATAAAGGTTTTAGAAATGTTTTAAGTTATATATATAACTTTTAATATTCTCGACATGAATTTTATTAATATTTTAATATTAATGATAATTATTTAAAATAATTTTAAATATTTTAAAAATCATTTAAAAGTGATATTAAGGTATTAAAAATATTTTTAATATTTTAACATGTATTTCATTAATATTTTAAATTATTTAAATATTAATGATAATAGAATTATTTAATATTTATATCATTTAAAAATACTATTAATGATTGAAAAATAATTATTAATGATAATAATTATGAGGTTTCGAAAAATATTATGAATGATAATTAAATTATCTAACATACTATTGAAGTTTTTAAATAGAGTTTTATTGAAAATAAACTCGATAATTATCCGATTAGGAAATCAGGACAATGAAATAATAACAAAATCAAACCAGACTGAAATAGTTTGACTTGATACATGTTCTTATGTGTTCTAACGACTGTTAAGAATATGTGGTAATGTGTTTAAGGTGTATTATGACTGTAAATAGCAGGAGTATATGTTATGATATATTATTCTAATTGAGAGATCAATATTATTAATAATAGGTCTTTCAAATGAATCTAACACTACAAAAAAATAGACATTTGGCAATAATTTTTCAGACAACGACTTATAAAGTCGTTGCCAAAAATGCATTTTTAGCAATAAAATTTGTCATTCGTTGCAGTTTATGAAAGGCTTTCATTTTTCCCAACGAAATTTATAAGTCGTTGCAAAAATTCGTTGCCAAATCGTTGGCGTGAAAAAAACCCACCGCCTATTTACTTTTTTGTTGCCGATGAGATTTCTCCTCATCGTCGGCAACGAAAATTTTTTTGTTGCTATATTTCGTTGCCTAATATAGGCCACATTCATTGGTAACAACTTTTTTTGTTGCGTATTTAATACATTTTTTTGCAATGACTAGTAAATTGTTGCCCAAAATTTAGACAAACCCAATAAGCATGCCTCGTTTTTTCCCTCCACAATGCATCATATTTCATTTAAAAATTTTTATTTATTTGGACACAGTTTTATACAGTAAAATGTTTCACTCCGTCCTTCTCAAAATAAATGCCCAATTTTATTTTTTTTAAAGTTATAATTTTTGAAATTAAAATTGAGCACATATAGCTATGATTTCTAATTTACAAAAATTAAAGTTTGTAGTTAATTTGATGTAGTTTATAATAATCATATTCACACACTTATAATTTTGAAGAAAAAATAATTTCTAAAATAATTTATATAAATTTTTCTTGTAACTCGTTATTTTACATATATACTTTTTGACAAGGGATGTGTAAGGAATCGAAATCGCTCCCGAAATTGAACCAAAAATTGACCAAACTGCACTAATTAAGTCGCATCAATGGTTCCGACATAGACCAATTAAGTTGCACCAATGGTTTGTAAGTTTTTTTTTAACTCCCCTTTTTCAAATTCTCCTTTTTCTTGACATGTAAATTTTTTTATAATCAAATATTAATCTCTTTATATCTTGGAATTAGAGGGTGTTTGATAATGACTTATAAGTTGGTCATACTAAGTTATAAGTCATTTGTTATTATTTAGTGTTTGACAATAATTTAAATTTTAATTTTTTTTACTTATAAGTCATTATTAAATTTTTTCATGCTTCATGTGATATATTTTTATGTATTAGATAAATTTTACTACCATATATATATATATATATATATATATATATATATATATATATATATATACACACACACACACATACATATTCTTTTCAAAATTTCTTGTCAAACTAAATCTCTCATTTCTCCCTTTAGTTAATTAATGTCTGCCACTCTATGAACTGAGCTTTCTTCTTCTACTTCTCACCACATTTGAAACGTCAAAACCCTTCAATGGCTGTAGAAATCGAATATTTATTCTGAGAATCTCATCTCCCCTTCAACAAATGACATTTTCATTCGGCGTTGTCCCCAAAAGAAGCAATCAATCTCTTCTTGTCCCAGTTTTGTTTTTACTTTTCATCGACTGTTTAAGCTTTGGTTCTGTAGTTTCAGATGAAGGTGAGTGTGTTTTTCTTAATGTAATGAACATAAACCCTTCTGTAATCTAACTCCATTATTCTAATAATTTATGATTTGGGCTTGTTTCTCTTTCTTCCATTATTTATTCACTTCTTAATCTTATTTTATTCAGGTTACAAAACGTGTCTATTTGTTTAATTAGTACTTTAGTAATATTTCTCGAGGTCTTATTTATCTCTCAGATTTCGGTATTCGTTTGGGCTTATTATTTATGTGTTTGTTGGAATAAAAGGGGAAACTTTGCTGGAGATAATGAAGTCATTTAGAGATGTGGATAATGTGCTGTATGACTGGACTGATTCACCATCTTCAGACTACTGTGTGTGGAGAGGGGGGTAACTTGTGACAATGTCACCTTCAATGTCATTGCCCTGTATGTCCTTTTAGTTTCAAAACTTTTAACTTTGCTTACTATACAATTACCCAGCTACTATTTCAACCTATTTTTTGCTGATTTAGTAGTTCTGCTATTAAATGTATGATCTTAATATTATCTTTCCCATTTCTAGTCTATAATGGGAATCTTTCTTTTAAGTATTTTTTGTGGTAAAGATTTTGACGTTGTGATTAGTTGTTCCAAATAATGTACTCTCTCCGTTCCTTAATATAGGTCATTTTAGAGTTGTGCACAAGTATTAAGTAAATGATTATAAAGCATTAAATATACTATCAATTGTCTATATTGCACTTGTATTAAAAAAAGAGAGTGTTATTTATTGGGCAAAAAATAGTGAGAGAACCAAAGTTATATTTATTACTTGGGGTAATATTGGAAACTAAGCAATTAATGCTTACTTGAAATTCTCAAACGACTTATATTTAGAAACAAAAATATTTCTCTAAAATGACTTATATTAAGGAACGGAGGGAGTAGTAATCTCTTGGGCTTAAACCTTGATGGGGAAATTTCAACTGCTTTTGGGGATCTTAAAGGCCTACTCTCTATGTACGGTTTCCCAAAGTGCCCGGGCTTTAGGCCCAAAAATTTTTAGGGCCCCCTTAAATATTCTCTTCCTTTTATTACTTAAATAGAATACTTAAATATTAAAGCAAATAATTAATCTGTAATATTCTACATATACTGATTATTGTAATATTCTACATATTTAAAACATATAATTTGTACAAAATAATTTAATTATTATGTACCTGGGGGGTTCATCATCATATTCAGTTTTTTGGGTTTTTTTAATTGTTTGGGAGTAGTGTTAGACTCTTAATAAAGGAGGCCCTATTTGGTAATTATTTTTTTGACTTAGTGATAATGTGATATCTAAATGATGCTTTGAAAATATTGAAATAGTCGGTTATTATATTTGATATTCTTTCGTATTGATGCTCTTTTGTTCAAAAAAAGTTATTCCTTTTTTATGTTTGTCTTAATAGCAATTCGCAAAAGGCCCATTTTTTTGTTGTCCGCTTTAGGCCCTTCAAAACTCAAGGCCGACCCTGTACTCTATCAACCTTCACATTTTGTTTCTTAGGCAATTTATCTCTTACTATTCCTATGAATGTTAAGTTCCTACAGCTCGATAATAGTTTTTGTTGTATTACTATGTGAACAGTGATTTAAGGGGAAATCTTCTCTCTGGTCAAATCCCGGATGAGATTGGTGATTGTGTGGCTTTGAAAAGCTTGTAAGTTACATTTGGTTTTTTTTTTCTTTAATTTTTTCCCTCGAATAAATTACAAAATTCCTATAAAATGGTCTAATTGCCTTGTTTTCGGTATTAGGAATTTTTTTCTAATATAAGTTGTGACGCCCCCAAAATAGGTCCAATCCATCCAACCTATTCTGAGTCGCCAAATATATAGTACAGAAAATAATTACAACTTTATTACTACAACAACACATATGCTGTGGGTTTTGATACAAATATATATCAACTGTGACTCATGTCCCAACCGTGGACAACACCTCATAGTGATACCTTACATAAAGGTTCAGTCAATAACTGTTTTAAAAATTAAAATCTTTTGGAAATGCTCAAGGAAACCTTCGTAAATAGGAGGCCATGAATCTAAGTTATGATAGATATCATATGTTAAGAGAATTATCCTTGGTTGATCCAATAGACCCCAAAGAAAAATGAGAAGATTACTATCATGTTCCTTCCAATGGCGAGTCTTCTCTTGATATATAACTATCTCCACCGTCTACAATTGAACATTATGTTTCAACCAAACTCCAATATCATATAGGTAGTGCTCGTAGATATACTCAGCAAGTGGATGTGCACAACCTTGTCTTATGATAATACGAGGTTGTATGTCATTAGACATCTTGTATGATAGTGACAAAACACCCTTCCAAAGTTGGGTTCGCCTCACCCTATTCGGTTCACCAAAATTAAATATCAAATGACGTATACAATACTACACACATCTAAAGTTATCAATAAAATTATTTCCATACTATTTAGGGAGAACCTCAACAGCTATAGACCACCATTCTATTTCCCTGTTACCCCCGCTCGACCCAGCTACACTCTTGTTACCTGAAAGGAATTGTGAAGCAAACGGGTGAGCACAAATAGCCTAGTAAAGAATATCATAACTAAAGATAATTAAATTATCAATAGCCTTCGTTTGTAATAAATCAGAGATTTAGAACATATGGTAGATGATAAAACTTTTCAACCATAGTTACAGCGGAACAAACAATCCATTAGAAGAGTCAAATAGACCATAATGTCTATTATCTTCTCTATGTTAAAAGTCCACCAATAATTTTTTAACCCTGTAACATCAATCAACAGCCTCACCCCCCGCGATCGTGTGAATAACTCATAATCATAATTGTAGTTCTAAATTCCTCTTTTCATCCAAGACGAAGATAATTTTCATCACCTGTCTTTACCTGAAATATCAAAGATCATGGTTATATCAAATCACAGTTCCTGTTCATAATCATACTAATAATTTCATCTTTGCACTACGGGCCAAAGATATTCATCAACAGTTCATCTTTGCACTACGGGCCAAAGATATTCAACAACAGGTTATCTTTGCACTACGAGCCAAAGATATTAATATCTCAAAGAAATATATAATCATTTCAGAATTTATATACACCATAATTATAACCATGTTGATCAATTCACCTTTGCATTTAAGCTAAAGATATTCAATTGTAAATTTAATGGTCATGATCATACCAGTCAACAATTCAACTTTGCACTACTGGTCAAAGAGAACCCATAGTCACGATCATACCAATAATCTATCCATCTTTACACTTAAGTCAAAGAGAAATTTCATCACCGAGATTATAAAAATATTATATATGATAATAAAAACAATATGATCAACAACTGCATTTAATTTCAAGAGTAAGATTCATAAATCAATGATTTCATAACACCTTAATCCAAATGTTATAAATCACTTAATAATCTCATAATCTAATATTATTAATATTACCACAATATTTTAATCATTTCTTAAACTTATAAACAATTTATTTTAATTATTTACACTTTACTAATTAATGCATTTAATCATCCTAAAATGCCAAACTCATAAAATTTCATTACCAATAACCAAAACCCTCATCAAAAATCTGTACATACCTTATATAGGATTTCCAAGCCATAAAATTCTATTTTTCAATTTTGTTACTTTACATAACATATTTAATTTATTTAGTCATAACTAGTCCATTTTCATGAAAAATACCAAAGCAGTACAAAAAATTTTCTTTTCTGGGATTTAGCTGAATATAGTTCCATATTGAACATATATTTTTTTGGAATTTTTAAAATTTATTTACTATTTTTCATATGGCCAAAACTGCCGAATATTTAGACATTTATCATAAATTGTACTTTTGTCCAAAATTCTGAAATTTACAAAGTATACTTCTGTAATATACATGTACTCCCAATAAAAATTTTACCAATTTTGGAGTTAACCACAAGGAGTTATAAGGATTTACTTTTAAAATAGTCATTTCCAATAAAATTCATAACTCCTAATCTATACATCCAAAAATTGCCATTTTTGGACACCATCTAGAAAACTCATCAAATTATCATTTTAAATTTTTCCAGAATTTTTGAAGTTCAGAAAAATTACGAAACATGAAAAACATAATAACCCTTAAAATCCCTTATTTTAAAGAGCAGTATTTCTGACTGGAATATCAGATGTAAAGCCGAAGGAAACTTGCACTGAATAACAACTCTCAAAGTATCTAAATACTCACAAAATACGCTCGATAATTTAGAGAGAGAAAACTTATGTTTCTGGTATGATTTTCAATTCTAATTAAGCACCCAATTTATAGGAAAATGCTAGAACGCCAAAGGAGACTAAATTAATAAAATAATAATATTATTTATCTTCCTTCGACGCACCAACCAAGACCAGCCTCCATCCTTGAACCAAGAATTCTAGCACATGTTTTCTATACCAACCAAAAAGTGGGCCCTGCCTTTTAGAAATCTCCACCAAAATTATTTATAAAAATAATTCCTGAATCAGTCACCTCTTAAAATTCATAACAAATCATACGTTAATTTTTAACGGTTCAAAATTTGTGGACATATACTCAACTTATATATGTATAACATATCCAAAAATCATAACAATCCAACGGTCGGATCAAAATTTATGATTCACGCAATATAGCTTAAGAACACTGATTTTTCGGACTATGAGTCCTTCGTACCAGTTTTATTCAAACAGTCACCACGAATAATTCACAATGAATTTTTGGGTGATTCAAATTTCTACGTTTAGCTTACTTCCAGGGCTTTCTTTTGATATATGGCTCATCTCCTAACTTATTTTACACAAAGAGTTATGGATTTTACAAAATCAAGTAATAAATTAATTTTCTACAAATTTCCAAATTTCATTCTTCATTTCGACAAAATACTGATAAAACACCTCAATACTAATTCCTTCATTTATAACCACATAAAATAAATATTTCCTTATCATATAAATCAATAATTAATTATTCACAAATAATATTACAGAATCACAATAATGACAACCATGCCGTTCCCAGGAAAGAGAGGGTTTTCCGATAAGGATTTTTCCTTACTGGCGCGCAATTAGGTGACCAAACCTCTCCTTGACAGAACTTTCTAGACATTGCCAATAATGCTATCTAATAATATTATCCAAATAATGTGAATTATTGATCCGATAATGGGAAATCTCGTACGTGACAATTATTGAAACAACAATAATATAAAATATCAACGAACAATTATTGAATCAATAAAATAAAATATTGAATAAGAATTACTCGTAACAATTATTGAGTAGTGCCTTCTTACATAAGAATCAATAATTCAAAAATCTTGTGCAATAATACTGCAGTGCTATCTTGTGCAACAACGCGTATTTTTTACTTTTAACCACCGTATATACCAACAATTAGTTAATTCAGAACTACTACGCCAATTATTTATAAAAACTCAAACTTGTCATTTTCTTCATCCGACAGTTATTCTGTTATGGGGCCCACAAATGATTGCGCCATCGTATGAATATTCTTCGACAACAAAAATATTCCACGACCAAACGAATATTCCCCAACAGAAATGAGTATTTTATAAGCACTTGCGTATTTTGAAAATTTTATATATATTACCCTTAACTTTAACTTTTTATCAATTTAACCATTTACTAAATAGGAAAATTGAATACTTTTATTTCATAAAATTTGGAGTCTTACATAAGTAATGTGTGTTCACATTTATAGTATGTTTAGATGGAACATTGCCTAGTTATCATTTGCATCGCGGGTATGGATCAGGAGCAAATAGTTGGCTCATTCAACTGGAGGTTTGTGACTTTTATATTATTATTTTTTTTGAAGTTCAGAACATGACTAAATTTTTTCTTCATTCTTCCATTATGGTTGATGTATTATTATTATTTCTTCACTAAATACCATATTACAATTGACTTACGGATGTAGAGTCATTTCAGTTTTTGTTTAGGTTTATTTTTTTATTCTATTTATTTTCTAAAAACATAAGAATATTATGTGGTAGTGCATTATTTTTTAGAATATATCTATTTTCCTCATCTTTTAGGTTTATATGCATTCAAATAAATTTTCTATCCATGATTACACTTCAGATATATATGTAACTTTGGAAATAAGAAAGTTGAACTTTTTGATATGCGGGGAGCAGGTGCTACTGAACCTACAACCGAAGACAATGTTCAAGTTCAAGTGAAAGTTAAACTTTTTGATATGCGGGGAGCAGGTGCTACTGAACCTACAATCGAAGACAATGTTCAAGTTTAAGTGGCTTCAAGTAATCAGATGTCTTCTATATATAACTGAACTATTGTATTGTAATAATGAACGTAAAAGTTATTAGTTTAGTAGTTTGGTATAATAATGATCATCATATTTTAAGGATGAATTATCCAACTATTATATTGTAATGCTGTAATGTGAATGATTTTAAATGATGTATATAATATTTTTTATGTTTTTTTTATATTGTTGCTATAAACAAAAGAAAAGATAACATTTATATTGTTGTAAATCATAACAACTTTTGTTGCATAGAAAAAGCAAAACACAACGTATAGTGTCCTTGCTAATTGACAACTTTCATTGCTCTCGAAAAACAATCAGCTTCGAATAGTATTGTTGCTAATTGATCATTATTATCCATAACAAAACCAATGGCAACGGAAAAATTTGTTGCAAATTAATATATGACCGGTTTATTTTTTACATTTAGCAACAAATATCGTTACCAAAAAGTACACAATTAGCAACGAAAATTAATTAAGGCAACAATTTCTATATTGTTTAGTAACGACAAACTTCATTGGCAAATGTGTATCAAATGCAATGAATTTTATCTTCATTGGCAAATAAAAAGATTCTTTTCGTTTCCAATTAGACGTATTTTGCAACGAAAATTATTTTTCAATAACAATTTCTTAATAAATTTGCGCAACGAAATGTCTAACGACTGAAAAATCGTTGCAAATGGCATTTGGCAACAAAATTTCGCACATTTAGCAACGAAAACTGTTTGTTGCAAAATCACCATTTTTTTGTAGTGTAAATTTAATTGTGTAGCAGTAGTCGATGACCAAGCTAAGTTTTTTAACTCAAACTTGAGTTGTTATTTCAAAGCATGTTCGTGGTTAATCATTGTTGATTATACCACATCTATGATTATTGATTTGAACTTGGTGCATGTTGCATTTTTTCATCAGGTATGAAACGCTGATCACCTTCATTACCATATGGTTCAGTTAAAATTATTCATGGTCATTATTGACCACTCAACATTATTGATTCAGATATTTAATCATTGAAATTGATTCATGCTATTTCACAATCATTATATTGGTTAGAATTTGACAGCTTATCCCTTTTCAATCATGATATATTTTCATTGAACTTAAACTTGTTGGGAAAAATAGTTGCTCACCCTTGCTATATCATGATAAAATTTTCAGATTAAGACGAAGGCTCGAATAAAGACAGAGGCAAAAGAAAATTTCAAGACTAAATTGTTATGCAATTAGAACTATTAATTTTTTTTTAACACAAATGACATTGTAAATCTTTTAAGATATTGAAGGTATGTATTAAGTTAAGGTTGTAGACCTTGGGGATTATGTTGTAAATGTTTATTGTGTAAATAATTTATGTTTATATCTTCCGCAGTAGTTATAGAAATGATGTATCGTAACGTACCAGGTCCAAGGTAAAAAGGTACCTAGATCTGGGGACTACATATTTACAGTCTTTTTAATAGAGATATAGCGTTCGCATTATTAAACTGCGGACATAACTTCTCATATTTTGACCTTTTCATTTTCCTGGTGTCTTTTAATTGGACTTAGAGTCCACAGTATTAAACTGTGGACAAAACTTATGAGTATCCAGACATCTTTTGGCTAAATCGGGCTGTCGTTTGGTTAAATCGGGGTGTCATTTTGGGTATCCTAGAATCCGCAGTTTAATACTGCGGACGGTAGTTTAATTCTCAATAGTAGTTAGATTCCACTGTTTAATACTACAGACGAGAGATTTTTATAAAGAGGGGCATTAATTTAGGTCATTTGTCTCGTCCGCAGAATTAAAATGCGGAATACTCGAAATTAAATTTCGGACGAAAGCAATATAGGTCGTTATATATCCGGATGGACGATCGAGATTTGTTGTAAGGATAAACACTTTTTTATAACATTGTAAGTGGATCATCCCCACACACACACACACACACACACACACACACACACACACACACACACACATATATATATATTATAGACATTCGAAATGTTAAATTCCTGTTACTAACCATGCAAGAGGGCAGAATCGTCTCTTAGAGACAACCCTGGAAGTTGGACTCAGTTCCGACCCCGAAGACAACCCCGGGAGGGGCAAAATGATCATTTTGCCACCTCAACATCACATCAATGTCGTCTCAACACAGTTCAACTCAAACTGCATATAAAGATGTCCCACAAGAACCATAGCTCAAATCCCGAGTGATAACTGCACAAGACGACACAACAGATAGACAACGAAGACTTGGAGATTTGGTCATGGACCCATCTTCCAGGCTTCAGACAACATGTAATCCCATGTCATTGTGTAGATCTCGACAACGGCTTTCCGAAAAGGTACAACAACCCTCCAACGGATGCCCAAATTGAAAGTTATAAAGGTTTGAGCGCACAACGCGTAGCCCGAGTGCATGTACTTTGAGACGACGAGACCCGGGAAGCACGGGGTAGCCCGGACAGCCGCAGGTAGACCCGCGGCTGTCTGGTATTTATATATAAGCTCCTAGCAGCTCATTTGAAAAAAAAGGAAGAAAAGAGAGAAAACTCTGTCCATTTCAGCATGTAACCCCTACTAGAGTGCTCCAAATTGAGTGATTCTTTTTTCTAAACACTTGAAAGCTCGTGTTCTGTAACATATTGAACTTTAACTGGTGGAAACAGAATTTTCAGGTCCCAAAAGCTATCTAAAGTCTTCTTGGCAGCCCACTATAAGATTTTCCAGATTTTTAAGCTTTCTACTATATATATATATATATTGACATTTCTGTCAGGCCTGGAGTTTACTTCGTGACCATTTACCGCTTATATATATATATATACATTTCTGTCTGGCCTGGAGTTTACTTCGTGACCTTTTTGTTGCCTCCATTTTGGTTTAACAAAATAGACTCTAACTCATGCAAGTATAAACGTGTCAACAAGTAGTACAGAGTAAGAAAGTGTCGATCCCACGGAGAAAGGTGAATAAATCTATGCTATCATGTAACAACCTAATCGCTATTTCTGTATGCTCAAACGATCAATTAATAAGTAAATTTATATCTAAATTAATTATAAATACAAAAATACTAATTACTAAAGGTAAGGTAATCAAATTGGAGAGATATGAGATTCTAATATCATCTAATGCTTTATCCAAAATGCATGCATCTTGTTATGTCTAATTATTTAATATGGACAGCTAGTCGAGAGCAAAAAAGTGAAACATAACCATCTTTCAATGTACTATGTCCAAATTACACAAAATCCACAAAATGATAGAATTCATGTAAGCATCAAAATTACCTAACCCACTATATGTCTATGTGAATTACAAGCAATAATGATTTAAGCAAAAGCTCTCTCAATGACTACACATGGTGAACCGGTATATTCCTATCCGGGTCACGAATCACAAAACCTAACATAAATAAGTCTCATGAACATATGCCAACATGGTCTAATCTATACTTATACTTCCTTTTCTAATTCCATACAAGTAATTAGTGTGAATGGTGATCAATCATTCAATACTTTAGCACAACCATGAAGGGCAATCCCATATTGAACATATAAACATCACAAGCATGCATACAAATATGGACTACACATTAAACTCCATTAAAATCCCATAATGGAAGTTAGTTCATTTCTGAATCAACAACCATTATGGGATTTAAACCAAACATTGAAATAAGAAATACAAACAAGAGATATAAGAGAAATGAGTAATCAAATATGATAATCCTTGCTGCAAAGTCTGATTTTAAGCCAATTTAAGTCCACATTCATCACCAGAATGAAAACCAATATTTACAAGCAATCATCTAGAGAGAGAAGCTCAAAGAAATATAGAAAATGCTATAAACTCTCTCTCGCGTACCAAACCCTAATAATAGAATAAAAAAACTCCTTAATTCATCTCTGGTAACCAACAAATACATCTCAAGATAGCAAACACGCTCCAACTTTTCAAAATACAAAAAGTCGAAGATTTTAGACTAAGATCTTACGCCAGTGGCAGTAGTATTGCATTGTTATTCGAACACGGACACACTGCTGTTGTTGTTCTCTAACTGGAGTGCATGGAGTAGGCGCGCTATGTCCCTTTGTTAATTTGGCGCGGCTGCATGGTAGCCTGGTCTACCTCTGTGCTTCTTCTTCACACGGCAGTAGCACTTTCAACTTTACTTCTTTGTCTCTTTGGTGTTTGCTTCCTTCATTGCCGCTACTTGCTTACTTCTTCTTCTTCTTCTTCTTCACTTCTTTCTTCTTCATTTTACCACTTCATTGATCCTATAAGTACCCTCCTCACATGCTTAAGTGTAGCTGCTATCTTCACTTTTGAATGAGCCTACCATGCCTTGTCTTGCCATTTCCATTTCAATGCCAATTCCATGCCTTAGGATGCTTTAGGAGTTCCAACTTTGCACACTGCAAAACAAATACAAAAAGCAAATAAAACATACCAAAATTACTTGAGTTGACCCAAATTCCAGTGAGTTGGTAACCAATAAGTAGGTATAAAACCTACTTATCACTTTTACTGCTTATATATATATATATATATACATTTCAAAGTCCTGCCTGGATTGAAAATTTGCGGCAGTTGATCGTCTATATATATATATACCTATATATATATATATATTTTTTTATATACATATATCTGCTTTAACTGCTTTCGCAATGTAGATTTGTCTAAATCTAGCTATCTCTAACTTTGATCGGTTCAAAAGTGACTAAACTGGAACCGTTGAAGCTAGAATAGTTTAGATTTTTTTAAAACTACTTTTCTTTCTAGCTTTTGTATATATTACTCTCTCATGTGAGCCTAGGAATCATGTAATCAAAGATTCAGCCTCTGAATCTAGATTCGGATCCCATGATGGACATTTCTCAGCTGCAGCAATCTTGTAAATTATTTAAGGTGTCTGGATATCCTTGGATAGCTATCATGCCCATAAGGACTTCGACACTGCTATGTATCTTATTTTCTCGAAGATGCTTTGCATCTCAAAAATAAAAGCAATCAAGCCGAATACAGAATAAAATGGAAGTATCAAAGGCCTCAATTATTATTGAGCACAAGGGTTTGAAAAACCTATTTTCCAAAACATCAATGCTATATCTTGTTAAAACTGAACTTTTATGTACAAATCAAACCCTTTGTATATAGGTGCAAACGAGGCATAACACTACTTCCAAATAATTGCACATAGACCTAATACATACACACACACACATGTAGATAAACAAGTTAATTGAAAAGTTACGATAACTGTGTTTCACGGAAGTCGGGGGGTGCTTAACACCCTCTCCCCGCTTAATCAAACCCCTGAACCCAACGTATCTCAGTTTCTAAGACCAGTTAAATAGTGTCCAACTGTTTGGTCTTTGTACAAACTGTAGACACTCAAAATTTTACGTTCCTGTTACTAACCCTATAGGAGGGCAAAATCGTCTTCCAGAGATAACCCTGGAAGTCAACTTAGTTTAACCCCAGAGATAATCCCGGGAGATTCAGTTCTAACCTCGGAGATAACCCCGAGGGATCCAATTCAAGTTCTAAAGATAACCCCAAAAAAGTCAGTTCAACCCCGGAGACAACCCTAGGATACTCAGTTCCAACCCCAGAGATAACCTCGAGAGGTCAAGCACACCTCAGAGATAACCTTGAGGACATTCAGAATCCACAACAGCCCAATCTCAGAGTTAACCCTAAGAAACGACTGCTACATCTGCGTAAAAGCCGGTGATAACCCCGGTGGGGGCAAAATCATCATTTTTCCACCTTAACGCCACATTCACGTCGTCTCAACACATTTTAATCCACACTGTATATCAAGGTGTCCCACAAGAACCATAGCTCAAATCCCGAGTGACTACTACACAAGAAGGTACAACGGATAGAATTTGAAGACTTGGAGATCTAGTCATGGACCCATCTTCCCAGCATCGTACAACCTCTAATCCCATGTCATTGTGTAGCTCTCGACAATAGCATTCCAAAATGGTACATCACTCTTTTATCGGATGCCCGGATTGAAAGTTATGAAGGTTCGAGCAGATATGGTGTAGCCAAAGTGCATGTACTTTGAGACGATGGGACCCGCATAGCTCAGGGAAGCTCTTGAAGCCATGAGTAGACCTAGAAGGGCACCCAGGTGCAGACCTGGCAGGCATAAGTAGATGTGCAGACCCGAGGATTCCACGGGTAGACCTGCGACCATCTTATGTTTAAATATGAGCTCTTGGCAGTTCTTTGAAAAAAAGAAAAATAAAAAAGGAAAAAGGAGAGAAAACTTTGTCCATTTCAGCCTGTAAACCCTGCTAGAGTGCTCTAAAATGAGTGATTCTTCTTTCTATGGCTTGGGGAAGCCCAGGCAGCCGCGGGTAGACCCGGGGCAGCCGTGGGTAGACACGGAGCTACCGCGGGTAGACCCACATCCATCAGGTCTTTATATATGAGTTATTGGCAGCTCATTTGAAAAAAAGAAAAATAAAAAAGGAAAAAAGAGAGAAAACTCTATCCATTTCAACCTTTCAACCCTATTAAACTGCTCCAAACTGAGTGATTCTTCTTTCTAAACACTTGTGAGCTCGTGTTTTGTAACATACTTAAATTTAACTGGCGGGAACTGAGTTTTCAGTCGTCAAAAGCAATATAAAGTCTTCTTGGCAGTCCACTGTAAGATTTTTTAGAATTTTACGCTTTCTACTACTTCTATACATATATATCTACTAACGTTGAGAGTCGCGTTGTGTGGGTATGCCCGGATCGTCATGTGGCTTTTTATCGCTTATATATATATATTTACATTTCAAAGTCCTGCCTGGAGTTTACTTCGTGGCAGTTGATTGTTTATATATATATATATACCTACATATATTTAGCGCTTTTATATAATTAATTGCTTTAATTGCTTTCATAATTAATGTTTCAGTATGCGGTCTAGATTTGCCTCAATCTGGCCATTTCTAACTTTAACCGATTCAAAGTGACTAAACTGGAACCGTTGAAGCTAGAATGGTTTAGATTTACTTAAATATAGTTCTTTTTCTAGCTTCTGTATATATTTCTTTCTCATGTGAGCCTTGGAATTATGTGATCATAGATTCAGCTTCTGAATCTAGATTCGATTCCCGTGATGGACATTTTGCAGTTACCACCAACTTGTAAATTATCTACGGTGTTTGGATATCCTTAGATGGCTTTCAAGCCCACAAGGAGTTCGACATTGCTATGTATCTTATTTTCTCGAAGATGTTTTGCATCTCAAAAATAAAAGCAATCGAGCCGAACATATAATAAAATGGAAGTATCAAAGGCCTCAATTACTATTGAGCACAAGGGTTTGAAAAACCTATTTTACATAACATCATTGCTATATCTTGTTAAAATTGAACTTTTATACAAAAGTCAAACCCTTTGTATATAGGTGAAAACGAGGCATAGCACTACTTCCAAACAACTGCACATAGACTTACACACACATTTAGATAAAAGTTTAAATTGAAAAGTGGCGGTAACCGTGTAATCACGAAATTCGGGGGGTGCCTAACACCTTCTATCCACTTAATCAAGCCCCAGGACCCTAACGAATTTTGGTTTCTCAGATCAGTTAAACAGTGTCAAATCACTAGGTCTTTGTGCAAACCTTTTCTCGGTTGATTTGGTGCAACCATTTAAAAATATCATCTGTCGACTCTAACAGTCAAATCGTTGACATATACATGTTAGACCTTTTCAAACTTGTTTTTTCAAACAAATCTCACCTCTCAATCATTTATATGAAAAATACCAAAATCAACCCCAAAAAATTTTATTTTCTGGGATTTTGGAGTTAACCACACAAAGTTATTCAAGTTCACTTTTAAAATAGTACTTTCTTGTAAAATCCATAACTTTCATTCTACATATCCAAAAATAACCACCTTTGGATAGAATCTACATAACTCATCATATTATCATCCCAAATTTTTCCAGAATTTTTAAACCAACTTGAAAGGATGAAACGCGCTTCAAGGCGGTTGGATGTAAACTGCTTTTCCCCCTTTTTAATTCTAGCTGGATTGTTTACACCAAAACAAATCCTATGGATTGTAAAATCAAAATTTTTGAGTGCTACCACTTGGGTTTAATAGTTAACTTAGATATCTAGCACCCTTCTTTGACAGATCACAAAAAGGATGTGTAAATTTCAAATGGTAGTTGATCAAAGTGAAGAAAAGTTAGGTTTTCTAGTCCTCAAGGGCATAGTTCCCTTTTCTTTCTTTTTGATCAACATTATAACACTCAAAAATGTAAGATCCATACATGAAACACTAAATATCATGCGAATCAAGAGTTTTGGGGTTTTAAAACCATAAATCTTTATCTCATCAAAACAAATTAAATAAAATACCTAGATCTTTGATCTTTGATCTTGCTTCCTTCTCCTGGATGAATCTAGATAGCTTGGATCAAAGTATCTCTCCCCTTCTTCTGTGGCTGTCGAATCTCTCTCTCTCTCTCTCTGTTTCCTTTTGTTTTGTTTTGTAAAATGTGGAAATAAGAGAAATAAACTTAGTAATAAATTTGGTATTAGTAAATATATATAGATATATCTTTTATATCTATCTAAATCTCCCATCTCATCTCATCTCTTCTCTTCTCTCTCCATATGTCTTGCATGTGGTGCTAATTAAGGTGGCTTAAATGGAATGGTGACACTTAAGGAAGTAAGTAAGAATTAACAAATAATTTTTTGACAACACACACAACATCACATGCTCTCCATCTCCCCTCACATGGACATCACATGCTCTTCATTCTCCCCTCATATGGTCATCACATGCTCTCTCATTTTAGCCCCATTTTTGATTTATTTTAATGTAATATTTTGCTTAATCAAATGACCAAAATGTCCCTTAACTAATGGGCTAAAATTGGACTTTTAATTTAAAGTGTGGGCTTTTATATTAATTTGTTTGGGCCTTGTTACTAACATGGTCCAATACTTTTAATCTTACCCTAATCATTTATTTAGGGTTTCTATTCCACTCATTTGGAATTTAAATAATTACTCATGTACATTAAATCTTATAACCCAATTAGACTTGCTTAAATTAGGTTTTAAATAAATAATAACTTGAGATAATAAAATTAAGCTCTTAGGTTAGTATAATTTTACATACTAACATTCTTCAATACTATAACCCTTAGGTTATTTAATTCTCATCCCTAATATTTAATATTAGCTTATTTAGCTTTCTTATTAATTCACTATATAAAATAAATAAATATATATACACATTTATAATATATATTCATTTAGTCTAATATATATCCCCTATATGTCATAACATATTTATCATCATTGATAAATAATTATAATATCCATTTGTCTACATATTCATTTAATATATGTCACAAAATGTCCAATACATTAATAAGAAATTTAATATACTCATTTCTAAAACTTCCTTTTTGTTCCACTAATTCACTAATTCAATTAGCCCTAATTGGCTTGATGAATTATTAGACATCTTTTATTTACAATTCAAGGTTAACATTCAAGCTATGTTAATTTTCAACATAACTTATCTTACTCTTCTTTAATAAAATTGATTAAGTATTCATCTTAGTTAACTTAAAATAAATAAATTAACTAACTCACTTAATTCACATCACATATTTATGCATATTCTTAAAGTAAATAAATAAATAATTAAAAAAAATTATTCGTAAAAATATCCATATATAATCATATAAAATTCTTAGTCCTTACATTCTCCCTTCCTTATAAGGATTCCGTCCCCGGAATCACTATTACCTTACATTCAAATTATGTCTATCTTTACACCTTTATTAATAAATCAATTTATTACATTAATATAGGTGTTACTTCATTTTTTATTGCATTTAATCTATCTTAACTCAAGTCTCATTTGACTTGTCATGACTCATAACTATATTTTTTTCTAATAATTTTTTAAAGTTGTATCATCAATTCCTTTATTTTCACACGTGTGTGACATTAAATTGTGACTCATATCCATAAATGGATAACATATCATAATGATATCTATCAAATAAAACGTACATAATTATATTACTAATTAGAATTTTACCTGTCACTACTTCCTTTGCAGCTACCGCATCCTGGACAGTCATGTTAAACTTGCGTGTTGTTGGTCTTCCTGGCTGAGCTGGTCTTTGATCATCAGCGTCCCACTGCTGTTCCCTTTATTGTTGCTTCCTTTCTCTGCATTCTTCTTTGGACAGTTCTGGATTTAATGGTCTGGTGATCCACATGAAAAATAACCTTGTATTTTTTTTAGGCTGAGACAATTGGGCGAGATGTGTTCCTCTTGGCCACAGTTAAAACACACTCATTTTCCCTTTAAGCTGACTCCTTGATGATTCTTACCACAAACTGCACACGGCTCACCTCTCTTCCTACTTTCTCCTGACTTATTCCCTGCTTGAGTGTTGTCGGTCCACTTACGTTTATTGGAATTACTCCCTCCACTGCTACCTCCTTCATTCATCTTCTTCTTCTTTTGCTCTTGGTGGTACTTTGACACTACTTCACTTCCTCCCTCGACGATGATGGCTTTTTCCAACAGGGTTGAAAATGAATTGATCTGCAACACAACTAGTTTGCTAAATATCCCTGGCTTCAGTTCGTTCTCAAACCTTCGCGCCTTTCATGCCTCAGTGTCCACTTGATGTGGAGCGAATCTGGCTAACTCGTTGAACTTGGCGGCATATTCTGAAACTGACATATTTTCTTGCTTTAGTTCTAAAAATTTGACCTCCATTCTTGCTTGCATACTTGGCGAAAAATAATTTTTGAGAAACAGTTCTTCGAATCTTGTCCATGCTATAACTCCTGCTTCTGCTCTGTTTTGGTTTGACTTCCACCAAAAAATCGCCTCACCCTTCATCAAATAGGGAGCAAAAACTGTCTTTTACTCCTTTGCTACTCTAACAATAAAGAATGATTTCTCCATTTCTTTCACTCAAGTTTGAGCTTCTATTGGGTCAATTGTTCCTTTAAACTCTGGCAGACCTACTGACTTAGAGTCTTTGAAATTTTCCAATTTATTCCCTGGCGAATTTCTTGCGGCTAGTGTTCGATTCTGCATAGCCTCTGCCGACATATTCAAAAAGTCTTGTATCGGGTTTACTTGACCTCCCGCATTGTTAATACAATCTTCCACTCTTTGGTTTCGAGGCTCTCTTCACGGTGGCATTATCTGGTTAAATAAAACCTTAAATAATTTTTCTTATTTTGCATTTTATGTCACATCTTATTAGTGGTATCATTAACAATTTATCACGTAATTAAACTCATATAATCATAAATATTAGATTTTAAAATTCAGCTTACTGGATTAACACATTTAGTTTGTTGAATTAACCAATTCAGTTTACTGAATTAACATATTATCAGATACACAACTTACTATCTTAATTCTCAAAACTTATTTACTTAATCAAACATATATTCATAGTCATTCAACTAGTTCATAGCACTTTACATCATACAACACATATTACTATAAACATTTACTATCCCTTTGTAACACAAGAGTAGGGATTCACTGCTATTACACAATTTATACAAAAGTTGGTCGTACAAAAGTGAGGATTACTTTCATATATATATATATATATACACACACACACACACACATATACCCATTCATCATCTACGATGCTACATTACTAACATATTATCTTACTTAAAAAGGTCCTATCTTCCGGACTCAATCTTTTTTTTGTCCACTCCTTTCACCTGTCCTCTTCTTAGGACAATTCTTAGCCTAATGTCCTTTTTCTCCGCACGAAAAACATCCTCCGTTCTTAGGTTCGGGACAATTGGGACATATATGCCCTCATTGTCCGCAATTATAGCACACATTCCTACCATTCATACATTCCCCAAAATGTTTCTTTCTGCAGTCAACATGTGTTTTCTTCTTATGCTGCGGATTCCCTGAATCACTATCACTATCGTTGTTCATTTTCTTTTATTATTATTCTTCTTCTCCTTCTTACTTAAAGCTTCAAATGATACATTACACTCGACTCTCATACCATCGACTTGTGCCTTCAGCTCATCTCGTTCTTCTGTCATCTTACTCAATGCCGTTACCAACTGATCATTTAATAATCTTTCCTCATTCTATATTTCCTCTAGAAAAAACACCTTATTCCTTAAATCTTGAACTTCCTCTAATGCTTGACCATCCACGGCTACTACTCCACTTTTTTCTCCATCTTCTGCCTCTATTTCTGGTCCTACCTTAGCTTCTTTGGAATCTACTTCCTCTTCTTCATTCATTTCTAACTCGGGGTACTCGTTATGATCGCTTCCTAGATTTACCGCAGGTTCTTCTTTTAGGAATTTCTCAATTGTCTCACTCTGAGCTGGCACCTCGGCTATAGGCACTAGTGCATCTGCTAACGTCTCAGTAACTACTTGGTTTTCTCTAATCTCTTCATTTCCTGACATCCTACATTCATAAACACAAAAAACAAATTCCATTAATATCTCTCAATAAAACTTAAATTCATTGTATGGAATGAAAATATATTTCTTAATTCTCCAAGAAAACTCTACATGAGTTTTATCTCCTACTATTCCTTAATCTCATTATCTACTGACATCCATCAATTAATTTTAAACAATTTAAATAATACGTCACCAGTAAACACAATCTATACAAACTAAATATTCACATATCTTACTATTGATGAATTTTTCTCAATCTATCACTTAGAACTCTAAATGAGTTTTCTCTATCTTTCTTAAGGTTATATTCTTAAGGTTTTTCCCCCACCTAAGGTTTATAACCTACAGCTTTGATACCAACCTGTGACGCCCCCAAATTCAGGTTCTCTAACCTCGGATTTGGTGCTCACGATCCATTATACACATCACATCTAACCACCCATTCATTATGGATTACATCATTTACTACATAACTTAGTACATAAATATAACATTATCCCAGCTTAACTAACCTTAACATTACATGCCCTATAATACAAAAGATTTAAACCAAAAATATAATATAATAATCATCATTACACAATATTGATTCTACTCAGTCGCCTTCGCTTTCCCTTTATCCCTCTTAGACGCTTCGGCTACCTCGACTTTAGTTAAAATGTTTTATTTAAGCAAGGGTGAGCAATTAGTTTGCTCAGCAAGTTAAAGTATACAATAAAGGATCAGAAACAGAAGAGTCTAACTTTATAGAACTTCAACAATAATTATAAGATTGAAATAGCTGAAAAATATATCATTTTTCAATAACAAGAACTTTCTTGAATTCCAAGATGAATAACATATCAATAATAAAAGATTACAATTCTTCGATGGTTCAATAATATGAAATTGATTAAGAAAAATTAACAATACTGGAATAATATTCAATAAAGTAGGATACTCCCTGATTTCATGCTGAGTGATCACAAATGGATCAAGAACTACTAGAGGAATCATCAGTTAATAAAACTTAATTACCTCAAGAATATAAGTTAGTTATAAAAACCAATTATAATCTTCTGCAAGTATATGAGGTGATCAACCCCATTTTACCCTATATTATACATAATACTCAAAAATATCACAAGGGTTGGATGTTCGATAATAAAGTTCCCCTTTTTATAAAGGTTCTTCATCTCAATCTTACATCATGAGTCCGTACCACAACAATATGGTTTGGATCAGCCATTTCTCGAACGATCTCTGGGAGAACGGTGATGATGATTTAATCGGGGTCCCTTTATTTTGATCTCCTTCAGTTAATATTTTCTCTAACTCTACTAATTTTTTGGGCAAGTGCCTCAGTTTCATTCATTTGGGGGGACGAACCTCGCTTTTCCCACCCCCTTCGATCTGGAGAGACATCTAACCTTCTTCATATCTTGCATATAAACAAAGTTACACCAAAAGCTTGACGGCTTGGGCCTCAGGGGGATAGCTCCGGTGTGAGAATAAGTACTGGCTGAATAAGGTTTAACAATGAAGGCTTAATGCTCTAGTGTTGGAAATAATAATAATGTGTGTACCATAGAATCAGGATATAGCCTTTTATTTATAGCGATCACACCACCTCTTCCAAGCCCTTCCCCTTTAGGAATAAGATTCCAAATTAGGTAAGAAACCTTAATGGGAACAAACATAATCTTTTTAAGTAAAGGAAGTCGAATCATATCCTGACACTTTCCTTAGGAGTTATAAATCGAATATGATTAGGAATATTTGATTCCTTAAAATACCTAAATACCAAAAAGGGTTCCTACGTAGGTTAAAATAACTCCATGTGGACTTTGGCCCACCATATAATTCAGGATCAAATAATCACGCCCCAACACATAGCATTAATAGTGAAAAGATCAAGCATACTTCAGGTGAAAACTCTTTTTTTCCTAGTTAAGAACTTTAGTCTCTATCCTTGATTTGGGAAGGGCTCTCCTATTTTTGGAGTGACCCTCCCCTATTTTTTTAACTCCAATAATCTATTCTCCTCTCTTGTGAGTTTATTTTTCTCTTTCAGGACAGTTGTTTTTTATGAGATGATTGATTTCTTTCTCTTTTGTGAGAGAATTTTATTATCATCACCAATTTTGTTTTTTTTCCATTCAAAAGATAATTTTTAACATTCGTAAGATTTTTTTTGAGGCACGGATTGTTGAAAATAAATTGTTCAGATTTATGTGTGGAGTTATTATGACATTGCTCGTGTTGAAGATGTTTAAATCTACATGGTATCCACTAGTTGTTGTTTCAATTGACCCTATTTCTGATGATCTTTTATTTTATTTGAAATGATTACTATTTTAGTTCTTTTTATTGTAATCCTTTTATCTTTTGTAATAAATTACAATAATTATATTTTAGTGTATTAAATTGTTTGATAATAAAACATGAGGCAAAAAGTAATGACTATCAACATTTTGATATTAATATGGGAAAGTTGGTTTCACCAACTCTATAATCAATGGTTGAAAGTAGGTTTCACTAGTGACAAAGGCATGATCTTTATTTAGTGGAGTCAAAATATTGTGAGGTTATTAATAGTTTGGCAAGGGTTTAGGGGATGCGGCCAGAGTTAATTTTTTGAATAATTTTGTACTTTCCAATTACATATATAAAACTTATGTTTGGTTGCAATTAATGTTAATAAAAAAATTAGTAACATTGTATGTGTTAACTCCAAAATTCGTCCACGCATCTAATCACCAAACCAATGTGTTGAATCATGCACATAAGCGAAATCACATTGAGGAGGCTGACGGTGGGGGTCGCCAAGGGATAGCCTTGGTGTGAGAATAAGTATAGGATGGAGAAAAAGTTAACAATAGAGGCTTAATGCTTTAGTGCTCAAAGTTTTGTTACTTGTGAATTAGGGTATAACCTTGTATTTATAATGATCACACCTTCTTCTCCATGTCCGTCCCCGAATTGGATTAAGAGTCTTTATCATGGTAGTTAATATAATAGGATAGAAGTCAATCTACTTAAAGAAAGGAAGTCAAATATAATTCTGACCCTTTCCTTAGAAATTAGAAGTTGAATATAATCAGAAATGAAGATTCCTTAACAATCAAGTCTCCTAACTAGAATTTACCTCCACGTGGGAAACATTAATCCTCCATGCGGGGTAAACCCCACCAAATCATCTGAGCCCATCAAATCACACCCCAACATTGTCCCCCACACTCCTGTTATAAAGAGTTTATAATAGGAGACTAATGCCAGAAAATAATCCACTCGCCTTGTTTCACCATTATATGGTTCCCGACCTTTAGTGAGGCTTTATATGAGGCTCCCGACCTCTGGGGTGGCTTAGTGTAGAGGTTCTGGAGAACCGTCCGACCTTATACCGCCATAACATTGCTCTCGAACCCTTAGGGATGCTTTAAAGAAAGGTTTCAGAGAATCGTCTGACCTTAAAACCACCGAACCCCGATCACCAACCGAACCTCCTGTAATGATTTTCCAACGTTGGTCATTTTGGGAGGAGCTAAGTCCTTCCCAAAGAAAGTTGGTCCTTTTAGGAGGAAGCTAAGTCCTTCCTGAAGAACGTTGTCCATTTAGGAGAAAGCTAAGTCCTTCCCGAAGAATGTTAGTCCTTTCTAGAGGAAGCTAAGTCCTTCTGGAAGAACATTGTCCGTTCGGGAGAAAACTAATTCCTTACCGAAGAATGTTAGTCATTTTGGGAGAAACTAAGTCCTTCCCGCAGAACGTTGGTCCTTTCTAGAGGAAGTTAAGTCCTTCCCGAAGAACTTTGTTCGAGAGGAAGCTAAGTCCTTCCTGAAGAACGTTGATCCTTTCAGGAGGAACTAAGTCTTTCTCGAAGAACTTTGTTTCTTTCGGGAGGAGCTAAGTTCTTCACGAAGAACTTGGTTCTTTCGTGAAGAGCTAAGTCCTTCCCGAAGAACTTTGGTCCTTTCGAGAGCGAGGAGCTAAGTCCTTCCTGAAGAGCATTGTTCGTTCAAGAGGAGATAAGTCCTCCCCGAAAAATGTTGGTCCTTTCGGGAGGAGCTAAGTCCATCCCAAAGAACGTTGTCCGTTCAGGAGGAAGCTAAATCCTTCCCGAAGAACTTTGATTCTTTTGGGAAGAGCTAAGTCCTTCTCGAAGAACTTTGGTCCTTTCAAGATGAGCTAAGTCTTTTCCGAAGAACATTGTATGTTTAGGAAAAGCTAAGTCCTTCTCGAAGAACATTGGTCCTTTCGGGAGGAGCTAAGTTCTTCCCGAAGAATGATGTGCTGGGGTGCGGGGGTGCACATGGGTGGGCAGGCTGGGCGCGCGCGGGGTGTGACAGGGCACGTGGAGCGGTGGAGGCATGAATGGGCACGTGAGGAGGCAGTTGGGCTCATGGGGGCGCAATTGGGCCCGAGTTGGGCATACATAGGGGCAGCCGATGGCACGGGGGTAGTCGTGGTGGCGCCGAGCTCATGATGAATCGATGATTTTTGCTCAGAACTATAACAAGGCCCTCATTCTATCGCCAATGTTAACACTGAACTTCATCCATGCGTCCCATCACCAAACCAATGTGCTTAGTCTTGCACAGAAATCAAATCAAACTGAGGTGGCCGATGACCGGGGCTGCTAGGGGATAACTCCGGTGTGAGAATAAGTACATGTTGGAGAAAAGGTTAACAATGGAGGCTTAATGCTTTAGTGCTTAATGTGTTGTTACTTGTGAATTAGGGTATAACCTGTATTTATAATGATCACACCTCCTCCTCCTCCATGCCCGTCCTTGAATTAGATTAAGAGTGTTTATCATCGTAGTTACCATAATAGGATATGTGACCCCCCCCCCCCCCCAATTTGGATTATGGAAACCCATATTCAGTGCTTCACGATACTAAACATTCCTCATAAAATAATATCAAACTTAAGTAAAGTTATTACATCAAAGTCTGTCTAACCCAATTACGATGACCTTTAAATGCTTATTACATGATAGTTAAATATTTACAAACATAACAACTATCTATTGCATAACATCCCAGCTACTCAACAACTTTCACTTTTCCTTTATTTACCAGATCCTTCTATTCAATCTTGATTAGCTAAAAACATTTATAACAAAGCAAGAATGAGCATTTAATTAATCAACAAGTAATAACATTCATAAATATCCTGACAAGAAATAAATATTTTCTTTGACATGCTTTGATAGTAGAACAATTACTGTACAACTATTTGAAATAAATCTTAACTCATAAGCATTCTTGAAACAACATATCAATTCTGAATAATTGAGAGGTCATAAGACCATAAACATTCGTTTTCTTTTCTTGAAAAGGTTCTATCAGAAATTCATCCATGAAACATCTTGTCTTATGGGCACGATAAGTGATCAGCCTTATGCCATGTATTAATCAATACTATCTTATCCAGGACAACATTTATGTTCAACGTCACCGCTCCTAGAGCGCAATATAAAATTTCCCAATTCAGGGATTCTTCATTAAAGCCGAACAACTTAAATCATATCAAAATAATCTTTCAAGATTTAATGCAAAAGAATTGAAATACTTTAATTTATGTCTAGCCGAAACAAATGGCTTAGACTATCTTTAAACTGTTCATGCATATTGAATTTCATCTGATATATATGATAGTATCTTAACCATTCTTTTAAAGCTGATTGGAATAAAAAGGTCATATTCCATTGCATTATATGTAAATAATTGCAAAATCTTTACTTGTATTTGATCAAGTTCATGATACTTGCCTTGTATGTTGACTTTTGTAATAAAGCTCAGCTTAATTTCCTTTCACGAATCCTACACAACCATATTCACATATATGAATGTATTAGCCACATATCCATAACATATAACTTATATAGTTATATATTAAATATCTATATTGACCACATCATTAGTTTCCATTCTTGTTTTTGGAAAAAAAATCATATATTCTTTTCAAAGCGCTTATTCTTTTATTCACGATAGTTATTTTTCGTTTTAATAGACTTCGATGTGATTTAATATGTGCATCGCAACTTAACTTTATAAACCATTTGTAATTAAGCACACGGATATTCTATACTTCCTTTATATAACTCAAATATATAAAGGGAAATCGTAGTGTATTTTGGCTTTGAGTGTAGTTATATTTTGTATGGGTAACTTATAGCTTCCGTAGTAATTTATAATTTCATTTTCGTGTACTAATACGTTAAATACTATTGTGTTTCATTATAATGCCAAAACAACCATTCAAGGCATTAACAATCCCAACTTGACTTAATAGCCCAAGGTTTAGATGCACACCTTTGCTAGCCTTTACATCTTAAAGTATCAATACACTCATATAGAATATTAGATATTTTATAAATCATATACTTGTTTGTTTTAGAAAATTATAAGCTAACTTCTATGAGTAAACTAGTGAACTAAACATGAAACCACCACTGGCCCAATTTAGTTGTTACTCGCTTCTGTTGCTTTTACTTGCAGCTGCTGCTAAGCAACAACTCTTATCTTTATTTCTTGATTTAATAAATCTTATCTCCCACATTTTTGATTCATATATGTTGAATTTTGGAGATAGTATAGGTGATGTACTCACATATTATAGAAAATATTAAGTTAATCTTTACAAATTAATTATCAAGCTCAACATAACATTAAACTAACTCGCTAAAACAGCCTCTGCTGTTGCTCAAGGTTGCCTGCTGTTGCCATTGGGCAGTAGCCCTTTACTCCTTGACACTCACTTTAACTATTTATATATTGCATTTGATTAGTTCGATTGGGCTGAACTGCGGATATTATATAGGTAGTATACCTACCTATTATATAAAAATAGTAATTAAACATTTTGGGTCAGTATCACATAATAATTAGGGGTGCAAAGGAGGCTCCAAGTCTTTGCCAACAAAGAACATTGTTGTCTCTTTAACTTTGCAGCTGATGGCGGCACCTTATCATATAACATGTTAACTTTGCGACTTAATTACTTTCAACTCATATATTGGATTATAACAAATTTTAGATATGCTATATACAGTATATGAGACTATTTAAAAATTAAAAACCCTCCGTTTTGAATTCTTTAGGCTGCCCAAAACAGTGGTCAAGAATGGCTTGACACACTTGTTTTGAACTAACCGTTTTAGTTCAAAATTGATTTTCGTTCTAATCTTATACGTCCCAATTCTATAATTATCACCATATGTAATATATAATTCTATCCCAAGCATTGGTTTCATCTAATATTTGGTTTTTAATCAAAACAACCAAATTGGAACTTTTGTCAAGCACTATGTGTGCACTATTTTGAAATCCTTATGTCATAGCCATTTCTTTATGCTATAACCCCATATTAGCCTATTTATGTCGCCACAAAACCAACCTAAACTCCTTTGCTATATTTTAGATCCTCATTAACTTATTCTACCATAAAAAGTTTTCATACACCAATAGTTTACTTACCTTTGAATTTCTAAGATTTTAGAATCAAAATCTCATTTGGGTTTTTTATCAAGCAATTAGCATACATGATGAAAAAGCTTTTATTTTAAAGTCTTATGAATATATTTCATTCCCAATTTTTCATTTACAACTCTTCTTAGCATTTTCAGAATGTCAATATCCAATTTCAGGCAATCAATCATAAAAATCCCATTACACATGGCATAACCCAATTATTAATTTATAGGAGAGAATTACCTTTCTAAGCTTTGATTTCTGAATTGGATGGTTACAATCCAAAAGATTATACTTCTCTGAGTTTCTCCTCACTTGATGGTATAACCTTCTTCAATTATCAATTACCAACAGAGCTTCCAAAAACTAACAGAGCTTTAAGCATCTAACAATTTCTTATTTGGAATAACATAGAGCCTATCAATTTAGAATGAACTGAAGAAAGGTTATGAGATATCTGAGTTCTGATTTTTACAAGAGATTTGAACTTGAGGAGAATACAATATACTTGGTTAATACGTTTGTAGGCTAGCTAAGTTGTTTAGGCTAGGCTTCTAATAAAATGCCAGCTCCTCCTTTAATTTATAAACCCAACTATAGCTTACTGGATGGCTAGTCACTTGTTAATTTTTTTATACAATCCAGCCTTAGCTTAGTAGGTTTATTATTATATAACTGCTCATGATTAGAAACCTTAAAAGGAAACTATATATATATATATTAACTTATCTCAAATACCCAGAACAATAGAAAAAATATTTGTGAAGACTAGTACTTGGTACTATATCCTTAAGACAATTATGTCCTCCGTATGGTGCTTAGAGTTGATAGCACTTGTCTCCCAGGATACAATGACATCGTATACTTTAGCAGCACTACTAAAAGTATTCTCTTCGAACCTAAAGAAATGCTCTGACTCTCTCTCAAAATTAACTTAAAAAAACCGATGAAGAAATAAAGACTAGAATGCTCTATATGCTTAAAATGCAGGAGAATTGAATGAGTATGAAGGCTGCCCCCTCCTATCTATTTATAGGAGGGTTTGGTGACCCTTCGAATGGACACGTCACCCCTAAAAAGGCATGGGGTGCTTCTGAAAAGGTATAGTTGGTATCTTTTGGTCAAAACGACGTAGTTTTGATCATTTACATAATAGGCGTAACAATCTGGACCCATAAAACGATGTAGTTTTAGCATTAGCAGAAGCAAAACCATGTAGTTTTAGGCTTAGTAGAAAAGGCACGACAAAAACGGCATACTTTTGGGCCGTCCGTTTAAAATGATACCCTTTCAGCAGATACCGCTTCTCAAAATGACACAATTTTAATAATAATAAATACCGTTTATCAAAATGACCCAGAACCACGACCCACGAGCCAAAGTAAATTAGGTCATCGGTGGCACAATGCAGCGTATGAGTTCGAACCAAGCCTTGGATAGGTCCTCTCCCTTCCATAAAAGTGGGGTGCCCCTTGGGGCCCAAACCCAAGAGTACTTTCCTTGTATAAAAACATATGAAATATTTAATCCCTAACCTATGTGATCTTTGGGAGTTAATATCTCATTCATTACTCCACAGATTTGACCTTCCAAATATTTAATTTAATCTACTTATGGAGTAGAACACATTAACATATGAAATCATTAAAAATAATTAATGATACCCATATTAAATTAGGCTCAAATTCTAACAATCCCCACATGAATGATATTGACTGCCAGCCTTATGCAAATGTTATACAGACTCTAAGAGAGAGAGAGAGAGAGATAAAATTAAAAAAAAATTATATCGAGAGAGGTAGCTTTTGGCTTTGAACCTTCACTTGTGAAAGACTATTGGGTTTACTTGTTGTCCAGTGAACTTGATGTGTTGAACTGTCCAATCGTTTTTGTAAATCGAGACAATAGTAATTCACACAGAATCTTTCCAGACATTATTTGGTTCTCATGATTTTGTTCATTTTGGCCCCGAACAATCCTAGATTTATGAGTACTTTAGAGAAGTATAGACTTATCATTCTCATAGAATTGGCCCAATTCACACTCACATAGGTGATTCTTATTAAGAGTATCCTGTCATGCTCCACATGTTTATCAAGATTTAAGAATCATTAAAAACATAGCTTATCCTGCAACCGCTGCAGGTATCACTATCTCGTATCATAGGAATGAGCAGAAGAAATTTATTTCTTCATAGTGATTTGGTTGAATCATTCACAATTTAGTTGTCCCTTTAAACCTAGATATTAGGATCTCCAGTAAACTAAGTTGGGTTTCCATCACGACGATCCTTGTTTATAGGCCTTAAACCCATTCCCCTCGAAGTTATTTTTACTTGCTCTCTAGTCAAACCTTTAGTTAACGGATCTGCTATATTTTTTTTCGACTTTATGTACTCAATAAACATAATGTCATTAGAGAGAAATTGTTAATTTTATGGTATTATGTCTACGACGAATATGTCTAGACTTACCATTATACATGCGACTCTGTGCCCTTCCAATTGCTGATTGACTATCACAATGGATACAAATAGGCGGCACAAGTTTAGGCCACATAGGAATATCTTCTAAAAAATTACGAAGCCATTCAACTTCTTCTCCAGCCTAATCCAATGTAATAAACTCAGATTCCATCGTTGATCGAGCAATGCATGTTTGTTTAGAAAATTTCCATGATATTGCTCCTCCACCTAGTGTAAACACAAAACCACTTATGGATTAAGAGTCTTTTATATCTGATATCTAATTTGCATCACAGTATCCTTCAAGTACTGTTGGATATCTTGAGTAGTGCAATCCAAAATTATGAATGTATTTTAAATACCTTAAAACTCTTATAATCGCTTTTCAGTGATCTTGTCCTGGATCGCTTGTAAATCTACTCAATTTATTGACAGCTTGTGCTATGTTAGGACGTGTACAATTCATTAAGTACATAAGGCTTCCAATTATTTGTGCATACTCAGGTTGTGATATGCTCTAACCTTTATTTTTAGACAAATGTAGATTTATATCTACCGGTGTTCCCATAGGATTATAATGATATTGATTGAATTTCCTGAGTATTTTCTCAATATAGTGTGATTGTGATAACACTAATCCATCCGATGTTTTAGAAATTTTAATTCCTAATATTACATCGGCAACACCCATGTCTTTCATGTCAAACATATTATTTAACATTCTTTTAGTAGTTTTAATGATTTAATTATTACTACCCATAATGAGCATATCATCTTCATAAAGACAAATAATAACATACTCATTCTTAGTGTCTTTGACATACACACATTTGTCACACTCATTTATTTTGAAACCATTTGATAACATTGCATTATCAAATTTTTCATGACATTGTTTAGGTGTTTGTTTTAATCCATAAAGAGACTTTACAAGCCGAGAAACTTTCTTTTCTTATCCTGGAACAATAAATCCTTCTAGTTGTTCCATGTAGATTTCTTCTTCTAAATCTCCATTCAAGAAAGCTATTTTTACATCCATTTGAAATATTTATAAATTTTATATAGTTACAATGACTATTAACATCCTAATTGAGGATATTCTTGTCATAAGAGAATAAGTATCAAAATAATTTAAACCCTCCTTTTGCGTGTATCCTTTGATTACAAGTCTTGCTTTATATTTATCTATAGATCCATCTGCTTTCATTTTCGTCTTGAATATCCACTTATATCCAAAAGGTTTAGAGCCTGGTGGGAGATCTACTAATTCTCACGTATGATTGTGCAAAATGGATTATACTTCATTATTTATAGCCTCTTTCCAATATGGAGCTTCAGGACTTGATACAACTTCTTTATAGGACTTGATACAACTTCTTTATATCTTTTAAACCATGATCATTGTCATTAATAACATTATAAGTTCTTTTATTTGAACTCGTTTCTTGTTCGTTAGAACTTGGCTCTTGTTTTTTATTAGGAAATACTATTTCAAAGAATTCAGCATCTTTTGACTCAATAATACTATTTTCATGTATTTCCTCTATTTTTGATTTATTAACCAAAAATCTATATGCACTGCTATTATTAGCATAACCAATGAATATACAATCTATTGTTTTTGTTCCTATTTTCACCTTTTTGGATGGAGGAACCATTACTTTTGCTAAACATCCCCACACTTTTAAGTGTTTATAAGACGGCTTACGTCCTTTCTGTAAGACCCCGAAATTTTTAAATAAAAAGGAATTTCCTTTATTTATTATTTTGAAATAGTAAGGGTTGATTTGATTAATGTGGATAGTTAAGGGTTAAATACGCAAATATTTCAAAATAAGCAAGTGGTTATAAAATATTCATTATCGTCTTGAATATTCGTTTGGTCGTGGAATATTAAATCTTTGTCGAGAATATTCGTGACGACGGTAGCAACCATGTGTGGGCCCCATAACGGAAAGTGATTGGATGAAGAAAATGACAAATATAAGTTGTTTTTAAATAACTTGGCGTAGTTATTCTGCAGATTATCTTTGTTGGAATACCCGGTGGTTAAAACACACTAATACGGCGTTGTTGAACAAGATACACCGGTATTGCACCAATTATTGATTCTTACGTAAGAAGGCACTACTCAATAATGGTTACGATAATTAATTATTCAAGATTTTTATTGAGTTAATAATTCTTGCGTTGATATTTTATATTCTTTGTTGTTTCAATAATTGTCATTACACGATATTTTTCATTATCGAAGCAATAATTCATATTATCTGAATAATATTATTAGATAACATTATGGGCAATGTCTAGAAAGTTACATCTAAGGAGAGGTTTGGTCATCTAATTGCATGCGCCCGATGAAGAAGAAATTCTTATTGAAAGCCCCTCTTTCACTGAGGCGCACATTGTCAATATTGTGATTACAGATATTATTTGTGAATAATTAATTATTGATTTATATGATGAGGAAAATATTGATTTTATGTGGATATAGATGGAGAAAATTTTAAAATGACAATTGTTGAAAATTAATATTTTATCTTTTACGATAAAATAATTCATTTAAATATATTATTTTAATAATATATTAATTGGTGATATTTTTACAACGAATGTGGGATATATGAGTATCTGAGGAGGAAGAGTATTTTTGTGGCATTAAATGTTTAAAACATGTTAAACATGTCGGTGGACCCCATTTATTGGTGAAATTTGATTATAGCACAATAAAATCGCCTGCTTGTGGATTTCGGTCAATTTCTATTTGGAATTTGGAAAAACTTTCTTCTGCAAAGTTGTAGAGAATTGAATTTCCTATAAAAACTCATGAGATTCGAATTTTCTGATGAAAGGGCTATTTATTATGAATTATTGAAGTTCCAAGCTCAAAATAATTGATTTTTGGGAGTTTAAATTATTTTTGTTAAGAAAAACGTTTTTTGTATTTTTTGGACATCATTAACATGTGTGGCTGGTGTTTTGACCAAAAGGTGGGCTAAGGAAAATTTGTATAATTATATTAATATTATATTAAATTTTACGCTTTGGTGTTCTAAGCATTTTCCTATAAATAGGGTGCTTAGGTTAGAATTGAAAATCACACCCGAAAACTCAAGTTTTCTCTATTTCTCTCGATATTTTGAGCGTATTCTTGTGAGTATTTTGAGTTTACTTTGAGTATTGATATACGGTGCAAGTTCATTCAAATGTTATTCCAATCAAAATCTTTCGCTTCTCTTGAGGTAAGGGATATTATTTTTTCAGTAATGATATTATTTCTTCAATATCATTATAATTGAAATGTTGATCTGAAGTTTTTATCAAATTTGGAACTTTTTCATGTCGGGGTTACTATTCATGAGTTACTATTCACGAGTTACTATTCACGAGTTACTATTCACGATTACTATTATTCACGATTCTTACTATTCACGAGTACTATTCATGAAGCGTGAAGATGTTTTTGTGGAATTTCTATCTTTTGGTGTCGGAGTTATTATTCACGTATACGGCACTATTCACGATATCTGGCACTATTCAATAGAAAATAAAATTTCTTCTTTTGTCCAAAATATCTATTCGGATACTAGCTCGATTGTATCCATGTTTTGATCATTCTTGAATTTTACACCACTATGATTATTTTTGAGGTATTTTTGGACGTGGATAAAACCAAGTACGAATCCTTAATCCTTAATCCTTGTCATTTTGTTTCACTGGATTCGTTTCTTTAAAAAAAAATATTTTTCATCATCCTCAGTCTTAAATGATGATATTATGGAATATCTTTGGCCTGTAGTGCAAAGATGAATGATTTCTTAAGAATATCTTTGGCTCAGAGTGCAAAGATGAATGATTTCTGAAGAATATCTTTGGCTGTAGTGCAAAGATGAACAGGTGTTTAAATGAACATGACCAACTGATGAATATCTTTGGCCTGTAGTGCAAAGATGAATATTTGATTCCAGATGTATATTGATTGATGTTACAGGGATAAAAGATAGACGATGAACTTTTAAATTCATACATAGAAGATAGTAGTTTGCATTCTCTACTTAACTCTTCTAATGAATTATTATTTCATGCAGTATTGATTTAAAATTTGTTGTCTATTGTATTCTATTAGATTTTTCCTGTTGAAGACTAACGATAATTTGTTGTATATTATCCTAGTCATAATATTCTTTCTTGAGCTAGTTGAGCTCACCCTTTTCCTTTTGTTCCATTTTTCTCGGGAGGCGAGAATATAGCGAGTGCAGTACTAGCCTGTATGGAATGAAGGTTTTAGAAAGGATTGCTTAGTAGTCCTCACCATTTTGTAAAATAATGTATCAATAAAGGTGATGAGGATTTATTTGAGTATAGATATTGTCTAGAAGATAATATTTGTATTCAAACTCACGCTTTCTTGTTGTAATAATAAAGTTGTAGTTGTTTACATACCATGTATTGACAACTCGGAATAGGTGATGTATACCTATTTTGGGGGCGTCACACTTTCCATAATTTATAGGGTGTAACATTAGACTTCTTTTGAGGTATTCAGTTGAGAATATAATTTGCTGAAAGAATTGCTTCCCCCCACAAATTCTGAGGTAGCCCAGAACTTAATAATAATGCATTCATTATTTATTTTAAAGTTCTATTCTTTCTTTCTGCAACACCATTTGTTGTGGTGAATAAGGTGCAGTTGTTTAGTGTATTATACCATGTTATGAACAAATTTCAACAAATAGAAATTCATATTCCCCATCTCTATTACTTCTAACTGTCTTGATCTTTTTATGAAGTTAATTCTCAACCTCATTTTTGTAATGTTTAAACATTTCCAAAGCCTCATCTTTACTTCTCAATAAGTAAACATAACAATATCTTGTACAATCATCTATAAAAGTGATAAAGTATTTCTTACCTCCTCTTGTCTATATATACTTTAAATCACAAATATCAGTATGTGTTAATTCAAGAGGTTCTGTACTTCTTTGAATTGATTTAAAAGAAGATTTTTGAAATTTTGCCTCAACACAAATTTCACATTTATGATTAGAGTTAATCTCATATTTTGGCAAACATTCCATATTAATTAATCTACGTATAGTATTATAATTAACATGTCCTAATCTACCATGCCATAAATTAGATGACTCAATCATATAAGTAGAAGATGTAATTTTATTAATATTGGAAGGTATAATAGTCATTACATTCATTTTGAAGAGCCCATTGCTCATATAACCCTTCCCCACATACATCCCATTTTTAGTTAGGACAAATTTGTCCGATACAAAGACTAATTGAAATCCCTTTTGACTAAGAAGGGATCCTAACACTAAATTTTTCCTAATATCAGGCACATGGAGCACGTTGTTGAGGGTGAGTTCCTTGCCAGATGTCATCTTCAGAATCACCTTTCCTTGTCCAGCAATCTTAGATGAAGACAAATTTCCCATGTATAATTGTTCTCCTTTCTCAATTTGTCAAAACACACATGGCGGGTTGCTCCAGTATCTACCCACCGTTCCCTTGGATTCTCAACCATATTTATTTCAGAAACAACCGCTGAAAGGTTCATTTCAAAAACATCTTTTAGAAGACCATCCACTTCCATTACATTGGCTTGTGCGGACTTCTTCTTCTGGTCTTTTTGTTTTCGACAATCTTTTGCTCTATGTCCAGGCTTGTCACAAATGTAACATTTTCCTTAGAACTTTTTATTTGTTCCCTTTTGAGGCCCATTACCGGAGAATTTCCTCTTTTTGGACTTCGAAACTTGTTCCACCATGTTGGTTTTATACTCCACAAAAGTCCTTCCATTTTTCTTCTCAGATGCACGGTTGTCCTCTTCTATCCTTAATCTTACGATTAAGTTTTCAAGTTTCATCTCTTTGCGTTTATGCTTGAGATAATTTTTAAAATCTTTCCACATAGGTGGTAGTTTTTCAATAATAGCAGCAACTTGGAAAGATTCACTTAAGGACATACCTTCTGCATTTATTTCATGCAGGATTACTTGTGACGCCCCTAAAATAGGTATACATCACCCATTCTGAGTTGTCAATACATGGTACAGAAACAACTACAACTTTATTATTACAACAGTAAAACTGTGAGTTTGAATACAAATATTATCTTCTAGACAATATCTATACTCAAATAAATCCTCATCATATTTATTGATACATTATTTTACAAAAATGGTGAGGACTACTAAACAACTCTCTCTAGAACTTTCATTCCATACCCCGACTCGTACTCGCTATATTCTCGCCTCCTGAAAAGAAAAATGGAACAAAAAGGAAAAGGGTGAGCTCAACTAGCCCAGTAAAGAATATTATGACTAAGATAATATACAACAAATTATCGTTAGTCTTCAACAAAAAAATCTAATAGAATACAATAGACAACAAATTTTAAATCAATATTCGCATGAAAATAATAATTCATTAGAAGAGTTAAGTAGAGAATGCAAACTACTATCTTCTATGTATGAATTTAAAAGTTCATCGCTCTATCTTTTATCCCCTCGTAACATCAATCAATATATATCCGAATCAAATATTCATCTTTTACTACTGAGCCAAAGATATTCATCGATTAGTCATGTTCATCTAAACACTGCTCATCTTTTGCTCTACGGGCCAAAGATATTCTTCGAAATCATTCATCTTTGCACTACAGTGCCAAAGATATTCCATAATATCATCATTTAAGATCAAGATGATGAAAAATATTTTTAAAGAAACGAATCCAAAGGAAACAAAATGACAAGGATTAAGGATTAAGGATTCGTACTTTGTTTTATCCACGTCCAAAAATACCTCAAAAATAATCACAAAGGGTGTAAAATTCAAGAATGATCAAAACATGGATACAATCAAAGCTAATATCCGAGATAGATATTTTTGAATGAAAAGAAAATTTTTCATTTTTCGATGAATAGTGCAGTATTCGTGAATAGTGTCGATATCGTGAATAGTCTTGTATCACGTGAATAGTAACTCAGACACCAAAAGTTCCAAATTTGATAAAAACTTCAGATCAATATTTCAACATAATGATATTGAAGAAATAATATCATTCTGAAAAAAAATATCCCTTACTTGAAAGACAAGCTTTAGTTGAAACACCTGGATATAGGTTATGACTTGAACTTGCACCGTATAGCAATACTCAAAGTATACTCAAAATACTCACAAGAATACGCTTCGATAATATAGAGAGAAAACTTTAGTTTACGGTGTGATTTTCAATTCTAACCTAAGCACCCTATTTATAGGAAATCATAGAACACCAAAGCGTAAAATTTAATATAATAATATTATATATATTACAAATTCTCTATGCACACTTAGCATCCGAAATCAACAATCTTAACACATGTTAAATGAGTCCCAACAATATAAAAAAACGTTTTTTAATTAAAAATATTTTAAACTTCCAAAAATTAATTATTTGAAGCTTGAACTTCAATAATTCATAATAAATAGCCCTTTTATCGTAAAAATTTGAATCGCAAATTTTTATAGGAAATTCAATTCTCTACAACTTTGCGTAAGAAAGTTTTTCCAATTTCCAAACATAAATTGATAAAAAATCCACAAACAGGCGATTTTACAAATGCTATAATCAAATTTCATCCAATAAATGGGGTCCAATCGAGCATGTTTAACATGTTTTAAACATTTATTGCAACAAAAAATACTCTTCCTCCTCGTATACTCATATATCCCACATTCGTTGTAAAAATATCACCATTATTATATTATTAAAATATAATAATACATTTAAATGAATTATCTTATCGAGAAAAGATAAAATTTCATTTTTCAACAATTGTCACATTAAAATTTTTCTCCATCTATATCCACATAAAATCAATATTTTCCTCATCATATGAATCAATAATTAATTATTCACAAATAATATTACAGAATCACAATATTGACAACTAGGCAGTTCCCAGGAAAGAGGGGCTTTCCAATAAGAATTTCTCCTTACTGGCGCGCAATTAGGTGACCAAACCTCTCCTTAGACAGAACTTTCTAGACATTGCCAATAATGTTATCTAATAATATTATTCAGATAATATGAATTATTGCATCGATAATGAAAAATACTGTGTAATGACAATTATTGAAACAACAGCAATATAAAATATCAACGCAACAATTATTAAATCAATAAAATACTGAACAGTAATTACTGTAACCATTATTAAGTAGTGCCTTCTTACGTAAGAATCAATAATTGGTGCAATACTGTGCTACTGTGTTTTAACCACCGAGTATTTTAACAAGATAATTCAGTAATAACTACTGCTGTTATTTTTAAACCACTTATATTTGTCGCTTTCTTCATCCAATCGCTTTTCGTTATGGGGCCCACAAAATCTTTACCAAGCACATACGAATATTCCCCAAGCAAAGAAGAATATTCCACGACCAAACGAATATTCCCCGACAACAATGAATATTTTATAACCACTTGCTTATTTTGAAATATTTGCGTATTTTACCCATAACTATTCACATTAATCAAATCAACCCTTACTATTTCAAAATAATAAATAGAGAAAATTAAATTTCATTAATAATAAGTTGGGGTCTTACATTACTTGTAATTCTTTGACTTGATTGATGACTGCCTTGGAATCCACCATCTTGTAGTCCAAAAACCTGCCAACTACGAATTTCTTCGTGCCAACATCTTCTGTTTTATATTTTTTATCCAAGGAAATCCATAATTCTCTTGTTGTTTTGAGAGAACTATACACATTGTATAATGTGTTATCCATGCATCTTTGCGGCAACAACCTGCCTGTCTGTTTCATCTTCTTTGAGCACATGGGGGTCTTCATGAAGAAACCTCGCCAAGTTCAAAGTAGTAAGATAAAACAACATCTTTTGTTGCCATCTTTTAAATTCTGTTCCATTGAACTTTTTTGGTTTTTCACCATGGTTCACAAGAACATTTGGTATACAAGGTGTAGAAGAAGTACCAATTATAATAACAGAATTGATATCCATATTTCTTGTAAATATATATATATATATATAGAAAAGATATATGTCTCAAGATTGTTAGCAACCTTAAAGGAAACTATATATATATATATATATTAACTTATCTCAAATAACCAGAACTGTAGAAAAAATATTTGTTAAGGCTAGTACTTGGTACTATGTTCTTAAGACAATTATGCCCTCCGTATGGTGCTCAGAGTTGATAGCACTTGTCTCTCAGGATACAATGACACCGTATACTTTAGCAACACTAATAAAAGTTTACTTTTCGAACCTAAGGAAATGCTCTGACTCTCTCTCAAAATTAACTTAAAGAAATTGATGAAGAAATAAATACTAGAATGCTCTATATGCTTAAAATGTTGGAGAATTGAATGAGTATGAAGGCTGCCCCCCTCCTATCTATTTATAGGAGGGGTTGGTGATCCATCGGATGGGCACTTCACCCCTAAAAAGGCATGGGGTGCTTCTGAAAAGGTATAGTTGGTATCTTTTGGTCAAAACAATGTAGTTTTGATCATTTACAGAATAGACGTAACTATTCAGACCCATAAATGAAGTAGTTTTAGCATTAGCAGAAGCAAAACAATGTAGTTTTAGACTTAGTAGAAAAGGCGCGACAAGAACGACGTAGTTTTGGGCCGTTCGTTTAAACTGATACCCTTTCAGCAGATACCGCTTCTCAAAAAGACACTTTTAATAATAAATAACAAAAATTTAAATAAATTTTGTTTGAAAAATTATACAAGGATCCAGACCTAGACCTGCACTCCACCCACGACCCGTGTGCAGACCCGAGTCGGTAGCCTATTTGGCGACTGCACAAGACGACGCTGCGTGTGGGTTTGAACCAAGTCTTGACTAGGTCCTCACCCTTCCACAAAAGTGGGGTGTCCCTTAGGGCCCAAACCTAAGAGCACTTTCCTTGTATATAAACATATGAAATATTTAATTCCTAACCTATGTGGGACTTGGTTTTTTCCACATGTATTTATTATCTTTTATCATTTTCAAGTGTGATCTTTTGAGTTAATATCTCATTCATTACTCTATGGATTTGAGCTTCCAAATACTTAATTTAATATACTCATAAAGTAGAACACATTAATATATGGAATCATTAAAATAATTAATGATACCCAAATTAAATTAGGCTCAAATTCTAACATAATATACTAAATACATATATTTTATACCTATTGAATTTATTGCAAACAATATATTGCACATAAAGTATATATAAAATATTATAATCTTGCACTTTACAAAAAATCTTTTCCGTCAAAATTGAAAGTTATACATTAAATAAAAATATTTTATTTAATGTAATAACTTATTTTATTAAAATAATTTATTATCGTAAATTATTTTAATATGCTATATTTAACGCATACAAAATATTTTGTATACCTTAAATATATCCTTTTCTTTTATAAATCACTTTTAGCAACATCATTACATCATGCAATAAATATATTTATCACATCGCATTCCACTTTATATATTATACCGCAATTATTCACTAAAGCGGATAATAAAACAAATAAAATAATGATTCTATTCCTTTCACGTTATAAATTGTTTCTATCAATTTATTAAATATAGTAAATATAAGTTATTATATTTACCATATCACATACATTCACATATTACACTGCATGTAAACACCCCTATAATAAAATATAATAAACTTATAAAAATAAAAATTATTTTATTAAATTTTTATGTTAATATTATCTGAAAACTTCGAATCGCTATAGGATAGAAGTCAATCTCCTTAAATAAAGGAAGTCGAATATAATCCTAACTCTTTCGATAGAAATTATAATACAAACAGGAATGAAGATTCCTTAACAGTTAAGTCTCCAGACTAGAATATACCTCCACGTGGGGTAAACCCTACCAAATCATCTGGGCCCATCAAATCACACCCCAATAATATATATATATATATATATATATATATATATATATATATATATATATCCTTATTGACTTTACGCTTTACGAATTTAATTTGTTCAGTAAATACTTAATTTTTAAATTTTTTAAAAGAATAATATAAATTAGATTGTTATTTATTTTAAGAAGATTAGAAGGACATGTATATATAAAGTAGGAGTAATATGAGATTGAGAAAGTTATAAAAATTTCAATTTGACTCATACATTACAAGATTTATACAATTTCAATAGGGTCAATTTATATACAAACTTTTTTCTTAATTTATCATATACACTATAAATTATTTCTTTAATTGGTGGGGTTAATTGACCCCAACTGATCGCAATGTGATTTCGTCCCTGATGTAGATCTCGGAACCTTGAATCGGAAAAGTTTCGTCCAAAATCTTTGAAATTCATTAAATTCTCGTAGGTGTGGCTTGAATCAAAATAAGAAAGAACATACCTTCCCTATCTCTTAGTTTCTATCCATTAAACTTAAATTGTCACCTTGATTGAGCAAAGCCATCGATCTTCTTTTAAAAAAAAGTATCTCAACGAAAATCCCGGTCCCCACTAATTCACCTTAGGTACTTTGGTCCACTACAACAAAAAGGGTTATTTTCGATGGAATATTCCGTCGAAATTAAGCACAATCCGTCGAGATTATACTTATTTCGGACGAAATATTCAATCAGAAATTTGGTCGGATATAAGCACGTGGAAATTAAGTCCGTCGATATTTCAGTCGAAGATATCTATCCTCGACCGATCTAACCTCGACGGAATAGTCGGTCGAGATTAATCTATTCTCAACTGAATTATATCTGTCGAGAATATTCGGTCCAGTCTAAACTTGACACGTGGCATCCCATAAAAAATTAGAAGGTGCTTAATCTCGATGGAATTCTGTCGAGGATATCCCTATTCCGTCGAGGTTATCTCTTTTTTTTAATAAAAAATATTTTTACTGTTTTGGCAATATCCAAGGTAATAATACCCACATTTTTTGTACCTGTAAACCTGTTTTTTCCCAACAGCACATAACACACAAATATAATCTAAGGCCAACAATAATGGCCAATATGAATATTAATTACCAAGGCCAACTTGAATATGACATTAAACTAAAGTTCTAATCAACTAAAGTATATCAAATATGCATTTAAACTAACGTAAATATGTCAAACTAAAGTAATGATAAATAAAAGCTACAATACGTCAAAAATCAGCTAAACTATTAAAATTTACATCACATTAAGCTAAAAACTAAGTAAATATGTACAAATCATATACAAAACTATGTCACGGGCCGTCGTCGTCCAACCGCTCAGCATCATCAGCCTGATCATCACCTTGTTGAGATAATATAATGTAACTCATTAGTACATATATATAATACAGTTAAAGATACTAATTAAATGAAAATTACATAACATGCAAAATATATACTTGAATTATATTATGAATAGTATACCTGAGTAGTCGAGGGCTGACTCAGCAACGACCCAAACTGTTAGGTTTTGTAATATTCAAGAACGCAATCAAATTGCATAAATAAGCGGAAACGTGTAAAAATCAGAGTTTAAATTTTTTACAAACCATATACCCGGATCACCCTTTATGCACAATTATTAATTAAACGAAAAAGATGAATAAGAAACATACCCTTGAAGATCCGAGCTTCCTCAGGTACAAGTTCACCTCCAATCCTTTTCGCGTTCAACTTGAATCCACCGGGTTTGGTTCCTTCCTTTGATCAACGTTAGCCACCCAAGTGTTTGGCCTCTAGAGGTGATCCACCAAGGAAGAAGAAGAATTCACAAGAAGAAGGGGTATTTGCTCAAACCCTAGTTTTTCCTATCTCTATAGAAAAGGAGCGTACTCTCCAACCATTGGAATAACGTATTATTGATATCTGATATAAGACTCCTCTTATAAAGATATCAATTAACCCTATTAAAATAAGGTATTATTTAATTAAACCCTTTTAATTAAAGGGGCTCCCTAATCCTATTAGGGATAATTAATTAAACTCCTTTAACTAATTTTCCTTCCTAATCCAATTAGGAATAAATGAGAGTACTTATATTAAATTAATTCCTAAACTCTTTTAGAAATTAAAATAATAATAATAATTGTAATAATATTAATAAGACTCCTCTTATTAATTTATATTTAATATTTCTAAAATATTAAATAATAAATATTAAGCTATTTAATTTATTCTATCACCATAGATTAAATTAAATATACATAACATATTATTACGATTATGCCATTAATTTCTTAAATAATTATTCTTCCTTTTATGGTGTGACCCTTTAGGTTCTCCATATTAAACCTATTGTGAATAAATCAATTAGAACAATTCTAATCTTATTTAAATAAATAAATTAAACAATTAATTTATTTAAATAAATAATATTTATTCTACAATAGGGATAAGCTCTACCTAGCGATCAACGACTTTCCGGATAATATAGATTTCAACATTAATCATAAAAGAACCTTTGAGTAAATAGTTACAAAATACAATTCAATCGTTCCACCATACAATGTCCCAATTAAATATAAGGCATGGAATTACCACAAGTCTTATTTTATTTAATTATATGTATTTCGATCCTTAAATGCATGACTCAAATAATGCAAATTAGAAACTCCTTTCTAATTTCATTCTACTATAACCAAGGACTCTTTGGGTTGTCATTTATCGAATCACATAGGACATTTCTCTTCTTTTATTAGAAGTGGTAGATTCTTTATTGATCATATATTATCTCCATGTACAACTTGTTATACCCAAGCATACCCTTTGATATACCCTAAGGGTCTTAAGGAATAAGTCAAAGTATAACTCATCATACACAAGATACTATGATGATCTCAAGTCCAAGGATCACTTGTACTACTATCACTACTGAGAATTCTATTGACAGCAAGTAAAACTCCATTAGGTATTCCTTAGCGAGCCACGTTCGATGAACTTATTCTCTAATAAGCACCTACATACTTGCTTTAGTGTCTCCACACAAATGATCATGAGATCAATCATCCTCATCCAATGAAATGAGCAATGTATGTACCAATCTATCCGGATTCACTAATCCCCAATTTAGTAATCCAATGATTGGGAACTATTTTAGTTTTAAGCTTTCTAAGAATTTAGATATCATTAGAATGATCATCATCATTATTCTAAAAGCATTGCTTAAAACTATGGGTTTATCACATATTATAAAACAGCATCATGTAAATAGTTGAAAGCCTTTAATAAATTAATACTTTTTATTAATAAATGAATAAGATTGTTACAAAGTATATGATTTATCAACAAACATGATTGGCTTGTGTGCATACTACTTTCAATCTCCCACTTGCACTAAAGCCAATCGTCATGGTATCTCATACTCTTCTTCTCTAAGTGACGATTATCCTGTACATTGGATAAGCTTTAGTTAATGGATATGTAATGTTGTTCATGAGAGTCCACTATCTCTATAGTGATTTCCCATCTTTCAATGATTCTAATAATCAAATGAAAGTGCCACAACACATGTTTAGATCCAAGATGAGACTTAGGAACTATTCCTAGTTCTGTAATAAACTTTTAATCCAAACAATCAACTTGCAGCTTCATTTATAGCTATATACTTTGTCTTTATCACTAAACCATTAACTCTTTGCTGTTTGGAACCTTTCCAATTCACTGCACCATTGTCCAAGATAACGCTTTACCTTAAAGTGGATTTTTTTGTCATCTTGGTCTGTCTGAAAAACTTGAGTCTGTTAAGCCCTCTAGTTTTAATTTAGACCCACCATGAATATGATCATATCCTTAGTGCCGGTTAAGCACTTTAAGATGTTTTTCACTGACTTATAGTGAACTACTCCATAATATGACTGATCAACATCAGGTCTCGTATATTTCATTGCATACATGATTGTCACTCATGCGATCTCTCTTTTCAAGAGTTTGTGGGGACTATTAAGAGAGATACACTCCATGGCTCATCAACATGAAACATCTCTTGGAGCTTTCCATGCTAAACGACTTTAGCATCAAATGAATATACATTCCTTGGGTTAAGTCGAGCATCCTCTTGAATCTATCTATATAGATTTTATCCCCAATTAAGATACTCTTCCCAAATCATTCGTGGAGAAATGTTTAGACAACTTTATCTTTACTGATTGTAGCATTGGTATATTATTCCTCATCCGTAGTATATCAACATATAATACTAGAAATTTCACGACGCTCCCACTGACCCTTTTGTACACACTAGAACTCTTACCTCATCGTATGTAACTCTGGATCATCATCTTCTATGATGCGTACCTCATCATCATCATCCATGATGAATCCATACCTCCTAGGTATTTTCGGTACTATTCCAGATTTATGATTCGGTTGTGGTACAATAGGTCTATCTATAGGTTCCTCTTATTTGACTTATAGTGTTTTGTGGTTCTTGAACTCTTCAAGATCTATTATCCTCCCACTAGCCCCTTCAATAATAAACACATTTATCTTAGAAGGCAGCGTGTTTCGCAACAAACACCTTTTGCTAAGTAGGATTATAGAACATATACCCTAAACTTACTTTAGGATGTCCCACAAATTGTACTTGTTAAATCTTGTCCCAAACTTATCCTTTTAAACTTTTTCACATAAGTTGGACAACCCCTTATCTTAACATACTTAAGATTAGGAATCCTCCCTGTCCATAACTTTTATGGAGTCTTGGGGCTGGATTTTGAGGTTACCTTTTCGTAGATATGTCGACCATTTCTAGGACATGATCCTGAAAGGATACTAGAATGTCGGTAAAATCATTTTGGACCGTACCATGTTCAACAAGGTATGATTTTACCTTTCAGATACATCAATCAGTTATTGTGTATCAGGATGTGTCCATTATAAGAAAACCATTTGAGATGATCTAGAAACTTATTGCACAAGTATTTATTCCTTGATATAATCAAAGAATCTTAATACTTTGTCAATTTGTTTCACTTCTGAATTCTTTGAACCTTTCAAATAATTCACACTTGTATTTCAACAAATGCATACATTCAACTCTTTGAATGATCATCTCCTTTTCTTATACTAATTTGTTCAATATGCAAAATTATTTTCATGTAAGTCAAGTATACTAAATTTATTAAGTAATATTCCAGCTTCTATACAAAACATTATTATTATAAATAGAACAACAATTGTTCTTAATTATAATACCAAAGATTTCATTGTCCAACAATAAAATGGAAATAATATTTTTAACAAAAAGCTGGAATACAATAACAACTTATTGACTTAATAGATTTGCCGTAGACATTTCTAAACTATAAGTTTCTATGGCTAATATCAAAGAACCTTTGCTTCATTTCCCACACATAGGATTACTTACCTTGTTTAACTTTTTACTTACTTGGGTCCTTCATAAATCTATATTTATGATAACCAAAGTCGGTATCCAATACCCAAGTAGAACCTTGACTTAAAGAAAAATTTATTTCAATCATGAACAAAAAAGCGTATTATGAACCAAAACTTCACTAAGCTTCTTTGGTTAGCCTCTCTGTGCAAGATGCTTCTCACGCTTTCCTTTCCAAAGGTCCGAGGGCTTATTGCGGTGGAAGCAAACTCCTTTGCTATCCGTGTCGCTTTTGTTCTTATTATCCTTTGTTTTTGCCTTTCTACTTACCTTCTTTGAATCATTCTTCTTTTCAGAAGATCCTTTGGCCCCTACCAGTAAGACTTGATCTTTCTTGGTTGGAAAGTGACTCTCAACATTTTTCAATATGTTAAGCAAATCAGCGAGGCTGATATCTAGCTTGTTCATATGAAAAATTCACAACAATTGTGAAAGGAGTCCGGGAGTGAGTGCAAGATCAAATCTTGGCTCAACTCTCCATCCATGACAAAACTAGTTGTCCTAATTGATCAATTAAATTGATAATGTTAAGGACTTTTATCTGTACTGTAATGTCATCGGTTATTCTAGATCGGAAGAGCTCCTTAGATATCTGATATCTATCAGTCCTACTTTTCTCACCATCAACTACTTGATGTGCAGGAATATAGTAGAAGCATCCATAGTTTCATGCTGACGCTGAAGCTCGTTACTCATAGATGCGAGCATGATGCATTGAGCCAACTATGCATCATCTTGCCACTTTCTAAAAGTAGCATTTAATATGCTTCGCAGTGATAGTAATTTTAGACATTGTAAAATTCTGTAAATGAATTTGTAATTAACAACATTTTAACATACATTCTTTTATTAATTACCAAAATAAATTAGGTCTTGTTTTAAATCGGTATCTCCCACTATTTTTTTCAAACTATATTACCCTCACTTATATAGTTCGGCAAAATCTAATTAAAAATTTGCTAGTGAGAATAAGGATCCCATTTCAAATGTATATAGCCTTGTGGTGACACAACAAAGTATATATAAATAAATAGGTAGACAACTTTTGTCAATTACATCAACTATGCAACTCCTTTTCTTTTGCCTCTTAGATTATTTTGATCAAGTGGTGGCACATCCGAATCAAAATTATCCAAGTTAAGTCCGACCTAGCACTCCATATATTCAAAAAAGAAAAATATCATCCTTGTGGTGACACAACAAAACAATATTGTTCAATTTTCTTTATAAGCATCAAATGTGATAAATTAACATCTTAAATACTTAATACTTGCCTTGTGGTGACACAACAAACTCATATTAAATATTTAATACTCTATTAATTTTATCATGCTAGAAGGCGACGTTCGATATTCCAAATATCTTTGAACGCTTAGGACTTAATATAAAAATTTGAGGGGTTTGTTATTAATTTGTCTCATCTTGTTTAGCGCGCACACACACATATATATATATATATATATATATATATATATATAAAATACGTGTCATATTAATGAACATGCGAAGCATGTTTGCATAATATATAATATATATAAAGTATAAACATGCATATAGAATACTATATTCTACCCTGATTGATTATGGACTTTTATTCTAGTTTGGTTCACTAGAGCCACCAAGTGAACCAAAAGGTCAAACCCTAGGGGTGCAAGAAATAATATTTAAATATAACTATTACATTTAAACCCGGGCTCCATTACAAACGGGTCTTCAAGCGCTCTTTGTTCCTTGATCTCCAATTTTTCAAAAATTAATTCTAACTATTCCTTATTACATAACTATTTTAAAATAAATAGAAACCTTGATCGTGATCGAGGGGGGAAGTACATAGGAGGGAGATAGAATTTACATTAAGAAAAAATTAGAGAAGATGAGGTACGCAGACCCCATTTAATAAAACTCATACATTCATGCATCCAACTAAAATAAAATCTAATCACATTGGTCAATAGTCCATAATCAATCCCATTTATTATCATACACATCATCATATGCATCAATAAATAACATTCATCTTATGAATAATAAACATTTAATATATATATTGATATCATTTAATGGGCAACTTTAGTTAGTATAAAATCTATTTTTGAATCAAAATAAACTCCTTTATTTTAATCCAAATTTAAATTAAAATAAAACTATTTTATTTTAATTTATCCAATTTTGAATAAAATAAACTATTTTATTTTAATTAAAATCTTTAATCAAAATAAACTCCTTTATTTTAATTAATTATGGAATCTAATTCCATGTAAAAAAATAACTCCTTTATTAAAGGAAACATGGATTTTCTTTCTTATTCACAAATAAACTCCTTTATTTTGAATAATATAAAATCTTATTTCATATCTAAATAAACTCCTTTATTTAAGGAAAGACTCGATTCTTTTCCTATTCATAAATAAACCTTTTTATTTTGAATAATATGAAATCTAATTTCATATCAAAATAAACTCCTTTATTTAAGGAAAAATAGAATTCAATTTCAACTCCAATTAGTTATCATGAAATCCAATTCCAACTCTAATTAGTTAGCATGAAATTTTAATTTTAAAATTAAAATAAACATTTTTTTATTTTAATCATAAAATAATTACGAATATTATATATATATATATATTAACCGTTAATATATATCATATATATATATATATATATCTGGTTTACTTCCTTAGATTTCCGTGACTACTTGAAATTGAAATCATATTCAATGACCACGTGGGAACTTGTTGCTTCAATTTAAGCTCCTGCTACCTTTAAAAAATTCTGTACATGAATCATGACAGCAAGAAAAAAAAATTTAATAATTTCGGCAACAAGATTGACCGAAGTCAGCAAATCACAAAAAAAAAATGTTTTCGCGATTTTTTTTTATTTAAATTTTATACAATTAAATTATGCCCAATTAAATTGTTCTAAACACATATCAATATACATATCAAATTAAAACAATTAATAATTCGCATAAAGGTTTGGCTCTGATACCACTGTTAGGTTTTGTAATATTCAAGAACGCAATCAAATTGCATAAATAAGCGGAAACGTGTAAAAATCAGAGTTTAAATTTTTTACAAACCATATACCCGGATCACCCTTTATGCACAATTATTAATTAAACGAAAAAGATGAATAAGAAACATACCCTTGAAGATCCGAGCTTCCTCAGGTACAAGTTCACCTCCAATCCTTTTCGCGTTCAACTTGAATCCACCGGGTTTGGTTCCTTCCTTTAATCAACGTTAGCCACCCAAGTGTTTGGCCTCTAGAGGTGATCCACCAAGGAAGAAGAAGAATTCACAAGAAGAAGGGGTATTGGCTCAAACCCTAGTTTTTCCTATCTCTATAGAAAAGGAGCGTACTCTCCAACCATTGGAATAACGTATTATTGATATCTGATATAAGACTCCTCTTATAAAGATATCAATTAACCCTATTAAAATAAGGTATTATTTAATTAAACCCTTTTAATTAAAGGGGCTCCCTAATCTTATTAGGGATAATTAATTAAACTATTAATTAAACTCCTTTAACTAATTTTCCTTCCTAATCCAATTAGGAATAAATGAGAGTACTTATATTAAATTAATTCCTAAACTCTTTTAGAAATTAAAATAATAATAATAATTGTAATAATATTAATAAGACTCCTCTTATTAATTTATATTTAATATTTCTAAAATATTAAATAATAAATATTAAGCTATTTAATTTATTCTATCACCATAGATTAAATTAAATATACATAACATATTATTACGATTATGCCATTAATTTCTTAAATAATTATTCTTCCTTTTATGGTGTGACCCTTTAGGTTCTCCATATTAAACCCAGGTTGTGAATAAATCAATTAGAATAATTCTAATCTTATTTAAATAAATAAATTAAACAATTAATTTATTTAAATAAATAATATTTATTCTACAATAGGGATAAGCCTACCTAATGCGATCAACGACTTTCCAAATAATATAGATTTCAACATTAATCATAAAAGAACCTTTGAGTAAATAGTTACCGTGAAATGCAATTCAATCGTTCCACCATACAATGTCCCCCAATTAAATATAAGACATGGAATTCTTTGTCAAGTCTTATTTTATTTAATTATATGTATTTCGATCCTTAAATGCACAACTCCAAATAATGCAAATTAGAAACTCCTTTCTAATTTCATTACGCCTTAACCAAGGACTCTTTGGGTTGTCATTTATCGAATCACATAGGACATTTCTCTTCTTTTATTAGAAGTGGTTGATTCTTTATTGATCATATATTATCTCCATGTATAACTTGTTATACCCAAGCATACCCTTTGATATACCCTAAGGGTCTTAAGGAATAAGTCAAAGTATAACTCATCATACACAAGATACTATGATGATCTCAAGTCCAAGGATCACTTGTACTACTATCACTACAGAATTCCTATTGACAAAAAGCAAGTAAAACTCCATTAGGTATTCCTTAGCGAGCCACATTCAATGAACTTATTCTCTAATAAGCACCTACATACTTGCTTTAGTGTCTCCACACAAATGATCATGAGATCAATCATCCTCATCCAATGAGCAAGTTAACGATGTATGTACCAATCTATCCGGATTCACTAATCCCCAATTTAGTAATCCAATGATTGGGAACTATTTTAGTTTTAAGCTTTCTAAGAATTTAGATCTCATTAGAATGATCATCATCATTATTCTAAAAGCATTGCTTAAAACTATGGGTTTATCACATATTATAAAACAACATCATGTAGATAATTGAAAGCCTTTAATAAATTAATACTTTTTATTAATAAATGAATAAGATTGTTACAAAGTATATGTTTTATCATCAAACATGATTGGCTTGTGTGCATACTACTTTCACAAACGCGTCTAGTAGTAAGGTAACCACCATCTGAACAATCTCATCGTGTATCACGGTGAACTGCTCCGGAGGGATACCCGTACTATCGATGGTGGCACTAGTCATTTTGACGTCTTCATGTGAAGTCGATGGAGGCGAGAATGGTCAAGGTGTCCCAGACGACGTAATAACGGATCCCTCTCAAACCTCTTCGAGTAGGCAGCCACAACCCGCTGGAACAAAGCATTGTCTAAGCCAGCGCCCGTATGTGATGGTCCCACGGGGGCTCTCGGACGCAAACGCTGGCTAGAGCATACAAAAATAAATATAACATGAATAATATTATAATTAAGTTTACTTTATTCATAAACAAGAAATAAACTAAAATATTATACCTCCAGGTAGTGTATAGGATGGTATCCTCGACAACCCCAGCACTCGATACCGGCCGGTAGTGCTAGTGGCAGTATCATGAGACGCGACCCAAAGAGCCATCTCCTCATCTTAAGATAAACTAATCTCAGGCGGAGGGATGGTGGAATCACCACCAAGATTGCCTAGCGACTGCAACACTACTATATATTTGGTCATGAGCTTCTCAAATTGGTCCTGTAATTTAATATATGTACATGTGATGTGACACCCCCAAAATAGGTATACATCACCTATTCTGAGTCGCCAAATACATGGTACAGAATAAAAATATAAACTTAATTATACAACCATTGTGTAATATACTACAATACATAAGCTGTGAGTTTTAATACAAATATTGTCATCTAGACAATATCCACACTCAATTGAGTCCTCATGACATTTATTATCATACTATTTAACAGAATAGTGAGGACTACTAATGCTATTATCTGGACCGTCACTCTGTTCTCCGACTAGTCCCTGCTATGTTCTCATTTCCTGAAGAGAACAATGAAAGTAAATGGGTGAACTCAACTAGCCCAGTAAGAAATATTATGACTAAGATAATGCAGAATAAATTATCATTAGTCTTCAACAATCTTAAACTGATAAAATACAATAGACATTAATTTTAACTGCAGCGGAATAAGCAATCCATTAAAATTAGAGAATAAAATCTACTATCTTTTATGATTTAAAAGGTTTTTCATCACTTTAATCGCTGGGACGCAGCTTAATAAATAATCCACATCATCCCTGCACTATGGCCAATGATATTCATTAGTATCACAACCACAAATTATCCATGCACTACGGCCAAGGATATTCGTGTATTCACCAATGGTCATGATCATGCCAACAACTGTCCATCAATGCACTACGGGCCAATGAGAACTTTAATCACATCATTTGTAACATTACGGTCATGATTACACTGAATAATTCCTGGTCATAATCATACCAAGTCCATCTATGCATTACAGGCCACAGATGACTTTCAAAAAAAATATAAACATGAGGATGATGACAATGATATAAGAATTCAATAAAACAAGTTCAAGAATTAACTTATTTAGGAATTAATAACGTCCAAATTGTCAACATGATACTTCTTTGTAGGGAAAAATTCAAGAATGCTCAGAAGAATATTTCCATGAAAAGATACTGGATGAAGCACAAATATCAAAGATATTCCACTAATTTCATGGAGTATAGAAGTCAAAACTTTAACCAACTGAGTATAATAAAGAATGGAATAACAAAAGAAATCACCATGCATGCGGTACTTAGCGATGAAAGTTATTCCAACGTAATAATAAATAACGGAACCAGGTCAAGCGTAATACGCACTGATAGGATATTCCAACAGAATAATAAAGAATGGAATAACAACAAAAATCACCACGCATACGGTACTTCGCATAGACAGGTTATTCCAATAGAATAATAAATAACGGAACCAGGTCCGGCATAAAACACATAGATAGGATATTCCAACAGAATAATAAAGACGGAACCAGGTCCGGCGTAAAATGCACAGATAGGATATTCCAACAGAATAATAAAGAATGGAATAGCAGAAGAATTTCACCAAATATAGGGTAGACCGCATATACAAATTATTCCAACAGAATAATGAAAAAAATGGAATAACAGAAGTTCTCTTCATGAATACGAAAGAAATAATATCCCTTACCTCAAAAGAAGATTGGATACTGGAATAGTGAGGTAGCAGACTTCTCTTCTTCTTTCTCTCTATAATTTCTCTCTATAATAATGGCTCTAAAGCTTTAGTGAATTGGTGAGAAATGAAGGAAGAATGAGCTTCTATTTATAGAAAAATATAGTTTTGATAATTGCACGTTTTGGGGCTCGAAAAATTATAGTACAATACCTCCAACTTTCTTTCATTTTTAATTTAGTCCTGCAAGTATTATCAAACTTGCACCACCTCCCCTAATAGTAAATAATGTGAATCAATAGTTTAATCATATGAATCAATAGTTATAATCATGTGAAAATAAAAAATAAAGTATAGTACCTCCATCTATACCTCCCTTTTTAACTTAGTCATGCAAGTATTATCAATCTTGCACCAACTCCCCTAATAGTAAGTGAATGTGAATCAATAGTACACACATGTGAACAAATATTTATATAAGCATGAGAATTAGTAGCAATTAATTGCTCATTTATCTGATAAATTACCCGATTTATCAATATAACCCCCAGACATCAATTATCATCGGAATAGATGTCGATTTCAACTAACACCAATAATCCCAACACAATGGAACTATCAAATTCATCTTTAATCAACACGAACTTATTCATCATTAATATCATAACTCGCAATATTTAACAACCAGGTTGTTCCCAAGAAAGAGGGGGCTTTCCAATAAGGATTTCTCCTATCATGCGCCAATTTAGGTGACCAAACCTCTCCTCGACGTAACTTCTGCACATTGTAAATATTGCAATTTAATAATATGAATAACTTTGTCATCTCAATTATTGATTTAATAATATATAAAATATTATGCAGATAATACTATGACAATAATCGAATCAATAATATGAGAGATATGATGCAACAATTACTGTTGCAATAAATGAGTATAACTGACTGACTTATCACGTAAGCATCAATAACTAATACCGTGTACTACTATGCAACCACGCGTATTACTGTACTTTTAACACCAGGTGTTTCAACAGTTAACGATAAAACTTCCGCCGTTATTTTCATAAAATATTTTTGTCATTTTCTCGATCCGATGATAATTCATTTGTAGGGTCCACTAATGATTGTGCCAGTCGTACAAATATTCCCTGTTAAAATGAATATTCCCCGACCAATCGAATATTATATAACAACTTGCGTACTTTGAAAAATTTATAAATATTACCCACAACTATAACATTATATCAAATCCACACCATAATATTAAAAAAATATTTCGAGAAATTTAAATCTTTATTCATAAACTTTGGGGTCTCACATGTGAGGTAACTTGTATCATCCTATAAATTATGTAGTATGATTCTAAATTACAAAGATTATAGTAAATGTATTACCCGTATAGCGAGTGCTGCTAGAGACATCGTCGACCTCAAAGTAGAATCCTTCGGCATATGGACTCTATCCCAGAACTCCATCATAGTAGGAGGTCGACCCAAGCTACTCCGCATGGCCTAAATCTTGTACATTAATTAATATTACCTTACTTTACTATAGTTTTAGTTTAATATTAAATTAAACTAACTATAAATACATACCGACTTAACCTCCTGAAATGACTGCGAGTCGGAAGTATGTACAACCTATAGTTGGCGTCGATTCTTCTTCATCTCCTCGGACTTGGTCTTGAATGCAACATCATATATCCCAATACGTACACATGGTAGCCCATGTCGATTCGACATCGCCGCTAACCGATGTCTTTGATAGTAGTCCTGGCGATTCTTCTATCGCCTTGGACGCCCTCATATGCATCTCGTACACCCAGCCAAAATAGTTCTTCGAGATGTGCACAATAATAACGACATCACCATCTGCCTCAGTGATGCTGGGATTTTATCTATAATACCTCTATCAAACGGACATAACGTACGTATAATTTATTATTTGAACAATAAGTAAATAACTTAAACCTTGATTTAATATATGTAATTCGACTTACATGAAACTCCCGCAACACTGTCACCATAAAGCTGGCATCGTAACGCGAGTACTGGCTAAACCACATGCAGCCAGTCGATTGATGCGCCAGGCATATGGCGTGTACGGTCTACTTAGCAATCTAATCCATAATACTAGAAAACAAAATTTGTATGGAACATTTAAATTTATTAATCACATAATAATATCATTCTAATTGAACATAAGTGATATATTAAAGTTGAAACCTACACTGATGACCCGACATCAACGGGGCATATGTCAGGAACTGCTGGAGGATGACCTAATCGACCGAGGTTAGGCCCTCACTGATGCCGACGTCTAGCGTCTGTATGTTTAATATAGTTATGACATTAATATATTATAGTAAATGAATGTTTAATATAGTTATGGAAAAAAGTGTTAACTCACTAGCTGACAAAGACGACCCGCCTTGGGAGCCATCACCCGATCCATCGCGACCGCCACCACGGCCACCTCCACCGCTATGTCTAGGCATAGCTGTACTACTAAAATAACATACATAAATTTTCTCAGTAAAATTTCATTGCAATTATTCTAATGATTTGTTTTAGTTGTACAATATTTATAAAACACCAATTTCTGAAGAAGTAGTACGTCGTCAAACCCGTCAGAATTAAAATCATTTTCATCCTCTAATTCTGTCTCTTCCTCTTCTATATCAATTTCTTCCTCAGTATCATCTTCTACCATCACGTACGGACTGACAACCACATCTTCTTCCACTTCGTCAACATCGGGTACGTCAACGACATCATCTACCAACACGTCGCCATCATATTTCAATACGTGGCTAGGATTGCCAACTTCTTCTTGTAACGGGTCATCCGTTCTAGACAAATTAGTACCATCAAGTGATCGAGTCTTTGTTGTCACAGCGGTATACCAGGGGCTTCTATAATTTACGCCATTAGGGGTGTAGTACACTTGAGTTACTTGGCTGGCTAACACAAATACGTCTTCAGAATGTAACTTGGATTTTATATCTACTGTGATGATTCTATTACGATCAACTTTAACACCCTTTGCATTATCAAACCATCGACACTTAAATGTAACGACCTTTTTGGCCCCTAGATAATTGAGCAAAATAACCTCCTCTAATCTTCCATAGTAATTGGACTCAGAATTTCCGTAACAACTTCCCAACACGACAACGCCAAAGTTGACTGATGTCAATTCATTCACGTCATCAACCTTGAATCTATACCTATTCACGATGCGGCCTAGAAATGAACTAATAAGTTTGTACGGGCCTAAAATGACATCTCTAAAACGCGCATACGCATTCGTTCTCTTCTTCGACCCTTCTCTTAAACCACTGGTGAAAATTTGCATTAGTGAATGCTTTTATCTGTGATGTAGTCAACCCCAGGTTAGAAGCATGCGCGTCCAATTTGAATGAACTGTGCACAATAATATGGCAATTGTTTAATTGTTGATTAAGGTTAGATAAATCATTTCCAACATGTAATAATACATACTTGATGTACGACGATACTTCAGGCATATTTAGAAGCACATATGTAGATACAATCTTTAAATCTTTATCATTTAGGTAAGTCTTCGTCTCATGTCCAAATGGTTTAGCTGGATAAGTGAATACAACCAAATCATCATCAACACGACCAGACGGGTCGACAACCTCATTTTGACTTAAACGATTGTGCTTCGTTGCGACTACATCGTCAAAGTACAACGAGCAGAAGTTGACAAGCTCTTCCTCCTTATATCATTCAGCAATAGAACCCTCTACACGAGCTTTGTTTTTAACTTTCTACTTTAATCGACGTATATACTTGAAATATGACAGTATGTGATATTACCTGATAAGTTAATTCTAAAAATGACGAATATTGCACAATGTATGTGATATTACCTCTCAAATGGATACATCCATCGATATTGCATCGGTCCTCCAAGCTTAAGTTCATACGACAGATGAATAGGCAAATGCTCCATGCTATCAAAGAACCCCGGTGGTAAGATGATTTTGAGCTTGCACATTGTCAACACTATGTTTTTCTCCATCTGCTCCACATCACTATACCTTATAACAGTTGAGCAAATATCCTGAAGAAATTTATTAGTGCGGTAAAAGTATCATTAATATTCCTGGGTAACACCTCACGAAATGCAATTGGCATCAACTTCTGCATGAATACATGACAGTCGTGACTTTTGAACCTAGTAATTTTTAACTTCTCAACCTTAGTACAACGAGATATGTTAGAAGCATATCCATCTGGGAGCTTCAATGCGCTAAGCCACTTGTAAATGTTTTTAACTTGTTTCTCGGTAAGACAAAATGGAGCTTTTAGTTTTGTGTTGTTAGGTCAGAGCCACAATTCCCGCCTGATATTCATTTCCTCCAAGTCTTTACGTGCTTTATCATTATCTTTTGTTTTACCACTCGTATCTAGTACGGTGTAAAATAAGTTCTTGAATAAATTCTTTTCTGTATGCATAACATCTATACAATGACGAAGTGCTAGTGTGACCCAGTATGGCAACTCAAACCAAATCAACAAGTGTGTCCAGTTATTACTTTTCCCATATCCTATAGCTCCCAACTTACCATGTTCCTTCCCAGGCGGTGGAAATGTTAGATCATTTAGCCAGCCCAATACGTTGCTGCCCGACAAGAGACCAACAACCCCCCTCTTCTCCGTCTTTTTATTGAACTGTGTAGACATCTTTCTATAACTGTGCTCAGCAGGCAAGAATCTAGGAGAAGTTCTAAAGAAACTAGTTTTCCGGCCATGACATAGTTGAGTGCCTTGCACATCCCCCATACAGACTAGACATGACAACTTACCATGAGTCGACCAACCACTAATCATCCCTAGTGCTGGAAAGACAGTGATAGTCCACAACAAGGCTGCCTTGATCACAAAATTTTGCCCTACAGATTTATCAAAAGTCTTTACACCTGTTTCCCACAACATCTTAAATTCATCGACTAACGACCTAAGGTACACGTTAATGTCTTTTTTAGGACTCTTATCCCCGGTATAAGTAAGGTCAAGAAAAGATACGGATCCCTCATGCACATTGACGGTGGAAGATTATAAGCTACAATAATCATTGGCCAAACAGAGTAAGGCTGACTAAAATTATTAAATGGACAGAAACCATCTGTAGCCATCCCAAGCCTGACGTTCCTAACTTTGTCGTCAAATTATGGAAAATTGTCATCAAAATTCTTCCATTCATCTCCATCTGCTGGGTGAGTCAGCTGACCAGGCACGCCATCCCTTGTTTTATTCCAACTCATATGCTGAGCAGTGTGCGCAGACATAAATAGCCGCTGCAACCTCAGCGCAAGAGGAAAGTACCACAAAATCTTCTTTGGAACATGCTTCTCCTCCCCCACACGTTTTGTGATCTTGTACCTTGGCGAGTTGCAGATATCACACTGCACCTTATCTTTGTCCTCCCCATAGTATAACATGCAATCCTGCTCATAAGCATCGATCTTCTCATACCCGAGATTCAACCCCTTAACCAGCTTCTTCACTTCATACTAATTTGCAGGCAGAGTATTATTCCTAGGTAAGAACTCGCTGATAATATCAAGCAAATCATTGAATCCTCTCTCACTGCAGTCATGCTCATTCTTGAAATGTAAAAGCTTCGTAACTGCAGAAAGCTTGGTGTGCTTTTCATTTCCAGGATACAATGGAAAACCCAATTCAGATAGCAACTTGTAGAAAGCAGCTGCTGAATCATTTGGCTTTTGTTGAGAACTGCTTGACTCATGCTCGTTTTTTGTTAGGTTTGTAATATTCATATGCTTGCAATCAAATTGCAAAATAATGCTAATTATTAATTAAAACCATATACGAAAATAATTATTAAAGAATAAATAAAGAATAATACCCTTGAAGATCGAGCTTCCTCAGGTACAAGTTCACCTCCAAATCCTTTCGCGTTCAATCTTGAATCCACCGGGTTTGGTTCCTTCCTTTGATCAACGTTAGCCACCCAAATGTTTGGCCTCTAGAGGTAATCCACCAAGGAAGAAGAAAATTCAAGAAGATGGGTGTTTATGGCTCAAACCCTAGTTTTCTATCTCTATAGAAAAAGGGTACTCTCCAACAAATTGGAATTATTACGTTGTAAAAGTCAACAACCCATATCACCCATAATAAGACTCCTCTTATTTATAGATGTGGGCAACCCACCTTAACAATTAAGGAATTGGGTTTTAATTAATTAATTAAATTCTTTTAATTAATTAAGCTCCCTAATCTTATTAGGGATAATTAATTAAACTCCTTTAACTAATTTTCCTTCCTAATCCAATTAGGAATAAATGAGAGTACTTATATTAAATTAATTTCTAAACTCTTTTAGAAATTAAAATAATAATAATTGTAATAATATTAATAAGACTCCTCTTATTAATTTATATTTAATATTTCTAAAATATTAAATAATAAATATTAAGCTATTTAATTTATTCTATCACCATAGATTAAATTAAATATACATAACATATTATTACGATTATGCCATTAACTTCTTAAATAATTATTCTTCCTTTTATGGTGTGACCCTTTAGGTTCTCCATATTAAACCTATTTGTGAATAAATCAATTAGAACAATTCTAATCTTATTTAAATAAATAAATTAAATAATTAATTTATTTAAATAAATAATATTTATTCTACAATAGGGATAAGCCTCCCTAACAGCGATCAACGACTTTCCGGATAATATAGATTTCAACATTAATCATTAAAGAACCTTTGAGTAAATAGTTACTGCATACAATTCAATCCTTCCACCATACAATGTCCCAATTAAATATAAGACATGGAATTACCATCAAGTCTTATTTTATTTAATTATATGTATTTCGACTCTTAAATGCACAACTCAAATAATGCAAATTAGAAACTCCTTTCTAATTTCATTCTCGCCTTAACAACCAAGGACTCTTTGGGTTGTCATTTATCGAATCACATAGGACATTTCTCTTCTTTTATTAGAAGTGGTAGATTCTTTATTGATCATACATTATCTCCATGTACAACTTATTATACCCAAGCATACCACTTTGATATACCCTAAGGGTCTTAAGGAATAAGTCAAAGTATAACTCATCATACACAAGATACTATGATGATCTCAAGTCCAAGGATTACTTGTCTTACTATCACTACAGAATTCCTATTGACAGCAAATAAAACTCCATTAGGTATTCCTTAGCGAGCCAATTCGCTGAACTTATTCTCTAATAAGCACCTACATACTTGCTTTAGTGTCTCCACACAAATGATCATGAGATCAATCATCCTCATCCAATGAGCAAGCAACGTATGTACCAATCTATCCGGATTCACTAATCCCCAATTTAGTAATCCAACGATTGGGAACTATTTTAGTTTTAAGCTTTCTAAGAATTTAGATCTCATTAGAATGATCATCATCATTATTCTAAAAGCATTGCTTAAAACTATGGGTTTATCACATATTATAAAACAAAGATCATGTAGATAATTAAAAGCCTTTAATAAATTAATACTTTTTATTAATAAATGAATAAGATTGTTACAAAGTATATGCTTTATCATCAAACATGATTGGCTTGTATGCATACTACTTTCAATCTCCCACTTGCACTAAAGCCAATCGTCATGGTAACTCATACTCTTCTTCTCAAAGTGACGATTATCCTGGCACATTGGATAAGCTTTAGTTAATGGATATGTAATGTTGTTCATGAGAGTCCACTATCTCTATAGTGATTTCCCATCTTTCAATGATTCTAATAATCAATTGAAAGTGCTACAACACATGTTTAGATCCAAGATGAGACTTAGGAACCATTCCTAGTTCTGTAATGAACTTTTAATCCAAACAATCAACTTGCAGCTTCATTTATAGCTATATACTTTGTCTTTATCACTAAACCAGCAACTTTTTGCTTGTTTGGAACCTTTCCAATTCACTGCACCACTGTTCAAGATAACGCTTTACCTTAAAGTGGATTTTCTGTCATCTTGGTCTGTCTGAAAAACTTGAGTATGTTTTTCACTGTCTTACAGTGATCTTCTCCAGAATATGACCGATCAACATCAGGTCTCGTATATTTCATTGCATACATGATTGTCACTCATGCAATCTCTCTTCTTTGGAGTCTATGGGGACTATTAAGAGAGATACACTCCATAGCTCATCGACATGAGACATCTCTTGGAGTTTGCCATGCTAAACGACTTTAGCATCAAATGAATATACGTTCCTTGGGTTAAGTCGAGCATCCTCTTGAATCTATCTATATAGATTTTATCCCCAATTAAGATACTCTTCCAAATCATTCATGGAGGAATGTTTAGACAACTTTATCATTACTGATTGTAGCATTAGTATGTCATTCCTTATCCGTAGTATATCAACATATAATATTAGGAATGTCACGGCGCTCCCACTGACCCTTTTGTACACACTAGAAGTCTTACCTCATCATATGTAACTCTGGATCATCATCTTTTATGATGTGTACCTCATCATCATCATCTATGATGAATCCATACCTCCCAGGTATCTTCGGTACTATTCTAGATTTACGATTCGGTTGTGGTACAATAGGTCTATCTACAGGTTCCTCTTATTTGACTTATAGTGTTTTGTGGTTCTTGAACTTTTCAAGATCTATTATCCTCCCACTAGCCCCTTCAATGATAAACACCTTTATCTTAGAAGGCAGCGTGTTTCGTAACAAACACCTTTTGCTAAGTAGAATTATAGAACATATACCCTAAACTTACTTTAGGATGTCCCACAAATCTGTACATGTCAAATCTTGTCCCAAGCTTATCCTTTGAAACCTTTTCACATAAGTTGGACAATCCCTTATCTTAACATACTTAAGATTAGGTATCCTCCCTATCCATAACTTTTATGGAGTCTTGGGGCCGGATTTTGAGGTTACCATTTTTAAGTAGATATGCAGACCATTTCTAGGACATGATCCTGAAGGATACTTTGGAATGTTGGTAAAATCATTCGGACCGTACCATGTCCAACAAGGTACGATTTTTTCATTCGAGATACATCAATCAATTATTGCGTGTCGATGTGCCCATTATGAGAAAACCATTTGAGATGATCTAGAAACTTATTGCACAAGTATTTATTCCTTGATCTAATCAAAGAATCTTAATACTTTGTCAATTTGTTTCACTTCAAATTCTTTGAACCTTTCAAATAATTCATACTTGTATTTCAACAAATACACACATTCAACTCTTTGAATGATCATCTCCTTTTCTTATACTAGTTTGTTCAATTTGCAAAATATATTTTTCACGTAAATCAAGTATACAAAATCCATTAAGTAATATTTCAGTTCTATACAAAACATTATTATTATAAATAGAACAACAATTGTTCTTAAATATAATACCAAAGATTTTATTGTCCAACAATAAAATGAAAATAATATTTCCAACGAGAACTGGAATACAATAACAACTTATTGACTTAATAGATTTGCCCGTAGGCATTGCTAAACTATAAGTTCCTATGGCTAATGCAGCAACCTTTGCTTCATTTCCCACACGTAGGTTTACTTATATTTGTTTAGCTTTCTACTTCTGTTTGGTCCCTTCATAAATCTATATTTATGATAACCAAAGTCGGTATCCAATACCCAAGTAGAATATTGACTTAAAGAAAAAATTATTTCAATCATGAACAAATTTGTATTTGTAACCAAAACTTCACTAAGCTTCTTTGGTTAGCCTCTGCAAGATGTTTCTCGCAGTTTCTTTTCCAGTGTCCTGACTTATTGTAGTGGAAGCAAACTCCTTTGCTATCCATATCAGTTTTGTTCTTATTATCCTTTGTTTATGCCTTTCTATTTACCTTCTTTGAATCGTTCTTTATTTCAGAAGATCCTTTGGCCCCTACCAGTAAGACTTGATCTTTCTTGGTTGGAAAGTGACTCTCAACATTTTTCAACATGTTAAGCAAATCAGCAAAGCTGATATCTAGCTTGTTCATATGAAAAATTCACAACAATTGTGAAAGGAGTCCGGGAGTGAGGGCAAGATCAAATCTTGGCTCAACTCTCCATCCATGACAAAACCAGTTGTCCTAATTGATCAATCAAATTGATTATGTTAAGGACCTACTATAGTGCCATTGGCCATTCTAGATCGGAAGAGCTCCTTAGATATCTGATATCTATCAGTCTTACTTTCCTCACCATCAACTACTTGATGTGCAGGAATATAGTAGGAGCATCCATAGTTTCATCTTGTGGACGCCAAGCTCGTTACTCATGGATGCGAGCATGATGCATTGAGCCAATCAGCATCATCTTGCCACTTTCTAAAAGTAGCAATCTCTTCCTCGAGGCATTATGCGCAACCATTGCGGATATAGGCGATATTAAGGACATAAGATAGCTTTTCACTATGAGAACTATTCTCAAATTCCTTAACCAATCCGCTTTAATTTGATTACGGTTAATTTAGCATCTAATATGCTTCGTGTGATAGTAATTTAGACATTGTAAAATTCTGTAAATAAATTTGTAATTAACAACATTTTAACATACATTCTTTTATTAATTACCAAAATAATTTAGGTCTTGTTTTAAATTGGTATCTCCCACTATTTTCTTCAAACTATATTACCCTCACTTATATAGTTCGGCAAAATCTAATTAAAGATTTGCTAGTGAGAATAAGGATCCCATTTCAAATGTATATAGCCTTGTGGTGACACAACAAACTATATATAAATAAATAGGTAGACAACTCTTGTCAATTACATCAACTATGCAACTCCTTTTATTTTGCCTCTCAGATTATTTTGATCAAGTGGTGGCACATCCGAATCAAAATTATCCAAGTTAAGTCCGACCTAGCACTCCATATATTCAAAAAAGAAAAATATCATCCTTGTGGTGACACAACAAAACAATATTGTTCAATTTTCTTTATAAGCATCAAATGTGATAAATTAACATCTTAAATACTTAATACTTGCCTTGTGGTGACACAACAAACTCATATTAAATATTTAATACTCTATTAATTTTATCATGCTAGAAAGGCGACGCTCGATATTCCAAATATCTTTGAACGCTTAGGACTTAATATAAAAATTGAGGGGTTTGTTATTAATTTGTCTCATCTTGTTTAAGCGGCAAGCATGCATATATATATATAAAATACGCGTCATATTAATGAACATGCGAAGCATGTTTGCATAATATATAATATATATAGTATACGCATGCACATATAGAATACTATATTCTACCTGGATTGATTATGGACTTTTATTCTAGTTTGGTTCACTAGAGCCACCAAGTGAACCAAAAGGTCAAACCCTAGGGGTGCAAGAAATAATATTTAAATATAACTATTACATTTAAACCCGGGCTCCATTACAAATGGGTCTTCAAGCGCTCCTTGCTCCTTGATCTCTAATTCTTCAAAAATTAATTCTAACTATTCCTATTACAAAACTATTTAAAATAAATAGAAACCTTGATCGTGATCGAGGGAAGTACATAGGAGGGAGTTAGAATTTACATTAAGAAAAAATTAGAGAAGAAGAGGCACGCAGAACCCCATTTAATAAAACCCATACATTCATGCATCCAACTAAAATAAAATCCAATCACATTGGTCAATAGTCCATAATCAATCCCATTTATTATCATACACATCATCATATGCATCAATAAATAACATTCATCTCATGAATAATAAACATTTAATATATATATTGATATCATTTAATGGGCAAATTTAGTTAGTATAAAATCTATTTTTGAATCAAAATAAACTCCTTTATTTTAATCCAAATTTAAATTAAAATAAAACTATTTTATTTTAATTTATCTAATTTTGAATAAAATAAACTATTTTATTTTAATCAAAATTTTTAATCAAAATAAACTCCTTTATTTTAATTAATTATGGAATCCAATTCCATATATAAAAAATCTTTAATTAAAATAAACTCTTTTATTTTAATTAATTATGGAATCCAATTTCATGTAAAAAAAAAATCTTTAATTAAAATAAACTCTTTTATTTTAATTAATTATGGAATCCAATTCCATGTAAAAAAAAAAATATTAAAAGGAAACACGGATTATCTTTCCTATTCACAAATAAACTCTTTTATTTTGAATAATATGAAATCTTATTTCATATCTAAACAAACTCCTTTATTTAAGGAAAGATGGATTTACTTCCCTATTCACAAATAAACTCCTTTATTTTAGGAAAAATAAAATTCAATTTCAACTCCAATTAGTTATCATGGAATCCAATTCCAACTCTAATTAGTTAGCATGAAATTCTAATTTTAAAATTAAAATAAATCTTTTTATTTTAAGATTAAAATAAACCTTTTATTTTAAAATTAAAATAAACTTTTATTTTAAGATTAAAATAATTATATATATATATATAATATTCAATTTTAAAATTAAAATAAACTCTTTTTATTTTAAAATTAAAATAAATATTTTATTTTAATTATAAAATAATTAAGAATAATATATATATATAGTATATATATATATATATATATATATATATATATATATATATATATAATATAATAACCGTGCCATGCCTCTTTTTTTATTATTTACTGCCGACAGCAGCAATTCAGCCCAATCATGGACTTCAACCGGGGGTAACACACGGTCCAATAAAGAAGGAATTTGGGTTTAAATAAAAACCAAACTTTTGGTCACCACGGAAAAGTAACTTTTGGTTACTTTTATATTTTTTTTTTTTTTTTTTTCGTGCCTCTCATGGTTTCCTGTACACTATCACGTTTTTTTTTTTTTTTTTTTAATAATTAAATTTTATACAATAAATTATGCCCAATTAAATTGTTCTAAACACATATCAATATACATATCAAATTAAAACAATTAATAATTCGCATAAAGGTTTGGCTCTGATGCCACTGTTAGGTTTGTAATATTCATAATGCTTGTGATCAAATTGCAAAAAAATGCTAAGCGTGGTAAAATCGAGTTTAAAATTTACAAACCATATACCCGGATCACCCTTTATGCATAATTATTAATTAAACGAAAAGATAAAAGAATAAATCATACCCTTGAAGATCGAGCTTCCTCGTACAAGTTCACCTCCAAATCCTTTCGCGTTCAATCTTGAATCCACCGGGTTTGGTTCCTTCCTTTGATCAACGTTAGCCACCCAAATGTTTGGCCTCTAGAGGTAATCCACCAAGGAAGAAGAAAATTCAAGAAGATGGGTGTTTATGGCTCAAACCCTAGTTTTCTATCTCTATAGAAAAAGGGTACTCTCCAACAAATTGGAATTATTACGTTGTAAAAGTCAACAACCCATATCACCCATAATAAGACTCTCTTATTTATAGATGTGGGCAACCCACCTTAACAATTAAGGAATTGGGTTTTAATTAATTAATTAAATTCTTTTAATTAATTAAGCTCCCTAATCTTATTAGGGATAATTAATTAAACTCCTTTAACTAATTTTCCTTCCTAATCCAATTAGGAATAAATGAGAGTACTTATATTAAATTAATTTCTAAACTCTTTTAGAAATTAAAATAATAATAATTGTAATAATATTAATAAGACTCTCTTATTAATTTATATTTAATATTTCTAAAATATTAAATAATAAATATTAAGCTATTTAATTTATTCTATCACCATAGATTAAATTAAATATACATATTATTTATTATTATGCCATTAACTTCTTAAATAATTATTCTTCCTTTTATGGTGTGACCCTTTAGGTTCTCCATATTAAACCGGTTGTGAATAAATCAATTAGAACAATTCTAATCTTATTTAAATAAATAAATTAAATAATTAATTTATTTAAATAAATAATATTTATTCTACAATAGGGATAAGCCTCCCTAGCGATCAACGACTTTCCGGATAATATAGATTTCAACATTAATCATTAAAGAACCTTTGAGTAAATAGTTACCGTGCATGATTCAATCCTTCCACCATACAATGTCCCAATTAAATATAAGACATGGAATTCTTTCAAAGTCTTATTTTATTTAATTATATGTATTTCGACTCTTAAATGCACAACTCCAAATAATGCAAATTAGAAACTCCTTTCTAATTTCATTTCGCTTATAACCAAGGACTACTTTGGTTGTCATTTATCGAATCACATAGGACATTTCTCTTCTTTTATTAGAAGTGGTAGATTCTTTATTGATCATACATTATCTCCATGTACAACTTATTATACCCAAGCATACCCTTTGATATACCCTAAGGGTCTTAAGGAATAAGTCAAAGTATAACTCATCATACACAAGATACTATGATGATCTCAAGTCCAAGGATTACTTGTACTACTATCACTCACTGAGAATTCCTATCGACAGCAAATAAAACTCCATTAGGTATTCCTTAGCGAGCCACGTTCGATGAACTTATTCTCTAATAAGCACCTACATACTTGCTTTAGTGTCTCCACACAAATGATCATGAGATCAATCATCCTCATCCAATGAAAGCAAGCAACGTATGTACCAATCTATCCGGATTCACTAATCCCCAATTTAGTAATCCAACGATTGGGAACTATTTTAGTTTTAAGCTTTCTAAGAATTTAGATCTCATTAGAATGATCATCATCATTATTCTAAAAGCATTGCTTAAAACTATGGGTTTATCACATATTATAAAACAAAGATCATGTAGATAATTAAAAGCCTTTAATAAATTAATACTTTTTATTAATAAATGAATAAGATTGTTACAAAGTATATGCTTTATCATCAAACATGATTGGTAAGATAATTATTCTATTTTATTTTTATTATAATATATTATTAAAATTAATTAATTTACATTTAATGATATTAAATTAAATTAAATTTTAAAATTTTAATTTATTCTAGTTTATTATTAATTTTATTTTATTTATTTTAAATTTAATTTATTAATTTATTTAGATTTATTTATTTATGTATTTTAATTTAATTTATTTTGTATTATATAATATTATATTCTTTAATTTAATTTATTTAAATTAATTTATTTTTTAGATTTATTTTTTGATTTTTATTATATTATATTAAATAATAAATTAAATTTATTTTATTATATTAAATTAAATTTATTTTATTTTTATTATATTATATTAAATAATAAATTAAATTTATTGTATGTTATTAAATTTATTTTATTTTATAGTTTATTATATTATATAATTTATTAAAGTTATTTAATTTTCCTAGTATTTTATTTTGTATTAATTTATTTAATTTTTCTTGTATTACTACTTAGTTTTAGTGGCAAATTACGTCCTAATTGTCTTTTATAGTTAATTAAATAATTATTTATTACCATCTATAACTTCCACAGAAATTCGTCGGAAATAATAGTAACACCCAAATAAGAGAAGTCTTCAATTGATTCACAAAGCTGGAAAAGGCAGAAATCACAACCAAAAAAGCAAGTATATACCAACAACAATGCAATATTCACACAACATTGCAAATTATAAGTCTTCAATTTGATGACAATAACACTGCATTTCACTTCATATGACAACAAAAGGCATAAAAATGATATGCGATGACCAAATTGAACCAAATTATTATATATAATAATTGAACCAAATTCAGATACATCAAATTCATTATAACAGAACTAAATCAGATACAATATTGTAATTAAACTGCTGACTCCAAATTAGAACCAAATCCTGGATGCAATTGTACCGCTGACCCAAAATTATAATGAGAAATGAAGCTCAATCTAATTATGCCCAAAATTATGATGAGAAATGAAGCCCAAAATTATGCCGAATCAAGCTCAATCTAATTTTTAGTCAAAATCAGCAGATTAAAACTCGTATATATTAACCCTAGCAAAAAAAATTAGGAATGTCAGTATGTACCTTGAATTACAAGAGGAGAAATGAGGAGGGAAAGAGAGAATCGGAGGGGACCGGAGCTGCCGACGTCGGTACTATGCCAAGCTTGTCGTCGGCGGTGTGGTGGTGCCAGGGCAGGGGGTGAGAACGGAGGTGGCGGGCGGGAGCGATGAGCGAGAGAGGAAGGTTGGCTGAAAGAGAGGGAGAGAGAGGATGGCTGTATCGCAGCTAAGAGAGAGAAAGAGAGATAGAGAGAGAGAGAGAGAGCAGCGTGTGAAATGATTCTGTAGATCTGTTAGCGAAATAAAGGTTTAATTATTTTTGACGGAATTTCATTGGACTTATGCCTGTCGAGGATAAGCTAAGTTCGACGCACATTCTGTCGAAAATAATAGTATTCCGTCGAGAAACTAATTCGCGCTGGCGGGCTTTTTTGGCGCCTTTACTAGCACTTATTTTCGACCGAATTCAATCGTAATTATGATATTTATGAGGGAATTATGTCCGACAGAATATTCCGTCTGGACTATTCTAAAACCGACTGAATTGCTTCCGTCGAAAATATATCTGTCGGAATTAGCCTCTTTTCTTGTAGTGGTCCATGTAAGGTGGAAGGAATGGAATCAGGGACGGATCCAGCCTTTTAGGTCGATGAGGTAAAATTTAAAATAAATAAATTCTCGCAAAAAAAAGTAAAATAAATTACAAAACAAAATAATGCCCAAATATTATTTAGAGTAATATTTTCAGAGATTTCATTACTTAAAATTGTTACATGATAGTCTCATTTTTATTAGTTACAAAACTCCATAAGCATGATGTGCAATTACAAAAAAAAAACCCGCAAGTAATTACAAAAAAACTCAAATCAATTGCTAAATTTGTGAAATTATGAATAAAAAATACAACATATCGAATTTTCTCTAAAGTCGAACAAGTGGGAAGAATTAGGCCAAGCTGTTGGACAAGAAACGGAGAGACAAAGAGTATTGTAGTGACCAAGCTAGTATAAGATATGAACTTTGAAGAATTTAATACTACCTCCATTATAAAATTAAAAATATATTTTGACTTTTTAAAGTTAATTCACAAAATCCTAAAACTCAAATTGATATAAATTCGTTCAAATTTTGAAAACAACAAATATAATAATTAGCAATGTTTTATATTTAGTTTACAATTGTTATATTTGTTGTATTAAAACAAATTAATAACTTCATATTAATTTTAAATTTTAGGATTTCGTGAATTGATTTTAAAAAATCAAAATATATATCTAAGTTTAGAATGGAGATAATATTTTTCAATCTAAATTTTAAATATTTTATTAAATACCCTAAAATTTTACTCTCTCTTTTTTACCCTGAAAAATCAGTGGGCTCAATTGCCCCTAATGCCTTACGTAGATCCGCCCCTGAATGGAATGAAGGGACCTGGAAGCATCTTATACCTTGATTCTATACTATACCCTATCCTCACTTTGTAACGAAGGGACATAGAAGACCTTTGAACTAAGACATTTCACCAAAGATAGAATCGTTTATTGAGACTGGGTCAAATGTGAATGTCGTGTGATGACATGAAAAATTAGAAGATAGAGCCAATTAGTTGAATGTAGCTTTCAGCAAAGATGACGAACTTCTTAATAGACAAGTTGTACAAGAAATAAATTATACCATGCGCATAAGGTTGAAGCTAAAAAATAAATTCAAACATGTTATCGGTGAAACTTGATTCGGTTTTGATTCAAAGATAATTATAAAATTACTCAAAACATGATTAGGCCTATTCGTAAAGTATGATTAGGCTTATTCCTAAACATGTTTAGGGCTAGAGCGAATCTTTTTTAGAATAATTTTGTATTTTTGGGATGAGTTAGGGTTCTTATATTACATTGTGTAGTACATGGAAAAGATTATGCACTTTATCATGTATGATTTTCTGAGATTGTCAGTGACTTGCCGCCGACTGTAGAGTACTGAACCATTGGGCGAGCTACGTAAATTTTATATTTTGTGTATGATTGTTTTTTCAATTTTTTATTTTTTGAATAGTTTTTTTATTGCTTTATAATTTAGTACTAACAATCACATCATTCTAATATATTTATTTTACAGCTATTTATGTAACAATTAAATATTCCTTTATTTAATATTACTTATTATAATTACAACTTGAATTACTTTATTTTTTAATTTCTGAACAGAGTATTTCTCTAAAGTTCAACTTACGTGGGATATCCGACTTTTTCCAAGACTTGATAACGTAAGGGAAAGTTTAACATAAGTGTTGAGTAAAAAGCAAGTTGATAATATATTGGCTTACAATCGTACGATTGCCCTTGTACTTAGTTTTTGGACAAATGTTATACCTGTTTTTCTTTTTCTTTTTATTAAGATTTACATAAGAATATATTTTTTAATGATTTTCTATTTTGTGTCATTAACTTTAAGTTATAATTAGAAATTTATTTTTTAAAATGTGTCTAAGTACATTCTATGTAAACTCTAATCTATATACTATAGATAATTCAAGTATAAGAGTGAGCTTTAGGCCGGATCAACCTAACAGTTTTGATCTTTTAATTGAAGGTAATTAAAATATATCTATACTTGTAAATTTAATTGATTTACTTAGCTCACTCGATTTTCGTCCTGCTCAATAGAAAATACAGTCCTGTAGAACAAATGTGATAGCGTAGTGGTAGAGATGTCTATTTTTATTATGCGTAGTGGTAGAGATGTCTATTTTTATTATACAATGTCATATATATATATATATATATATAATATACTCTCGATTAGGGCTGAGCAATAAATCAAATTGAAATCAAAACTGCACCAAAAATCGCACAAACCGCACCAATTAAAATCGTACCAACGGTTCTGGCGTATCTGGCGGTTTTAGTTGGGTTGAAAAACTAAATTTACAGTTTCGGTTTGGTTATGAGTCAAAATCACACGCATAAAACCGAAACCGCACCAAATAATCATCATGTTTTCTCAAATTTGCTACAAGTATATATAATTTCTCAACTATAAAATATTCTCCTCATTTTTTTTAGAAGGCATATATTACAGGGTTGAATAAAGAATAAATAGTATCAATTATGTTTGTAAATCAAGAGTGACTTGGTATTTCTTAAATCAAATGTGATAGCATAGTATTAATTAACCATATAATTATTGATGTCTGGATCTATTTTTCTAAATTAGCTTCATGATTGTGTTCACTGCATAATACATTTGCGTGAATGATTTTGCTAACTATTTTATGGGTTTGTTATTTCAATTGATTTTGGAACCGAAAGCGCACCAAATGAAACCAAACCGCACGGTTCAAAACCGCACCGCACCAATCACAAATGGTTTCATGTGCGGTTTTGGATTTTTTAAACCGCACCTAAGCGATTTCGTGTGCAGTTTGAGCTTCAAACCGCACCATGCTCACCCCTACCCTTGATAGAAGACAGACGAAGTCATAATTAATCGATGCGTTACATGAAGATGGTAAGTGTGACGCCCCCAAAATAGGTCCACACGACCCATTCTGAGTCGCCAGATATCATACTATAAAAATTAAATACAAACTTCATTTATACAACTGTTGAACTGTCGTGCAGAATACGACCATAGTTAAACTGTGAGTTTTAATAGAAATGTATGTAACTCTCATGGTGCCTCGACTACAACCTTACAATGGTACTTTACATAAAAGTATAGTAAAAAACTATTTTAGAAATTAAAATCTTTGGGAAGTGCTCAAGGAAACCTTCGTACATGGGATGCCATGCGTCTAGGTTATGATAGAAAACATATGTCCACAGAATTATCCTTGGTTGACCCAATAGTCCCCAAAGAAAAAAAAGAAGATTGCTATCATCTTTTTTCCAATGGTGAGTCTTCTCTTGACATATAATTATCTCCGTTTTCTCCAATTGAAAATTATATTTCAAATAAACTCCAAGATCATATAGGTAGTGTTCATAGATATACTCAGCAAGTGGATGTGCACAACCCTATCTTATGATAACACGAGGTTGTATGTCATTAGACATCTTGTATGATAGTGGCAAAACACCCTTCCAAAGTTGGGTTCACCTCACCCTATTCGGTTCATCAAAATTAAATATCAAATGAAATATACAATACGACACACTTATCTAAAGTTCTCAACAAAATTATTTCCATACTATTTAGGTAGAACCTCAACAGCTATAGACCACCGTTTTATTCTCCTGTTATCCCCGCTCGACCCAGCAACACACTTATTACCTGAAAGGAATTATGAAGCAAAAGGGTGAGCACAACTAACCTAGTAAAGAATATCATGACTAAAGATAATTAAATTATCAATAGCTTTCGTCAATAATAAATCAGAGATTTAGAACATATTGTAGATGATAAAACTTTTCAACCATAGTTGCAGCGGAACGAGCAATCCATTAAAATAGTCAAATAGACCATAAGGTCTATTATCTTCTCCATGTTAAAAGTCCACCAACAATGTTTTATCCCTGTAACATCAATCAACAGTTTCTGTCCACAATCATATGAATAACTCATAATCATAATTGTGGTTCTAAATTCTTCTTTGCACCCAGGACGAAGATAATTTTCATCATATATCTTCACCTGAAACATCAAAAATCATGGTTATACCAAATCACAATTCCTGCTCATAATCATACTAATAAATTCATCTTTCCACTACGGCCAAAGATATTCATTAAAAATTCATCTTTGCACTACAGGCCAAAGACATACAACTGTATTTTAGAAGAGTCAAGTATAGCATGATATTTACTATCTTTTACGAATTAAAAATGTATAATCAATATTTTATCGCTGAGATTCAGCTTAATAAATAATCCAGATCATCGAATCATCCCTGCACTATGACCAAGGATATTCATGTAATCATCAATGGTCATGATTATACCGAATAATCCCTTATTATAATCATAACAATAACTGTCCATCAATGCACTACGGGCCAATGAGGACTTTTACCACATCATCTATAACATTACGGGTCGTGATTATACCGAATGATCCCTTGTCATAATCATACCAATAAACAGTTTATCTATGCACATAAGACAAAGATACTCATCAATCAATAGTTCATCTTTGCACGTAAGCCAAAGATATACAATTGTAAAATCAATAATCAACAGTCCATCTTTGCACGTAAGCCAAAGATATACAACTGTAAAACCAATAATCAACAGTCCATCTTTGCACGTAAGCCAAAGATATACAAGTGTAAAACCAATAATCAATAGTCCATCAATGTACGTAAGCCATAGATGACTTTCATCACAATATAAGCATGAGGATGATGACAATGATATAATCATTAATCAAACGAAATCAAGGATAAATATTAAAGACTTTAAATTTATCCAAATATTATCAATCACTTAATAAACTCATAATCTAATATTATTAATATTATAACAATATTTTAATCACTTCTTAAACTTATAAACAATTTATTTTAATTGTTTACACTTTACCAAATAATGCATTTAATCATTCAAAAATGTCATACTCATAAGATTTCATCACCAATGATCAAATCCTCATCAAAATCAAGCATATACCTTATATAGGATTTTCAAGCCATAAAATCCTATTTACCAATTTTTAATTTCACATAACATATTTAATTCATATATTAAGTAATTAAACTATTTTCATGAAAAATAACAAATCAATCCCAAAAAGTTTTCTTTTCTGGGATTTAGTAGAATATAGTCCTATATTGAACATATATTTTTTTCGGAATTTTTAAAATTCATTTACTATTTTTCATATGGCCAAAACTGCCGAATATTTAGACAATTTTCATAAACTGTACTTTTGTCCAAAAATTCCAAAATTTACAGGGTATACTCCTGTTATATATATGTACTCCCAATAAAAATTTCACCAATTTTGGATTTAACCACAAGGAGTTATAAGGGTTTACTTTTACAATAGTCTCTTCCCATAAATTTCATAACTCTTAATCTATACATCCAAAAATCGCCATTTTTGGACATAATCTAGAAAACTCAACAAACCATCATTTCAAATTTTTTCAGAATTTTTGAGTGTCAGAAAAATTTCAAAACTGCAAATAGATTTTCGCCCACCATGCGGTAATCCATATAGACAGATCATTATCACAATTTAATATGGAATGAATACTAAGGATCATTCACCATGCATGCGGTAATCCACATAGAAAGTTTATTCCAACAAAATAATAAAGAATGGAATAACAGAAGAATTCACCATGCGTCACGATGAGGCCGTATGCAGATGAGTTATTCCAATGAGAATAATAAAGAATGGAACCCGAATTAAATGCGTAATTCGCACGCATGGATATTCCAACATAATAATAAAGAATGGAACCGGTCATGCGTAATTACGCAGTGAAATATTCCAACATAATAATAAAGAATGGAACCAGGTCATACGTAATCCGCACAGATAGGATATTCCAACATAATAATAAAGAATGGAATAACAACGAAATTCACCGGGCGTGCGATAGACCACACACGATAAGTTATTCCAATGAATAATAAAGAATGAAATAACGAAGAATTTCACCATGTATGCGGTGCCTTGGATGATTGTGTTATTCCAACATAATAATAAATAATGGAATAATAGAAGAATGTCACCATGTATGCAGTACCTCGCATAGACAGGTTATTCCAACATAATAATAAAGCATGGAATAACAGAAGAAATTCAACATGTATACGGTAGTCCGCGTATACAGGTTATTTCAACAGAATAATAAGGAATGGAATAACAATAGCTCTCTTCATGAATACGAAAGAAATATACCCCTTACAATAATAATAATATCCCTTACCTTAGAAGAAACTGGATACAGGAATAGTGAGGTAGCAGACTTCTCTTCTTCTTTCTCTCTATAATTTATCTCTATAATAATATCTCTATAGCTTTAGTGAATTGGTGAGAAATGAATGAAGAATGAGCTTCTATTTATAGAAAAATATAGTTTCAATAATTGCACGTCTTGGGGCTCAAAATATTACAGTATAATACCTCCCTCTTTTTCTTCATTTTTAATTTAGTCATGCAAGTATTATCAAACTTGCACCACCTCCCCTAATAGTAAATCATGTGAATCAATAGTAAATCGTGTGAATCAATAGTTCTAGACATGTGAAAATACGAATTACAGTATAGTACATCCATTTATACCCCAATTTTTAACTTAGTCATGCAAGTATATTATCAATCTTGCACCAACTCCCCAATAGTAAATGAATGTGAATCAATAGTACACACATGTTAACAAATAGTTATAATCATTTGAATCAATAGCAATTAATTGCTCATTTATCCGGTTAATTACCCGATTGGTCAATATAACTTCCAGTCATCAATTAATATCGAAATAAATGTCGATTTCCACTAACACTAATAATCCCAACACAATGGAACTATTTTTATCAAAATATTTATTTTTGAAATTTTGAAGTTTGACTTTTTTTCAAAAAAGTCAACTGTTGACTTTTTGACCAAAAAGTCAACCCCGGTATATTTTGTGTTTATAGTCTATTTCTACTAATTTCATCGTTCCGGACTCAAATATCACATCCGCGTCTCCAAATTCAACTCCGAACTCAAATTTATTTTTTAATAACATTTATTCATTATTATTATAATTCGCAATATTTAACAACCAGGTCGTTCCCAGGAAAGAGGGGGCTTTCCGATAAGGATTTCTCCTTATTGACTCGCAATTAGATGACCAAACCTCTCCTTGACAGAACTTCTAGATATTGTAAATATTGCAAATATTAATATGAATAACTTTGCCGTCTCAATTATTGTTTTAATAATATAACATATTATGCAGATGATCTTTATAACAATAATTAAATCAATAATATGAGAGATATGATGCAAAGAATTCTTGTAGCAATAATTGAGTATAATGAGTGACTTCTCACGTAAGCATCAATAATCAATACAATTGTGCTACTATGCAACCACAGCCAGACATCAGCATACTTTTACTACCGGGGTAGTTCAACGGTTTTAACAGTAACACTTTCGCCGTTATTTTTATAAAATGATAATTTTGTCATTTTCTAACTACGACAATACTTCCGTCGTGGGGTGTCCCAATGATTGTGCTGTTGTACGAATATTCCCTGTTAAAACGAATATTTCCCGACGAATCGAATATTCCCCGACACAACGAATATTTTATATCAACTTGCTTACTTTGCAAAAAAATTTCATATCACCCTTAACTTTAACCTTTATCAATTTAACCATAATAATTATAAGAAAATTTAATACTTTCATTTTATAAAATTCGGGGTCTTACAGTAAGTTTCCCATAAGAGGGTATTTGATAAAAATTGAATGAATCTGAATCTGAATCTGAATGAGCTAAATCTGAATCTGAATGAAAAAAAGTTGTTTGATAATTAATACGTCTGAAATATCTGAATAATAGTCTTTTACTATTTTACCCCTCTGAGCTATGCTGAACAAGTATATAATTTTGTTTGAATGTATTAAAAAAATATAATATTCATTGTACAACAAATAAAAATAAATAATTCAAACAAATTATTGAATAATTCAAATAATTTTTACCCAAGTTTCATAGAAAATAGAAAATGTAATGTGTCAACATAATAATAAAAGAACTAAAATTACATATATTTTCTTCATATTTTTCATCATATCCATCAATTGTGGTAGTCTGGGACTGCCAAATCTATCAATATAGCAGATAAAATTAATAGGATTTAGTGAATCATTCATCTTCTTCAATGATCTGTGCCTAGTCCCGTTAGTACTCCTTTCAGGATCTCTGCAAATGTAATAATGGAGTATAGTTCTTCCTCTGCATCTTCATCATCATTGAGCTTGCGAGAAATACAAACTCTGAACCGCCTTGGATCACCTCCAATCCCCCTACTCCAGACTTATTTGTTTAGCTTAACATCCACTCTGAAATCCTTTGTTTCCATTACATTCTGTGCAAACTTCCTTGTAAACTTCCTAATTTCCTTTATGGCATTAGGAGCCTTCTTCTTTAAGGTGTTGATAAATTCTACAATGACAAAATAGAACATTAATCCAGCTGTCTTAATGACAATGGTAAGCACGTGATGAGTGGGTTTATGCCTATAATTTGGACATCTTTAAGGTTTAATTCTTTGGTAACTTTAAGTATTTTTAGTGTTTTGTTACTTGTTTTTGTGTTTGTGTTTGTGTTGTAGGAAACGGCTTCGGAAGGTCAAAACATGAAAAAGGGAGCTTAGTGACATTTTCATAATTTTTGGAAAATGACCCCCGCCGGGGCTGGGGTTTTCTAGTGTAAAAAGCCCGCCGGGGTGGGGGTGTATCGGGAAGAAAAAGGATTTTTCAAAATTTGAGTTTGAGAAGGATTGGTTCGAGCTTCTTGTTTCAAGGACTTTAAGGACTCTAAAAGACATATGAAAAGGCATATAAAAGGAGGAGAATCACAAGGATTAGAAGAAGATTCCATTAGATTAGATTAGATTAGGACAAAACCCTAGTTCTTATTAGATTTAAAGATTGAAGCAACTTGGAGACCATTTAAGATCAAGAGCAGGAGCTTGAGGAAGATGGAGATTTGCTTACAACAGATTTATTCTTCATTCTACTCTTATTTTTGTCTTTTAATGTTTATTCAGTTATGGATTCTTGGTTTTAATTCATTAATCATGAACTAAATCTCTTGTTTAAGATTACAATGGAGCTTATTGTGTAGTTTATTATATTATGCTTCTTTATTAATTATTATGATTATTCTTGGATTGTCTATTATGGTTTGTGTTTATTGCTTAATTTCCTAGCTAACAATTATTGTGATAATCTATATGAACTCGGAATGATGAATTATAGATTTAGATCTGATCATAATAGCATGTGATTGTTGTGACGCCCCCAAAACAGGTATACATCACCCATCTTGAGTCGCCAAATACATGGTACATAAATTCAAATACAACTTAATTATACAACAGTCGTGTAAAATACGATAAAACATAGCTGAGAGTTTAAACAAGAATATTGTCATCTAGACAATATCCACACTCAATGGAGTCCTTATTACAATTATTATCACACTATTCCATAGAATAGTGAGGACTACTAATGCTATCATCTGGACCGTCAATCCGTTCCCCGACTCGTCCCAACTATATTCTCATTTCCTGAAGAGAACAGTGAAAGAAAGGGTGAGCTCAACTAGCCCAGTAAGAAATATTATGACTAAGATAATGAAAAATAAATTATCATTAGCCTTCAACAATTTTAAACTGATAAAATACAATAGACATCAAGTTTAATTGCAGCAGAATAAGCAATCCATTAGAAGAGTCAAGTAGAGCATGATATCTACTATCTTATATGTTTTAAAATGTTTTCATCAATTTTTATCGCTGAGACTCAGCTTAATAAATAAACCACATCATCGAATCATCCCTGCACTACGGGCCAAGGATATTCATTAAATCATCAATGGTCAAGACTATACCGAATAATCCCTGGTCATAATCATACCAAAAATTGTCCATCAATGCATTACACGCCACTGAGGACTTTTACCACATCATTTATAACATTACAGGTCATGATTATACCGAATGATCCCTGGTCATAATCATACCAAGTCAATCTATGCACGTAAGCCAAAGATGACTTTCATCACAATATAAGCATGAGGATGATGACAATGATATAATCATTAATCAAACGAAACCAAGAATAAATATTAAAGACTTTAAATTTATCCAAATATTACTAATCACTTAATAAACTCATAATCTAATATTATTAATATTATAACAATATTTTAATCACTTCTTAAACTTATAAACAATTTATTTCAATTGTTTACACTTTACCAAATAATGCATTTAATCATTCAAAATGCCATACTCATAAGATTTCATCACCAATGATCAAATCCTCATCAAAAATCAGATATACCCTATATAGGATTCCCAAGACATAAAATCCTATTTTCTAATTTTGTTACTTCACATAACATATTTAATTCATTTACTCATAACTAGTTCATTTTCATGAAAAATACCAAATCAGTCCCAAAAATATTTTTTTCTGGGATTTAGCAGAATATAGTCCCATATTGAACATATATTTTACTTGAAATTTTTAAAATTCATTTACTATTTTTCATATGGCCAAAACTGCCGAATATTTAGACATTTATCATAAATTGTACTTTTGTCCAAAAATTCAAATTTACAGGTATACTCTCATTATATACATGTACTCCCAATAAAAATTTCACTAATTTTGGAGTTAACCACAAAGAGTTATAAGGGTTTACTTTTAAAATAGTGTTTTTCCATAAAATCCATAACTCTTAATCTATAGATCCAAAAATCGCCATTTTTGGACACAATCTAGAAAACTCATCAAATTATCATTTCAAATTTTTTCAGAATTTTTAAGGGTCAAAAAATTACAAAAATGCCCTTGGCAGAAACCCCTTTTGAATGAAAATACTATTCATATGAATACAAAGGATCATTCACCATGCATGTGGTAATCCACATAGACAGGTTATTCTAAAAGAATAATAAAGAATGGAATAACAGAAGAATTCACCATGCATGCGATAGACCGCACAGATAGGTTATTCTTAACAGAATAATAAAGAATAGAACCAGGTCATGCGTAAACCGCACAGACAGGATAATCCAACAGAATAATAAAGAATGGAATTAGGTCATGCGTAAACCGCACAGACAGGATATTCCAACAGAATAATAAAGAATGGAACCAGGTCATGCGTAAACCGCATGCATGTAATATTCCAACGAGAATAATAAAGAATGGAATAACAACGAGTTCACCGGTATCGATAGATCAGATTGCATGCATTTATTCCAATGAATAATAAATATTGGAATAATAGAAGAATTTCACCATGTATGCGGTACTTCGCATAAACAGGTTATTCCAACATAATAATAAGGAATGGAATAACAATAGCTCTCTTCATGAATACGAAAGAAATAATATCCCTTACCTTAGAAAAAAACTGATCTTTGGAGTAGAGAGTATGCAGACTTCTCTTCTTCTTTCTCTCTATAATTTCTCTCTATAATAATTGCTCTATAGCTTTAGTGAATTGGTGAGAAATGAAGGAAGAATGAGCTTCTATTTATAGGAAAATATAGTTTCGATAATTGCACATTTTGGGGCTCAAAATATTATAGTACAATACCTTTAACTTTTCTTTCATTTTTAATTTAGTCCTGCAAGTATTATCAAACTTGCACCACCTCCCCTAATAGTAAATAATGTGAATCAATAGTTCAATCATGTGAATCAATAGTTATAATCATGTAAAAATACGAATTACTGTATAGTACCTCCATCTATACCTCCATTTTTAACCTAGTCATGCAAGTATTATCAATCTTGCACCAACTCCCCTAATAATACAAGAATGTGAATCAGTAGTACACACATATGAACAAATAGTTATAATCATGTGAATTAATAGCAATTAATTGCTCATTTATCCGGTTAATTACCCGACTGGTCAGTATAACTTCCATACATCAATTAATATCAAAATAAATATCGATTTCCACTAACACTAATAATTCCAACACAATGGAACTATCAATTTCATCTTTAATCAACACGAACTTATTCATCATTAATATTATAACTCACAATATTTAACAACCAGGTCGTTCCCAAGAACGAGGGGGCTTTCTGATAAGGATTTCTCCTTATTGGGGCGCAATTAGATGACCAAACCTCTCCTTGATAGAACTTCTAGACATTGTAAATATTGTAATTTAATAATATAAATAACTTTGTCGTCTCAATTATTGATTTAATAATATAACATATTATGCGAGATGATCTTGTGACAATAAGCGAATCAATAATATGAGAGATATGATGCGTGATTCTTTTGATAGCAATAATTGAGTATAATCGAGTGACTTCTCACGTAAGCATCATTAACCAATCTGCAGTGTACTACTATGCAACCACGCGTATTCTCGTACTTTTACTACTAATGTAGTTCAAAAGCTTTAACGATAACAATTCCTAGTTATTTTTATAAAAGATAATTACATCATTTTCTAACTACGACAATACTTAAGCATGGGGTCCACTTAATGATTGTCTTAGTCGTATGCGAATATTCCCTATTAAAAGCGAATATTCCCCACCAATCGAATATTATATAACCACTTATTTACTTTGCAAAATTTGTAAATATTACCCACAACTATAACATTATACCAAATCCACACCATAATATTCAAAAATATATTTGAGAAAATTATTCTTTATTCATAAAAGTTGGGGTCTTCTGATTGTGTTTTCTATATGGCGTTGGAATTCATAATTTATGTCTAGGATATATATATATATATATATATATATATATATATATATATATATATATGTAAATCGATAGAGAACTTGTGCTTTTAAATCTTCTTTAATTGTAATTCACATAGAGATATAGTGAATTAGTTAATTAGGGTGTTCTTCTTAATTCTATCATCTGTGGATTTAAAATGATTTGAGTATGATGCATTGAGGGATGGTCATATTTATTTATATGTTCTTGATTAACAATTCATAATAGTGAGCTTAATTGATAAGAAGTGTATTAATTTAAGTGAAGCAATAAGTGAAGTTGTGATCTTAAATCTCCATAATCTTATTTTTAACTAGTGATAATTAGAATTAGTTTAATTAAATAATTTAATTTATAACATCAAATTAATTGTTTAAATAAAATTAATTTAGTTTTGAGTTAGTATTTGGTAATTTGTATTAATAATTTCTCGTGGGAACGATACTCTACTTTCACTTTATTACTTGTTGACTAGGTATACTTGCGTGTTGTGCGTAATTAGAGCTTTATGAGCTTTATTGTTGAATGTCTATTTGTTAAATCCTTAAATTTTCAATCAATTAGTGCTTTTATTTTATAAATTTTTAGGAGTTATTTGCTTTATAAGTTCTCTCATGTTCCAAAGTGCTATTCTAATCCATGTTGTCTCTCTTCGTTGTAGGTATTAAAGGTTTAATGGGTAGGCAAAAGATTATGGAAAGGGAAGTAAAGTATTGGGACTGCACATAAATCGAAGAATTTTTTTTAGAACGTAGCCCTCCTCTCTAGGGCAAATTTGGCCTCTGAAACCCCGCCCTCGTGGGGTGCTCTTTAATCATTCCTCGCAAAGAAAGCCTTCACGATCAAAAACTACCCGCCCCGGTGGGTCATCCTGAAACTGCAGTTTTTAACGAAAAATTCCAATCTCAGTTGAACAATGACATTCCCTTTCCATCCCAACTTCTATCCAAAGCCGTCCCAGAAACCTTTTAAACTTAGCTCCACGTACTCTCATCCATTCTCTTAGTAGTCATTACTCTCATCATAATTCATTAAGTTTTACACCCCACATGCATCCACATTTTCACATATCTTCTCGGCATGATCTCAGTATACCCAAATTACCTTTTTCTTTACAAGCTTTCACTCCTATTCTTTTATCGGACAAAGCCGCATACATACAACATGCTCACATTCAAGAAGTGGTTGTCCAAGTAATTGAATAGATTCATCAGATTGGGTATATTGGGCAAGAGTTTTTCCCTCAAATTCATGAATTGCACAGATTTGTCATTGACTTGAATCAATTTGATCGAGCCTTAGCCGTTGTCGGTTTATCCACCACCAGACATCGATGATGCGGAGAATGAGCGTGACGCTTAACCATTCAGGGAAGTCCTTAACTCTTCAATTCTTTCTATTCAAACAATGAGGACATTGTTCACTTTGAATTTGGGGGTGGATCATATTGCATTACATAATTGTTTAGTTCACATACATTGAATTATTTTATTATTTTTATTTTTTCATATTATAGGCATGTTTTATGAAAAAAAAGAGTAAAAATCCCAAAAATCACAAAAATATTTTTTTATATTTAATGTTTGCATGAATCTAGGCAATGGATTGGTTTGAATTTAGCTCAGCCTATGATAAGATTGGTTTTACATGTTAACTTGAACATTGTTGATAATTGATGATGAGTTCTAATTTTAATCATGAAGAAAATTTGAGCCTGTCTGAAATTTATGTAACTGGTTAGCACTTAAATTTTAACTGTTTTAGTCTACTTGGTTCAAGGGTTTCATAATTTCATTCTAGGGGAAAATCTTGATTAAAAAGTAAGGAAATTAGTGAACTGGCGGTAAAGGTTGAAATGACGTAAAAGCTTGAGTTTGATGGAATATATGGGGTATATATATTGAAAAATGAAAAAAATTGAAAAAAAAAAAATAGATAAAGAAAAGGAAAATATATATATAAATAAGGGTAAAGTTCAGATAACCAGCTGGGGTTTGGGCGCTTTCCCACTTAACCACCTGTAGTTAGTAAAGCTACATTTAAACTCCCGACTTTTTGAGTTGAAGTGAATAAATGCTTTCCGTCTTAACTCTGTTACGTGAGTTGGCTAAAGACTTAATTACCCTCTATATATATATATATATATATATATATATATATTGAAAATGACGAATGATCCTACCAAAGAAATAGAGCGTGTATATATAGAAAAGACAGGGCTACTCAATTTAACATGTATGTAATCTACTTCTGCTGCTGCTGATGATTCTTAGAGGAATTTGACTTTGCTCAACAACATATTTGTAACTGAATTAGTGAAAAAAATTTCTTTTTTTATGGTTTAATTGGAATGAGAGATTTCACAAACAGAGCTGCTTTACCCAGCTTGTGGCACTTGCAAAGGTGGTCCATGAAAATGATCTGGAGATGATGATATTAATTGATGAACTCATTTGTCATTAAACTTACTCCATATTGAAGAATATTGAAGAACCTTCCTCCACAAGACCTGCATGGCTGCTTCCATTTAGAACCCCAAGAATAGTAACCTCATTTGGTTTAACTTTTTCATCTAACATTTGATTGAAGACACGTAAAGCATCCTTACCAAGCCCATGACTTGATAATCCTACGATCATTTCGCATACATATCAATAAGAGCAGTGGACATGCTTGAACTAACAACTATTCCTATTTTGTCTATATAAACATGAATCCACTTCCCTTGATCTAAGGCCCCGGATGAGCACATGCGGATAAAGCACAAACAAAAACGACCTCATTAGGCATCACCTTATTATCATAACCTGACATATGTCGTGGAAATATCTCGTATTCTCGATATACCTTCCACCTCCATAAAACCCAAATCATAACCGCTAAGATACCTCATTAAGCAGACATCACACCAAATATTTCGCAAGCACTATCCATCTCCCCTTGTTTTGCATACCCACAAACCAGACTAGTCCACGAGAACACATCTCTCACCAACATTTCGTCGAACACATTGTGGGCATCTTTTATTTGATTAAAAACACTATACATATTGATCAATGAATTACCCACGTATAGATTGGATTCATACCCATTTTTCACAACCATGGAATGAACAATTTGACCATGTACAACTAACATTTGATGAGTACACGACATAATTACAAACGTGAAAGTTTACTTGTCTGGAAAAAAAGCCACATGGCATCGTTTAGTGTGATCATTCGACAGAATAGATTGATGGAATCTGAAGAATTGGGAAGTTTTGAGTAAGCCTTATCATGAGATTCCATAGCAAGTTTGGGGATGATGGCAAAGCATAACTATCGAACAAGGATCTTGCGGTGGCGAGGTTATTAGCAGAGAGGTAGCAATGGACGAGAGAGTCAATTAAGTGAGAGCTTGATGAGAAGGTTTGGGTGATTGTTAGAGCAAGGATTTGATTAAGGAGAGAGAGTGGTGGGCGTAGGTTTAGCAGCTTAGAGAGAGATTTTCGATTTGGAAGGATTGAAGAGGACTTCTTTGATTCTGAGTTTTGTGGAGTGTTAATGGGCATGGGAACTCTTCCCTAATGTTATCATCTGCATTAATTTCTTCAAAACCCATGAGCATATCTGCATCAAAATCATCCATATCATTTCAGATAAACGAATTCACATATAAACATGACTACAAAAACCTAGATTTAACAAAATTGAGCTTACCAAATCGCGATTGAAGAGCGGATTGATAGCGCTTAGAAGCTGAAAGATGAGAAAAATTACAGAGGAGAGAATTGGGGATTGTGGTTTGAGGAGTGAGAAATGAGAAACAGAGGACGCATGGTTTGAGGAGTGAGAAATGAGAGAGAGGATTGTTGTTTGAGGAAGAAGAAGGGGTATTTCGAACATTTACTAGTCTTTTTTTATTGTCACTACTAGAAAAAGGCCTAACAGCGACCAATACTATCAGCGACCGCATATGCAGTCGCTGATATTCGTATTAGCGACCAACATATGTGACCGTGAGTTAATCTAGTCGCTATTGTATATCAGCGACCGCAGGCGGTCGCTGATCGGTCGCTATCATAATTTTGCCTCCCAAAATTTTGGCAGGAAATGTTGGCGCTAAGGTTTTGTGCGACCAATTAAAATTAGTGATCGCATGCGGTCGCTGATAAGTCCATGTCATTAAAAATTAGTGACCGAATGCGGTCGCAGATGGCGATCGCTGATCAAACTTAATTTTATCAGTACCAGGTATTCGCTCGACATAACACATGGAAGGAAAACAAAGGAAGGAGCTCAGAATAGAGAGAAGAGGGAGAAAGGGTGAGAAGAGAAGAAGGGAAGAAGGAGCTCGCTCACTGCCATCGCCGCCATCGCCATGCCATCGCCATCGCCGCCACCCACCACCGCCTACTACTACCATCTCCTGCACACTTGCCACCGTCATCTCCGCCGCCACATGTAACCCCCTAACTTCTCTTCTTCTTTTTTTCTGAATTTGATATAGATTTGGTGTATATATTATCTATGTATATAGATTGGGTGTATATAGATTGTGGTATATAGATTTGGTATATATATTATCTATGTATATAGATTGGGTGTATATAGATTGTGGTTTAGGCGAAATTGATTTGGCAGCATAATTTTTTCCTGCTGTATCAACATAAAGCTGAATCCTAAAGTAATTTGTTTGAATATGGACCATTTATTGCAACAGACAGTTATATATTTTGGAACTAGTGGCCTTCAACACAATTATTTACTTTATGCTCGCTGAGGGTTTCTATGCAGCATTTTAACTACCCATCTTTGATTTCATTCTTTAGCATACTGAAGCATAAAAGCTTATTAAATTATGTTCACTCGTGTGATGCCATGCCTGTTTGGTACCCCTCCCTCCATGTTTGCCAAGCATATGTCGTCATACTAGAATCACAAAGTCTAGCGTTACTGAAAAACAGATGAATGATCTGGAGTGAAACATCCATAATCAAAACCAGTATATTAAAAACAATTCCTCTTCCTTCCATTTGCAAAATTTTATAAATATAATTCTCTTCCATGTTTATTATCCCTAAATAAATTGAGTGGGCATTTAGTAGTTGTGACGTAGTAAAACTGAGTTGTACTAAATAAACATTATGCCATTTTATAAAATTATCAATAGAAGTATAACTACTTCATCAAAAATGATAAAGAATGGATTATTGTGTACACAACTATGAAACATTTGGAGGAGAAAGTGGTAAGTTTAGAGATTCACTAGTACATTTACATGCTAAAGATTGGGCACTATAATTTTTTAGGGGATGCTGATGGAAACTGACTTGATGAGTGTAAATATTAACAAGTTGTTCCCCGTTAACTCTGTCATGGGTTTTCTCCAATTCTGAACCCAAGGCAGAAAAAATGAAATGTGCCTTCAGTGGAGAAGCCCCTGAATAGACAAAGGTAAGATAATGTCTAAATTATCCAGCTTTCTAGTGAGGTATATTAAAATCTTATATATCACAAGTCACACACTCTTGTAGAAAAGTACATAGGCGGTTGACTCCTTTATATGCTCCTCACCAACAGGGAAAAAACACAACTGTCATCAAACTCATACCACCGGTTATGACCATGCTGCCAAGGAACACGACAATTAGAAACCCATTGTGGATCATGATGTGATATATGAGAAGAAAAGCCACAATTATGTCCCAAGTTCACAAGCACAACAGAACAAAGTAAAAAAAGAAAATCACCTGATAAAAGGAAGGCGTCCACATGAGCAAATGATTTCTATATCTAAAATGACATCCCAATTAATTTGGTCTGCTCATCCTCGTCTAGTGATGTAGATTAATCTACGAAACCACTAAGTTTAAAATGATAATTCTTGAAAAGATTAGAATAACTATGGAATACTAGTTACTAGTACCACAATTGACCTATACAAAACTTAACACTAAATCAAACCCAGCAGCGTTTTACTTGTTAATCTTGAGGAATTTTATACTTTATATAAGATAGCTAGTAAGCAGTCATTCAAAGAACTTCTAAACATAAGTGGTAGTATATGAGCCCCATCCACGCCTCCATAGTGACTACTTACCGTATATACCAATAATAATATCTTTTGATACATACATAACAGCAATAATGAGTCTGCTTAAGTCCTATGGGTACAAGTATGCTCTCAAGTCATATGCTTACAAATATGCTTAAATGTTAATCATATGCTTACAAGTATACTCAAGTCATATGGTTACAAGTATGCTCAAGTCATATGATTACAAGTATGCTTAAATGTTAATCACATGCATGCTTACAAGTATACTCAAGTCATATGGTTACAACTATGCTCAAGTCATATGTTAACATTTATAATGTTGTTCGTAGTAGAGTGCTTAGTGGTATCATGGACCTCTATTCGAGATCAGTAGTTGGATGGCACTCGCGAAAGTCAAGTGCCCGGATAGAATCTTCTGTTTGAATTTAGAGTTGGTTGCTAAGTATTTTTGGAGTATCGTATAGCCACCGGAATGTATGAATGGTCATCGCAGAATCGATGTCCATGTTTGAAGTGTAAGAATGTAAATTATATGGACAGAGACGTGGTAAACTATCATTTACTTGTTTTTGGGTTCATGAAAAATTACGAAGAATGTTGGTGGGCACATGGGCAGAGAAGAGATGGTGGCATCACAGAAGTACACAATTCGGGCAGTAGTACTCATCGTATGAATGAAATGATTCATGATATTGCAGGGCCAGATTTTGATTGGGAACAAGGCAGAGAGCAACCTATGAATTCTGATGCCAAAGACTTCTTTAAGTTATTAGACGAGGGTAGCGAGCCATTGTGTCATGGTTGCACCAAACACACTACATTGTCTATAGTGGCGACATTACTTAACATCAAGGCTGATCACAACATGAGCCATGAGTGTTTTGAGTCGCTCTTGAAGGCCATTAAGAGTATATTGCCTGACGGTGAGAAATTACCTGGTAACTATTACTTTTGTAAGAAAATGGTGAAGAAGTTGGGTCTTGGATACCAAAAGATCGCTGCATGTCCCAACGATTGCATGTTGTTTTATAAGGAAAATGAACATATGACAAGGTGCACGTTTTATAGTCATGATCGGTTTAGGCCTAATAAAGAGGGTGTGACTACAAAAAAATCAAGTATACCGTTTAAGATTCTAAGGTATTTTCCAATAACACATCGGCTAAAAAGATTGTACATGTCTTCAAGAACAGCTAAACATATAAGTTGGCATGCGAAATCTCCAGCTAAAGATGGAGAACTAAATCATCCCACGGATGGGCAGGCTTGGAAAGATTTCAACTTAGCACATCCTGGGTTTGCATTGGAACCTAGAAATGTGAGGCTTGGATTGTCCACCGATGGTTTCAATCCGTTTGGCCAATCAGTTGTTCCGTACTCATGTTGGCATGTGATTGTTACTCCATACAACTTGCCTCCTTGGATGTGTATGAAAAAGCTATACTTGTCTCTTTCACTCGTGGTTCTTGGTCCTAAGAGTCTTGGAAAGAACTTAGATGTTTACTTGAGACCTCTTATAGACGAGTTGAAGGTATTGTGGGAGGATGGAGTACAGACTTGGGATGTTGCAACGAAAACAAATTTCAACCTTAATGCAGCGGTTATGTGGACTATAAGTGACTTACCAGCTTATGGTATGTTAGCTGGATGGAGTACACATGGGAAGTTGGCTTGTCCGTATTGTATGGAGCATACAAAGTCTTTCAATCTATCAAAAGGTCGAAAGCCTTGCTGATTTGACTGTCATCGTTGGTTCTTTCCGATAGATCACCCGTTTCGAAGAAATAGAGAACACTTCAGGAAAGGGAAAGTAAACAATGATATGCCTGTACCGCGATTGTTGGGAACGGAGATACGAGATCGTGTGATGAGATTGCCGGTTATCCCATTTGGTAAGATTGATGCCACAAACATAATAGTTGGGTTTGGTGAATCTCATAACTGGGTTCGGAGAAGCATATTTTGGGAACTGCCTTATTGGTCTACAAATTTGACTCGTCATAATCTAGATGTGATGCATATTGAGAAGAATGTGTTTGACAATGTGTTTAACATCGTGATGAATGTTACGAGGAAGACAAATGATAATGATAAGGCACGTTTGGACATGAAAGATATTTGTAAGCGTCCTGGATTAGAACTTTATGAATCTCCTAATGGTAAGATTGTCAAACTGCATGCAAGGTACACATTGTCCAAAAAGCAAGTTGAAGATTTGTGCACATGGGTTAAGTCTCTGAAACTACCATATGGATTATGCGTCAAACATTGCAAGGTGTGTTACGGGTGGGAAATTGCAAGGGATAAAGAGTCATGACTGTCATGTGTTCATGGAGAGACTCATGCCTATAGCATTTCGGGATCTGCTTGATAAACCAATATGGGATGCTTTGACGGATCTTAGTCGTTTCTTCAAAGACTTATGTTCAAAATCATTAAATGAGAAGGACATATACGTACTTGAGAAGAACATCATAGAGATCATGTATAAACCGGAAAAATATTCCCACTTTGGTTTTTGACTCCATGGAGCATTCGCAAAATCCATCTTCCCTATGAAGCTCGTGTTGGGGGTCGATTCAATATAGATGGATGTACCCTTTTGAGAGGGTGATGGGAAACCTTAAGAGGAAGGTGAAGAATAGAGCTTATGTCGAGGGGGTTCGATATGTGAGGCATCTGATTTGATGAGATATCTCGTTTGTCTCGGACTATTTTTCGAACGAAGTCTTGACAAAGGCCAATCGAGTATCGAGACATGATGATGGGGGAAATGTTGAACTAAATGGTCGACTCTCTGTATTTGGTCTATCGGGCTGCGTTTATGGAAAAGGGAAGCGCATATTCCTCTCTGAGCAAGAATTACATGCTGCACATACTTACATTCTTCTCAATTGTGACGAGATTGACGAATTTGTGAGGTACAAATGTAAAGTTGATAATTTATCTTTTAAGTTGAAAATTTATTCCAATATGTTAATGTTTATAACATGGTATAGATTGTACGATGATGAGTTAAAAGTGAAGCATCCCGGCATAATTGATAAAGATATTCAAATCAATCGTGATAAAAAATTTGCACTTTGGCTAAAGGACAAAGTAAGTTCAATTTCTTAAGCACGTAGTATATATATATACTCCATATTAACTATGACTTCATTTAATAAGATGGAGTTTTTGTAGGCTTTGACTGAGGGATCAACGATTCCACCTAATGTATAAGTCCTAGCTATGGGACCCGGACGGGGACCAAGTCGGTATGATGATGTTTATAAAATAAATGGTTGTGAATTTTATACAACGGCATATGGGTGCGGTAAAAGAACAACGAACTCTGGAGTGTGTGTCCAAGGAGATTATTACAATGAGATTGGTCGTGCCTTTTATGGGGAGTTGGAGGAAATCGTAGAGTTGTGTCGTACAAAGGACGCGTCTGACGGGGTCGTATTCACTTGTTCAAGTGTCGTTGGTTTGATTCAGAAAAAGGGATACGTCATGACAGACATGGAATCGTTGATATTGACCTCCATAGATCTACGTACTCCAACGAACCGTTTATTTTACTAACTCAAACAGTACAAGTATACTACACTCCTAGTCCTGTTAGGAAAAGGGATAGACCGCCTACAGATTGGCAAGTTATAATTTATACTCCTGCGCGTAGTCGTGTAGAAGTAGTTGATGGGGAGATTTACCAAGAGCAGATGCTTCATAGTCAAACTATAATAAATGTGGAGGACGACAATGAAGTAATCCAGTTAGATGGTGGAGATGAACCACGTGAATTAGATCTGAGTCAATACTTGTGTCAAATGACATTGATCTCGAGGAGGAAGAGTTATTGGTTGAATCGACCTTTGAATCAAGAAGCGGATGATGGTTATGAATTTGCAACACGTATCTGAAGATGATTACGAATCGGACATTGACACTTGAACAAATGAAATGTATGTTTAGCATCACATGTTTTTTATATCATTGTCATGTTTATGTACTTAACTATTTAAATGAAATTTTTGTTTATTGTCATTTTATATTCATATATATACATGTTTATATCACTGTCATGTTTATCTACTAAACTATTTAAATGCAACTTTTGTTTATTGTCATTTTATATTCATATATATACATGTTTATATCACTGTCATGTTTATTGTCATTTTATATATTCATATATACATGTAATCAAATATAACTCATAATAACATCTTGAAATTTGTAATATCTGAGATGGCTTCAAGCGGTATGAAAAAAGCGCGGCTTGGGTAGGGGGCCTAATAATGTGCCCAAGGCCCCTACTAATCTGGATGATCAGATTCTTATTCAGATTTGCCCTCCTCCGAATAGCACATACGTTCCGCATCATTTATATATAAGCATTTTAGATTCTATTTATACAAGATATATAGAACTTGGATGTAATTAAATTGCTTTAATATATCTACTTATCGTTGATGTAAATTGTTGTATATTATAGTGATTTTTTAGATAATAAGATCGTCAAGTGCATATCACAGATGTGTTTATAGAATTGGCCTACACCTGTGATTACGTGGGCGAGCACACCTATCGCCCACAAGGATGTTGTTTAGGCTGAATTTCAGGTATGTTTTTTTAATTATGAAAGATAATATAATTTTCAAAGGATAATTGTATAGTAATGTTATTATTGTTGTTTTATTTGCAGAAACGGTATAGATGGGAGGACGCGCAAGCTTCAGTGATACAAACATTATTCTGGTAGAAGTATGCGATTTGCACCAAAGACAATTTGAATAAAGAACGACAAAAAGCCCTTCACAATGCATCGATCGACCATCCAGGCCAGGGCGAGGATTACATGCACGAGCGTAGTTCACAGTGGTGCACCCGATCCATATAAATTTGAGATGTGTTGCCCAATGGAGAGCCGGGTGAAAAGACGAAAGACTTCCGCTACCGACAGATCCTCGGGTGTACCCGATGGCGAAAAGGCTAAAAGAACATACAAGGGTGACAGTATTTCATAGTTGCAGCATATCACTGCCAGGGTACGTATTTACAAGTTTTAATATGTTTACAATCATGAATTATAGAAAATATATCACATTTTTACTTAGTAATATTGTGTTATTTTTTGTATAGGAGTCTGAGTCTCAAGGTCAGCCTATCCATTGGCTGGATGTGTACGTGGCCACCCGCGATGGTCTTCCTGGTGCTATCCAGATAGCGATAATAAGTTTTAACAATTTGATCTTGTTTATCAATGCTTACAAAATTTATTTTTAACTATTTAATTGTTAACATGATGACAGAATACTTATAAGCGTTTATTGAATGAGCGTTATCCTGAAGGCACTCCACGTCCTCCTATTGATCAAGAATTATGGGAGAGGGCGTCTGTTGTGAAGAAGAACTACATTAAAGGTCAAGGATAATGACGACGCCTGTCTTTCAGTGGCTCAGGCAGCTCTGCTACCCAGTCTTCACAGTCATTAAGTCATCCAGTTGTTCATACTCTGGCTGACTGTGTGAGAGCTATATGTCAAGATCGAGATCTTCTAAAGATACTGGGCGGGCATCTAGGGGCTCTGAGTCCTGAGGAGTTAAATTTGAGCGATGGCGGCGGCAGCAGCAGATCCTGACATGGGGATGGCGACGAGGTATAAAATTAATTTGTTGTATATATTTTCGTAATATACCAATATTAACATAGTTAGTATATATTTGTAACTTGTTTTACTATTTTGTTAATTACAGGGTGATCAAGGAGAAGCTAATTAAGACGTTGATGCTTGACGATCGATACAGCTCCGTTTTGTAGTTCTTTGAGAATTTTGTACTTTTATATTCATTCATGTTACTTAAACATTAGATTTGTTTATATTTATTCAATTCATATTGGTTTAAAGGTTTAAATAGTTTATATACTAGTTTGGTGTATGTGTCGGTGGACGATTGATGTTTACATTGTTGTGCAAGATGTTTATATTGTTGTGTATGTGTGTTGGGATAAAGCAGGTACAAAATAGGTACAGGTTTTTTGGGAATTCTGCTAAACAGCAAAAATTTGGTTTTTAGTTTTTTCACATCAATGATCAGTATGTCATTGATATTCATTAGCTTATTGCTAAACATTTGAGGGTATCAACGACCGCACGCCAGGTCATTTGATTCTGATCAACGACACGTGGACCACGTCAGCCTTTGGCCCTGAGCCATGCTGACTCAGCTTAGCGACCAAAATGATGAATTCGGTCGCTACTAGCGGCCGCAGATATATCGATCGCTACTAGTGGTCGCTGATGTGTACATCAGCGACCAGATTTTATGCGACGATTATCAGCGACTGCAGTCGGTCGCTGATAGGTATCTACGACCGACTGCGGTCGCTGATAGACCCTTTTCTTGTAGTGTGTTATAGTCCCTTCTCACGTGCTTTTGGCGTCTGACATACACGCACGGTTAAGTTGGATGAAAAATGTGACGTTTTCACTTCAACTCAAAAAGTCGGGAGTTTAAATGTAGTTTTACTAACTACAGGTGGTTAAGTGGGAAAGCGCCCAAACCCCAGGTGGTTATCTGAACTTTATTCTATAAATAAATGCATTGACTAGTTTGGTTCTGTGCCATTTTTTACTTGAGTAAGTACGCCCTAGGTGATGTCTCTACACCTAGCGCTCTAAAGCTATCTGGTTTGGGAGTTGTTGGTCGAAAGTTCATTAATGGGTAACATTGAAAAGCCTAAGAGAACTAGACATTGCACAGTCAATTGTAAACATGAGAAAGAGCAAAAATGCCCTCGTGGTTGAATAAAGGTAGAAATAAATCATGTATTTATCCTTAGACTTGGTAATTGCTTAGTTTTAACCGAAGTTGTCATGTTCACAGAAGTAATTGAATTGGAACTAGAATTTTCCTTCTAAGAAGTTTGTTATGTGATTATCTTGAACTTTGGTTGGTTAGAATGGTTAACGAGCACACACACACAATATGGGTGAAGACAGGTTTGGATTGACTAACTGTTTAGAGTTTTGGACTTTGACTTGATTGGATATATTGTTTGAGTATCATTAGTATCTTTGAGACCTATTGTTATACATAATACTGATTTATTGCTTGATTCGTAGGTATATTAGGAAGTAGATCATGCATATGCATTCATGTAGTAGAGTTAGTTTGTTTATTTTTAGTTATTTTGTGTGTTTGCTTGATGACAAGCAAAGTCTTAAGTTTGGGTGTATTTGATGAGTGGGTTTATGCCTATGATTTGGACATCTTTGGGGCTTAATTCTTTGTTAACTGTAAGTATTTTTAGTATTTTGTTACTTATTTATTTTGTTTGTGTTGTAGGAAACGGCTTCGGAAGGTCAAAACATGAAAAAGGGATCTTAGTGGCATTTTCGTAATTTCTGAAAAATGATCCCCGCTTAGGCTGGGGTTTCCTAGTGTAAAAAGCCCGCCGGGGCGGGGGTGTCGGGAAGAAAAAGGATTTTCAAAATTTGAGTTCGAGAAGGATTGGTTCGAGTTGCTTGTTTCAAGGACTTTAAGGACTCTAAAAGACATATGAAAAGACATATAAAAGGAGGAGAATCACAAGGATTAGAAGAGGATTCCATTAGATTAGATTAGATTAGGACAAAACCCTAGTTCTTATTATATTTGGAGATTGAAGCAACTTGGACACCATTGAAGATCAAGAGCAGGAGCTTGAGGAAGATGGAGATTTGCTTATAATAGACTTATTCTTCACTCGACTCTTATTTTTGTCTTTTAATGTTTATTCAATTATGAATTCTTTATTTTAATTCATTAATCATGAACTAAATCTCTTGTTCAAGATTATAATGGAGCTTATTGGGTAGTTTATTTTATTATGCTTCTTTATTAATTATTGTGATTATTCTTGGATTGTCTATTATGGTTTGTATTTATTGCTTAATTGCCTAGCTAACAATTACTGTGATAATCTATATGAACTCGAGAGATGAATTATAGAATTAGATCTGATCATAATAGCATGTGATTGTGTTTTCTACATGGCATTGGAATTCATAATTTATATACAGGATATATATATATATATATATATATATATATATATATATATATATATATATATATATATATATATATCGCATGTAATCGATAGAGAACTTGTGCTTTTAAATCTTCTTTAATTGTAATTCACATAGACATATAGTGAATTAGTTAATTAGAGTGTTCTTCTTAATTCTATCATCTGTGTATTTAAAATGATTTGAGTATGATGCATTGAGAGATGATCATATTTATTTATGTGTTCTTGATTAACAATTCATAATAGTGAGCTTAATTGATAAGAAGTGTATTAATTTAAGTGAAGCAATAAGTGAAGTTGTGATCTTAAATCTCCATAATCTGATTTTTAACTAGTGATAATTAGAATTAGTCTAATTAAATAATTTAATTTATAACATCAAATTAATTGTTTAAATAAAATTAATTTAGTTTTGAGTTAGTATTTGGTAATTTGTATTAATAATTTTTCGTGGGAACGATACTCTACTTTCACTTTATTACTTGTTGACCACGTATACTTGCGTGTTGTGCGTAATTAGATTTTACCAAACAACACGCAAACTAAAATGTACAGATTTAAGAAGTAACTATATTATCCATTGTGACAACATGGATAAAAAACATAGTGTTAGCTAAACAACTTTTACAGGATTTCATAAACTCAAAAATGGAATATTTGGAACACCAAGAATACCGAGGAGAATAATCCCAAACAAACTTCAAGCAACCGACATTACATATAATACCTCATTGGTAAGATGAATTGAAGAAAAATTTGAAAGAACCCTCAAAATTGATTGAAAAAATGTTCTACAATAGGACAAGTCGACGAAATGTGGACATTTGTAACATGTCTAGAGGCAAACATTAGAGATACAAACAACGCATGAAATTGGTCCAAGAAGTCATTTTGAAGCTAGTGTATTGTTTTTGTTGATCTCACACACACCCAAAGACAGTTACCTCTTGATATTGATATATGATCATGGATTCTAGCTAAACAAACAAGATTTCCTTTTCAGCTAAGTGAAACTCATAGTAGTACTAATTTGAATTTCTTCATTGTGACATATGGGGACCTTCTAAACAATGTACTCATGGCAAATGCAATCATTTTTTGACTCTTGTTGATGGTTTCTCTAGATGTACATGCACTCATTAAAAAATTTATGTCCAGATCAAAAAACTGATCATTTTGATTGTCAATTAATTAAAATTTTAAGATCTATCAATGTAACGAGTTACTTAATAAAGATTTTACTTCTTTCTTGGCATAATTAGGGATAATTCATCAAACTAGTTGTGTTAAAATCTCCACAACAAAATGATGTTGTGGAGAGAAAACACAGACATCTTCTTGTTATTATTAGGGCTTTAAGGTTCAATTCTTCCCTACCTATTTCTTTTTTTTTTTTTTTTTTTTTTTTTTTTTTGGGGTACTGTTTATTGACAGGAACCTGTTTTATCAACAGACAACCAACTCAAGTTTGACATGGTAAATCACCATATCAAGTTTTTTTTTGACAAATTACCTGATAATAATCATTTAAAAACTTTTAGCTGCTTATGTTTTGCTACTATTCTTCATCAAAGTGATAAATTTGAGGTTAGAGCACATAAGTATCCCTATGATAAGAAAGATTGTAGGGTCATTGATCTTAGCACTAAAAAGTGATTTGTTATAAGAGATGTAAGATTTCCTTTCAAATTTATATCTGTTTTAGATACTCTTCCTCCAGCCACGTTTCCTCCATTATTTTCTGCACCACCATCAGAGTGTTTATTTGTTGATGATCCTCTCACTAACCCTCACTTTCATGACTCTTCTGCTCATATTTAGATGGTATAAAATAAAGCTAATTTTTTTATTTAGACGGTATAACATGAATTTGATTCATACAATAGTACTTTTACAGACCATAAAGTAAAAATAAGGAATTGATAAATTTATATACAATTTGAATTAAGCAGAAAGGGCTTTTACCATCCATAAAGGCTCTTGTGGAGGTTAATGGTGTACTCCCTGGTTAGGACTTCTTCTTTTCTTCCTTTCGTCTTCTCCACCATTTTCGCTCCGTCACTCCCTCTTCAAAGCTACCTACACAAACAAATACACGCGAATTTTAGTTCATTTCAGCACCAAATTGTTTTGCTCGATAATACTACTAGAAAAACAAGAATACGTGACGGAATTTTGTGACAGTTTTTAAAAACAATCACAAAAGATAGTAATTTGTGATGGGCTTTTTCAGCAATCACAAAATAATAGTATATATAACGACTCTTAGTGATGACTAATCCTGCCATCAATGTATTATAATTGTGATGACCATGTCAATCACACCAAATTTTTCACGCAAAATAAATTTTCTTTTTGTGACGCACTAAGTCATCACTTATAGATATACCCTTTTCGTGATTGCATTTAAGTTATCATTAAAATTTTAATGTAAGAAATAATCAAAATAATATTTTATGACGGCCGTGACAATCATTAAAATAGATTATTTTTTGTGACGACTTTTATTTGCAATTACAAAAAGAAGGTATTTTGTGATGGAATTTTCAAGCCATCACAAAATAATAAAATATATGATGGCATTCAGTGATGACTAATTTTACTATCATTATAGAGTATTTGTGACTGTCATTGCAATCACTAAATCTTATGTGTATGTAATTTTGGTTACTAAGTCAACTCACATATGTTTCCTTATATATTCTGTTTTAAAAATATAATTATGATATGGGCTTTGGTGTAGTGGCAATACTCGTTATTTAGTTTGCAAATGGGGGGAGGGTTCGAATCCTACAAGTATCATTGCATACAATTAATATAGTAAAATAAATTATACGTAAATAGAGATTCACATTCTTACCTTTGATCTCTAGTCTTATTTTTTTGTGATGACTTTGACAATCACAATAGATTACGTGTTTATGTGATTATATTAATCATCACAAAAGCAGTAAGCGTTTGCGTGATTGCTAAAACCATCACGTAAAACCTTTCATGATGGGTGTATACAAGACGACCATTGTGATCCTTAAAGCCATCACGTAAACCTTTCGTGATGGTTTTTCTACTTTTTGTGATGGATTTTGGCCATCACAAATATTGTCCATTTTTTTTGTAGTGCTAGTAGCCCTGATTTCGAATGATTAAATCAAAAACAAAATCAGATCCGCCAAATCAAAGAAAAAATTATGGAAGGATATGGAGATGAAGACGAAACGAAGTTGCGGTGGAGGTAAATGAAGAAGAGAGAGCGCGATGGATAACCGGAGAACCAAACAATTGAAGCTACGAAGAAGAGAGAAGCGATGGGTATTTGGGTAAAAATTATTTTTAAGATCTAATCAGCCGATTCAACCAAATTTTTTTAAATAATCGCTCGGTGCTATTCAGCTCCATTCAAATTTTAAAATTGGTAAACAAACAATCTTAATAGCTTATTCATTCATATTTTAGCTCATTCAGACTCATTTAGTACTATACAAACAGCTCATAAGTTCCTTCCTAAACCTCGAGGATGAAATGTATCCCTAAATTTGAATTGTAATAGAATATATTCTAAAAAAAAAAGAAAAAAAAACTCCTTATGTTGATCAACTCATAATTTAGTTTTTGACTGTTATTAGAATATAAATATAATTATTTGAGTTTTTTTCCCCGAACGTATACTATTATAATTTAATTTTAAGATACATTTCAATCCTTAGGAGGAGTATTTCTCTATATACATATATTGTCCTCTAACCAATGTGGAATCCACTACTCTACTTTCATTTCTTTGATAGCTGTTTGTAAAACAATGGCAGAAGCAATTTTTTGTGGCATTGCTAAAAGCGTTGGTGTAAAGCTTGGCTCTTTGTTTGGCTCTTTGGTTGGCTCTTGTTTTGGATTAGCATGGGGGGCCAAAAGCGAAAGAGACAAGCTCTCTCAAACTTTAGCCACAGTTGAAGTTGTTATGTTGGATGCCGAACGCCACCAAGAAACAAACCGTGAATTAGGCATATGGTTGGAAGGGCTTAAAGACGTTTATTCTTCTGCCCAAGATGTGCTCGATGAGTATCAAACTGATCTTGCTTCACAGCAGCAACTGATGCAAAGGAATACTCATGTGATGGAAAAAGTAAGTATCTTCTTTTCATCGTCAAATCCACTTTTGTTTCATGTCAAGATGGGCTATAAAATAATAAAAATAAGACAGGATCTAGTTGATGTTGCTGATGATAAACAGAAATATCATATTTCACAACAGAATTTAGATTGAAAGGTTGAGGTATGGAGAGAAACTCATTCCTATGTTGATGCTTCCAATGTTATTGGCAGATATGCTGATAAAGAAGTGATTGTTAATAACTTAATCCAACCAGATAATGATAAGTGTGTTTGTGTCATCCCTATAATTGGAATCGGTGGGCTTGGAAAGACTGAGCTTGCGAAATGTGTGTATAATGATGTGAGGGTGATTAAACATTTTGACTTGAGAAGATGGGTATGTGTGCTGGAGGACTTTGAGGTGAAAAAGATAAATCGAAATATGTTAAATTGCGATGATATTGTAAGTCTGCAAAATTTGATAGAACTTTTACATCAAACTTTGGGTGGTAAAAAATATTTAATTGTTTTGGATGATGTGTGGAATGAGGATCTTATCAGATGGAGAAATTTGATAGAGATTCTGAATTGTGGTGTCAAGGGATGCAAAATTGTTGTAACTACGAGAAGTCCGTTAGTTGCTTCAATCACAGATCCAACTTACACACACATGTTACCGAGTCTTTCACATAAGGATTCCTTTTATTTGCTTAGGAGGTGGGCATTTGGGGTAGGGAGAGAGAATAAATATCCACACCTCGACGAAATTGGGAAGGATATAGCAAAAAAGTGCGGAGGGGTACCCTTTGCGGTAAGAACTTTAGGAAGCCTTCTGTATATGAAGACTGGTGTTAGCGAATGGCTCAGTGTGAAAGATAGTGAGTTATGGAACTTAGAACAAGGAGAGAGTGACATTTTGCCCGCATTGAAATTGAGTTACAATTATCTACCTTTTTACTTGAGACGATGTTTTGTTATTTGTTCCATGTTTGAGAAAGGCCATGAATTTGATGACATATCTATGGTCTATCTGTGGATGGCACTGGGGCTCCTTGATTCAAGTGATCAAACCCTAGAGTTGGAAGAGAGAGGCAAAAAGTATGTCACTCAGTTATTGTCAAGATCATTTTTTCAAGACTTCAAGAAATCCGATTATGAGTTTGAAAAGTTTTAAAATGCTTGACCTTCTTCATGATCTTTCAATATCACTCACGAAAAATGATTATGCAAGGTTAAGTCGTGATAGCCTGGATGATGTATTTGTTGATAATAAAGTTAAGCACCTATCGTTTTACAACAAAAACTTGTTGAGCATGGAAGAGTTTCACAACTCTCTTCTTAACGCGACTAATTTGAGAACGATTCGAGTGGGTTGTGGCTCTCTCACTGCCACCAGCCAATATTTTGTGAATACATGTATTACACAATTTAAGTTGTTGCGGGTGCTTGATTTGAAAATGTCAAGTTTTGAGGTGTTGCCAGATTCCATTGGCCATTTGAAGTATTTGAGATACCTAGACTTGTACGTTGGCATGGTGTTTCTCCCTAATACTCTATGCAAACTGCAGAATTTACAGTATCTTCGAATGAGGAATAGTCAACAAGGATTTGAGAAGTTGCCTGAAAATTTCGGACGCCTGATCAATCTTAGATACTTGAAAGTACAAACAAACGAGAAATGTTTTCCTGGAGAAGGAATAGGAAGTTTGATTAACCTCCGAACGCTCATCATACTGCGTTGCGATTATCTAGAATATCTCTTCGACTATGCTTATGAAAGGGATGGAGGGATGCAACGCAACCTCGCTAACCTCCGAATCCTAGTCATTGAGAGATGTCTAAATTTGAAATTTTTACCAGACAGTTTAAGATACCTATCCAAACTAGAGACTCTGAAGATTGCCAATTGTAAATTGCTAGATTTGCCAGAAGACTATTTAGATCTACCAGTTGGCAATCTTGTGACCTCAAAGTTGTATTCATTGAAGGGCTACCGAAATTACAGGCTTTTCCCAATTGGCTTTCTCATTCTGGTGTTCTAAAGAAGCTTGCAATTCACAACTGTTTGAGCATGGCTAGATTTCCAGAAGATCTCATGTATCCACAGGAGCTGATTATTAGATACTGTCCCAATTTGGGTATTATATCTAAGGGCAAAATCTCCTATTCTGAATTTCGCCAGATCAAAACAAGAAACTAATCTCAAGGGTACAAAATCTCTTGCATTCCGAAAAGGAAAAGTCCAACGAGATCATCAAGGTACGACACCCAAATGCTCTTTCTTTCTTCCACAAACATTTATAATTATATGTATATGCTCCTCAATGATTTACTTCCTTCCTATGGTATTTTAAAAGAGTTTCCTTCAAAGATAAAAATCATTTTAACTGGTTAATTTCAATATCTAGACAGAGCGACTCTTTTTCTGTTGATAAAATTTATTGAAAGAAATTTAGAACTACGTATGCCCAGGGGCGAAACTACATGTACGAGTGTGGGGTCAATTGACCCAACTGAATTTTATATATATATATATATATATATATATATATATATATATATATGATGTAATAGATTTTTTGTGGGTGTAATTTAGTAATTTTACCACACTGAAATTATTTTCTAGCTTCGCCACTGGCCCACTGCGTATGCCTAAATTGTTTTCACTGATTAATATTTCATCGGCAGAACAATGGGAGCTTATGCTTAAGGAGTTTTTGAAGGTTGATCCGTACAATGTGCTTTTGAAGTGAGGAGTCCGAATGGATCCCTTATATTAGTGTATTCGGCGAGGTAGCTTTTGCTCTCAGTAAATTGAGACATTTACTTGATGGCTTCCATTGCATATGATGTCTAGTGTTATAGCTGTGTTTTAACAATGTCACCTCTGATATGTAATTCTTTATACGTACGTCGAGTCGGCATAAATCTAGTCGGCTGAATTGAGTACAAAAAGGTTAGGAGATATCATTAGCCTTAAGTTAATGTTTGATTTAGTTGATTGTATTAAGTGTAGGAAACCGTCTAGTTTATATAAAAGTATAATAAATAATGGATTTGGATATAACAACCTTAATTCTTCCACTATTGCTAAGTTTTGAAATGGATTTCGCTTCTTTGTAAAAAGGAATGTTTGCTGTAAGGTGAGCTACACCTGATTAGAATCAACCAGCAGGCTTCCATTTGTGCTGAATTGGCTATGATCTGAATAAATATAAGGACTTAATGCATGATCTGTACCCATCGCATGATTTATTTCTTATGCTTTTCATAAGTTCAGATATGTTGCATACAGTTGTTTACTGAGTTGCATTCATTTGTTTGTTGAGTTATATTGAAGTTGGAAAACAATAATGATACTGTGTTTTTGATTTCTAATTTGGGAGGAGAGAAGCTGTTTTTTTTATAAAAAAAAAAAAATTGTCAAAATGACGTAATTTTGGCAGACTGTACACAAATAAAACATACACGAGTCTTCAAATATAATTAATATGTAGACACCCAAAAATTCAGGCTTCAAATATAATTTGTTAAAAAATTGAAAGCCCATAATAAAGGTGCATAAAATAAAAACAGCTCAGAAAAAGGTCTTCAAACATGGTAGCCCTTTTACCACGACGTAGAGCTCAGAAAGAACCTTCCGAATTGTACTTGTTTGTTTTTGAACTTTTTCTGAATTAAGATTTGCTCCAGGTCTGGCATCATTTTTGAAGGATAAAAATGTAATTTTATCATGAACAAGGATAGGCAATTACACAAATTAAAAGAGGGATGACCTTTGCAAAATCAGGCTTGGTCACGGTACCAAATTGTAAGAATAATCAACCCAAATGATTGCCAAACTTGGGAATCTGTTGAGCGATCCAAGGCGATGGGCCGCCAATGTATCCCAATTGGATGTCTGAGCTTGGCTTCATTATCTTGGTTTTCAGCACTTGATTTCCCACCTGGATCACTTTCACAAAAACTTGGGAGGCGTGTTTTGTCACATGGGATTATGTCTTGAGCTTCGATTACATTAACCCGAAGGTACCAAAGTTTTGAATACAACCCTCCCAAGATAGTTCTCTCCCTACCAAATCCATATAATTCACGAAAACTTCAAAAATTGATGAATGAATCCTCTCTTTTGAGAATGATAACACTTGGGTCTATTACTGGAGCAGAGGGCCAGTAGGTCTAGAGCCCTCACAAGCGTAATTTCGTTTGTTTGACGCTACGAATAATTTGACGGGTCTACTGACTAATTTTAAGGGGTAGTTTCATACTTTAAGGTTGAATTAAAGTTCTTAATATTGGGTTATATAAGGACGGAATCATACGTTGTACTGTATGATATAGGAAAATTTTACAAATAGTGAAACTAATCGGCCATCGACTGTGGACTAGCCTAACCTTTGGATGAATTACATAAATTTTGTAAATGTTATGTCTTGTGTAATTGATTTTCTTTCGATTTCTCTTTGTTATTGTTTTTAGCCGGGTTATTATTCACTAACAAAAAGAACTCCTCCCCCGATCTCTTCCCCACCAATACGCCTGGTTGCTACTGTAATTGGTGTTTTAATACGTCTTGTCACTTGTGTAGTTTCTATTTTTGCTTATACAGGTTTTTTGATCTCTTCCCTCGTCAGTTGTTTGATCATTACTTTACCAAGCTGCAAATGAATGAGAAGTTTGGATTACGTAAGCAGACACCAAAAATTTCGTTTTCTTTTACTAAACCTACAGGAGGTCAAAAGCATAACTTTACCCGATAACAACCCGACGGGAGGGTAAAAGCGTAATTTTACTCCGACAACAACATATTCAAGTCAGGATCACGAAGTTGAGGACGACATAAGAAGTCACCGTAGCGATCCCCGAGCTGCAGACTGCCCAATGCAACCTAGTTGACTGTCCTGCAGATTCCAAAAGATACCTTTCAGCCTTTCGCCTCATCTTCTCGGATCCAGAAATGTTCAAACTTGATGCCATTGCGTAGCTCTCGAAAAAAGCTTTCCAGAGTGTTAAGACTATTGAAATTTGAGCCTAAATTAATGTGGGTGTCATTAATTAATTTTAATAATTCCATATATTAATGTGTTCTACTCCATGAATAGATTAAATTAAGAATTTGGAAGCTCAAATCTATGGAGTAATAAATGAGATATTAACTCCCAAAGATCACACTTGAAAATGATAAAAGATAATAAATGCATGTAGGAAAAACCAAGTCCCACATAGGTTAGGAATTAAATATTTTATATGTTTATATACTGAGGAAAGTCTTTCTTGGGTTTTTTGGGCAAGGGCATCCCACTTTTGTGGCACGTGGGTTGTTAGAATCCGGTTTACAGATATAATGTTTTAGACAAAATTTATTTAAATTTTTTAATTTAAATTTATTTAAATTTTATTTATTTAATTTTATTATCAAAACTGTGTCGTTTTGAGAAGCTGTATTTATTACTCCCTCCGTCCCAAATTAATTGCTCAGTTTTAACTTTTTTAAGTTAAATTGACTATTTTTAGAATTAATAATTAAGCATATATAAATATATTTCTAAAATTATAAAAATTAGGATTAATAATAAATTGTATACTTTCTTTTGGTTATAATCTCTTCACCTATATTTTAGCAAAAATAGTTAAAAGATTGATTTTAAAAATGGTCAATTTGACTTTTAAAAGTCAAAACTGAGCAATTAATTTGGGACGAAGGGAATATATTATCAAAACTGTGTCGTTTTGAGGAAGCGGTATTTGTAAGGTTGAACGAGCGGCGCCAAAACTATGTCGTTTTTGTCACGCCTTTTCTTCTACGCCTAAAACTACGTAGTTTTGGTTCTGCTAGTGCTTAAACTACGTCATTTTAAGGGATCGAATTGATGCGCCTATTTTGCAAATGGTCAAACTACGTCGTTTTGACTAAGAGATACAAATAATACCTCTTCAGAAGTACCCCATGCCTTTTCAGGGGTGATGTGCCCATCCGAAGGGTCACCGACCCCTCCTATAAATAGATAGGAGGGGGCAGCCTTCAAGATCATCCATTTCTCAAGCATTCTAGTATAATAGAGCATTCTAGTATATAATTTATTCATCAATTTTCTTAATAAATTTGAGAGAGAGTTAAAGCATTTCTTTTGGTTCGTAGAGTATACTTTTTGTAGTGCTACAAAAGTATACAGTGTCATTGTATCATGGGAGAGAAGTGCTATCAACTCTAAGCACCACACGGAGGGCATAATTGTCTTAAGGACATAGTACCAAGTACTAGCCTTTCCAAATCATTTACTGTGAGATAAGTTAATATAAATATATATAATTTTCTTTAAGGTTACTAACAATCTTAACACAATTATTTTATATATATATATATATATATATTGAAGAAATATGGATACCAATTTTGTTACTATAATTGGTTCTTTTTCTACACCTTCTATTCCAAATATTTCAATGAATCATGGTGAAAAACCAAAAAAGTTCAATGGAACAGAATTTAAAAGATAGCAACAAAAGATGTTGTTTTATCTTACTACTTTGAACCTAGCGAAGTTTCTTTGCGAAGAACCCCCTGTGCTCAAAGAAGATGAAACAGACAGGCAAGTTGTTGTCGTAATAGATGCATGGAAACATGCAGATTTTCTGTGCCGAAATTATATCCTTAATGGATTGGATAACACATTATATAATATGTATAGTTCTCTCAAAACCGCAAGAAAAGTATGGGATTCCTTGGATAAAAAAATATAAAACAGAAGATGATGGCACGAAGAAATTCGTAGTTGGCAAGTTTTTGGACTATAAGATGGTGGATTCCAAGGCATTCATCAACCAAGTCCAAGAATTACAAGTAATCCTGCATGAAATACATGCAGAAGGTATGTCCTAAAGTGAATCTTTTCAAGTTGCTGCTATTATTGAAAAACTACCACTAATGTGGAAAGATTTTAAAAATTATCTCAAGCATAAACGCAAAGAGATGAAACTTAAATTCTTAATTGTAAGATTAAGGATAGAAGAGGACAACCATGCCTTTGAAAAGAAAACAGGAAGGACCTTTGTGGAATATAAAGCCAATTTAGTGGAACAAGGTCAGTAGTCCAAAAAGAGAAAGTTCTTTGGCAATGGGCATCAACAAGGAACAAACAAGAAGTTCCAAGGCAAATGCTACATCTGTGACAAGCCCGAACATAGGGCAAAGGATTGTCGAAAACGTAAAGACCAGAACTGTAAGACCCCAACTTATTATAAATAAAATTGAATTTTCCTCTATTCATTATTCTAAATTAATAAGGTGTTAATTTGATATAATGCTTTGGTTATGGGTGAAATGTGCAAATTTTATAAAATATTCATTTCGTCGGGAATAATCGCTTGTCGTGGAATATTCTTGTTGTTTTGGGAATATTAAATGCGGCACCAAGAACTATTTGTGGACCCCATAATGAAAAGCGGTTGGATGAAGGAAAACGACAAGTATGAGTTTTATAAATAATGACTTAATTATTACTGATTAACACTTGTTGGAATACACGTGGTTAAAATACGATACTGGCGTGGTTATGCGAAAGCACCACGGTATTGCATAGTATTTTTGGAATTATTGATTCCTACGTGAGAAGGCACTACTCGATAATTGTTACGATGATTCTTGCTCAATATTTTATTTTATTGATTCAATAATTGTTGCGTTGATAGTTTATATTATTGTTGTTTCAATAATTGTCATTGCACAAGATTTTCCATTATCAAATCAATAATTCATATTATTTGAATAATATTATTAGATAGCATTATTGGCAATTGTCTAGAAAGTTACATCGAGGAGGTTTGGTCACCTAATTGTGCGCCAAAAAAAGAAATCCTTATTGAAAGCCCCTCTTTCTTGGGAACAGATTTGGTTGTCATAATTGTGATTAGTAATATTATTTGTGAATAATTAATTATTGATTTATATGATAAGAAAATATTTATTTGATGCGGATATAAATGATGGATTTATTTATGTGGTTATAAATGAAGAAATTAATGTTGAGGTATTTTATCAGTATTTTGTCGGATTGGAGGTATTAAAAGATCAAATTAGTGTTCTTAAAGCTCTATTGCGTGAGTTATAATTTTAATCCGACCGTTGGATCGTTGTGATTTTTGGATATGTTATACATATATAAGTTGAGTATATATCCACAAATTTTGAATCGTTAAAAATTAGCGTATGATTTGTTATGAATTTTAAGAGGTGTTAAAAATTATCTCTTTGTGGATTTCGGATATTTTCTGTCTGGAATTTGGAAAAACTTAAAGCTACAAAGTTGTAGAGAATTCGATTTCGTGTGGAATATATATAAAATTCGTATTTTTCTGATAAACGGGCTATTTTCTATGAATTATTGAAGTTTTAGAAAATAAAATAAATTTTTATTTGGGTGGGAGCCACTTTTGGTTGGTGTTGAATGCATGTGGGCTGCTATTTTTCTTCCAAAATGGCTGCTCATCAATTCAATTGAAGCATGCATAGAGATTTTAAAAAATAATATTATTATATTATTTTATTATTTTAGTCTCATATAATGTTTCTAGCATTTTCCTATAAATAAGTAGCTTAGGTTAGAATTGAAAATCACACTAGAAATAAGTTTTCTTTCTCTCTATATTGCTTGACGTATTTTAGTGAGTATTTAGATACTTTGAGAATTGCTATTCGGTCTGAGTTTCCTTGACTTTATATCCCATATTCCAGAATGTAAGTCTTTATCATTTTGAGGTAAGGGATGTTATTTTTTTCGTAATGATGTTATTCTTTCAATATCATTATACCGAAATATTGGAATGGATTTTATTGTGGAATTTCTACCTTTTTGTGTCAGAGTTACTATTCACGTATACGACACTATTCACATATACGACACTATTCACGAACACGACACTATTCACCGAAAAATAAAATTTTTCCTTTTTGTCCAAGATATCAATTACGGTTACTATCTTTGATTGTATCCATATTTTGATCTTTATTTTTTTTAAATTCTGCTTCACAATTGGGTATTATGAAGTATTATTGATCTTGGATAAACTGTTATATGAATCCCTAATATTTGTCCTTCTGTCTCACTGGATTCGTTTTCTTTAAAATATTTTTCATCATCCTCAGTCTTAAATGATGATATTACTGAATATCTTTGGCTTGTAGTGCAAAGATGAATGATTAACTGATGAATATCTTTGGCCCGTAGTGCAAAGATGAACATGTGTTGAGATGAACATGACCAATTGGTGATACAAATGAATATCTTTGGCCTGTAGTGCAGAGATGAACATTTGATTCAAGATGTATATTAATTGATCTTACAGGGATAAAATATTGATGACGGACTTTTAAATCTTAGAAGATAGTTGAATTCATTCTCTACGTGACTCTTCTATTGGATTGTTGTTTTCGCTGCATTTGTTGATCTAAAACTTGTTGTCTATTATATTCTATTAGATTTTTCCCATTGAAGACTAATGATAATTTGTTGTATATTATCTTTGTCACAATATTCTTTCTCTTGGGCTAGTTGAGCTCACCCTTTTCCTTTTTGTTCCATTTTTCTTCTCGGAGGTGAGAACATAAGCGAGGATCTAGTCGGGGTATGGAGTGATGGTTCTAGAAAGATGTTTTAGTAGTCCTCACTATTTCTATAAAATAGTGTATGAATAATTATAATGAGGACTTATTTGAGTGTGGATATTGTCTAGAAGACAATATTTGTATTTAAACTCACAGTATGTGTTGTCGTATTTTACACAACAATTGTATTATCGAAGTTATAGTTTGCTTTCTGTACCATGTATTTAGCGACTCAGAATGGGTGTTGTATACCTATTTTGGGGGCGTCATAGTTGGTATCAAATCTTAGGGATATGATCCCTGACTGAGATGTGAGACTAGAACTAGAAGTGGAGAGACGGGTAAATCCTTCGCTAGTGTGTCCTACCTAAACTTATTTGTTGGTCGGTCATAATATAGGGATATTATGTGATATGTTAATTTGTTTAATTAACCCTTGTTTTATGGCAGTATTTAAGAATGCATGCTGAGAACGTTAACAATAGAGTGTATGAGATTGTGGAACAACCTTTAGTCACAAACCAGGAGAACGTGCAATAGGAAGGCAATATTCCTCCTGTAAACAACACTACCGAGCAAACGATGAATGATGGAATGTTTAGGAGCTTTTTGCAGTTTATGCAAAATCAAACGAGGGAGACTCGTGTGCAGAATACGGGTGGAAATGATAGCAACGCGCGGTTTATCACGGCCAAGCAGTTCAAAGAGTTGGACCACCAGAATTCTGGGGAAAGTCGGATCTGATTAAGGCGAAGACGTGGGTCAAGCAATTTACCAAGATACTCGATGTCTTGGGATGCACGGAGGAACAGAAGGTTCCATTAGTTACTTTTATGTTCCGTAATGAGGCGACATCGGTGGGAATCATGAAACGTACTCCATCCAACAAGACTCAAAGCATGTCTTGGGAGACATTTAAACCTGTTCAATAGATGTACTTTCCTCGAAAGTATTCGTCATATGAAGGAAGTGGAGTTTATTAGATCGAATAAAACAACATGATTTGTCCGGTCTGAGGCGAAGTTCGCGAGTTATCCGAGTTTACACCTCATTTGGTGGAGAATAAGGAACGTATGACGCGGATGTTTCTGAGAGGTCTGAAATCCGATATACGTCAATATCTCATTTCTCATAAATTTTTTCTGTATTCAGATGTTGTCAACAGGGCTCAATTAGTAGAGAGAGATAATGAGTACGTTCAACCGAGGGACAACAACTAGGCTCAGACCGGTGACAGCAGTCATCGGAGCAATGATAACCAGCGGGGAGGAAGGAATACAGACAAAAGCGGTAATCACTCTAGTGGTAATCATGGCCATGATAATAGAAGAAGCGAGTCGGGAGGAGATTTTAAAAGAGAAGGTACAACAACGACAATGTGAAGACGTTAGCACCAATTAAGAAACTGCTTTAAGGGAGGAGAATGACCACGGGTCGTATGCTATAAATGCGGGAAAGAGGGACATATCAGCCCAAAATGCCCACAACAATTCAAGGTATGCTATAATTGTGGAAAGGAATGACATATTGCTCGAGATTGTACTATAGCAAAACCAAGTTCGATTAGGGGATGGTGACTCAAAAGGTTGTCCTAGAAAAGTCAAAGTCAACGATTCTGGAAGAGCGTTTGTTGTGATCGGCCAAATATGAGGAACCCGAACGAGGTGATCACGGGTAAGCTAGTCATAAATTCTTGCGAAGTTTATACCTTACTAGATACTAGTTCTACCCATTCATTTATCTCTCCGCTTGTACTTGTACTCAACGCGTTGGCCTATCTGTGGGAGACTCAGTTAGGAGAAACTTTCATTACATCCACTATTTATAAATCTTGTTTGATCAAAGTTGGCACCATCACATTACCTCGTTGATCTTATTTCTTTAAAGATACTTGCTTTTCATGTGATTTTAGGGATTGATTGGTTGGCCATTCATCATGCCAAAATTGATTGCTTTCGTAAGGTTGTTAGTTTTCATATTCCTAACCAACCTGTTATGCGAATTCAAGCAACTAAACCACTAAAATCAATCACTGTCATATCCAGCCATAAAGCTATTCGTTTATTGAAAAACGAATGTCAAGCTTTCTTAGCCCATGTTATGGATTTGAATAAAGACACGTCAGATTTGAATAAAATTTCTATTGTTAGTGAATTTTCTGATGTATTTCTTGAAGAACTTCCTGGTCTACCCCCATAACGTGAAGTTGAATTCTTTATTGACCTTGAACCGGGTACAAAACCCATTTCTAAAACCCCATATCGAATGGCTCCTATTGAACTTCAGGAGTTAAAAGTCCAACTACAGGAATTGTTAGACATCGGTTTCATTCGTCCTAGTACATCCCCTTGGGGTGCTCCTGTTTTATTCGTAAAGAAGAAATACGGGAGTATGCGACTTTGTATTGACTACCGAGAATTGAACCATGTCACCATCAAGAATAGGTATCCGCTACCTCGCATTGATGACCTTTTTGACCAGTTGCAAGGAGCACAATTCTTTTCAAAGATCGATCTTCGCTCGGGATATCATCACCAAGATTAAAAGCGAGGATATTCCAAAGACGCCTTGAGAACTTCGATGACGGGCATTATGAATTCTTAGTCATGTCTTTTGGATTGACTAATGCTCCTCTTTGCTTTCATGGATATGATGAACCGAGTATTCAAGGAATATTTGGATCAGTTCATTGTTGTCTTTATTGATGACATCCTCATCTATTCCAAAAGCCGTGAAGACCACGAGCACCATTTGAAGCTGATACTTAAAAGGCTTCGTGAAAACAAACTATATGCCAAGCTGAAGAAATGCGAGTTCTGGCTTGAGGAAGTAGCATTCCTTGGGCACGTGGTATCAAAACATGGAGTATCTGTTGACCCGACAAAGATTGAAGCAATATAAAGTTCGGAGCAAACGAAGTCGATGACCGAACTGCGTAGCTTTCTGGGCTTAGCTGGTTATTATCAGAGATTCGTGGAAGGATTTTCTCGAATCGCTACTCCGTTAACTCAGCTGACTCGGAAAGATACAAAATTTGTATGGAGCGAGAAATGCGAGAAGAGTTTCTTAGAGCTCAAGAGGAGACTCATTTCGGCACCTGTTCTGGTAATACCATCTGGTTCGGATGGATTTGTTATCTACAGCGATGCTTTAGGCAAAGGGTTAGGATGTGTTCTCATGTAACATGGGAAAGTCATAGCCTATGCCTCACGACTTCTCAAAGAATATGAGAGGAATTATCCTACTCATGATCTGGAGTTGGCAATAGTTGTATTTGCGTTGAAGATATGGAGACACTACTTGTATGGGGAGAAAGTGGAGATTTATATGGACCATAAAAGCCTCAAATATATCTTCACCCAAAAAGAACTCAACATGCGGCAATGACGTTGGCTTGAACTGTTGAAAGATTACGATCACATTATTCAATACCATCTTGGAAAAGCGAACGTAGTAGCTGACGCATTGAGTAGAAGATCATATGCGGGTACGAGTGCGATATTATCAACGCAAAGGCCCATTTTGTATGACTTGCAAAGGATGGAGATAGAATTAAAGTCTCCAGGGACCCACATGATGATGGCGAATATATGAGTAAAACCGACTTTAATCGACAAAGTTAAAGTTTGCTCGAGCATCGACACAGGGTGATGCGTATGAAGAAGAAAGTGCAAGAAGGTGTTATTCCAGAAGTAAGAATTGATGAAGAAGGAATACTTCGAGTCAACTCCAGACTTTGCGTTCCTAACGATTCTGACTTAAAACATAGAATCATGATGGAGGCACACAACACACCGTTTGTAATCCATCCTGGGAGTACCAAAATGTATCATGATCTTTGACATACATTTTGGTGGAACAATATGAAGAGAGAGATCGTGAAGTTTATCTCGAGGTGTTTAACTTGTTAACGTGTAAAGGCGGAGCATCAAGTGCCTAAGGGTCCATTGAAACCACTTGAGATTCCAAAATGGAAGTGGGAACACGTTACCATGGATTTCGTTACGGGTCTTCCCACGGTTTCTCAAGGCATAGATGCGATTTGGGTTATTGTTGATAGATTAACCAAGTCTGCTCATTTCTTACCTATACGAGAAACTTATTTCCTTGAACGTCTTTCTCGTATGTACGTAAATAAGATTGTTAGATTGCATGGCAGGCCAGTATCCATAGTTTCGGATCATGACCAAAGATTCACTTCACGATTTTGGGTTAGTTTGCAGAAAGTTATGGGCACGGATTTACGATTTAGTTCGGCATACCATCCTCAAATGGACGAACAATCATAGAGGACTATTCAAATTCTTGAAGATCTATTAAGACTCTGTGTCCTAGACTTCAAAGGGAGTTGGGATAAGTATTTACCATTGGTGGAATTCTCCTACAACAACAGTTATCAAGCAAGTATAGGCATGGCTCCATTTGAGACGTTGTATGGGCCGAAAGTGTCGTTCTCCAAGATCTTTGGGACTAGGTGGGTGAAGCTACTTTGTTGGGACCAAATTGATACGCATGACTATAGAAAAGATCCAAATGATTCGACAACGTATTCAAACCTCACAGGATCGACAAAAGAGTTATGTTGATCTTCATCGAAAGGACGTGAAATTTAATATTGGGGATCATGTATTGTTACGTGTTGCTCCATGGAAGGGAGTTACAAGATTCGGGAAGAGAGAAAAGCTCAATCCACGATTTATTGGTCCATTTCAAATTCTTGACCGAATAGGAAATATAGCCTATAGACTCACGTTACCTCCAAATATGTCTCGTGTTCATAATGTTTTTCACATATCTATGCTTCAGAATATGTGAAAGACCCAAACTACATTATTGAGTTAGAACCGCATTTAGATAAATGAAGATTTAACATACGAGGAGGTACCTGTTAAGATCTTGGATAGGAAAGAGCATGTCCTACGCACCAAGAATATACCATAAGTTAAAGTTTTATAGAGGAACCATGCTATTGAGGAAATGACCTGGGAGTTGGAATCGGAAATCCAAGCGAGGTACCCTCACCTGTTTGAAACACCAAGCACGTACGTCAATTTCGAGGACGAAATTTTATAAGGAGGGGAGGTTGTAAGACCTCAACTTATTATAAATAAAATTGAATTTTTCTCTATTCATTATTCTAAATTAATAAGGTGTTAATTTGATATAATGCTTTGGTTATGGGTGAAATGTGCAAATTTTATAAAATATTCATTTCTATCGGGGAATATTCGTACGACGACGCAGCTATTTGTGGACCCCATAACGGAAAACGGTTGGATGAAGGAAAACGACAAAGTATGAGTTTTTATAAATAATGACGTAATTGTTACCAATTAACAACATTGGAATACACGTGGTTAAAATACTGAATCTGGCGTGGTTACTTGAAGATACTTTGCAGATTACGCATGATTTTTGGAATTACCGATTCTTACGTGAAGAAGGCACTACTCAATAATTGTTACAATAGTTCTTTATTCAATATTTTATTTTATTGCTTTAATAATTTTTGCGTTGATAGTTTATATTATTGTTATTTCAATAATTGTCATTGCGCAGTATTTCCCACTATCAGATCAATAATACATATTATTTGAATAATATTATTAGATAGCATTATTGGCAATGTCTAGAAAGTTCTGTCAAGGAGAGGTTTGGTCACCTAATTGCGCGCCAGTAAGGAGAAATCCTTATTGGAAAGCCCCCTCTTTCTTGGGAACGGCCTGGTTGTCATAATTGTGATTCCGTAATATTATTTTGTGAATAATTAATTATTGATTTATATGATAAGGAAATATTTATTTGATGCGGATATAAATGATGGATTTGTTTATGTGGTTATAAATGAATGAATTAATGTTAAGGAGTTTTATCAGTATTTTGTCGGATTGGAGGTATTAAAAGATCAAATCGGTGTTCTTAAAGCTCTATTGCATGATTTATAATTTTAATCCGACCGTTGGATCGTTGTGATTTTTGGATATGTTATACATATATAAGCTGAGTATATATCCACAAATTTTAAATCGTTAAAAATTAGCATATGATTTGTTATGAATTTTAAGAGGTGTTAAAAATAATCCGTTTGTGGATTTCGGATATTTTCTGTCTGGAATTTGGAAAAACTTAAAGCTACAAAGTTGTAGAGAATTCGATTTCATGTGGAATGGACATAAAATTCGTATTTTTCTGATAAACGGGCTATTTTCTATGAATTATTAAAGTTTTGGAAAATAAAATAAATTTTTAATTAGGTGGGACCCACTTTTGGTTGGTGTGGAATGCATGTGGCTGCTATTTTTCATCCAAAATGGCTGTTCATCAATTCAATTGAAGCATGCGTAGAGATTTTAAAAAAATAATATTATTTTAGTCTCCTTTTGGGCGTTAAAGATTTTCCTATAAATAGTGCTTTACGTTAGAATTAAAAAAAATCACACCGTAAATAAGTTTTCTTTCTCTCTATATTGTAAAAGCGTATTTTAGTGAGTATTTAGATACTTTGAGAATTGCTATATTCAAAGGTAAGTTTCCTTGACTTTATATCCGATATTCAAATGCGAAGTCTTATCATTTTGAGAGGTAAGGGATGTTATTTTTTTTCGTAATGATGTTATTCTTTCAATATCATTATACCAAAAATTGGTATGGATTTTATTGTGGAATTTCTACCTTTTTGTGTCGTCGGTTACTATTCACGATACTGACTATTCACGTATCGACACTATTCACGAATCACAAAGACTATTCAATAAAAATGAAAATTTTCCTTTTTGTCCAAGATGTCTATTACGGTTACTATCTTTGATTGTATCCATGTTTTGATCTTTATTTTTTTGAATTCTGCTTCACAATTGGGTATTATGAAGTATTATTGATCTTGGATAAACTGTTATACGAATCCCTAATATATGTTCTTCTGTCTCACTAGATTCATTTTTTTAAAAATATTTTTCATCATCCTCAGTCTTAAATGATGATATTACTGAATATCTTTAGCCTGTAGTGCAAAGATGAATGATTAACTCGATGAATATCTTTGGCCCGTAGTGTAAAGATGAACATGTGTTGAGATGAACACTGACCAACCGGTGATATAAATTAATATCTTTGACTGTAGTGCAAAGATGAATATTTGATTCAAGATGTATATTGATTGATGTTATAGGGATAAAATATTGATTATGGACTTTTAAATCTTAGAAGATAGTAGAATTCATTCTCTACGCGACTCTTTTAATGGATTGTTGTTTCAACCGCATTTGTTGATCTAAAACTTGTTGTCTATTATATTCTATCGATTTTTCCTGTTGAAGACTAATGATAATTTGTTGTATATTATCTTAGTCATAATATTCTTTTATTGGGCTAGTTGAGCTCACCCTTTTCCTTTTGTTTCCATTTTTCTTCTCGGGATGTGAGAGAACATAGCAGGATCTAGTCAGGGTATGGAGTAATGGTTCTAGAAAGATGTTTTAGCAAACCTCACTATTTCTGTAAAATAGTGTATGACTAATTGCAATGAAGACTTATTTGAGTGTGGATATTGTCTAGAAGATAATATTTGTATTTAAACTCACAGTATGTGTTGTCGTATTTTGCACGATAATTGTATTATCGAAGTTGTAGTTTGCTTTCTGTACCATGTATTTGGCGACTCAGAATGGGTGTTGTATACCTATTTTGGGGGCATCACAAGAACAAAAAGTTCGCACAAGCCAATGTAACGGAGGTAGATGGTCTTTTTCAAGATATTTCTGAAATGAACCTTTCAGCGGTTGTTTCAGAAATAAGTATGGTTGAGAATCCAATAGAATGGTGGGTAGATACTAAAGCAACTCACCATGGGTGTTCCGACAAGAAGATGTTCTCCACATATCAAGAAATTGATAATGGAGAACATTTATACATGAGAAATTCTTTTTCATCCAAGATTGCTGGACAAGGAAAGGTGATTCTGAAGATGACATCTGGCAAGGAACTCACCCTCAACAATGTGCTCCATGTGCCTGATATTAGGAAAAATTTAGTGTCAGGATCCCTTCTTAGTCAAAAGGGATTTAAATTAGTCTTTGTATCAAACAAATTTGTATTAACTAAAAATGAGATGTATGTGGGGAAGGGTTATATGAGCAATGGGCTCTTCAAAATGAATGTAATGTCTATTGTACCTTCCAATATTAATAAAATTATATCTTCTGCTTATATGATTGAGTCATCTAATTTATGGCATGGTAGATTAGGACATGTTAATTATAATACTATACGTAGATTAATTCATATGGAATATTTGCTAAAATGTGAGATTAACTCTAATCATAAATATGAAATTTGCGTTGAGGCAAAACTTAGAAAATCTTCTTTTAAATCAATTGCAAGAAGTACGTAACCTCTTGAATTAATACATACCGATATTTGTGATTTAAAGTATATACTTTATCACTTTTATAGATGATTGTACAAGATATTGTTATGTTTACTTATTGAGAAGTAAATATGAGGCTTTGGAAATGTTTAAACATTACAAAAATGAGGTTGAGAATCAAATTGATAAAAAGATCAAGATAGTTATAAGTGATAGAGGTGGGGAATATGAATTTCTATTTGTTAAAATTTGTTCACAACATGGTATAATACACCAAACAACTGCACCTTATTCACCACAACAAAATGGTGTTGCAGATTAAAAGAAATGATGAATGCATTATTATTAAGTTCTGGGCTACCTCAGAATTTATGGGAAGAAACAATTCTTTCAGTAAATTATATTCTGAACCGAATACCTCAAAAGAAGTCTAATGTTACACCCTATGAATTATGAAAAGGACGTAAGCCGTCTTATAAACACTTACAAGTGTGGGTGTTTAGCAAAAGTAATGGTCCCACCACCCAAAAGGTGAAAATAGGACCAAAAATAATAGACTGTATATTCATTGGTTATGCTAATAATAGTAGTGCATATAGATTTTTGGTTAATAAATCAAAAATAGAGGAAATACATGAAAATATGATTATTGAGTCAAAAGATGTTGAATTCTTTAAAACTGTATTTTCTAATAAAAAGGAACAAGAAACAAGTTCAAATAAAAGAACTTATGATGTTGTTAATGAAAGTAATCATGGTTTAGAAGATATTGATGAACCTAGACGTAGTAAACGTGCTAGAACATCAAAATCTTTTGGTCCGGATTTTCTAACCTATTTGTTAAAAAATCAGCCTCAAACCTATAAAGAAGCGATATCGAGTCCTGAAGCTCCATATTGGAAAGAGGCTATAAATAGTGAAGTAGAATCCATTTTGTATAATCATACGTGGGAATTAGTAGATCTCCCACGAAGTCTAAACCACTTGAATATAAATGGATATTCAAGAAGAAAATGAAAGCGATGGATCTATAGATAAATATAAAGCAAGACTTGTAATCAAAGGATACAGGCAAAAGAAGGGTTTGGATTATTTTGATACTTATTCTCCTGTGACAAGAATATCCTCGATTAGGATGTTAATAGCCATTGTAGCTATATATAATTTAGAAATACATCAAATGGATGTAAAAACAGCTTTCTTGAATGGAGATTTAGAAGAAGAAATCTACATGGAACAATTAAAAGGATTTATTGTTCCAAGATAAGAAAAGAAAGTTTGTCGGCTTTTTAGTAAAGTCTCTTTATGGATTAAAACAAGCACCTAAATAATGGCATGAAAATTTTGATAATGTAATGTTATCAAATGGTTTCAAAATAAATGAGTGTGACAAATGTATGTATGTCAAGGACACTAAGGATGGGTATGTTATTATTTGTCTTTATGTAGATGATATGCTCATTATGGGTAGTAATAATGAAATCATTAAAACTACTAAAAGAATGTTAAATAATATGTTTGACATGAAAGACATGGGTGTTGCCGATGTAATATTAGGAATTAAAGTTTCTAAAACATCTGATGAATTAGTGTTATCACAATCCCACTATATTGAGAAAATACTCAGGAAATTCAATCAATATGATTGTAATCCTGTGGGAACACCAATAGATATAAATCTACACTTGTCTAAAAATAAAGGAGAGAACATATCACAACCTGAGTATGCACAAATAATTGGAGGCCTTATGTACTTAATGAATTATACACGTCCTGACATAGCACAAGCTGTCAATAAATTGAATAGATTTACAAGCAATCCAGAACAAGATCACTGAAAAGCGATTATAAGAGTTTTAAGGTATTTAAAATATACTCAAAATTTTGGATTGCACTACTTAAGATATCTGTAAGACCCCAACTTATTATAAATAAAATTAAATTTCCTATTTTCATTATCTTGAAATAATAAGGAATTAATTTGATATAATACTTTGGTTATGGGTGAAATGTACAAATTTTGCAAAATAAGCAAGTGGTTATAAAATATTCATTGTTGTCGGGGAATATTCGTTTGGTCGTGGAATATTCTTGTTGTCGAGAAATATTCGTATGATGGCGCAACCATTTGTGAGCCCCATAACGGAATAACTATCGGATGATGAAAACGACAAGTTTGAGTTTTTATAAATAACGACGTAGTTGTTACCGTTAACACTGTTGGAATACCCGATGGTTAAAATACAGTAATACACGTGGTTGCACAGTAACACACGGTATTACACAATATTTTTGAATTATTGATTCTTACATAAAAAGGCACTACTCAATAATTGTTACAGTAATATTTTATTTTATTGATTCAATAATTGATGCATTGCTATTTTATATTATTGTTGTTTCAATAATTATCACTGCACAGTATTTCCTATTATCAGATCAATAATTAATATTATTTGAATAATATTATTAGATAGCATTATTGGCAATATCTATAAAGTTCTGTCAGTGAGAGGTTTGGTCACCTAATTGCTCGCCAGTAAGGAAATATCCTTATCGGAAAGCCCCCTCTTTCGTGGGAACAGCTTGGTTGTCATTATTATGATTCTGTAATATTATTTGTGAATAATTATTTATTGATTTATATGATAAGAAAATATTTATTTGGATATAATTGAAGGAATTAATGTTGAGGTGTTTTATCAATATTTTTGTCGGAATGGAGGTATTAAAAATCAAATCAGTGTTCTTAAAGCTCTATTCCGTGAGTTATAATCCGACCATTGGATCGTTGTGATTTTTGGATATGTTATACATATATAAGTTGAGTATATGTCCATAAATTTTAAACCGTTAAAAATTAACGTATGATTTGTTATAAATTTTATGAGGTATTGAAAATCATCCGTTTGTGGATTTCGAATATTTTCGGTTTGGAATTTGGTAAAACTTAAAGCTAAAAAGTTGTAGAGAATTCGATTTTGTATGGAATGGACATAAAATTTATATTTTTTTCATAAAAGGGCTATTTATTATGAATTATTGAAGTTTTGGAAATTAAAATATTTTTATTAAAAATTGGGTGGGACCCACTTTTGTTTTTTAAAAACATGTGGGCTGCTATTTTTTTTCGGAAATGGTATGCTAGATTTTTCAACAAAGTGTGTGTGGAAGATGAGAAAAGAAAAATTAATATTTTATTAATTTAGTCTCCTTTCAATGTTCTAAAGCATTTTTTTTTATAAATAAAGTAACTTAAGTTAGAATTGAAAATCACACCGTAAACATAAGTTTTCTCTCTATATATTGTCGAGCGTATTTTTTATGAGTATTTAGATACTTTGAGAGTTATTAATCGCTGCAAGTTTCTTTCTTTTCTTTACATCTGATATTTTGATCAGAAATATTGTTATTTTAAGCTAAGGATGTTATTTTCTTCTTAAATGATATTATTTTTTTCAATATCATTATGCCGAATTATTGATATGAGTTTTATTGTGAAATTTCTACCTTTTTGTATCGGGGTTACTATTCACGTATACGACACTATTCACGTATACGGTGTGAGACCCCAAATTTTATGAATAAAGATTTAAATTTCTCGAAATATATTTTTTTAATATTATGGAGTTAACTTGATATAATGTTATAGTTGTGGGTAATATTTATAAATTTTACAAAGTACGCAAGTTGTTATATAATATTCGATTGGTCAATTAATATTAGTTTTAACAGGGAATATTCATACGACGGCACAATCATTGGTGGACCCCATAATGGAATTATTGTCGGATTGAGAAAACGACAAAAATATTTTTATGAAAATAACGACGGAAGTTTTACCGTTAACTGTTGAAACACCCAGTGTTAAAAGTACAGTAATACGCGTGGTTGCATAGTAGCACACAGTATTGATTATTGATGCTTACGTGAGAAGTCACTCAGTTTTGTTTAATTATTGCTACAATAATTGTTGCATAGTATCTCACGTTATTTGATTCAATTATTGTCGATATTTTATATATTATTAAATCTATAATTGAGATAACAAAGTTATTAATATTATTATTTGTAATATTAACGATGTCTAGAAGTTCTGCCAAGAAGAGGGTTGGTCACCTAATTGCGCGCCAATAGGGAGAAATCCTTATTGGAAAGCCCCCTCTTTCCTGGGAACGATCTGGTCGATTAATATTGTGAATTATAATAAAGGTGATAAGTTTTGTTTTATTATTATTATAAATGTAATAAAACAGAAAACTTTTTATATAAAACAGAAAACTTTTTATAAAGTTTTGTTTTATTTGATTATAAATAGAATATATTATATTTTATTATGCATAGTGTTTGCATAGTAAAATCTTTTTATAAAAATGTATACTTTTATAAAGTTATTTGTTTTATTATACTATAAATAGAATATATAATATTCTATTATGCATAGTGTTTGCATAGTAAAATCTTTTTATATAAAATGTAATATTTTTATAAAGTTATTCATTTTGTTAGATTATAAATAGAATATATTATATTTTATTTAAAAGATTTTGTTTTATTAGAATATTTTATTAATAATTTGCATAGTTAATCAATATGGACCGTTCGTTTAAAAGTAAATCAATTTGGACCGTTCATGAATTAGTTACTATTCACACCATTCTCCTATAAATAAAGCTCATTCCTTCATTATTTCTTACTTAATTCACTGAAACTCTAGAGAGAAACTATAGAGAGAAAGAAGAAAAGTATTCTCGCTACTTCACTACTCCTATATCCAGCTTTCTTCTAAGGTAAGGGTATTATTTCATTCAGTATTCATGAAGAGAACTTCATATTCCATTCTTTATTATTCATTGGAATAACTCAGTATCTGCTGCTACCCTATACATGGTGAAATTCTTACATTATTCCATTCTTTATCATTATGTTGGAATAACTTTGTCTATGCTAAGCACCGCATACATGGTGAAATTCTTCATTTATTCCATTCTTTATCATTATGTTGGAATAACTTGTCTATCTGAAAGTACCTCATACATGGTGAAATTCTTACATTATTCCATTCTTTATCATTATATTGAATAACTCATATTACGCCCCAAAAAATAGGTATACATCACCTATTCCGAGTCGCCAAATACATGGTACAGAATACAAATACAATCTTAAATATACAACATGAGCTGTGAGTTTCAATACAAATATTGTCTTCTAGACAGTATTAAAACTCAAAATAAGTCCTCAATACATTTATTAACACACTATTTCATAGAATAGTGAAGACTACTAATGCTATCATCTGGACCGTCACTCTGTTGCCCGACTAGTCCCTGCTACGTTCTTATTTCCTTAAGAGAACAATGAAAACAAAAGGGTGAGCTCAACTAGCCCAGTAAGAAATATTATGACTAAGATAATACAGAATAAATTATCGTTAGCCTTTAACAGTGTTAAACTGATACAATATAACAAACATCAAGTTTAACTGCAACGGAATAAACAATCCATTAAAAGAGTCAAGTAGAGAATATAATCTATTATCTTCTATTATTTAAAAGGTTTTTCATCACTTTTATCGCTGGGACTCAGCTTAATATATAATCCACATCATCCGTGCACTACGGCCAAGAATATTCATTAGTATCACAACCACAAATTATCCATGCACTACGGGCCAAGGATATTCGTGTATTCATTAATGGTCATGATTATGCCAACAACTGTCCATCAATGCACTACGGGCCAATGAGGACTTTTACCACATCATTTGTAACATTACGGTCATGATTATACCGAATAATTCCTGGTCATAATCATACCAAGTCCATCTATGCACAACAGGCCACAGATGACTTTCAACATAATATAAGCATGAGGATGATGACAATGATATAAGAATTCAATAAAACAAGTTCAATAATTAATTTATCCAGAATTCAATAACGTCCAAATTATCAACATGATACTACTTTGTAGAGTAAAATTCAAGAATGCTCGGAAGAATATTTCCATGAAGAGATCTTCGATGAAGCGCAAATATCAAGGATATTCCACTAATTTCATGGAGTATAAAAGCCAAAACTTTAACCAACCGAGTATAATAAAGAATGGAATAACAAAAGAAATCACCGGGCATGCGATAGAATCGCACGTGATAAAGTTATTCCAATAGAATAATAAATAATGGAACCAATCGTACGCGTAGAACGCACGCATGTGATATTCCAACAAAATAATAAATAATGGAACCAGTCATTCAGAAATTGCACGCATGGGATATTCCAATGAATAATACACAACGGAACCCGGTCATGCGTAAACTCACGCATAAGATTTTCCAATGAATAATAAATAATGTAACCAAGTCAATGCGTAACGCATGCAGGCGGTGATGTTCCAACGAATAATAAAGAATGGAATAATGTAAGAATTTCACCATGTATGCGGTACTTGATGTGATGATAAAGTTATTCCAACATAATAATAAAGAATGGAATAATGTAAGAATTTCACCAAGTATGCGGTATATCGCATGATTAAAGTTATTCCAACATAATAACAAAGAATGGAATAACAGAAGTTCTCTTCATGAAGATGAAAGAAAGAAATAATACCCTCTTACCGTAAAAGAAGAGTTTTCACTGAGTAGGGCGAGGATATTCTTGAAGAAAACTTGCACTACGCTCAAAGCTTCTTAAAACTCTAAAGAAATATGCTCAAGATTATAGAAGAATTCTCTGAACTTCTAGTGTGGTTTTTAATTCTAACTAAGCATCCTATTTATAGGAAAATAGAAAGGATACTATGCTGCACTATGCAATAAAATATAATATATTCTATTTATAATCAAATAAAACAAAACTTTATAAAAAAGTATTACATTTTATATAAAAAGATTTTACTATGCAAACACTATGCATAATAAAATATAATATATTCTAATTATTGTCTAATAAAATAAATAACTTTATATAAAAATATTTTACTATGCAAAACACTATGCATAATAAAATATAATATATTCTAATTATTGTCTAATAAAATAAATAACTTTATAAAAGTATTCATTTTTTATATAAAAAGCTTTTCCTGCTTTTATTACATTAATAATACTAATAAAATAAAATTTATATATTATATATATTATATATATAAACTTTCGTGACTTCATAAAAAGACACCTCAATATATCTAACATTATTTATCATTATTATTATTATTCACAATATTAATCAACCAGGTCGTTCCCAGGAAAGAGGGGACTTTCCAATAAGAATTTCTCCCTATCATGCGTGCGATTAGGTGACCAAACCTCTCATCAAGCGTAATTTTTGCACATCATTAATATTGCAAAATAATAATATTAATAACTCTGTCATTTCAATTATTGATTATAAAATATCGACAATAATTGAATCAAATAATGTGAGATACTATGCCATAATTCTTCAGTGTGCAATAATTGAACAAAACTGAGTGACTTCTCACGTAATCAATCTTGCTACTACTCTACGCAACCACGCGTAGACATCGTACTTTTACTACTACCGAGTAGTTCAACAGCTTTTAACTATAAAACTTTTGCCATTATTTTCATAAAAATATTTTTGTCATTTTCTCAATCCGACAATAATTCCGTTGTAGGGGTCCACTTAATGATTGTGTCGTCGCATTTAATATTCCCCGTTAAAACGCGAATATTTCCCGAATAAATCAATATTATATAACAACTTGTGTACTTTGGAAAATTTATAAATATTACCCATAACTATAACACTATATCAAATTCATTCCATAATATTTAAAAATGATATTTATAGAAAAATCATCTTTATTAAAAAGTTGGGGTCTTACATAACCTGTCTATGCGAAGTACCGCATACATGGTGAAATTCTTCTATTATTCCATTTTTTATCATTATGTTGGAATAACCTGTCTATACGAAGTACTACATACATGATGAAATTCTTTTGTTATTCCATTCTTTATTATTCTGTTGGAACATCCTGTCTGTGCGTTTATGCATGACCTTGTTCCATTATTTATTATCTGTTGGAATATCTTGTCTGTGCGTTTACGCATGACCTGGTTCCGTTATTTATTATTCTATTGAAATAACTTGTCTATGCGATTTATCGCATGTCTGGTGATTTCTTTTGTTATTGCATTCTTTATTATACTTAGTTGGTTAAAGTTTTGGCTTTTATACTCCATGAAATTAGTTGAATATCCTTGATATTTGTGCTTCATCCAAGATCTTTTCATGGAAATATTCTTCCGAGCATTCTTGAGTTTTACCCCCTGACAAAGCAAAGATCATGTTGATAATTTGGACATTATTGGTTCTTGGATAAATTAATTCTTGAACTTTTTTATTGAATTCTTATATCATTGTCATCATCCTCATGTTTATATTATCTTTGAAAGTCATCTCATGGCTTTATTGCATAGATGGACTTGGTATGATTAGGACCGTGGATTATTCTTGGTATAATCATGGTAGTAATGTTACAAATGATGTGGTAAAGGTCCTCATTGGCCCGTGAGTGCATTGATGGACGATTGTTGGCATGATCATGACCATTGATGAATACACGAATATCCTTGCCCGTAGTGTATGGATAATTTGTGGTTGTGATACTAATGAAAATGAATATCCTTGGTCAGTAGTGCGTGGATGATGTGGATTATATATTGTCGAGTCCCAAATGATAAAAGTGATGAAAACCTTTTAAATAATAGAAGATAGTAGATTTTATTCTCTACTTGACTCATTTAATGGATTGTTTGTTCCGATTGCGCTTAAACTTGATGTTTGTTATATTGTATCAGTTTAACACTGTTAAAGGCTAACGATAATTTATTCTGCATTATCTTAGTCATAATATTTCTTACTGGGCTAGTTGAGCTCACCCTTTTGTTTTCATTGTTCTCTTAAGGAAATAAGAACGTAGCAGGGACTAGTCGGAGAACAGAGTGACGGTCCAGATGATAGCATTAGTAGTCCTCACTATTCCATGAAATAGTGTGATAATAAATGTATTGAGGACTTATTTTGAGTTTGAATACTGTCTAGAAGACAATATTTGTATTAAAACTCACAGCTAATGTTGTATATTTAAGATTGTATTTGTATTTTGTTCCATGTATTTGGTGACTCAGAATAAGTGATGTATACCTATTTTGGGGGCGTCACAGTTGGTATCAAAGTTTAGGGATATGATCCCTGGCTGAGATGTGAGACAAGAACTAGGAGGGGAGAGACGAGGAATTCCTTCGCTAGGATGACCTACCTAAGTTTATTTGGTATTTAATTGGTCGGTCAGAGTATAGGGATAATATGTGATATGTTAATTAACCCTTGTTTTGTGGTAGTATTTGAAAATGACATCCGAGAATGTTGAGAATAGCAATGGAGCACAAGAGACCGTTGAGTCTCCACAAATCAATAATCAGGATAATGTGCATTAGGAAGGCGACAATCCTCATGCAAATAACAACATAGATCAAATGACGAACGACGGTACGTTTAGGAGATTTTTAGAATTCATGCAACACCAAACGAGAGAGACTCTTGTTCATAATGTAGGTGGAAATAATGGCAACCCATGGTCGGTCACCGCTAAGTAGTTCAAGGAGCTGGGACCACCGGAGTTTTTGGGAAAGCCAGAACCACTTAAGGCAGAGACGTGGGTAAAGCAGATCACCAAGATATTTGATGTCTTGGAATGCTCAGAGGAGCAAAAGGTTCCATTCGCCACCTTTATGTTGCGTGAATAAGCAGATCATTTGTGGGAATCTGTCAAACGTACGCAGCCTGACGCACTCAAGATGTCTTGGGAGAATTTCCAAGAGCTGTTCAACGACAAGTACTTTCCCGAAAGTATTCAATCACGTGAAGGAGGTGGAGTTTATCACATTGGAGCTAAACC